>JAZHEH010000751.1:2610000-3210000 GCA_036589455.1 Ateles fusciceps
GGAGAGCTGGCCCTCTCCTCCCTGTGACCTCATGGCACTTGATTCTGCATGTCGTTTTAACCCCCAACCCCACAATTCATGTTTGGCACCCGGGTCTCCCACGTGGGTGCGCCGGGCCCGCAGGATGGTTTTTGCATTTTCATCTCCTGCCCAGATCATTTTCTTAGAGGCCTGTGGATCTCGGAGACATCGCCTCCCACGCTGAGACACCACCCTGGGTCCCCGAGAGCTCAAGCTTAAAACACACAGGAAGACGTTGTCCAGTGTCCTCTCCTCGCTTCCTGCTGTGGCCCTTGTGCCGGGCAGAGCTGGCTTTCTCATTGCAGTGGGAAGGAGCACTGGAATGGGAGTCCGAGATCTCAGGGTGGAGGTCCGGCTCTCGCATTTTCTGACTCTGTGACCCGAGGCTCACACAGAACTTGGAATCTATGGGCTTGGGTGTAAACCATAAAGCCTGCATCAGTTCTGAAAGCCGCCTATCCGGAAAGGCTTATGTTCCCAGTGTGAGGATTTGCCCATGTGGGTAGATCGCTCCATCGCACTGAGATTGGTGCACGAGGAGGAGGCCCAGACCCCCCGACGGGAGGCCTGCAGAGAGGCTGCAGAGGTTCTCCACGTGGTCTGCGCATAGGGTCCGCTTCCTCCTGGCTCCTGCCCTTTCTCATAGCCCTGGCCCAGTTTAGGACTTCAGGTCCTCTAGGGAAGAACAGTGGTGTCCTCATCCAGTGCACCCAGAGGGCAGCTGGAGCGTCTTCTGAAGCGGCAGCCACAGAGTCTGGCCCAGGCCTCCCATTGTGCCCACATGCAGTGTCATTGTCCTGCGCAGGGTGTGGCCTGCCGCAGACTCCAGCCCGCACATCTCCTGCACAGCCTGGGCCTCCTGCTCTCTAGCTGCTCCTTGTAGGGGACCTGGAGCCCCCTTTGATCCCCTCCAGCTTCTGTCCCTTCACTTGAGGGCCCTGGCACTTTATAAACAGGTGTCCATAAGCCAGTTGTACTTCCTGACGCCTTCCTCCTGGAGACTTATTTTTTTTTTTGAGATGGAGTCTCGCTCTGTTGCCCAGGTTGGAGTGCAGTGGTGCGATCTCGGTTCACTGTAATCTCTGCCTCCCAGGTTCAAGCAATTTCTGGCTAATTTTTGTTTTGTGTGTGTGTGTGTGTGTGTGTGTGTTTGAGACGGAGTCTTGCTCTGTTACCCAGGCTGGAGTGCAGTGGCGTGATCTTGGCTCACTGCAACCTCTGCCTCCTGGGTTCAAGTGATTCTCTTGCCTCAGCCTCCTGAGTAGCTGGGATTACAGGCACGCACCACCACGCCTGGCTAATTTTTGTATTTTTAGTAGAGACGGGGTTTCACTATGTTGGCCAGGATAGTCTCGATCTCTTGACCTTGTGATCCACCTGCCTCAGCCTCCCAAAGTGCTGGGATTACAAGTGTGAACCACTGTGCCTGGCTAATTTTTGTCTTTTTATTAGAGACGGGGTTTCACCATGTTGGTCAGGCTGGTCTCAAACTCCTGGCCTCAGGTGATCCGCCCGCCTCGGCCTCCCCAGGTGCTGGGATTACAGGCCGGAGCCACCGCGCCTGGCCCCTCCTGGAGTCTTGCTGCTCACTTCCCGCAAACCTGGCCTGAGGTGCTTGGAAAAGGAGCCTCTTCCTTGGAGAGGAGAAGAGAGGCTGCTGTGGGGTGTGGGCACTCCCCCGGCTCTCCTGTGTGCTTGTCTGCATGGTGAGGCTGTTGGATGGCATCTGACGCTGTCTCCCACAGCGGCTGCTCTCTGTGTCTGTGAACCCTGGGATTGAATTAGGGGTGGGGTTTGCCATTTTACATTTTCTGCAGAGTCTTTTTGTTTGAGACGGGGTCCCGCTCTGTCATCCATGCTGGAGTGCAGTGACATCATCACGGCTCACCGTAGCCTTGATCTCCTGGGCTCAAGTGATCCTCCCATCTTAGCCTCCTGAATAGCCAGCCCTCTCTTCCCTGTGACCCCAAGGAGCACTGGAATGGGAGTCCGAGATCTCAGGGTGGAGATCGGCTCTCGCATTTTCTGACTCTGTGACCCGAGGCTCACACAGAACTCAGAATCTACTGGCTTGGGTGTAAACCATAAAGCCTGCGTCAATTCTGAAAGCCACCTATCCGGAAAGGCTTATGTTCCCAGTGTGAGGATTTGCCCTTGTGGGTAGATCGCTCCATCGGACTGAGATTGGTGCACGAGGAGGAGGCCCAGACCCCCCAATGGGATGCCTGCAGAGAGGCCCCCAGATGATTCTGCATCTGGACTATAGGCATGCACCTGGCTAACTTTAAAATTTTTTATAGAGATGGGGTTTCACTATGTTGCGCAGGCTGGTCTCGAACTCATGGGCTCAAGCAATCCTCCTACCTTGGCCTCCCAAAGTGTTGGGATTACGGGCACGAGCCACCTCGCCCGGCCATCTGGGGTCTAGAGTCAGTGCTTCAGATTTCTGAGATCCTCCTGGAGTGTGTGCTGGGATGGGCTGTGGCCCCAGGGTCAGCCCTGCCAGGTGTGAACAGGTGCACAACACCTGCTCCTTCTCAAGCCACCCACTCACTCCACCTGTTGGAGCCTTTGGTTCCTGAACCCAGTGCCCTCTTCCCTCCCCCACACTCTGCCAGGTCTGCTGGGCTCATGCCCTTTCTCCCTTCCACACTGGCCCCAGCACAGGCGTGAGGGTCATCGGTGTCCTCATCTCCATGTGTGTCCCCTTGGGGCTTGGAATCAAGCCATGTGCATACACCCAGGGCCTGGTGGGTCCCACACAGTGGCTGAGCTCGCATGTCCCTGCCTCCCAGCTTAGCAGCCATAGTATGTGGGGCGGCGAGTGCCCAGATCTGAAGGTGTCCCTGCCCCTGCCCACTCCTGATCAACTTTCTGCCTTGGCCCCCTCCTCCTCTGTGCCCATCCGTCCAGTTGGCTTGAGCCTTGCCAGCAACCACCACCCCGACAAGGCGACAGCTATTGTGTTTTTGCTGTGTACCAGGCACTGTGCTAACTGCTTTCTGGGCCTTATTCGTAACACCCAGCGAGGTTGGTAGTAGTTACGCCATTTTACAGGTGAGGAAGCTGAGGCGTGGAGGGGTGAGATAACCTGACCACATATCAAATCTGGAGTAGTGCTGGAGTATTGATTAGCAGGAGTATTGATTAGCAATTGCATCCCATTGCCCTCTCCCTGCAGCCCCTGGCAACCACTCATCACCATTCTGTCTGGATTTGCCTGTTGTTGGAAATAGCTGCTCAGTGCTGCAAAGAAAAATTAGTATTGAGACAAAGGATTTTTTAGCAACACAGTTTTTACTTCCTGGACTGCAGGAAGAGTAGCCTCACTAGCCATTGTGCCACGAGCGTACAGTAACAAAGGGAAGCCCACAAGTTTATCCCTTACCCATCTGGGGTCGTCCTTACTGCTGTGTCTGATCTCCGTTGGTTGGAGCCAGACCTCACAATCTAAACTAAAACCCGATTGGCTGACAACTTAAAACTTTTCTAAACAGGCAAAAGCAGTGGAGAGCTGGGACATGCCTGTGAGCACGTCCAGCACACATATCTTGGTGAAAGTACAAGGATGTAGAATGTACACGTGCCTGTGAGCATGGCATGTCTCACAGCGACATGGGATAGGGCTTCACAAAGTTATTAGCACACTTAAGATTTATTTTTTAACAAGAAAGGGAACTTTCAGAAGGAACTTTTTTAGTTTCCGCACCTGTTGTATGCATTCGTGGGAGTGGAATCACACATGTGCGGCCTTGGTGCCCGGCTGCTCGTACTCGGCGCCATGCTTGCTAGGTGTGCTGTGCTGTGATTTGCGTCACCACCCCGTTCCTTTTCTCTCTGTTGTCCTTAGAGGCACATGCTATCCTTGTTTATTTTGTTTATTTTGATTTTTGAAAATGAATGATTTTTACTTGATTTCTTTTTATGGGCGAATGATATTCCACGGTGCGGAGCAACCGATTTCATTTATCCGTTCGCTGGGGGGGTGGACTCTCATGCTGTCCCCCGCTTTTGGCCATTATGAGTCATCTTTCTTGTTCCTTTTTGGTTTGGTTTTCCCGAGAAGCTCTTTGCCGTGCCCAGCTGTCTGTATTCCTCTAGCTTGGCTATTTGAAAAGCAAGAGAAAGCGTAGCTGAGCGTGGGTGGGTGGCTCGGAGTGGGTGTGGGGTGGGGGCAGGAAAGGGGAGTTTGAGGCTTTGGGAGAACCCTGCGTGGAGGGGCCTCAGACCTGGCCCCGGAGCCATGTGCTGCTAGGTGGGTGTTTTTCCTGTGGTTGATTATTAACCGCTGGTTATGATCCTGGGAGTAGATCCCCAGGCTAGAACTGGTGCTCATTTGAGATGCCAGAAATGTTTTCCAAGGTAGCTAAACAGCCCTGGACCCCTGCTTCTGCGCCTCACGTGGACACGAGATCGACATTTTATGAGTTATAACCATCGTCAGCACCATGGTCGACACTTACATAGGCCTTCATGCTTTATTTCACAGCTGTTATTTGTTAAATTTCTTAATTAATTTTTTTGAGATGGAGTTTCTTTTGCTCTTCTTGCCCAGGCTGGAGTGCAGTGGCGCAACCTCGGCTCACTGCGACCTCCCTGTCCCGGGTTCAGGTGATTCTCCTGCCTCAGCCTCCCGAGTAGCTGGGATTACAGGCACCTGCCAGCACGCCCAGCTAATTTTTTGTATTTTTAGTAGAGATGAGGTTTCATCATGTTGGGCAGGCTAGTCTCGAACTCCTGACCTAAGGTGATCTACCTGCCTCGGCCTCCCAAAGTGCTGGGATTACAGGCATGAGCCACCTCATGTGACCCCAGCTGTTATGTTTAATTCCTCATACATTATTACCCGTATCTTTGCAGATGAAGGGAACAAGACACAGTGAGGTAACTTAACCAGGACCTCACAGCTGGGTAGCAGACAGAGCCAAACTGGAACCCAGGAATCGCTTGATTCCAAGTGTGGGGTACCCTCCGTAGCCGTGTGTGAGACGTGGCGGCTGCAGTGACCTCGAGATGGTCTGGGGCAGAGCCCTCCGAGGCGAGGACCCTGCAGGCCTGGGTGCTGTCACAGGGGCTCCCCCCTGGCGTCGGCCATTTCCATCTGGGTGAACCATGCCCTTTGACTTCTCAGCTTCCACTCAGGCCCCTTTGACTATTTCCTCCTGAGATTTGCATTTGACCAAAGCCGGCTAGGACGTGTCCTGATCTCCCTGAGCCCTCCCATCTGCCCCAGAATCTCCCGTGCTTCTAGGGAAAGAATCCCAGAGCAGGGAACCTCAGTGCCATGTGAGAACGGGCAGTGCCTTCAGGAACCCCCCCCCCACCCCAGGTGGCAGAGGCTGACCTGGCCCTCCAGCCTGCCCTTGTCCCCTTCTCTTTCAACTGAGTACGTCATCTTTCTCCGGCGTCTCTCCACCCCTTTTCCCTTCTCTGCTTTCCAAACTGTCTCCCTCTCCAATCCCTCCTCTCGTGGGTCCTTGTGGGTCCCTGTGTGGGTCTGGGACCCCGCGTCCTTAGAGTTGCATGGGAGTGTGGGACTGGGTTGCTTGAGGGGTACAGTTTTCAATCTCAGTGCCGTGACAGGTGGCAAGATAGATCCCTGTGGGCCACAAGGAAGTTGTCACCTGGGCTAAGGATTTACCTTTTGCTTATCATCAGAGCACATTCAAGGTTGTCCCTTGATAAAATCACATCACTTTCGCCTCCTCGTGTGTGATATGTTTGCCTGAGTGGGGAGAGAAAGGGATAGAATTGCAGCAAGCACGGCGTCACTTACTCTACCTTATCTCGGTGCCAGCTGGTGGCTGGGCTGGGCTGTGCCTGGCTGTCCTTGGGAGGGTGGCTCATGTGTAAATGTCATTGTCCTGAGGCAGGACAAGGCTGAGCACAGCTGATCAGAGCAGGGGTGGCGAGGAGAAGCAGGAGTTCGTTCATCTTCGTTGTTTTTGGCTCTCTAGACCAAGGCTGGAACCTGGGGCTTGGGCACTGCGTTCACTTCCTAGGGGTGGCCGTTACCAAGGACCACAGATGGCTTAAAGCCACAGACATTTATTATTTCAGCTCTGGAGACCAGAAGTCCAAAATCAAGGTGTGAGCGGGGCCATGCTCCCTCCGAACGCTCTAGGGAGGAATCCTTCCTCGCCTCTCTAAGCTCTGGTGGGGTCGGCAGGCCTCAGCACGCAGTGGCTTGGAGCCGAACCACTCCTGTGTCTGCCTCCGTTGTCACGGGCGTTCTCAATGTGTGTGTCTTCATATCGTTGCCTTCCCTTCTTCTTTTTGAGACCCAAGCTGGAGTGCAGTGGTATGATCTCGGCTCACTGCAACCTCTGCCTTCCAGTTCAGGCGATTCTCCTGCCTCAGCCTCCCGAGTAGCTGGGATTACAGGCACCCACCACCACGCCTGGGTGATTTTATATATTTAGTAGAGACAGGATTTCACCATGTTGGCCAGGCTGGTGTCGAAATTCAGGTGATCTGCCTGTCTCAGCCTCCCAAAGTGCTGGGATTAGGTGTGAGCCACTGCGCCCGGCCTGCCTTCCCTTCTTATAAGGATACTGATCCTATTGAATTAAGGACCATCCTAATGACCTCATCTTATCTTGATTATATCTGTAAAGATCTGATTTTCAATAAGGTTATATTCACAGGTACTGGGGGGTTAGAACTTCAGTATATCTTTTTGGGGGACACAGTTCAATCCGTAACAGGCAGTTAGCTCTTCAACTAGAGGGGAGGGCTGGAATCAAGAGTGAGAATGGTACCGTGTGGCCCTGTCCCCTATAGATGCTACTCGAAGCCATCTGTACACCAAGGCAGGGTAGATCCTACCGTGTGACCAACAGCCTGTGTGTGGTTCTGATGTTTTAAATTTATTTAATTTATTTTATTTTTTTGAGATGGAGTCTTGCTCTGTTGCCCAGGCTGGAGTGCAGTGGCGCGATCTTGGCTCACTGCAACCTCTGCCTCCTAGGATCAAATGATTCTCCTGTCTCAGCCTCCCAAGTAGCTGGGATTACAGGCATGCACCACCACGCCTGGCTAATTTTTGTATTTTTAGTAGAGATGGGGTTTTGCAATGTTGGCCAGGCTGATCTCAAACTCCTGACCTTGTGATCCACCCTCCTCAGCTTCCTAAAGTTCTGGGATTACAGGAGTGAGCCACTGAGACAGGCCTAGTTCTGATGTTTTTGAGGTGACAGTCAGGCCTCCTGCCCACCCTGGCACCCCCTCTGGCGTTTCAGACACAGCGTCAGAGCTTGCATGAGGCTGGTCACCGCTGATGCTCATGTCTGCTCTAGCGCCTTTGAAGCTCCCAGGCATCGTTCGGGAAATCCTTCTGGTCAGAAGCTGCCTTGTGCTCCAGCTTGAGAGTCCTTCCTGTTTCTCATGCTTCCCGTGACTGGTGAGGTTAAACCAGCTCTGCCCTTCTCTAGACTGTGTGTACCTGGAGAGCCAGGGCTGCTGTCCATCAAGGTGCCTGCAAGCCATCTCCAGAGGTCCTCTGCTAAGCCCAGAGTGGCCCTATTGAATCTAGTGGGGGGGCTTGCTTTACTTCCCTCCCTGCGTGCTTTTCCTTGCCAGGCCCCCAGCCTCATAGGGGAGCTGGCCTCATCCTCACTGTGGGCCCAAGGTGACCCGAGGTGCCATCCTGCTTGATCATTCTTCCTTTCCCCATCATGGCTCTCCAGGGCCAGGACCACGGAGGAGGAGCTGTGGCTGCTGGGGAGAGGGCCAAGTGGCAGGACGAGGTGAGCTGTGCCGGACTCAGCTCTGTCGTGTGCACAGGCAGGCAAGGGTCTGGCAGAGCAGCCAGGCTGGACCCCCGCAGTGGTAACGTCCAGGGTTGTGCATGGACAGAGGAGGCTGGTGGCTCTAGCTGAGAGGTAGCAGGAGCTGGTGCCTTCCTCTGTGTGTGTGTGAGTGTGAGCACACACCTATGTGCTGTCTCAGCCCTGCTGGTGTCTTGAGCCGGTTACAGTCTGGATCAGGCGCGAGGCACTCCTTCCAGCCGGCAAAGCTTACATCAGCAAGGTCCAGGAAGTCAGAAGGAGGAAGGCAGATGGGGGGGAGCAGGAGACAGGGATTGCCAGGTTTGGGTTAATGGCGCTGAATGGAGCCTCTGCCATGCCAGGTGGTCCCCCGGACCCCTTATCTCCGCTCCCTAACTGGTCATAGGGAGGGGTAGTCAACGGCAAGGGCTGGCAGGGGTACACATGGGTCTATGGGCCTCGCCTGGGAAGTGTTCTCAGCCCTGGTCCTGTCCCATGGGCCAGGGAGAGCCAGGCAGGATGGGGGTCTGGGCCCCTGCAAAGCTGGAGGGCCGGGCTCTGTAGGGAGGGTGGGTTTCTGTCATGAGGAAGATGTGGGGTTGGAACTGTGGCTTTTCTGGCAGGACTCGGGCTGGGAAAATGAGCAGAAGCGTTCTCTGGAGTTGGCAGTGGGGGTGCTTGGCCATTTACGTGGGACCTGGGGGGTTGGGCTGACTCAGCGGCTTCAGAGCAGGTTCTACAGGAGAAAACACTTGTAAAGCTGGGGCTTCGAATGCGCAGCCCGGCCCGCTTCAGCTTTTCATGCAGTTCCCCCAACCCCTTTGTCCTCTCCTGGGTGCAGCCAGGGCTCGTCCGGGACACTGGGGTCCCTCACCCGGGGGATTCCCCAGGCTCTGCCCAGCTGGCCGTGCTGCGCAGCCGTCGCTTTGAGGGCTGATCCCATGCCAGACTGTCTGCATGGTGACTGGACCACAGACAGCACTGGTCACCAGCGAGGGCCAGATGGAAAGTGGGGGAGTGTGTGAGCACGTAAACTTGTCGCAGTCACATTGCCATGGTGACACGCTCTGTTTAGCTGCCTCTCCACCGTCCCAGCCCACATGGACTCAATTCAGTTTTACCTGCAGTTGTCTCCCTAGGTCAGCTCTTCGGCAAGGGCGTGTGTGCGCGTGTGTGTGTGCGTGTGTGCACGCGAGTGTGTGTGTGCCTGTGCACAGGGGCCCAAGGGGGAATGAATCCCCATTTCTCCCCTCCTCTTCTCCCGCCCAGCCCCAGTCCTGGGTCTCTTTAGCCCCCTGGTTCTCAGACTTCACTGTGCAGCAGATTCACTTGTAGAGCTCATTAGCACACGGATTCCTGTGCTTGTCGTGGAGGGTCTGGCGTGCACCTGGGAATCTTGCATTTCTAACGAGTTCCCAGGTGACGCTGGTGGTCCAGGGACCATACTTAGAGTAGCACTGCTTTAGATTTTGGTGCATCGGAGTAAAGAAAATGCTCCCACCTGTGGTTTCTGCATTGTATTTTTTTTAAAACAGAGTTTCATTCTTGTCGTTCAGGCTGGAGTGCAATGGCACGATCTCGGCTTGCTGCAACCTCCGCCTCCTGGGGTCAAGTGATTCTCCTGCCTTAGCCTCCCAAGTAGCTGGGATTACAGGCACACACGCCACCACGCCTGGCTAGTTTTTGTATTTTTAGTAGAGACAGGGTTTCACCATGTTGGCCAGGCTGTGCTCCAGCTCCTGACCTCAGGTGATCTGCCCGCTTCGGCCTCCCAAAGTGCTGGGATTCCAGGCGTGAGCCACCCCGCCCGGCCTGCATTGTATGCTAAACTGTGTCCCAGAGCCCAGGGAAGGAGAGAAGGGAAGGCTCATTCAGGTCCTTACTCACCTCCTTTCTGTTCTTTGGCCTCTTCACAGGAAGCAGGATCTGGCCAACAGCTCGGATGTGACTCTCCCAGACCGGCCGCTGTCCCCCTCCTCTCACGGCGCCTCCCACCATGAAGGTAAGAGGCTTAGATTCAGGAAGGCAGGGAGGGGGAGCGTGTGGGGAAGTCTTGGGGCCTTGCTGTGGCTTTGGCTGCAGGCCCAGCAGCTCCTGTCGCAGGGGGCTGTGGAGTGTCCTGACACCTCGGAGGAGGTGTCCAGTTAAGCTCCAGTGCAGGGGGAAGTGTGACAAGAGACTCGGGTGTCTGTGTCGAGGGGCGGTGAGGACATTGACTGCAACTGAAACGGGGTTGGCAGAACTCTTGGTGGAGTTTGGGAATGAGGGGTCCAGCCAGGAGAAAATTGGGGGACAGAAGGCAGCTGCCCATAAGGACTGCCCAGGGCTGGGCGGTGGCCCTCCTGGGACTTGAAGGGCACTTGCCTGCTGGTCTGCTGGCCTCTGGCTGGCCCTTCTGAGCTGGCCCCGTTCACGCCAGGTCCCGTGGAAGGGTCGGCTGGAGGTTTGGGTCCGGGCGGCAGTTATTTTCCTATCAGCACTTCCTTCGTAAGCCTTTTCCTGGGGGAGACCACAGTCCAGGCCACTAGGCCCAGGACCTTCTCACTCCTGGACGGGAGCCAAGGGAGCAGTGCCCTTCTGCTACCATGACCTTCCCCGGTCATTTTCAGTCCGATGCCCTGGCAGGATGGCCACACAGGCCTGAGCTGGTCCTTGGGGAAGACCTTTGGCTCAGCCAGTGTTCCTGCAAAGGCTGCACGCTCTCCTCCCTCCCTCCCTCCCTTTCACACTTTGTGGTGTGAGTGAGGACTCGCACTGAGCAAGTCACCTGCCTCCTGAGTCATCTGAGGGGACATCTAGGCCAGCTCCTCTCTCTGTCCTGGGGCTGTGCTCTGAGTGGCTCCCAGGGAGATAATCAGGCATCGCTTCCTCACTGCTTTGCATCACCCCTCCTCTTCCCTGAACCTAATCTCTTTCAAGATGACACCTCATAGGAAGCAGATAAAACTCACCCATCTTCTTCCCGTTGTCCCATATCCGATGCCCGTCATGCACAGAGCCATGTGGTATGCACTGAGGAGCCTATGTGTAGCGAGGGTAGCCAGAGCCTGCCCTGGGTTGGTTAAGAGGTGAGTGGTGGGCAGGGGGCAGGACAGGGGTGCAGGGGCTGACCAAGGACAGGGGCAGTGGAAGTCAGACCACCTTCACTAGCCTAGTGCCTGCCCCAGCACCCAGCTCAGATTGTGCTGGGCTGGCTCATTTGCACAGGATAATGCTAAGAAGCCTGTCACCATTCCGAGTGTCCCCTTGGTCTACAAAGGTGGCTGTGGGATGCTTGTCTCTGTCCTCACGGATGGCAGGAGTTTGCAGGGAGAACTCTGACAGTCTGTTAGGGAGGAGTCCCTGAATTCTCTTGGCAGACTTTACTCACTCATGCACTCATTTAATTCATTCAACACCCAGTATTTATTTGAATTTTATATTAGTTAGGACTCCCGGTTGTAAGTGACAGAAGCATAACTCACTTTGGCTTAAAAGGGAAAATTTTGCCTTTGAAATTGCAAGCATAGACGGGCAGGCATGACTGCATCTGTGAAATCGATCTAATTCCTTCTCTCTTCTGTGTTGGTTTCATTCTTTGTCAAGCTCTGTCTTTGTGGCAGCAGGATGGTAGTAGCATCTGTCCTGCGAGGTAACCCCAGTGCAAAGAAAAGTATTTTTTTTCCCCCAGTGGGTCTAACAAAGTCCTAGGGAAGAAGCTCATTGGCTGGCTTAGGTCACATGTTTGTCCCTGAACCAATCACCATGACCAGAGAGATGAAAGGCTCTGATTGGACAGACCTGGTTCTCATGACCACCAACGTAAACTGTAAGAACTGGGAATTGGGGGAGGGATAGCTCCTAAAGGAAAATTGAAGTGTTACCATGAGAAGAAGGGGACATGGATGCTGGGCAGGCCAGACCCAGAGCTTTCCACCACCCCCACGTCTGCCAGGCCCAGTGCTGGGTTCTGGGGGACCTTGCAGTAGACAAGATATTGTGGTGAGCTTGTGGTCTAGCTAGGGAGCCAAACATTGAAAAACAATGTCAGGAATGAGGGGCCGACCGTTAAACGTCATGAATGTTCTTTTTTCGTTTCTTTCTTTCTTTCTTTTTTTTTTTTTTTTGAGACGGAGCCTTGCTCTGTTGCTCAGGCTGGAGTGCAATGGCATGATCTTGGCTCACTGCAACCTTCACTTCCTGGGTTCAAGCGATTCTCCTGCCTCAGCCTCCCAAGTAGCTGGGATTACAGGCACCTGCCACCACGCCCAGCTAGTATTTTGTATTTTTAGTAGAGACAGGGTTTCAAAACGTGGTGAATGTTCTAAAGGAGAAGCACAGCATAGCTCAGGAGGAATGTAAGGTTAAGAGGTAGGGGGACTGTAACCTAGTCTCGGAGAGGGTCAGCTAGGGCTTTTTTTTTTTTTTTGAGATGAAATCTCACTCAGCCGCCCAGGCTGGAGTGTAGTAGTGCAATCTCGGCTCTCTGCAACCTCTGTGTCCCAGGTTCAAGCGATTCTCCCGTCTCAGCCTCCCGAGTAGCTGGGATTACAGGCACCTGCCATCATGCCCGACTAATTTTTGTATTTTTAGTAGAGGTTGGGTTTCACCATATGTTGGCCAGGCTGGTCTTGAACTACTGACCTCAAGTGATCTGCCCACCTGGGCCTCCCGAAGTGCTGGGATTACAGGCATGAGCTACCACGCCCTGCTGCAGCTAGGGCTATTTTTAGGAAACGATATTTAAGCTGAGTCCTGAAAATCAGGTAGGTGCTTGTTAGGCTAAGGTGGAGTCTGAGTGGAGGGGGAGTGTTCTAGGTTCTTGCTATTCAAAGTGAGGCCAAGGGACCAGCAACGCCTGCATCATTTGCAAGCTCTTTAGAAATGCAGAGTCTCAGGTCCCCCCCCTAGACTTCTGAATCAGAGTCAGCATTGTACTGTCAGTTTCGGTGATTGGTATACACACGACAGCCTGAGAAGCACTGCTGTGGGCCTCTGCACCTTCCCTCAGGCAGCCGAGAGAGAAGGAAACGGAAGGAGAGCAGAGTGGCTGCTGAAGCCAGAGTTAGAGTTGGAGAGGCTGGGACCTCTCCATGTAGGCAGGGACCAGATCCAGCAGCTACTTGGACATTTTGCTGAAGATTTTAGAGTTTATTCCTGGTTAAGAGCACTGGAGTCATTAAAGATGTTAGCCAGAGGATTCAGATGAGACTTTTGGGAAAATCACCTGGCTGTCATATGGCAAATGCATGGCAGGGAACAGAGTTTAGAGATGATGAGCTGAGGCCGCTGCAGGATCCAGGGGAGAGGAGGGAAGCCTGACTCGGAGAGCTGGGGGGGAGGCCGCCGCAGGATCCAGGGGAGAGGAGGGAAGCCTGACTCGGAGAGCTGGGGGGGGGAGGCCGCCGCAGGATCCAGGGGAGAGGACGGAAGCCTGACTCGGAGAGCTGGAGGGGAGGTTGTTTGGAAGGGGTTGGAGCTCGGATTGTGCAGGTGGGTAAATTGTTGAGATATGAGGATTTGGGGGAGAAGGAGGCGGTGAGAATGTCTCCCAGGTTTGAGGCCACCAGATATATGGTACAGCCATTCTCTGAGATAAGGGGTGGTGCAGGAGGGAGGATGAGGACTCAGTTCTTCTTTTTTTAAATAAAAAAATATGTTTTAGGGACAGGGTCGTGCCCTGTCACTCAGGCTGGAGCATAGTGGCTTATTCCTAGGTCACTGCAACCTCCAACTCCTGGGCTCAAGGATCCTCCCATCTTAGCCTCCCGAGTAGCTGGGAATGTAGGCACATGCCACTAAGCCCAGCTAATTAAAAAATTTTCTGTAGAGACGAGGTCTTGCTGTGTTGCCCAGGCTGGTCTCAGACTCTTGGGTTCAAGCCATCCTCCTGCCTTGACCTCCCAAAGTACTGGGATTACAGGCGTGAGCCACCGTGCCTTGTCGAGGGGTGAGTTCTAAGCACTGAGCTGGACGTGCCTGAGGCTCAGAAGAAGATTCTGGGCTGGAGGTAAAAATCTGGGAGCCCTTCTCCTAGAGAAGGGAATTGAAGTGTTGGGATGAGTGAGCTCTCCAGGGAGAGGATGGAGCGAAGAAGAGAGGTTCCTGGGGTGGTACCTCGAACGAACACCCCAGGTAAAGGCTGGAGCTGGGGTCTCTGCGGAGGAGGCGGAGCCAAGACATATGGAGGGAGGAGCCTTTCACGGCGGTGGGACCGGCAGCAGCTCCGGCTGCTCCTGAGAGGCCACATGCAGTGCAGAGTGCACAGTGATCACTGGACTCCGTGGCCTGGCGGTTGCTGGGGATGTAACTCAGACCAGTCCTAGGGAGGGCTGGGGTGGACAGCAGACAGCCGTGTGTTGAGGAGTGAGTGGAGATGGTGAGGGTCAGAGGGTGGAGACGGTGAGGGTCAGAGGGTGGAGACGGTACTCATGAGGTGGGGAGACTTCAGTGCCAGACCATGTGGAAAGAGGGGGAGCGAGGCAGGGGTGCTCAGGAATCTGGACCACAGCAGGGATTATTTTTAACATATTCTTTCAAAAAACGATGTGTGAGTGTCCGCTGGGTGCATGTCCCGGCTGCATTCATCCTATCAAGGCTGTTGGGAGGGGCCTCAGGCAGCCTCAGGGAAAACTCAGCGACCCATAGTCAGCAGATGCTCTCGCTCCTACTCCCCCGGGCTCTGTCCTCCTCTTTGAGTCAGCGCAGGAATTTCCCGGCCTGTGACTTTACTGCCCAGACCCCAAGTGCAGGGTCAGAGCTGGGAGCAGAGGAAGAAGTGAGGGATGGTCCTGGGGACCCAGACTGGGTGGGGGTTCTTCTGTGGTTGGTGTTGGGCGTCAGTGCGTGTGGTGTGCCTGGACGGAGGGCTCTCTTTGTGTCTGTCATTGGGGTTCATTCTGTGGCTCAGACAGGCTGTGGCTGCAGTTAGGAGTCTGTCTGTGGCTAGGACGTTTTTCCCTTTGTGCGACAGCTAACCACCCATAAAGGATTTAAAACCACAATCCTCCCCTTACACCAACCTGCTCCCCACAGGAGTGTCCCGTCACAAAAGTGATGACAGGTATCAGATAACTCTTTCCCTACCTTGAGTTCCTTGAGCACAGTGACTGTGTCCTATTCTTTGGGTCCCCAGGCCCTGGCTTAGGGTGGGGACCCGGGGCTTGTTTATGGTTGCTTACTGTAAACGACCTCTCGGTCAGAGGAGCTTGTTCGGGTTCAGATCCTCCACTCCTCTGGTTTTGGCTGGATCTTATATCCCAGCAGACCTGGGCTCCACCTGCCATGTCCCTGTCCTAGGGTGACCTGCTTGGTTGACACCTCCCATGTTATTCTAGCACACTGAGGCCAGAGATGCCCTGGGTGGAGGCTGGCCTCTCTCCGAGTGTCCCTGGCCCTGTGGGTTCGTGAATCAGTTCTGTGTTCTTAAGCTTCGGGCAGTGGGAGCAGGCCTCACCTGGTTCTCTTGGCAGTGGGGGCTCAGGGAGAGTGTGGCAGGGGTACCCCTTTGGTTGATTAGCTTGGGAGTCATAGAAGGTTAGGGATGAACCCATTTTCTTTACAGGTAAACCAGAAGCCCTGAGGTAGGAAATGACTCTCCCAGGGCTGCACTGAAGATGGCTGTGTTCCTCCTCTAGTCAACAGCATAAGTTAAATTCTCTTATCTTTATTTTTGGAGACAGAGTTTCACTTTGTCACCCAGGCTGGAGTGCAGTGGTGTGATCTCGGCTCACTGCAACCTCTGCCTCTCAGGCTCAATCAATTCTCATGCCTCAGCCTCGAAAGCAGCTGGGATTACCTGTAAGCACGCACCACCACGCCCGGCTAGTTTTTGTGCTTTTAGTAGAGACGGGATTTCACCATGTTGGTCAGGCTGGTCTCGAACTCCTGACCTCAGGTGATCCGCCCGCCTCGGCCTCCCAAAGTGCTGGGATTACAGGCATGAGCCACTGTGCCCTGCTCATAATAAGTTAAATTCTAAGACCCAAAATAGTTTTGGTCAAGTGTCCGGCTCATCTCGTGCTTGTGGGCCAGAGATGGCCCCTCGTCTTGCAGCTCTCCCACTGGGAGGGGCTGGCCGGAGCAGTAACTGGCCTCCAGCCTCAGCGTCTCCCCCGCGATCCCCCGGGATCCCCACCCTCACTGGCATGCCGGTTGCAACTGGGCCGCTACGCACCCTCCCCCACCTCTTTGCTGCTTGTTTTTCAAGGTTTTTTTTTTTGCTAATATGAAGTTGATAAAAAGCAACCAAAGAGATGCTGACCAGATGGGCTGAATGAGAGCCCAGTTCCCAACCAGACCTCAAACTGGCTGGTACCGGGTGCGCTGGGAGAGGGGCTTGCGGCTGCCTCTGTGGGAGATGCTGTGGATGGTTTCCAGGCCCACGTGTTTTTAGGAAGCCTGTTTTCATGCCCAAACGGATCAGCAGAGGTTTAGGGATGGCAGACTGTGGCCCCAGAATTGTGCTGGGTCCCCTGGGGTCACCTTGAGGCTGCAGTCTCCACTCTCAAAAAGCCTGCCGTCTCCAGAGGGCCCTAACTGAGCGGGAGAAACCATATGGCTCAGCATGTGACAAGGCTCAGATGTGAAATGTGGCTTCTCAGTGGGGGAGGGGAGGAGGGGAAACGCTGTGTGGGGAGGTAGGGGGCAGCTGGGAAGGGGCCCTAATGGCGGTCAGCCAGGGCGTGGCGCTGATCCCCCCGGGACCATAGACAGTAACCTTTCCAGGCTCCGCGAAGTAAAGGGGTTGTTCCTCCTGATTCTCTTGATGCTCACGGTATGTGCACAGGGCATTTCGTTGAAGTTCACTGTGCCGGGACTTGACCTGACCTTGTCCCTGGAGCCACCCTGGGCCCTGAGCTGGCTCCGGCAGCTGTGAGGCGGCCCTTGCTCTGCCTTCTCCACCCTTCTTTGTGAAAGTCTGAGTGCAGCCCCTCTCAGACCTTCGCCTTTCCAGAAGAGGATAATGGAGGCTGGGAGCGCCCGTTTCAGGGACGAGCGGAGAGTCTTGTTCCTCCCTTGCTCTCCACGGCCCACGAGTGCCCCCATCGCCCTCCATGGTACATAAGGCAGGTGTGCAAGCTTCCTACGCCAGGGAAGAGAACGGAGATGAGAGGACCTTCTCCTTGCTCCCTCTCCGTCCCTCTGGGCAGAGCTGGCTGGGTCCCCTCCCAACCTCCCTTTCAGGCTCCCGGATTGCCCACCTCTCTCCCCTGGGGTTGGGGTTGGAGTTGGGTTGGGGGGCTTCTGCTCCAGCTTGTAGCCCTGCCCCAGGCCTGATTTCGTCTCTCTTGTTTGCTCCTGGGTGCTGCCTCCTGTCTTTTGTCAGGCTGTGCGGGGGACTATCCCCCCGATCAGGGTTGAGTGACAGTGTCACTCCCCCCTCCATCCACCAGCTTTGGATGGATGAAGAGAGGAGGCATTTGTGGGAGGGTTGACGGGAGCCTTTTTGGGCTGGAGCAGGAAGGGCTGAAGGACATCAGCAAGGAGCTTTGGCTTTTCCCTCTGCAAGAAAGCCCTGTGCAGGGATAGGGGAGACAGACATTTACTGCCCCATTCCTGCTGCTGGAGGAGGCCCTGGCTGATGCTCTGTGGTCCTGGGAGAGTCTTCTCTGGTCTCCACATAGACTACGTTTCTCTCGCCGCTCCGGACATGGCTGGGACCCAGTGACATCTCAGGAGCCTCTGCCCATTGTCCTCTTGATTGCATCCAGGAGCCAAGGGAAGGTCACGTCTGATTTAAGGCAGGCATGAGGAACAGCTTATTTGGCTACTGAGGGTGAGGATGCTAACTAAGAGGCTTTAAGAACATGGAGATGTTGGCTGGGCGTGGTGCCACCTGCCAGAAATCCCAGCATTTTGGGAGGCTGAGGCAGGAGAATCCCTTGAGGCCAGGAGTTTGAGACCAGACTGGCCAGCACAGTGAGACCCACTTCTACAAAAAATTAAAAAATCAGCTGGGCCTGGTGGCTCATGCCTATAGTCCCAGCTACTCAGGAGGCCAAGGTGGGAAGATCAGTTGAGCCCAGGAGATTGGCGGTGAGTTATGATGGCACCACTGCACTCGAGCCTGGGTGACAGAGAAAAACCCTATTTCAAAAAAAGAAAAAGTAAAAAGAACGTGAGGATGTCTACATGTGCACCTACCTGCGCGAGTCTCCCTCCTCCTCTGTGCACACCTGAGCACCTGCGTATTCTCCCTGATTCTGGTCATGTTTTAAGGCCAACTAGCTTATGCTTCTTGAAAATTACTCTGTGTGTAACTGGATTTTAAAAAAATATTCAGACAAGGAAATGCCTAAGTCTTAATTGCATCGTATGCTTTGACTAATGGCTACATCCACGTGGTCCATACCCTGATCAAGACACAGGACATTTCTACCACCCAGAAGGTTCCCACGCCTTGCCCAGTCAATCATAATTGCCTTCTTGAGGAGCAACCAGTGTTCTGATTTTTTTCAAAAAGGAGTTTTGTCTATTCTAGTACTTAATTTTTTTTTTTTTTTTTTTTGAGACGGAGTCTCGTTGCCCAGGCTGGAGTGCAGTGGTACAACCTCGGCTCACTGCAACCTCTGCCTCCCGGGTTCAGGCAATTCTCCTGCCTCAGACTCCCGAGTAGCTGGGATTACAGGCACGTACAACCACGCCCGGCTAAGTTTTGTATTCTTAGTAGAGATGGTGTTTCTCCATGTTGGCCAGGCTGGTCTTGAACTCCTGACCTGTGATCTGCCCAACTTGGCCTCCCAAAGTGCTGGGATTGCAGGTGTGAGCCACTGCAATCGGCCCAGTTTTTTTTCTTTATTGAGGCGGAGTCTCACTCTGTCACCCAGGCCAGAGTGCAGTGGGGTGATCTCAGCTCACTGCAACCTCTGCCTCCCGGGTTCAAGCGATTCTTCTGCCTCAGCTTCTCCAGTAGCTGGGATTACAGGTGCCTGCTACCACTCCCGGCTAAGATCTTTGTATTTTTAGTAGAGATGGGGTTTCTCCATGTTGGTCAGGCTGGTCTGGAACTTCTGACCTGAGGTGATCCGCCCACCTCGGCCTCCCAAAGTGCTGGGATTTCAGGCGTGAGCCACCGCCCCGCCCATTTCTTTTCTTAACAGTGTCTTTAATGAGCAGAAGTTTTAATTTTGATGAAGTCTAATTATGGACTTTTTTCCTTTTATGTCTGTAGCTTTGTGTGTCCTAAGAAGTCTTTGCTTACTCTAGCTCACAAGGATTTTCTTCCATGTGTTCTTTTAGAAGCTTTATTGTTTTAGCTTTAGGTCTAAGACAATCTCGATTCAATTTAATTATGTATGGTGTGATGTTGGGCCCTAGGTTCATTGGTGCCCATATGGATATTCTGTTGTTCCAGTAGTATATGTTGAAAAGACTTCCCTTTCCCCTTTGATTTGCTTTGGTGCCTTAGTCAAAAATCTGCCGGGGATGTAGTGCACACATGTATTTGTATATGGTGTCTCTCCAAGCATGGTGTTTCTTGGCATCAGGGATGGAAAATACGTGACATTCATGCCATCGGTCCACCGTTCTGCTCCCGTGGCAGGTATCAGTAAATGATCGTGGCACTCTTTCCCAGGAGCTTAGACGTGGCCTCAGAATCCTGTCCAACAGCACTGCAGGCAGCCGTTGGCAGTCATTTGGAGTTGTCCTTTGAGATGAATTACTTCTGGCATCCCTGATTGAAATTGTCACAGGAGGTTGAGTTATTTGCTGAAGGTCCCATAGCTGGTGAGTGGCAGAGCCAGGGTTTGGGCTCAGGTTTGTGCGGCTCTGAGGTCTGTGCTGTCTTCACCACCGCTGCAGCCTGCTTTGCATGAATCGTTTGAACAGGTCACTTAATCTCCCTGACCTCCAGTGTCTTCACTTGTATAATAGGGACGGTAGCCACCTGGGGGGAGTGGGTGTGAACAGTCATGAGGTCATCCACAAAGTCGCCAGTGGAGCACAGCACACGCAGGTGCTCAGTGATTGACGGCGATGACGGCGATGATGATTTAGATGCAGCTGTCGCCCTTGAGAACACACAGTCAGGGCTTCTCTCTAGGGAACCCAGAGTAGCTGCTTCATAAGAGTCCCTTGCCTCTTCCTATGTATCTTTGGGCCCCTGGCCTTCCAAGCCTGAGGCCCCAGAGTGGAGCCACGCTTCCTGAAGTTTGCTGATAGAGCCCAAGCCACCGGCTTCGGCTTAGGTGTCTAGGCCAGCCGAGCTGTGCTCCTTCTCTCTTTGTGGGAGGAACAGCTGGCTGGGTTCCTGGAATTCTCATTCGGGGAACCCTTGCCCTCTCCATTGATTCTCCAGCCATTCTTTCTTTCCTTTGGATTGGCCATGTGATCGCCCCTGCCATAGGGGGAGGTTAATCTAGCTCCTTTGACCTGGTCCTGGACCCCTTTGACGTTCTTCTTAAGAAGTTAAAGCAATAGAAAGTTGTAGCTAAGAATACAGTTTCTGGAGGAAGTCTGCCCGGGGTTAAGGCTTCCCCACTTTTTTAAAATTTATTTTATTTTGAGATGGAGTCTTGCTTTGTGCCGAGGCTGGAGTGTCATGGTGTGATCTCGGCTCACCGCAACCTCTGCTTTCTGGGTTCAAGTGATTCTCCTGCCTTAGCCTCCCAAGTAGCTGAAATTACAAGCTGCTACAACGCCCAGCTAAGTTTAGTATTTTTAGTAGAGATGGGGTTTTACCATGTTGGCCAGGCTGGTCTTAAACTCCTGACCTCAGGTGATCCACCCACCTTGGCCTCCCAAAGTGCTGGGATTACAGGCGTGAGCCTCCATGACCAGCCAAGGCTTCCCCACTTCCTAGCTGTGTAACCTCCCTGCATCTCAATTTCCTCATGTGTAGAATAGGGATGTATTAGCCCCTTCTTGCATTGCTCTAAGGTAGTACCTGAGACTGGATAATTTGTAAATAAAGGAGGTTTAACGGGTTCATAGTTCTGTAGGCTGTACAGGAAGCATGATGCTGGCATCTGCTTGGCTGCTGGAGTGGCCTCAGGCCAAGGGGGAGGACGCATGTCACATGGCTGGAGCAGGAGCGGAGACCGAGCAAGGGCGCCACACACGTTCAGACAACCAGGTCTTGCGAGCATTCACTCACTGTCTCGAGGACAGCACCCGGGAAGGGATGGTGCTAAGCCATTCATGAGAAATCTACCCCTGTGATCCAGTCTGCTCCCACCTGGCCCCGCCTCCAACACAGACGATCACAATTCCATGTGAGATTCGGCTGGGGACACATATCCAAACCATATCAGGGATAATGAGAGTACCTGTCCTTGGCCAGGCGCAGTGGCTCACACCTGTAATCCCGGCGCTTTGGGAGGCCGAGGCAGGAGGATCACCTGAGGCTGAGAGTTCGAGACCAGCCTGACCAACATGGAGAAACCCCGTCTCTACTAAAAATACAAAAAATTAGCCGGGTGTGGTGGCGCATGTCTGTAATCCCAGCTACTCGGGAGGCTGAGGTAGGAGAATTGCTTGAACCCGGGAGGCAGAGGTTGCGGTGAGCCGAGATTGTATCATTGCACTCCAGCCTGGGCAACAAGGGTGAAACTCCATCTCAAAAAAAAAAAAAAAGAGTACCTCTCCTGTGTGGTTGTAGTGAAGATTAATTGAGATAACATGCCTTTATCACTTAGAACAGAGGCGTGTAGTAGGTGCTACATAAGTATTAGTCATTATTACTCCTCCAAAAACCTTTGTTTCTGAAATGTGCAGAGAATAGCAGTGCTTGGAGAGACTGCCTGGGAGGAAGAACACCAGTGTTTCCACAGAGTGTGTCCTCAGGACTCCCTGATTTCGGCCCTGCCAGGTGTCCACAGCTGAGGGGCCTGTCTGTGGAATGAGCGAGGATTGAAATTGCATTTTGTGTGAGTGGCCCTACCAGAGCCTTGTGTGTCGGACTCAAAACCCTGCCTGATAAATGTGGATGCCCTTGAGGGTCTTGGAAAAAGGCCGAAAGCCAGGATCCAGCCAGCATCTGAGCTGTTGTTCCTGGAGGAAGGAGCGTCCTTCTGAGTCGTGCTTCCAGCTCTTGCATTCTGAGTCTGACCTAAACCAGGGTCCCCCAAGGTGGCAGAAGAACGCGCAGAAAGAGCCGCCATCCTCATAAAGGTTTCTGGGGTGAGACTGGGTGGAGACGGGTAATTCAGGGCTGTGGAGAGTCCCGAGGTTGGCCTTGGAATGCGTTCTATGAGCAGTTTGTCTCCATCGGAAGTTTCTTTCCTGATTCCTTTTGCCTTCAGCTGATATTAAAATGAGTCTGTGTTTCTGGGACAGATGCTGACCTTGTGGGGAACACGGGAAAGCAGGGGCAGGGCCTGAAATCCATGGGAGGCCAGGCGGGGTGCAGCGCCCTTTCAGCCTGAGTGGCCCATTGTCTGGGGGGTCTGGGCTGATGGTAAAGGTGACCAGTTGCCAGGCCCTCCTTTCTTAGCCCTCTACCTTTTCTTCTCACTTTTTCTGTTTTTTTTTTGAGATGGAGTTTTGCTCTGTTGCCCAGGCTGGATTGTAGTGGCATGATTCGGCTCACTGCAGCCTCTGCCTCCTGGGTTCAAGTGATTCTCCTGCCTCAGCCTCCCAAGTACCTGGGATTACAGGTGCACACTGCCACACCTGTCTTAAGTTTTGTAGTTTTAGTAGAGATGGGGTTTCTCCATGTTGGCCAGGCTGGTCTCAAACTCCTGACCTCAAGTGATCCACTCGCCTCAACCTCCCAAAGTGCTGGGATTATAGGTGTGAGCCACCACGCCCAGCCTCCTTTTTACTTTGTTTTGTGAGACAGGTTCTCTGTCACCCAGGTTGGAGTGCAGTGGCATGATCAGGGCTCACTGCAGTCTTGACCTCCCGGGCCCAAGAAATCCTCCTACCTCAGCCTCCCACGCAGCTGGGACCACAGGTATGTACCACCATGCCCTGCTAGGCTTTCCTTTTTTTTTTTTAAGTTTGTAGAGGCGGGGTCTCCTCGTGTTCCCAGGCTGTTCTCTCCCCCTGTTCTTGGTGTGCTCCCCCTCCTCTTTCTGCCTGCTGCTGAGGGCTCGGCTCTGGCTCACCTCGCTCGCTGGCATTCAGAAGACAGATAGAGCACTTGACATTCAGGGTGTCGCCTGGGGGATGCTCCCAGGCTGCCCCAGCCTCAGGCATGCCACCCACCTTTGGAGGCCTGACCAGTCACCCCACCCCAGAACCCCGGGTCTGTGACGTCCCTGGGGACAGAGCTGTCACCTCTTCCTGGGATTTAGAAACCAAATGTGGCATTGTGCACGTCTGTCATCTTCCGTGAACCTCGGGTTCTTCATTTATAGAATGGAGATCACCCCACAGGATTACTGCAGGGATTAAAGGAGGAAGCCGGCGGAGGAGGGCTCTGTAAAGTGCCAGGCTTCCTGCCAGTGTCGTGTATCGGCACATAGTGGACACTCGTGCCTGTTATCATGGTCAGTATGCCAAACGCTCGTAGGGCGGTTTCATTGATAATCCCACTCTGCTTCTCTGCCAGCTGCCATAGACTCTTCTCCACCGTGACCGGCTCAGCAGTGGGATGCTGCCACATTCTGTGTTCCGCCCCCCACCCCCACCCGCTGGCCCCATCCGTGGGTGTCATTTACCTGCCACTCAAGCCTGCTGTGTCTGGGGCTTCAGAGGCCAGTGGATGGTGGGTTCTATGTTGCTTCCTGAAGGGATGTTCCCTGCGTGGATCTTTGCCTCAGTGGGTCCCTCCTGTGCGTGCCCCTCCTGCCGGCTTTTTCCCCTGGGCCCCTGGCAGACTCCCTGCTCTTGGCTGAGTGTAGAGATGGAGTTTCAGGCCTTGGGGGTGTAGATTTGATTCTTAGGGTTGCTGTATCAAATTGCTATGAACTTGGTGGGTTGAAATAAAAAGGAATTTTTTTTTTTTTAGATAGAGTCTCACTCTATCGCCCAGGCTGGGGTGCAATGGTGCAATCTCGGCTCACTGCACCCTCCACCTTATGGGTTCAAGTGGTTCTCCTGCCTCAGCCTCCCAGGTAGCTGGGATTACAGCCACCTGCCACCACGCTTGGCTAATTTTTTGTGTTTTTAGTAGAGACGGGGTTTCACCACATTGGTCAGGCTGGTCTTGAACTCCTGACCTCAGGTGATCCACCCGCCTCGGCCTCCCAAAGTACTTGGATTATAGGCGTGAGCCAATATACCTGGCTGTTTTCTTAGATAATTTTTACAAGATTTGTGTGTGTGTGTGTGTGTGTGTGTGTGCAAGTAACTAGCAAATAAAGATTACCCAATTTTAAATAAAATGATATATGCTTATTATAAAGTTAAAGCAATTTTAAAGTACAGAGAAAATAAAAAAATGAGTAATGTCTTAATAATAATTCTACCATCTGGAAATACCCATTCTTAGCATTTGCTCCCAGACATCTTGGCATCGGACACACAGATAGAGGCGAACGTAAATGAGGTCACACTGTTTGTGCTCCTTTGTAATAAAAAGAGTTAAATTCAATTTTCATGGCATTAACTAACGGAGAAAAAAATCAGTGGCTCAGAAGGAGTTACTGAAGTTTAGAGAAATGTTTCCTCTCTGTAAGAGAGATTAATTTTTCTAAGAGTTCTCTAACAGCGAGGAAAAAGATTATGACAAAAAGAACCAAAGCTTTGGGGTAGATATATTAATTTATTTTATTTATTTATTTTTGAGATGGAGTCTCGCTTTGTCGCCCAGGCTGGAGTGCAGTGATCTCAGCTCACTGCAACCTCCGCCTCCCAGGTTCAAGCAATTGTCCTGCCTCAGCCTCCCAAGCAGCTAGGATTACAGGCGCGCACCACCACACTTGGCTCATTTTTTGTATTTTTATTAGAGATGGGGTTTCAACATGTTGGCCAGGCTGGTCTTGAACTCCTGACCTCAGGTAATCCACCCACCTTGGCCTCCCAAAGTGCTGGGATTACAGGCGTGAGCCACCGTGCCTGGCCGAGATATTAATTTATAAAGATAATTTTAACTTTACACATAGAGTTTGGCTCCCTGCTTTGACTATGAGAGCCAGGTGATTTTGGAGGAAGGAGAGTGCTCCTTTTGGGGGGAGCTGCTGTCCTCAGAACAACAGGCTGCGTAACAGGGTCTGCACCTCCAGACGCCTGGAGAGAGTGTTCCCAGCCGGGGCTTGGTTACGTGTGGGAATCAAGCAGAGCCTGTCTCGGGAGTGAATGTCGTTTGCTGACAACTGACATGGCTGAGCTGATTTGATTTGGCAGCAGGACTGAGAAGTTTCTGAAATGTCAGATGTTGATATGACGGCTGGTTGTCTCTAATGGGAAGCCAGAAGTGGGGGGTGGATGGCCGAGTGACGTCATCTGCTGTAGAGGAGGAATTTGGGGGAAAGGAAGTAGGAGGTGGGGAGGGGGAGAAGAGGCAAAGAGAGGCAAGGAGGGAGGGAAGGTGGAATTTGGAGGAGAGAGGCCGGTGGCAATGGAGGTGGAGAGGAAAAGGGAATGCGAGGGGGCCGGTGGAGGAGCTGGGTTTGCTCCATCAAGGATCGTGCATTGGTGGGGTGGGCTGAGTTTGTCCTCAGATATGTTTTGTTAGACCAAACGATGTTAAAAAAAATTTTAATACTCTTTGGGGGGGAATGTCCCCTCCCCCAATCCTATTTTGTCTTGGAGCCCATATCCTCCCTGGCCCCAAAGGCATTGGGTCTGAGACCTTCGCCAGATGACCTGTGGCTCTTTCCAGAGTTCTCTCCTCTCCAGGGGCTAGTCCTGGTGGGTGGCCCAGGCTCAGAGGGGACTAGTATTGTATCTCATCTCAGAGATGCCATGGGCATCAGGAGAATTCTGAGAATCGGGCTGGATCCCCTGGTGGCGCCCTGGCCTCATCCCACTGAGGATTCCGGATGTGGTTCAGGGCTACATGTGAGTGCCCCTTTGCAGTCATCAATTCTGGGGTCTGGAGAGCTGGGCCGTGGGAGACAGGAGGCGGGAGCTGAGGCTCATGCCTGCTTGGCCTCACGCTTGGTGACGCTTAGTTGAACTGGGAGGATGTGATCTCTGTTCTTTGAAGGTGTAATGGCTATGAGGAGGCGAGAACCACAGAAACCCTCCTCCGAAAGTGACGTAAAATGAGCCATGTGCACACTGCTGTAGAGCAATACTTCACAGCAGCATAAATATAAGAAATACCAGAGACTGGGAATTCGGAAAGAAAGAGGTGTAATTGACTCACGGTTCTGTACGGCTGGGGAGGCCTCGGGAAACTTACAATGGTAAGGGAGAATCAAGTGCCTTCTTCACACGGTGGCAGGAGGGAGAAGAGCGAAGAGGAGCTTCCAAACACAAAGCCATCATGTCCCATGAGAACTCGCTCACTGTCACCAGAACAGCATGGGGAAAACTGCCCCCATGACCCAGTCACCTCCCTCCCTCTACACGCGGCGATTACAGTTCGAGATTTGGGTGGGGACACTGAACCACCCCATTGCCAGGGTAAGCCGAAAAGGTCAGGAATTCCCTGGAGGATGCTCTTCCTGCCGTTTCTCTAGGAGGGGGGTTGATTGGAAGGTACTTCCAGGCCACGGAACTCAGAGTGAGTCCTTCAAACACCAGAATGGAAAAGCAGAAAGCAGGCCAGCAGCCTTGGTCAGATCTGGGGAGCAGGAAGGTGGGTCTGCAAAGCCTGGGGAGGGTCCAGTCAGCATGGTGCCAGGCCAGGTTAGAAACCTGGTTGGGTCCGGCATGGTGGCTCACACCTGTAATCCCAGCACTTTGGGAGGCTGAGGCAGGTGGATCACTTGAGGTCAGGAATTCGAGACCAGCCTGGCCAACATGTGAAACCCTGTCTCTACTAAAAATACAAAAGTTCGCTGGGTTTGGTGGTGGGTGCCTGTAATCCCAGCTACTTGGAATGCTGGGCAGGAGAATCGCTTGAACTCGGGAGGCAGAGGTTGCAGTGAGCCGAGATTGTGCCACTGCATTCCAGCCTGGGCAACAGTGTGAGCCTCTGACTCAGAAAAAAAAAAAGCTCTATGGGTGGGATTTGATGGCGAGATGCGTCACAGAAAATTCTCTGCTCCCAGACATGGGTCCCTCGGCCTCCTGCCTCGGAAACGCAGCAGCAGGCATTGTGAGAAGGTGAAGAGCTTCCCCGGGGATGATCCTCCAAGCCGGTCCACCTCACAGCCTTCCTGGGATACAAGGCTGGCATGACCCCCTATCGTGTGGGATGTCAACAGGCCAGGATCCAAGGTGAGCAAGAAAGAGGTGGTGGAGGCTGTGACCATTGTGGGGTCGCCACCCATGGTGGCTGTGGGCGTTGTGGGCTACGTGGAAACCCCTCGAGGCCTCCGGACCTTCAAGACCGTCTTCGCTGAGCGCATCAGCGGTGAGCGTAAGAGGCGTTTCCGTAAGAACTGGCGTGAATCTAGGAAGATGGCCTTCACCAAATACTGCAAGAAGTGGCAGGATGAGGATGGCAAGAAGCAGCTGGAGCAGGACTTCAGCATCACGAAGAGGCCCTGCCAAGTCCCCCGGTCACTGCCCACACCCGGATGAGCCTGCTTCCTCTGCGCCAGAAGAAGGCCCACCTGGTGGAGATCCAGGTGAACGGAGGCACCGTGTCCAAGAAGCTGGACTGGGCCCGTGAGAGGCTGCAGCAGCAGGTACCTGTGAACCAAGTGTTTGCGCAGGATGAGATGGTCGACGTCATCGGGGTGACCAAGGGCAAAGGCTACAAAGGGGTCGCTAGCTGCTGGCATACCAAGAAGCCGCCCTGCAAGACCCACCGAGGCCTGCGCAAGGCGGCCTGTATTGGGGCATGGCATCCCCGCCCGTGTGGCCTTCTCTGTGGCACGTGCTGGGCAGAAAGGCCACCATTGCCGCCCTGAGATCAACAGGAAGATCTGTAAGATCGGCCAGGGCTACCTTGTCAAGGATGGTCAGCTGATCGAGAGCAGTGCCCCCACCGACTGTGACCTGTGTGACAACAGCATCAACCCTCTGGGTGGCTTTGTCCCCTGTGGTGAAGTGACCAATGACTCTGTCATGCTGAAAGGCTGTGTGGTGGGAACCAAGCAGCGAGCGCTCACCCTCCATAAGTCCTTGCTGGTGCAGACCCAGTGGCGGGCTCTGGAGAAGACTGACCCGGAGTTCACTGATACCACCTCCAAGCTTGGCCGTGGCCGCTTCCAGACCGTGGAGGAGAAGGCATTGATGGGGTCACTAAGGAAGACCGAATCACAGAGGAAGGAGGAGCTTAATGCCAGGAACAGATTTTGCTGGGGAGGGGGGTCTCAATAAGTTATTTTTCACTAGAAAAAAAAAGAACCTGATCAGAGCAGGGAGGAGGGTAACTGAGGTTAGTGTTATTTGTGGAGGCGGGAACCAGGAAGCCCAGGCGACCCAGGCCCTCGGGCCAGCCTGACTCGGCGTGGACAGCTCTACCTCCATGGGCAGTGCCCAGGGCCTCTCCACGTGGCACGGTCTCTGCGACCCGTTTGGCCGCCTTTCTCCTTGCTGCATGGGTCCTGGGCCTGGTGGAAGTCAGGAGTGCACACTTGCTTTCTTGAGGAGCAGCTCTGAGCTTCAAGGCAGTTACAACAATAAAGCTCACTGCACACAGTGAGTATGTGCCACAGAGCATTGCAGTTCTGAGGATGGGAGCGGGGCCAGCAGTTCAGAGGCACGGCGTAGCGTGTTACAGTTCCTGAAGCCAGCGTGCACTTGAACCTGTCGGGAGGTTTCTGTTAGTTTCTTATGGCTGCTGTCACAAATGGCCGTACCTTTAGTGGCTTAAGACAGCACAAATATATCATGTTGTAGTTCTGGAATGGGTCTCACTGGGATCAAATCAAGATATTGCCAGGGGTTGGGCGAGGTGGCTCACACCTGTAATCCCAGCACTTTGGGAGGCCAAGCTGAGCAGATCACTTGAGGTAAGGAGTTTGAGACCAGCCTGGCCAACATGGTGAAACCCCATCTCTACTAAAAATACAAAAATTAGTCGGGCATGGTGGTGCACGCCTGTAATTCCAGCTACTTGGGAGGCTGAGGCAGGAGAATCGCTTGAACCCAGGAGGCAGACGTTGCAGTGAGCTGAGATCGCGCCACTGCACTCCAGCCTGGGTGACAGAGCAAGACTCAGTCTCAAAAAAAAAAAAAAAAAAAAACAAAATATATTGGCAGGGCTGCCTTCCCTCTATAGGCTCTAGGAGACAGTCTATCCTCTTGCCTTGTCAGCTCCTAGAAGGCCACCTGTATTCTGACCCCAAACCTGTTTTCAAGGCCCGCCACACTGGAGCAGATCTTCTCACACCACCGTCTCTCTGATTCCCCTCTTCTGTCTCCTCCTCATTACAAAGGCTCTGGATTACCCTGGGTGGACCTGGATCATCCAGGCTCCTCTTCCCATCTCAGGGGCAGCTGATTGGCAGCTTTAATTCTAGCCACAGCCTGGACGCCCCCTTGCCAAGTAACCTCACATATTCCCAGGTTCCGTGGGACTGGGACAAGGGCGTCTTTGGGTGCGAGTGTTGGGGGCATTATTTGGCCTATCCCAAGGACCCACCTTCATGGGTTTTGTTCAGACGTGGGTCCTCATCTGTAAGATGGGCATCTACCCACTTCTAGCTGGCCCGCCGCATAGCTGGTCTTCTGTCTGTGGGATTCCGTGGCGCTGTGACTAGTTCTTCCCCTGCCTGATTTCGCTGCTTTGCGAGCCCGGGACTGATGATACGGTATCAGATGTCCTCGCCCTGACCCCACGACCATGGGATCTGAAGGGCAGGCGGGGCAAAGGCCCCTGAGCATTTCCACAGGGAAAAGGACACACCACACAAGTTACCAGCCTAGAGGAGCCACGACCTTGGTTTTGTTACCCTCTGCCAGCTGCTTGCTGATTCCCCCATCCCGGTGGAAAAGTCAGCACTCCTTGAGAGGGGGAAGAAAAAAGACACATGCTAAGCTTTGCCCAGCTCTGATCTGGACTTGCCCGATTTTACCTGAAAGAAGCTGCCACTGTCTGCGTCCATTGACACATCCTCAGCTTCCTCCCATCTAACCTGAATCTTTCTTGTTGCCGTTTCAGCCTACTGGCTCTCCATGCGGCCGGCAGGGAAACAGCAAAGCCGTCTCCCACATCGATAATGACACCTAATCCTGCAATCTCCCTCCGTCCGGTTCTAATCACGCACTGCTTCCATTCCCGGGACCAGGCCACCCTGGGTTTTGTCCTGACGGAGTGGACCGTCCATGGTTGACAGGCTGCGGGTCTGGGGTCACCTGGGGGTGAGGGTGGGAAGGCGCGGGAGGGGATGCAGGTGCTGTATTCTGTTCAGACGAGCAGCACGTAGATAACCCTCCCCAGGTGACCGGCCTGGCACGGAAAGTCCCCCTCCTGGTCCCCTAGGTCAGATAGCGTTGCCTGGCTACGGGCGGTCAGCGAGGCTCCGGCACGGCGAGCAAACAGGCACGCATGTTTAAAATTCAATATCACTGGCGGGCAAACACTCTGGCAGCGCCTTCCAGCCCACTGATAATCTCTCATTCTCCTCGCTCGATGCTCGTGGGGGCCTGCACCAAGATCCAGATGGTCTCTTCTGGGAACTGGTCATCAGCTGTTGTGAGGGATGGGGGAGGGGTGGGCAGTTATAGCCCCAGCCTCATGCAGACTGTCACCCTGATCGCTCTGGGCAAGCTCCTGAGAGCCCCTGGGGCTGGCCTGGACGCACTAGCTGGATGGAGCTTCCAGGGTGGGGAGCTGTCTGGGTTCAGTGGCTCACACCTGTAATCCTAGCACTTTGGGAAGCCAGGGAAGGAGAATCGTTTGAAGTCAGGAGTTCGAGACCAGCCTGGGCAACATAGCAAGATCTTGTCTCTAAAAAACAAAAACTAGCTGTGCATGGAGGTGCACACCTGTAGCCCCAGCTACTTGGGAGACAGGTGGGAGGATCCCTGGAGCCCAGGTGTTTGAGGCTGCGGTGAGTTATGATTGCGCCACTGCACTCCAGCCTGGGCGACAGAGTGAGACTCCATCTCAACAACAACAACAAAAATGGCAGGGCCTTTGGGGAAGCTCGTCCAAATTTCTGTCTGCCTGCGGAGGGTGTGCATGAGCACCCGGGACAGGCGATGAGCCAGGGCTGGAGTCTGGCAATCCCCTGGCCCAGCCAGGTGTCTGTGGTGGCCGCATTTATTAAGAGGTGGGTAAGAGAAGGTAGGCCAGCCTCCTCTTTGCTGGAGGTGCACACATGTCTGCCTGGGGCATCTCCCGGGGCACTTGGTGAGATGGTTCCTGGTAAGGTAATTCCTGGTAGGGATCATTTGACATCAACACAGGTGAGAAGGTGAGGTTGATTATTTTCCCCACACGCACCTCATGCTTGCCCTCTTCCATTGCTTAGGCTTCTTCCCCTTCCTCCTCCTCATCCTTACTCTTAGACACAGCTTGAATGCCACCTCCCCCAGGAAGCCTTCCCTGAATGCCTCTAGCAAGAGTTAGTATTGTTTGCTCTGCCACCCAGAAGCACCTTACACATGGGAGTGCTAGCAAACACCCTTCATTCACTTTGCAAATATTTATCGAGTGCCTGCTGTGGATTGGGGTGTGCTTTAGGGCCAGAGGATATAGCAGTGGAAATGGCAGATGTGATTTCTGACCTCATGGAGCTTACCTTCCAGTGAGGGAGACGGTCAGCAGATCAGAAAACAGTCCAGCGACTGAGCTTTTGATGGGTGTCATGGCGGAGGATGTTTTGATGCTCTGGGTTTCGAGGGTGCTATTCACCAATATCAGTGTCCAGGGCAGGGAGAAATGGCTTTCTGTGGGGGCCAGGGAGGAGTCCTGGAGGAGGTGACATTAAGCTGCGCCCTGGAGACTGAGAAGGAATGGCCGTGTGAAGGCCAGGAGTGTGTCTGGACATAGGACGTAGCAAGTGCAGAGGCGCCCAGGCAGGGAAGAGCCTGCACGTTTGCGGAGCGTGGAGCGCAGAGGAGGCCTGCGTGGCTGCAGGAGTGTAACGGGAGGCTGCACACGGGCCGATGTGCCAGGCCTGGGGACCTTCCCGGCGTGGGGGAGTGGATTTTCATCAGCAGTGATGTGAGTCACATCGGGCTGCCACCTGGAGAATGGATTACAGGTCAGCAAAAATGGAAGCAGAGAGAGGAGATGGGAGACTGTTGTCGGGGTCTGGGCAAAAAGTGAAGGCGGGAGCTTGGACCTGGGGGTGTTGGCGGTGGACATGGTGAGAAACGGTGCAGTCAGGGCGCGCTGAGGAGGTCGAGGCAGCAGGGTGGCCGACGGACTGGATGTGGGGGATGAGGGGAGGGCGTGCTGAGGAGGTCGAGGCAGCAGGGTGGCCGACGGACTGGACGTGGGGGATGAGGGAGAGGGAGGTATCTTGTGGTTTGGTCATCCTAGATGGGGCTTGAGCAATGGGTAGTTTCCAGTCCCGTTTTCTGAAAGGGAGATGCCTGGGGAGGCGCAGGTTCAGGGAACATAGGCCAAGTTTGAGATCCTCATGAGAAGTGGAGAAATTAAACATGCATTTGGAGATGCTCCTTTGGAGCTCCAAGGAGAGGTCACGGTTAGGGACATTCATGTGGAGAATCAGCGTAGAGACAGTGTTACATTCATGAGAGTGGGTGGGCAGCTTGGGAGGATGGCGTGGAGAGGAGAGGAGGCCCTACGCTGAGCCCTGACCTCAGGGTCATACACAGGAGGAGCCTGCCGGGAGGGCTCAGGTGACACCAGGAGAGCTGGAGGGTCCAGAAGGCCCAGAGGAGAGACTACAGATGACGGAGGTGGTGGTGCTGAGCAGTCAGGATGAGGGCGTGAATTCTTTTTTTTCTCCATTTTGAGACAAAGTCCCGCTCTGTTGCCCAGGCTGGAGTGCAGTGGCAGGAACTCGGCTCACTGTAACCTCCGCCTCCCGGGTTCAAGCAATTCTCCTGCCTCAGCCTCCTGAGTAGCTGGGACTACGGGTATGCGCCACCACACCTGGCTAATTTTTGTCTTTTTAGTAGACGGGCTTTCAACGTGTTATGTGGACTGGTCTCAAACTCCTGACCTCGTGATGTTCCTGCCTCGGCCTCCCAAAGTGCTGGGATTCCAGGTGTGAGCCACTGTGCCTGGCCGCTTCCCAGGGACTTTTGAGGGCACACCTTCTTGGAGGATTTGGCAGCATGGAGGTCCTTGGAGACCTTGACAAGTGCAGTTTCAGGGAAACCATGGGGCCAGGTTGATCAGCCAATGGAGGCACAAAGACCCTGTTGCGCGAGGTGTGCAGAATTCCGTAGAGCTGAGCCGGGTTGGGGGGGCTGTCCCCTAGGAAGACTGAGATCCCCTCTGCTCCAGCTGGAGGGCACCCTTTAATACTCAAGGCCAGGTTCTGCCCTGGTTGTGAAGACCCCGTGACTGCCTCGCCCCCCTCCACGAAGGCAGTGGGCTCCTTTCCTGGGTACCCTGTTTTCCAGAGGCAGTCCCCATCCATGCTGCCTGATAGTTCCAGGAGGCGAATGGTCCTGAGAGCAGGTGCCCAGCCTCAGCCTTGTAGGTTGAGCCCAGATCACTGGTGCACCCGCTCCTCCAAACATGGCCTGTCCTTCAGGCCTGGGAGGGCATGGCCACGATGAGCAGACCCGTCACTCCCAGGGCCCCTGCTCGCCCTTGCCTCTGACGAGCTGTGTGGCCAAAGACATGGTGTATCACTTGCCCTGTGTGGCGCTGAAAGGCTCCTAGAGGGGTTTCTGGGACTGTAAGAAGCCTGGGGCTCTCTCTAGATGGATCTGCCTTGCTGTCACCCACCTCAGCCTCATCCATCACTGGCTGTGAGATGAATAGACCTTCCCACAATGGCTCACCAGGCCCCCTTGTGGCCAATACCAGTAGTACCAGATGGGAGCCCACGGCTGGGGCTGGGGGTCTGGGGAGGGGTGACAAGCCCACCAGCTGCTCACAGTGCCCGCTGGGTAGACCAGAGGGTCAGGTGGCCAGGAACTGGGACCCTGCCCCTGCGTCCAGGGCTAGCCTCACTGCGGAGGTGCCCTGGAGACCTCATTAGACCAGGCCTGAGTGGGGCACGTGGCAGCTTCCTCCCGTGGAGCAGGGGCTTCTGCTATCGCCCCGGGTTTCCTACTTTGCAGGCTCCTCCGCTGTTTCGGTCTTGCCTGGGCCGCAGCTTCAGCCCAGGGTCTGCAAGGTGGTACCAGCTCTTGGAGCCAGGTGGGAGTGCCGTTTCAAACACGTGCACAGAGGCCTTGATCTCTTCTGGTAGAAAAGCAGCGGGATTGTAAGGAAGAGGCCGAGGCCTCTAACTTGTCCTCCTTCACTCTGTGTGCCTCTTGTGTCGTCTGTGTGCTTTTGAGTGAGGGGACCACGGGATAGGCAAAGTAGAAACTGCACAAAACTCAAAACGGAAACAAGGAAATTAAACAAAACAAAAGGGCTGGGCGGCGGCTCACGCCTGTAATCCCAGCACTTTGGGAGGCCGAGGCGGGTGGATCACCTGAGGTCAGGAGTTCAAGATCAGCCCGGCCACCATGGAGAAACTTCATCTTTACTAAAAATATAAAAAACTAGCCAGGCATGGTGATGCATGCTTGTAATCCCAGCTACTCGGGAGGCTGAGGCGGGAGAATCGCTTGAACCCGGGAGGCGGAGGTTGCAGTGAGCGGAGATCGTGCCCTTGAACTCTGGCCTGGGTGACAGAGGAGACTCTCTAACTGCTTATGGTGGGAGGGCGTGGTGCAGCTGGTTCATGGTCCTCGCCTTTTGGGTCCATAAACCTGGCCGAGGACTAGGCGTGTGTTTGCCATGAGTGAGTGTTTCTTATGTGTGTGTGTTGGTGAACATGACTGGGAATGTTTTGGGTGGTTCTTTGTTGTATCATCGAGTGCTCTGGGTGTGTGTCTGGGGGTGGGTATTGTGGGATCCCCCACGTTAGTGTGAATGTATTTGCAGCTGAATGATTCCCCTAGCCAGGACAGCGGGGCAGCCCCTGGAAGGACAGCCTGTTGTCTCACCCCTCACCTCGTGAGGGCCTCTGTTTGCCCCAGCACCCTGTTCATCAGCCCCAGCTGGCAAAGGGGGTGGGGCCATCATGTTATTTAACATATGGCTTATAGGGAGGAGAGCTGTTTGGCGTTCCAGTCCCCACCCGGTTGTTCATGTATAATGAGGCTGTTGGAGCTTGGGGACTAACTGTTAGAGTCACTAGGGACCGAAGCACTTATTTAAGTAATCACTAGCTGGAAGACGGAAAAGGAACAGAGCATGCAATTTGCAGACGTCCCCTCTTCCTGCAGGTCAGCCTGGAATGAAGCTCCCAGCAAGTGAGGCTGGCACCGCTCTGCCTTCCTCCTCCCTCTAGTGAGGGGAGGGGCGGCTTGGGGTCTTTTAGGGGACGGTGGGGCTGAGTTGGGGTTATGGAGATGGTGTCTCTCAGGCACATCAGAAGCACACGCCCCCAAAGTTCCCAGCTTCCCATGACTTCTTTTCTGACACCGCCCATTATTCAACAAAACCCAGCAGCACAAAGATATATATATATATATATTGATATATTCAGTTCTCAGTCCGGCACGTTTGAGGAACAGCTGCTCTGCGCTAGGCCTGGGACGACTCCGGCAAAGTCCCAGTAATCCATTGTCCCAGGTGGAGGAGGCTGTTAACAGGAAGAGCCCAGATCATTGAAATTCGGGGTCAGCTCATCTCTGAACCTGCTTTTGCTGTTCCCAGCAGTGCTGATGTGGGCCTGGGGGCTGGGGCGCGTTGCTTTCCTCCTTTGTGCTGAAGCAGACGGTGCGCGGCTGGGGGTCTCCAGGCAGGAGGGTGCGGGGGCAGCCAGGCTCTGGAGCACAGGCCATTACTGGTGACGGGACCCTTCATGGTCTCTCTGGGGGACAACTGCAGCCCCAGTGGAGGAGGAGGGAGAGTGGCCAACTGCGTATCCCGTAACCAGTGTGGGACCCGAAGCTCAGGGAGAGGAGCGGGACGAAGGGTCGTCGGTATGTGCTGTGTGTCTCGGCCTGTGATGCCTCTTGCTTTGGAAATTCTGCAAGGTTGCATTTTTAACATTTTTAAAATTTATATTCATTTATTATTATTTTTGTTTATTTTTTGAGATGGAGTCTCACTCTGTCTCCCAGACTGCAGTGCTGTGGCACGATCTCGGCTCACTGCAACCTCTGCCTCCCAGGTTCAAGCGATTCTTCTGCCTCAGCCTCACGAGTAGCTGGGATTACAGGTGTGCGCCACCACGCCTGGCTATTTTTTGTATTTTTTTAGTGGAGACAGGGTTTCACCATGCTGGCTAGGCTGGTCTTGAACTCCCAACCTCGTGATCCGCCCGCCTCGGCTTCCCAAAGTGTTGGGATTACAGGTGTGAGCCACTGTACCCAGCCTATTTATTGTTATTTTTTTAAACACAGTGAGAGCATCAGGGTTGCAAATTTTGAGTCAGTCTTATCTGCACAGCCTGGGAGTAGGTTGCACAGTGAGAACAGATAGAGAATCTTTGTTTTGGAGATGCGTGAAGTGAGCTATGGCTCCTAGCCAAGTTACCGGCAGGACTAGTCGGGTGAACGTGACCGAATGTTTTGGGTAGTTCTTTGTTGTGTCATCAAGTGTATCATCAACTTGACGATACAACTCTGTGGCGCTGAGGTCACGGTTCCCTGAGATGATGCTGGACTCTGTCCTGAGGGGGTGGGGGAGATGGAAGGGGAGGTTGGGCAGGGGACAGCTTCGGAGCAGGGACCTCGGGCAGGGTGCAGGTTCCACATCTGGTCTGTGATATGTTCCCTTGGGATGGGCAAACCCAGACACTTCTTCAGCCTGTTTCCTCCTCCAGGCACAGGTTGAGGCCGGGATTGCGGGAGGAGGGGAATGGCGGGGGGGTCTGTAGCGCCTGGTTCTCAACACTTGCTTGGCGGAGGGGAGGAAGCCCAGTGTCCCAGCGCACAGGGCAGCATGGCTGCAGTTCCCCTTCTCCACGAGCCAGCCCGCCGACAGTGGGCAGGGGAGGGGGAGGGACACTGGGCAGGGGGAGCGCGGGAAGAGAGAAGGGCGAGTAGAAGGGAATGGAGCCATGTGGGCATGTGACTGAGCTGGAAAGAGGCTGGTTTATAGAGGAACCTTGCCTTGCCTGGGGGAGCAGAGAGCACTGCGGAGTGAGGGGAGGGGCCACCGTGCCTCTGACACAGCCAGACGCCTGCCCGCCAGTGCCAGTGACGAGAAGGCACACGTTGTGGAGCCCTCGGCGCTTTGCGTTTTCCAGGGACAAGGAAGCTTGGAGGGGAGCAGAGAGCTTCTGGGAGGCCAGCGCCTCCCTTTTCTCCCAGCCTTTCAGCCTGGGGGGCTCTTTATTCCTATTCTTCAGAGAGAGACACAGCGAAGAAGACGGGGCCACAGCGGTGGCTGCTGGGCAGACCCCACCTCGCTTTCCTGCCTCCAAGCCTTTGCCTGGGCTGTTGCCTCTCCTAGAATGCCTAACCCTGTAGTTCATCCTGTTACAGACCTGGCAAGGTCGGTCTTGAAGAACCTGTTGACATTTCCAGAGCTGCTTTCATCCAGTTCCCCCACTAAGAGGCTTAGATCTGAAGCTGAGCCCCACTCTGGGGGAAGAGTGGAAGTTTCAGGTTGAAGACTGCACCAGGAGCAGGACCTCGGCCAGCCGATGCTGCAAAGCCTGCCTGGGAGAGTCTCTGGTGCTGGGCGGCTTGGAAGCAGGAACCCCCTTTGTTTCCCAGAAAAATGGGACCAAGTGCCCCAAGGCAGCCACACTCTCACAGAGCCTCTGCAGATACCCACAGGGTCACCAGGCTTCACTCACAAGCACAGAGGGTGCCTGTCATCCGTGCGTCATTTTGATCCTGTTTGTACTTTAGGTTGGTACAGTGCTTGACTGTTTACAAAGCACTTTTTTTTTGAGATGGAGTCTCGCTCTGTCGCCCAGGCTGGAGTGCGGTGACACGATCTCCGCTCACTGCAACCTCTACCTCCTGGGTTCAAGACAATTCTCCTGCCTCAGCCTCCTGAGTAGCTGGGATTACAGGCATGCGCCACGATGCCCAGCTAATTTTTGTATTTTTAGTAGAGACGGGGTTTCACCCTGTTAGGCAGGATGGTCTCAATCTTCTGATCTTGTGATCCGCCTGCCTCAGCCTCCCAAAGTGTGCGGGGATTACAGGCGTGAGCTACCACCCCTGACTCTTTTTTTTTTTGGCAGAGTCTCGCTCTGTTACCCAGGCTGGAGTGCAGTGGCATGATCTCGGGTAACTGCAACCTCTGCCTTCTGGGATCAAGTGATTCTCCTGCCTCAGCCTCCTGAATAACTGGGATTACAGACATATGCCACCATGCTTGGTTAATTTTCATATTTTTGGTAGAGACAGGGTTTCACCACATTGACCAGGCTGGTCTTGAACTCCTGACCTCAGGTGATCCATCCACCTTGGCCTCCCAAAGTGCTGGGATTACAGGCATGAGCCACTGTGCCTGGCCTTACAAAGCACTTTCTTGAACTCTTCTGGTTGTTGCGGAAGAGAAGAATGATTTCCCCACTGTGCAGAGAAGAAAATGAAATACTCCTTTTAGCCAGCTGGTAAGACACAAACCTGAGTCTTGAGATTTCAAATTCAGTGTTCTTTCCATTACCCCAAGAAATAATTACTGAGTACAATAATTACTGAGTGTCTACTACTGTGTTTCATCGCCTCTAAGACACTTTCCCGTCTCATTTAACAACTCTGAAATCAGGATGCATCTCGTGGGCAGTGGTACACCGTAATTTGTCATTGGCAGCAGTTTTAATTCCTTAGAGGAACACAAAATCGTGTGGACCTTACAGTGGATGTGCTTTTAGATCTGATGAAATCTGGTGGGTGCACAACTCTGGTGTGTGTAAACATGGCTTCTGCCTGCAAGGTGTACACCGTTCAGAGGAAAGATCAGTCGTAGCTATTCACGTAAAACCGGACACGGTGCCTAGCAAAACCAACTCAGGTGCCATGGGAATTCTGAATGAGGGGCTTCGGAAAAGCCTTAGGGAAGATGGGTGGGATCTGGACCCTCAGCATCCTGTTCTGTCGGTATCAGCCAGCTGATTTAAACACCACACCCAAGCCCTGCTAGTGTGCAGGCTCACAGCTTGGACGCTGAGGCTGACTACAGGTTTGCATTGCCTCTTCATGTGGGTATTTAACTCTCAGCCTCAGTTTTCTTAACTGCAGAGTGGGTGTAATGAGTGTCTGCCTCACAGGTGGTCATGAGGTTCAGAGAAGAGAACATATTCAGGCCAGGCGTGGTGGCTCACGCCTGTAATCCCAGCACTTTGGGAGGCCAAGGTAGGTGCATCACCTGAGATCAGGAGTTTGAGACCAGCCTGACCACCATGGTGAAACCTTATCTCTACTGAAAATACAAGAATTAGCTGGGTGTGGTGGCGGGTGCCTATGGTCCCCCTACTCAGGAGGCTGAGGCAGGAGAATCGCTTGAACTTGGGAGGCGGAGGTTGCAGTGAGCCGAGGTTGTGCCACTGCACTCCAGCCTGGGCTATAAGAGCGAAACTCTGTCTCAAAAAACAAACAAAAACAAAAAGAGAACATCTTTAGTCAAGGGTCTGACAGATAGTGAGAGCTCAATAGATGTCCCCCCCGGCCCCATCACGACATTAATTCTGTGCCACCAGTAGGTTTAGAGCCCACAGACGTTTGCTGGTCGGTCGCTGCTGTGGTGTGTCAAGCACGTTCATATTTTCATCGCATTTGCTCTTCGGAAGTGCCGGAGGGTAGGGATCTTTACTCCAGTGTTACAGAGGAGGCGGGTGAGGCCCCAGGGTGCACAGCTGGCCGGGGCCGTGCTGGGATTCCGAGGCTGGTCTGTCTGACTCTCGGTCCCATGCTGTCTTCCCTGGACTGCAGCCGCTGGCGAAACACCACAAGCAAGGAAGGAAACAGGCCGATCTGGTGGGCTTGCTCCTGCCAGAGTATTTATAACAGAATGACCACTATTGGGCATCCTTAATAGTGGGGTTTCTGGTTTTGAGAGAAGAGAGGTCTCATTCAGAAGCTCAGGAGGCTGATTTGACACGGGAAATGCACGCAACCGCCATCTCCTCTGCCGTGTCCAGTTCCAGTGGCTGGTGGCCAGTTTTGCCTCATAAGTGCTATTTGTCTCGCTGGCCTTCATGCAGCCTTCTTTGCTGGGCTGTCTCTGGGACTCCTTCTCCTGGCCTGGGCCCTCCCCCTCGCCGTGGAGAGGATGTCAGAGTGTGGCCACTGCTGCTGTCTGCTCATGACCCTGCTGGGGGCTATGGGCCTTCTCAGCCAGCCAGACCCTCCTGCGTGCCCTCTGAGGTTAACACAGACAAACACTCACTGTTTTCCTCCCTATTCCTCTCCTTCCTCCCTGCCTCGAACCTGCTTCACTCAGAACACTTGGCTTTGCTATTAACAGGCTGTGTGATGTTCAGCAGGCCAGTTAACCTCTCTGAGCTTTAGTTACTCCCCCTGCCGCCCCAAAACGCATTATCATGAGGATCAAATGCGAGGTGGTAGGAATGGGTCCTGGGCTTTGATACGGAGTCTTGCTCTGCTACTGCTAACCCTAACCCTAACCCTGACCCTAACCTGACCCTGACCCTGACCCTGACCCTGACCCTAACCTGGCCCTGACCCTGACCCTGACCCTAACCTGACCCTAACCCTGACCCTAACCCTAACCTGACCCTGACCCTGACCCTCTACGTGCAGGACTGCACTGTCTTTTTTTCCTCCATGGCCTTATCTCCAAAATGGCAGGAATAACTCTCTGGAAAGTCCTCCTGGACGCCCTTCCTGGCAGGAGGGCCGTTGCCCACGCCTCATTGTGCTCGTGCAGGCGTGGGCTTTACCCACACTCCTTGCTCCGCGTTTTCTGGATTGTAATTACTTGCTTTTATGATTTTCTGAGTCACTAGACTCAAGTCAGTTCCTTTATTCAGTTATTCATTCAGCAGGTATTCACTGAGCACCTGTGTGCGCCAGGCGCTGGGGTTACAGATGAAATGGGGGAGCAGACGATCAAACGAGAAGATACGGCTGAGAGATAAGCGATGGGATAGGGCACGTGTAGGATGGGAGGACCACCTCGGGACACGGAGGACGGTAGATGCCAAGAGGGCTTCCTGGAGGAGGTGGTCTCCAAATGAAGACTTAAAGGAGTCAAGCAAATACAGTGGAGTGGGAAGAAGGAGGGGGATGGAGGGTGATCTTCCTTGGGTCTCCAGCTCCAAGAAAGCGCCTGGCCTGGAGGAGATCAGTAAGCTGGTTCTCCATCTCTCTTCTTCCTTGCTCCTTCTGAATGCATTCCTGCAAAGAGGCAGGAGCTTGGACGGTAGGTTTTCTGGGCCCTGGGATGCTGTGGCCAAGGGGATCGCAGAAGTGTTCTGGACGTCCTTCCAGCGTGGGGCGTGCCGTGTTCCTGAGGCCGGGGCTGCGGGAATGGGCGTGGCAGGGCGTGCTAGACTCACGGGCTCTGAGTAGGGGTGGAGACGAGCCAAGCCTGCAGCAGGTGCGCGAGGGCCTGGAGGACTGCTGAGGCTGCAGGAGCCTTATCCTGGGTCCCTTTAGCCAGGGAAGGAGAGAAGGGCTCAGTAGGGACAGCGAGGTCCGTGAGCTTGGCAATGTCACTTCTCCAAGATGGTCTTGTATGTCAGAATTTTGAGTTTGAAGGGACATTGCCAGGCCTCTCTGCAGCTAGGTGTCCCTCTAACACACGGATCTTCCAAATGAGTGAAGTGGCCCAGCTCCCATCCTAGAGTTAGCTCCTCTCCTTCCCCATCCTGACCTCCCGTGTCATTTCAAGCCCCTGGGGGTGGACCTGTGCCAAAGTCTTCTCTGCCTGGCCTCGAATAAGCTGTCTTTCCCAGCCCCTGCAGACATTTCCTGGCCTCTGCTCTCCCTTGGGAGGCTGTGGGGGATCTGGAGCTGGAGCACAGGATAGAACTGTGCTGGAGAAGGGAGACGGGCTGTGAGCTGGCGGCAGGCTGGGCAGGAGCTGGGCGCGAGCACGGAGCCAGGGCCGGGAGGAAGGATCGATGGTCGCCACAGTTGCTGTTGACAGAGGGTATTTTGTGTCTCACCTTGCACTGGACACAGCACGGATGCAGAGTGGGTTATATTTCTCCCATTTATAGATACAGAAACTGAGGCTTGGCCGGGTGTGGTGGTTCACACCTGTCATCCCAGCACTTTGGGAGGCCAAGGCGGGTGGATCACCTGAGGTCAGGAGTTTGAGACCAGCCTGGCCAACATGGTGAAACCCTCTCTATTAAAAATACAAAAATTAGCTGGGCTTGGTGGCAGGCGCTGATAATCCCAGCTACTCGGGAGGCTGAGGCAGGTAAATTGCTTGAACCTGGGAGGTGGAGGTTGCAGTGAGCTGGGACCGTGCCACTGCACTCCAGCCTGGGCAACAGAGCGGGACTCCATCTCAAAACAAACAGACAAAAACAACAAGAAACTGAGGCTCAGAGGCTGAGTGGCCAGCCCACGCAGCTCGTCAGCAGCAGAGCCACGAGTCAGTAGCTTGTCTGCCCCACACTAGGTCTGGGGCTCTTTCTCCCACACCACACTGCCTTGTTTGGAGGGATTAAAACATTGATGCCTTTCCTTCCATGCTGGGGACCTTGCTTTCCTCCCACAGCTGTAACAGAACCGAGGGCCCTGGATGCGTATGGAGTGTGACGTGTGACTAGTGTTGGAAAGAGACTGGGAGACCCAGGGGAGCCCTGGGCTGAGCCGGGCTGCCTCCTCCTTCCCCACAGCACCGGGTGCCTCTGGGTTCTGAGCTCACGGGGTGTCTCCCCCAAGCCATTAGCTTTATTTATTTTTAATTTTTTTCGTGACGATGTTGAGGATGCAGGAACCTTATCCTGGGTCCCTTTTGCCAGGGGGAAGGACAGAAAGGCACAGCAGGGACAGTGAGGTCCATGAGCTTGGCAATGTCACTTCTCCAAGATGGTTTTGTATGTCAGAATTTTGACTTGGAAGGCACATTGCCAGGCAATTTCCCATGGTAAAACCCTGTCTCTACTAAAAATACAAATATTAGCTGGGCACAGCGGCAGGTGCCTGTAATCCCATCTGCTCGGAATGCTGAGGCAGGAGAATTGCTTGAACCCAGGAAGCAAATGTTGTAGTGAGCCGAGATCACGCCATTGCATTCCAGCCTGGGCAGCAAGAGCAAAACCCCATCTCAAAAAAAAATCCAGGCTGTTACTCAAAGAAAACAGTTCCCTCTACCTCTGCATACCCCTTTCCAGCCCCACAAGTGGCCACTTTTTTTTTTTTTTTGAGACAGAGTCCTGCCTGCTCTGTCGCCCAGGCTGGAGTGCAATGGCGCAATCCCGGCTCACTACAACCTCCGCCTCCCAGGTTCAAGCGATTCTCCTGCCTCAGCCTCTCAAGTAGCTGGGATTATAGGTGCCTGCCATGGTGCCCAGCTTTCTGTATTTTCAGTAGAGACGGGGTTTCGCCATGTTGGCCAGGCTGGTGTGAGCTCCTGACCTCAGGCGATCTGCCCGCCTCGGCCTCCCACAGTGCTGGGGTGACAGGTGTGAGCCGCCGCGCCCGGCCCATTCCTCCTTCAGCTCTTTCTTCACACCTTTCAGGCTCCGTGGGGTGCGTGGGAGCGCCTCTGAAGATGCAGGCACTGGGCTCTCTTTGACTTGTTTTTATTTTTCTTGCACAAAGAGGGCTTACCAGGCCCCCGCCAAGTGGGGCCTGCTGGAGTCCCCTGGCACACCAGACACAGGGTCTCCTTCAGGGCCGACACTGTCGCTGGCTTCCTGTGTCCCAGCCCTGCCCTCCTGTCCGACCTCTCAGGCCAGCAGTGTTGAGAACTCATTCAGGGCAGGGGTGGAGGGGAGGAGGCTTCTCACCCCTTTAGTTTCCCAGGCCCCAGTGGGCGCCCACTCATCTGCTGGCGCGGGCCTCTCCCTTGGAAGGGACCCCCTTGCCCTTATGACGTATGACGTGTGGCAGCTCCGTCGGCCCTGGGCTCCCCAGAAAACACCTGCGGCAAAGGAGGGGTCAAAGGTCAGTGCAGTCTGTGTGGACTCACAGCTTCGGGCGGACACCCAAGTCCTGTAGTTCCTTGTTTGATCTGAAGGAAGTTGTCCAACGTCACCAGCAGCAGTCGCCGCCGTGGTGGTAGAGCAGCTGCGGCGGTGCTCAGGCAGCCGGCCCCCGGCGCGCAGGACATGGGCCCTGGCAGAAGACGGATTTCTTAAAGTACCTTTTGGTGAGTGTCCCTGGGCTGTGGAGGTAGGCCCGTCCAGGCCCTGCTGCCTGGAGGGGGTGAGGAACAGAGCATCTCCTATTGTCACCTGGCAGGGAGCCCTGAGTGGCTGTTTGCCTGCCCTGGGTCACGGAAGCCACTCTTCACTCAGGGGAAGGAGGAATCGAGACCAGGGACAGAGGGGGTTTTGTGGGGGGTGGGGATGTGGAGGGCAGGGGACAGACTCAGCACCTGGGCCTCTCCTCCCCCGGCTTGGAGATTCAAGGTGGGTCCTGGCACAGGGCTGGAGACAACTCACCTCTGTGCTCCTCTGGGAAGGCTCCTCGGCCCCCTGCCAGGGCCCAAGGGGACCCACTGCCAGCCAAAGGCTGTGCACAGGTGGGAATTTCCAGGGCGAGAGAGGGAGGGACTCCTCAGCTGGGCTTCCGCCTGGCTTGGACGCTTGGAGCTGGCCAGGCTACGGGTCCCGCCCTCTCTTCTCTGGGCTGTGGCTATGGGGACTCTCTCCTGTCACCGAGCCTGAGAGTGTGGTTAGTGGGAGGCTCAGCATGGGGAGCGTAAGCCGTGGTCTTCTCTACCAAGCCGCTCTGTTCCTGGCAGCTCTGTTGACCCTCTTCTAGCTGTGCCAGGCCCTCTGTGGACCCTCCTGGTGAACATGGGGGGGCCCGGGCAGACTTGGCCAGGTGGGGACTCTGGGCTCCTCCTGTTTCAGCTGCTGCTGCCAGTCTGGGACTGGCTGTCTTCTTGTGTTTCTTCTCCTTCCTTGGCTGTGCCATCTTTTTCTTTAGGGGAGCCAAGGGTGACAATTCAGGGATGAGTGTGAGGAGGGACAGGACACTCGTTTGGAGGGTTGGACCAAGGAGTTCCCCCATCTCAGGCTGCGCCACCAGGGGCTCCAGGATGCCCTGGGAAGACTGGGGGACCTTGTGACCAGTCAGAAATGGCCCATCCTCTCTGGGCCCAGGCAGGGTGAGGGTAGTGGTATAGTGGAGAGTTTTAAGCTGGGCACTGATCTCATTTGATTCATCTTTCAAAAAGACCATGTGGGCCGGGCGCAGTGGGTCACGCCTGTCATCCCAGCGCTTTGGGAGGCTGAGGCAGGTAGATCACCTGAGGTCAGGAGTCTGAGACCAGCCTGGCCAACATGGTGAAACCCTGTCTCTACTAAGCATACAAAAATTAGCCGGGTGTGGTGGCATGTGCTTATAATCCCAGCTACTCGGGAGGCTGAGGCAGGAGAATCGCTTGAACCCGGGAGGCAGAGGCTGCAGTGAGCTGAGATCGCGCCACTGCACTCCAGCCTGGGCAACAGAAAAAAAAAAAAAATCTCAAAAAAAACTCAAGAAAAACAAACAAAAACCACCACAACCAGCAAAAAACCGTGTGGCTGTTCTATGGGGAACTGATTCGAGAGGGGCTTGGAGGGAGGCCGGGGGCCCGAGGCGGCTGTCCGGTTGAGGTGCCATGAGATGAGGGGGGGCGGTGGAGGCAATGAGAGGTGGTCAGATGTGGGGTACCGTGTGATGGTGGTCTTGCCAGAGGACTGGACGTGGGGGATGAGGGGTCCAGAAATCAGTGATGACTCTTTGTCGTGGGTGTTGCTGAGATGAGGAGACTGGCTGGGACGAAGGAAGGCTTTTGAGGGAAAAAATGAAGAGAGTTCTGTTTTGGTCTAACCTGGGAAGTTTGAGGCCCCCATCTGACACGCACGTGAGAGGCTGAGCTGGCAAACCTTGACTGGTCTGGATTTGAATCAGGACTCACTTTGGGCAGGTTGCTTAACTGCTCTGAGTCCCCAGCCCTCTAGCCCTCCCTCCACGAGTACCTGTGAGGCTTATGGAGTGGATCTGTAAAGTGCCTGATTTAGCTCCTCGTGCCTGCCTGGCACGTCACCAGTGCCCAGCAGAGGATACCTTGGGACGTCCTGGAACGATGCTTAGTATCATCTCATCTTCCAGCTCAGGGACATTCAGTGGCTTCCATAGCAGCGCTTGAAACCTGTGTTTGGGGCTGAAACTTGGGGGCTGATGTGGCTCATAGAATGATTGTGTTTGGTCCATATAGAGTTTTTTTTTTTTGAGATGGAGTCTTGCTCTATCGCCCAGGCTGGAGTGCAGCGGTGTGACCTCCGCTCATTGCAACCTCTGCCTCCTGGGTTCAAGCAATTCTCCTGCCTCAGCCTCCCAAGCAGCTGGGACTGCAGGTGCATGCCACCATGCCCAGCTAATTTTTTTATTTTTGTAGAGATGGGGTTTCACCATATTGGCCAGGCTGGTCTTGAACTCCTGACCTCATGATCCACCTGCCTCAGCCTCCTAAAGTGCTGGGATTACAGGCGTGAGCCACTGTGCCCGGCCCTCATAGAGATTTTTAAGGTTTTCTGTCATCAATGTATAAAAATTGGGGAGAACTTGGCTGGACACAGTGGCTCACACCTATAATCCCAGCACTTTGGGAGGCTGAGGCAGGCGGATCATGAGGTCAAGAGATCGAGACCATTCTGGCCAACATGGTGAAACCTCGTCTCTACTAAAAATACAAAAATTAGCTGGGCATGGTAGTGTATGCCTGTAGTCCCAGCTACTTGGGAGGCTGAGGCAGAAGAATCACTTGAACCCAGGAAGGGGAGGTTGAAGTAAACCAAGGTCACATCACTGCATTCCAGCCTGGGTGACAGAGTGAGACTGTCTCAAAGAAAAAAAAAATGTGAGAACTCACACAAAAAACTGGATTTCTGGCTTATCTTGAACACTTGAGCAACACTGAGCTTGGATTTCTGCCTGACAGCTTGGCTAGCGAGAAGGGGGCAGCGGCTGCCCCATTTGGAATTGTCACGTGTTCTTCAGTTTACCATTCTCACCCTCATGCTTTTTTTCTCTTTTTAAAAAATTGGTGACGTTTATACAACATAAAATCAATGATTTTAAAGTGAACGATTCAGTGGCATTTAGTACTTTCCTGATGTGCAACTGTCACCTCTATCTAATTCCAAATTTTTGTTATTTTTTTATTTGAGCTGGAGTCTTGCTCTGTCACCCAGGCTGGAGTGAAGCAACTCGATCTCGGCTCACTGCAGGTTCCGCCTCCTGAGTTCAAACGCTTCTCGTGCTTCAGCCTCCCGAGTAGCTGGGATTACAGGTGCCCACCACCGCCACCTGGCTAATTTTGCATTTTTAGTAGAGACTGGTTTTCACCATGTTGGCCAGGCTGGTCTCGAACTCCTGACCTCAAGTGATCTGCCCATCTTGACCTCCCAAATGCTGGGATTACAGGCATGGACCACCACACCTGGCCTAGTTCCGAAATATTTTTATCATCTCCAAATAAAACCCCTTTAAGCAGTTACTCCCCACTTTCTCCTCCCTGTAAGCCCCTGGCAGTCATGAATCTGTTTTCTGTTTTTATAGATTTACCCATCCTAGGTATTTTATAGAAATAGAATTATTATGCTTCTGCACAGCAAAGGAAACAACCAACAGGGTGAAAGGCAGCCTCCAGGATGGGAGGAATATTTGCAAACCATATATCAGATAAGGGGTCAATTTTTAAAATGTATAAGGAACTACTACAACTCCGTAGTAAAAAAACCTAACCTGATTTAAGAAGTGCACTAAAGGGCTGGGTGCAGTGGCTTAAGCTTGTAATCCCAGCACTTTGGGAGGCTGAAGTAGGCAGATCACCTGAGGTCAGGAGTTCAAGACCATCCTGGCCAACATGGAGAAACCTTGTCTCTACTAAAAATATAAAAATTAGCCAGGTGTGGTAGCAGGCACCTGTAATCCCAGCTTCTTGGGAGGCTGAGGCAGGAGAATCGCTTGAACCTGACAGGTGGATGAGGCAGTGAGCTGAGATTGTGCCACAGCACTTAAGCTTGGGTGACAGAGCAAGACTCTCTCTCCAGAAAAGAAGAACGTGTACTAAAGACTTGAATAAACTCTTCTAAGGAGACATACAAGTGGTCCACAGGTATATGAGAGGATCATTAATCATCAGGGAAATGCAAATCAAAACCACAGTGATCTGTCACTTCACACCTGTTACGATGGCTGGTATCAAAACCACAAAAGATAACAAGCATTGGTGAGGACACGGAGAAACTGGAACTCTTGAAACACCGTTGGTAGGAATGTAAAATGCAGCTGCTACAGGAAGCAGCATGGAGATTGCTCAAAAAATTAATAACATTAAAAAGAGGACTACCAACTTAATTCTTCACATATGGATATCCAGTTTTCTTGCAGCTCCACTTGTTGAAAAGACAATTCTTTCCCTAGGATCGGTCTTGGCAATCCTGTCAAAATACTGTTGGCCATTGATGTGTGGGTTTTTCTCTGGACTCTTAATTCTACTCTGTTGGTTTAAATGCCTGTTCTTATGCCAGTACCACACTGTTTTGATTGCTGTACCTTTATAGTAAGTATTGAAATTGGGAAATAGGAGTTCTCCAACTTTGGCCTTCCTCTTTAAGAAGGTTTTGAGTATTCTGGATGGAATTTCCATATCAAATTTAGGATCAACTTTTCAATTTCTACTAAGAAGCCAGCTAGGATTCTGAAAGAGATTACATTAGGTACATAGATCACTTTGAATGGTATTGCCATCTTAATAGTATTAAATCTTCCAATCCATGAACATGGGATGCCATTCCATTTATTTATGTCTTTAATTTCTTTCAGCAATGTTTCGTAGTGTTTAGTGTACAAGCTACTTGGTTAAATTTGTTCCTAGGTATTTTATTCCTCTTAATGTTATTTTAAAATGGAATTGTTTTCTTAATTTTCCTTTTTTTTAATGGTGAAAAGATATACATATATTTAGAATTAGCCAGCTGGACTCAGTTTAGATGATCCCAATGTTGTTGGCAACATCCAAAGCATCGTCATCAGGAGCCAGTCGAACCCATGCCTTCCTCTCCCCATCAGGCTGAATCAGGGTGCTGACCTTGGCCACATCCATGTCACAAAGCTCTTCATAGCCGTTTGAGCTGGTGCTTGATGGCTTTAACATCCACAGTGAACACAAGTGTGTTGTTGTCTTCTGTCTTCTTCGTGGCGGACTCAGTGGTCAGCGGAAACTTGATGATAGCACAGTGGTCAAGGTTGTCTCTCCTGCGGGCGCTCTTCCGAGAATATTTGGGCTGCCTCTGGAGTCGCAGTGTCTTGGGCCGCCGGAAGGTGGGTGACGTGGGGGATCTTATTTTTTTTGTGGCTGTGGACACCTTTCAACACTGCCTTCTTCGCCTTTAAAGCCTTTGTTTTGGCTTCGGCTTTAGGAGGGGGCAGGAGCTTCCTCCTTCGCTTTCGGCACCATCTTGTGAAACCTGAATCTTCCTTTTTCTGATTGTTTATCGCTGGTGTATAGAAACACAGCTGATTTTGGCACTCTGCAATTTTGCAGACTTCCTTTTATCAGCTCTAGTAGGTTTTGTGTGTGTGTGAAATCTGTGAGGTTTTTAGTGTAGGAACATCTCATCTGAACATAGAGATCGTTTTCCTGTTTCTTTTTTATGGTGGATGCCTTTTATTTCTCTGTTCTGGCTAGAACTTTAGTACACTGGACGGTAGAGGTGAAAGTGGGCTTCCTTGTTTCGTTGCTACCTAATCTTCAGGGGAAAGCTTTCAGTTTTTCATCACTGAGTATGATGTTAGATATGCCTTTTTGTTCCTTTCTTTTTAAATGCCCTTTATGTCAAGGAAGTTCCCTTTTATTCTTAGTTTTCTGAGTGTTTATGTCAGGAAAGGATAGTAGATTTTGTCAGGTGGTTTTTCTTTATCAGTTGAGATAATCGTGTTTTTCTTCTTCATTCTGTTAATGTAACATACTACATTGATTTTCTTTTTTTTTTGAGATGGAGTTTCGCTCTTTCACCCTGGCTGGAGTGCAGTGGCATGATCTTGGGTCACTGGGACCTCTGGCCCCCCGGGTACAAGTGAGTCTCCTCCTCAGCCTCCCGAGTAGCTGGATTACAGGCACGTGCCACCACGCCCTGCTAATTTTTTATATTTTTAGTAGAGATGAGGTTTCACCATATTGGCCAGGCTGGTCTGGAACTCCCGACCTCAGGTGATCCTCCTGCCTTGGCCTCCCAAAGTGCTGGGATTCCAGGTGTGAGCCACCGCACCTGGCCTAGTACATTGATTTTCTTGTGTTGAACCAAGCTTGCATTCCTAGGGTACATCTCACTTGGTCATGGAATATGACAGTATGTTGTTGGATCTGGTTTGCTGGTATTTTGTTGAGGATTTCTGACTCTATGCATAAAGATACTGGCCTGTAGTTTTCTGCTGTTCCTTTGTGTCACTTTGGTGATGCTGGCCTCATAGGGTGCGTTAGGAAGTGTTTCCTCCTCTCCTACTTTTGGAAGAGTTCGAGAAGGACTGGTGTTAATTCTCCTTTAAATGTTTGGTAGGCTTCACTATGAAGCCATCTGGCCCTGGACTGTTCTTTGCTGGGAGGTTTTTAATTACTACGGATTCCATCTCTTTACTTCTTAGCCCGTTACTCATTTAGGTTGCCTGCCTCGTGCCTGTAGTGATTTGCATCTTCTAGTCCAGTCTTAGAATGTAAATATGAGTCTGCCTAATTTAAGATGTCCTATAAAAACCCGACCATCTTCCCCACCCTTCCCCACCTCAGCACATCTCTGCACTGGCATCTCTTCAGAGACGGCCCTCCCCCCACCCCCCACACCACCAGCATTCAATATGATTAATTCGTAGGTCAGTGGTTCTCAGAGTGTGGTCACTTGGGAACTCGTTAGAAATGCACATTCTCTGGCCAAGAATCAGAAGCTCTAGGGGTGGGGCCTAGGAAACTTTTTTTTTTTTGAGACAGAGTTTTGCTCTTTTGCCCAGGCTGGAGTGTAGTGGTGTGATCTCAGGTCACCACAACCTCTACCCGCCAGGTTCAAGCAAATCTCCTGCCTCAGCCTCTCAAGTAGCTGGGATTATAGGCGCCCACCACCACGCCCGGCTAATTTTTGTATTTTTTAGTAGAGATGGGGTTTCACCATGTTGGCCAGGCTGGTCTCGAATGCCTGACCTCAGATGATCCACCCGCCTCAGCCTCAGCCTGCTGAAGTGCTGGGATTACAGGTATGAGCCACCGTACCCAGCTGGAAACTGTTTTAACAAGCCCTCAGGTGATTCTGTGGCATTCCCGTTGCGATGCATAACAGAGAGCTCCTGGCCCCCATGACACAGTAAAGTGGTGCCTCTGAAGCGCTCCAGCAGCAGACGAGCCGTGAGTGGCAGGAGTTGGTGGGAAAGGAGACCAGAGGAGGGCAAGAGGAGCAAGCAGGTGGCTTTGGTGGGGGTCGGGGGGAGACTTGGTTGGAACAGGACCTGATTCTGGAGGACAGTTCATTATTGGGGGCACTCACTGGGCATAGGGTTGGCCATCCAGGGTGCAGGGTGCAGTCTGTGGCCAGAGAACAGAGAGCTCTTAACAGCAGTAACACTGGCCCGCCCAGCCCTGACTCTAGCCATCCCGAGAAGCCTGCCCTGGCCACACCCAGGCCAAGACTCGCCCTTCACTGCCTGCTTCATTGCGTATTGGTTGGCAGAATATTTCGTCATTCATTTGGAAAATGTTTATTTAGCATCTACTGTGTGCTAGGCAGTTCTGTTAATAGCACAGGGTTACGGCAAGGATCACAGCAAACAAAGAGCCCCTGCCCTCGGGGGACCTTCTGTCCTGCAGCTAGCTGGTGGTCAGTTGGTTCTTATCCTGCTTGCCCTGCGGATGGGGACCTCTGGGCCAGCAGCGGATCCAGGCAGTGTGGCGTGCTCGGTGGTCAGACGACATAGGACACACCCCGTCCGGCTCCCAGGGCATGCCCACCTCCCCTGGCTTTCCACAAACGGGTTTACAAAACTCTCCAGAAATCCTTCTCCTTTCTCATGTCTTCCGTCTCACCCTGATTTGTCTTCTTCTCCCCCCAGCACGTTCTGACCCGCATCTCCCCCTCCTCCCGTTTTCCTGGGACCCACGTAGGTGCAAACACCTCCTCCATCCTTGTCTTCTGGTAATGTTTTTCATTTGTTGTTCACGTGTGTGTCCCTCAGTGTGTCCTGGATTGGGGTGGGCGGGGGATAACGAGGCAATTGCGAGGGCTCACCTGTATGCCAAGGCTGTGCCAGGCTCTGCACACACTGGCCTGTGGGCCCTGCCACAGCCCTGTGAGTTAGCGGTGATGTTATCAGCCCCACTCAAAGGTGGTAGCATTCAGACAGCATCGTTCTGTGAGCATGGGTGTGTGTGATGAGGAGCAGGGTTTAGCAAGGCTGCTGACGCATCAGCACACGCCCACCTCCAGAAGCAGAGGAGAGGAGCCCAGGGCTAGGGCAGGTAGCCCAGCAGGGACCCAGCATACTGCGGGTGGGGCCAGTGAGTGTCACTTCCCCAGCTAGGGTCAGAGAGGAGAGAGAGGCAAGAATGTTGTAGGGGTGGGGGTCTCACGAGCTGGGGTGCAACGAGAGGGAGGGGAACAGGCGGCTGCCTGTCTGCAGGACATGCCTGCCCATGTGCAGAGCTGCTGTGGACCAGGGGGAGGCAGGGAGGGCACAGGGTGGTGAGATGGAGAGGGGTGGCGCCTAGACTCACGTGAGCATCTTCTCCCATCGCTTCTGCTGCTTTGATGCCTGGGCACTGGGCCGGCACCAGAGCTGGCAGGTAGGGGCACTGGGAAAGATTTCTCAAAGATTTCCCAAACCGAAGTTGCTCCTTCAGTTCTTGTCCACGTCTGCCCCTGCTACCGGGGGACCTCTTCCAGTATCTTCTTCCCCCAGGGACTCTCTTTGCCTTTCTGAAGGAAGACCAGTTTCTCTCTCTCTCTCTCTCTCTCTCATTTCTTTGTTTCTTTCTTTTTTTTTTGAGACAGAGTCTTACTGTGTCGCCCAGGCTGCAGTGCAGTAGGGCGATCTTGGCTCACTGCAACCTCCACGTCCCGGGCTTCAGGCGATTCTCCCGCCTCAGCCTCCCGGGTAGCTGGGATTACAGGCATGCACCACCATGCCCGGCTAATTTTTGTATTTTTAGTAGAGACGGGGTTTCACCGTGTTAGCCAGGATGGTCTCGATCTCCTGACCTTGTGATCTGCCTGCCTCAGCCTCCCAAGTGCTGGGATTACAGGTATAAGCCACTGTGCCTGGCCGACCAGGCTGTTTCTGTATCGGGAGGTGGTGGGGACAGGGATGGAACCTGGGGACCTGGACGGAGTTCCTCGGCAGAGTGCTGGCTCTGCGTGGTTAGCTATTGACTGGCTGTGAACGCAGAGCTCACGGCGATATGCTTGCTGCCTCTCTGATTTGGGTGGCAACTGCTGTTGCTGATAATACATTAGACAGCTGCATGGACGCTGCTATTGAGGAGGAGGCCCAATTACATGCCTCTGTGAAAGTCCAGTGGCTGGCTTCCTGGTGGAGGGAGATCCCCTTCTGAAGGCTGCCCCGGGCAGGACTTGAGTCTCTGGGGCAATGCCAGGGAGTCAGTGCGCATTAACTGAGTGCCTGCCGTGTGCCCTTGGCTGTACACGGCCATCTCAGGGTGTGTGGATGAGGGTGTGTCCGAAAGGCGGAGCTGCTCTTCCCCGGCTGGCCTGAGTCACCCTGCTTCTGGGTGGAAAAGGAGACTCACTTCCTGTCAACTGTCCCATTGGAAAGTGCAGCAAGTCACTGAGAAGTAAGGCCAGCCCAGCCGAGGCCATGCTGCCACCGATTGATTTCTGCTGCTGGGCACTGTCTGCGCAGGGATCATCACCCAGCACATTGCTCATGGCTGAGGCTGGGTCATAGCCCTTCTCACCACCTGTGCCAGCCCCAGCCATGGGGCATCTTCACTCAGACCCTTTTCTTTTTATTCCCTTTCTTTCTGTTTTTGAGATGGACTCTTGCTCTGTTGCCCAGGCTGGAGTGCAGTGGTGCAGTCCTGGCTCACTGCGACCTCTGCCTCCCGGGTTCAAGTGATTCTCCTGCCTCAGCCTCCCGAGTAGCTGGGATTACAGGTGCATGCCGCCATGCCCGGCTAACTTTTGTATTTTTAATGGAGACAAGGTTTCACCATGTTGGCCAGGCTGGTCTTGAGCTCCTGGCCTTAGGTGATCCACCTGCTTCGGCTTCCCAAAGTGTTGGGATTACAGGTGTGAGCCACCGCGCCAAGCCAGACCCATTTCTAACAGTCATCTAAACACTGTCTCTGGGAAGACCAATGACATCAAGAAAAACCAAGTATCGGCCGGGCACGGCGGCTCACACCTGTAATCTCAGCACTTTGGGAGGCCGAGGCGGGCAGATCACCTGAGGTCAGGAGTGCGAGACCAGCCTGGCCAACATGGTGAAACTCCGTCTCTACTAAAAATACAAAATTAGCTGGGTGTGGTGGTTCATGCCTGTAATCCCAGTTACTTGGGAGGCTGAGGCAGGAGAATCGCTTGAACCTGGGAGGTGGAGGTTGCAGTGAGCCGAGATTGTGCCACTGCACTCCAGCCTGGGTAACAAGAGCGAAACTGTGTCTCACAAAACAAAACAAAAAACAAAACCAAACGCTGAGTATCTTGACGCTGCTAGACCACCTCCAGCAGGACAAAGCCTGCTTCCAGAGGGAGCGCTCCAGTCGTTCCTTCTAGGAGCTGCTATTTACTGAGCATTCACTGCAGACCAGGCCCTGGCAGGGTACTTTCTCCGCTGTCACCTCATCAACCTAGGAGCGCTAAAGTCAGGGACTGTCTGCTTTGGTTTTCAGGTGAGGGAATTAGAGAGGAATGGAGAGAGGTTAACCGGCCTCGCGCAGCGCAGCTGGGCAGTAGCGGGCTGACCACTCCCAGACCTGGGCTTCCACCGCGGGGCTCTGCTGCCTCCCGTGTGTTTCTGCTGCACCTGAACCTAAGCTGCTCTGCACTGCCTTGCGGCTGAAGCCTGAGTTCTGGTGTTCAGCGTCGTCCAGGCCCAGGCCTCAGCTTTGCTTTCCCGTCTGATCTTCAGGATGTCTGACCCAGGGGCCTTCCGCCAGCTGGGCTGACCCACTGACTCTTCAGTGACCGTATGCTGAGCTGCTTCTGTTTTCTCCCATTGCCCATACAGCGCCTGCTGCCTGAGTACCACGCCCTCTTCACCCCTCTCTCTCTCCAGTGATTTCTCTTTATCTTTTAAGGTGGGCCTGGGATCTTGTGTCTTGTAAAAAGCCTTCATTGATGTTTTGGTTTTAAGATGTGTCCACGAGTTCTTTTGATGCTTCTCAAGGGGTGGAAGCTGTTGGGCTCGGAGGCTAACACTTGTAATCCCAGCACTTTGGGAGGCTGAGGCGGGAGGATCGCTTAAGCTCAGGAGTTCGAGACCAGCCTGGGCAACATGGTGAAACCCTGTTTCTACTAAAAATACAAAAATTAGCCAGGCGTGGTGGCATGTGCTCGCAGTCCCTGCTACTCAGGAGGCTGGGGTGGGAGGATCGCTTGAGCCCAGGAGGTCGAGGCTGCAGTGAGCTGTGATCATGCCTCCACACTCCAGCCTGGGTGACAGAGTGAGACCTTGTCTCAAAAACAAAAATAAAAAGAGGTGGAACCTAGGCTGGACGCGATGGCTCACGCCTGTAATCCCAGCACTTTGGGAGGCTGAAGTGGGTGGATCATCTGTGGTCAGGAGTTCAAGACTAGCCTGGTCAACATGGTGAAACCCAATCTCTACCAAAAATACAAAAATTAGCCAGACGTGGTGGCCGGCGCCTGTGATCACAGCTCCTCGGGAGGCTGAGGCAGGAGAATCATTTGAACTGGGGAGGCAGAGATTGCAGTGAGCTGAGATCGGGCCATCCAGCTGGGTGACAGAGTGAGAGTCCGTCTCAGAAAAACAAACAAAACAAAACTGAAAAGCAAAAAGGGGAAATCACCCCTACCTTCAACCTCACTTTGTTGTGTATCCTTCAGGATATTGGCCTTGTGCCGTGGGGTGATCGCACCCTCCCTCGGATGTAGTCCTGCACCTACGTACACAAACACGTTCTTTCTGTTTCTTGGAAACAGTGGGATCGTCTTGATCAAAACCCTGTTCTTCTCACTTAGCAAGGCAGTAGCGTCATGAACACAGACCTCCTCTTGTCGTAGTTTATTGTATGAGTGACCCCTGGGCCTCGTGTCTTCTTCCTCTCACTGGTGGGTCCTTCCCCCCACCACTCACACTTTTGGCCTGTAAACAGTGCTGGGACAAGCGGCCTTGGATATGTGTTCTTATGCTATGGCCTGAAGATTGTTCTAGCGTCAGTTCCCTAGAGTGGGTTTATTGGACCCAAGGATGTGGATATTTTAAAAGTTTGGGCCACATAGTGCCTTTAGAAAGGCTGCATCAGGGGACGCACTCACCCATAGTTCCTGCGGCCTGGACCCGTATCCTTCCCAGCACTGGGCGATCGGATAGTGGAAGATGGTATCTTACTGTGATCTTAATTTCTTTAATAACTGGAGAGCTTGGGCTTGTTTCCATGTGGTCATTGGTCATTTTATGTTTGTCCTTTAATCATGTGTTCATGTCCTTTGCACATATGTTCTTTTTTTTTCTTTTGAGACGGAGTTGCAGATTTTCTTTCCTGTTCTTTTCTTTTCAGATGGAGTCTTGCTCTGCCACTCAGGCTGGAGTGCAGTGGTGGGATCTCGGTTCACTGCAGCCTCCGCCTCTTGGGTTCAGGCGATTCTCGTACCTCAGCCTCCGGAGTAGTTGGGTTTACAGGCATGCACTACCACGCCCAGCTAATTTTTTTTGTTCTTTTGAGACAGAGTCTTGCTCTATCGCCCAGTCTGGAGTATAGTGGTGTGATCTCAGCTCACTGCAATCTCCACCTTCCAGGTTCAAGTGATTCTCCTGCCTCAGCCTCCTGAGTAGCTGGGACTATAGGCATGTGCCACCACGCTCCACTCATTTTTTTATTTTTAGTAGAGACGGGGTTTCACCATGTTGGCCAGGATGGTCTTGATCTCTTGACCTCGTGATCTGCCCGCCTTGGCCTCCCAAAGTGCTGGGATTACAGGCGTGAGCCACATCACCTGGCCCCTCATTTATTGATGTAATCGTTTTTGGATAGTTTGAGGTATATTCTTCTAGATCATTTCCTATGAATTTATATACATACATAATATAGGTAGCTTTACAGTGTTCTTTTTTTTTTTTTTTAAAGAGATGGAGCCTCACTGTGTCACCCAGGGTAGAGTACGGTAGCATGATCATAGCTCACTGCAGCCTTCAACTCCTGGGCTCCAGCGACCCTCCTGCCTCAGCCTCCGAGTAGCTAGGATTACAGGTGTGAACCACCGTGCCTGGCTGTTTTTATAAAAGTGGGATTATATTCAATGTATTGTTCTCTGATCTCCACCCCCGAACTTAATACATCTTTGAGAGTGTCATATGTAAGCAACACGAGTCTGTTCCTTTCTTTTTGAATGATTGCATAGTTTTTTTGAACAGCTTTATTGAGATATAATTTATATATCATAAAGTCACTTATTTAAAGTATACAATTCAGTAGTTTTTGGTGGTATTCACGGAGCTGTGCAAGCATCATCATCATCAATTTTAGAACCTTTTTTTTTGCCTTGAAATGAAATCTGCACCTTTTAGCTGTAAGCTTCTAATCCCCCATCCCCCTCAGCCTAAGCAGCGGCTAATCTTTCTGTCTCTGTGAAGTTGTATACTCTGGACATTTGATGAAAATGGAATCATGGTCTTTTATGTCTGCCTTTTTTCACTTGGCGTAATGTATTCAAGAGTCATCAGTGTTGTGGGATGTATCAGTACTTTTTTTTTTTTGATGGAGCCTTGCTCTGTCACCTGGTTGGAGAGCAGTGGGGCGCTCTTGGCTCACTGCAACCTCTGCCTCTCAGGTTCAAGAGATTCTCCTGCCTCAGACTCTCGAGTAGCTGGGACTACAGGCACACGCCACCATGCCTGGCTAATTTTTGTATTTTTAGTAGAGATGGGGTTTCGCCATGTTGGCCAGGATGGTCTCTATCTGCTGTGATCTCCCTGCCTCGGCCTCCCAAAGTGCTGGGATTACAGGCGTGAGCCACCGCGCCCGGCCCAGTACGTTATTTTTAATGGCTGTGAATATTATTCCATTGTATGGACCCAGCACGTTTTGTTTATTCATCAGTTGATAGACATTTGGGCTGTACCCACCTTTTGGCGAGAGTGAAGAATGCAGTTGTGAATGTTTGTGTACAAGTATTTACCTGAATACCTGTTTTCAGTTATTTTGTGTCTATCCCTAGGGGTAGAATTGCTGGGTCATGTGGTCATAGTTCCATGTGGAACTTTTTGAGGCATTGCCAAATTATTTTCCACAGTAGCTGTACTGTTTTACATTCCTCCCAGCAATATCTGAGGGCTCTGATTTCTCCATATCCTTGCTAACATTTGGGATATTCTGTTTTTTGATCACAGCCATGCTAGTGATGTGAGTGGTAGGTCACTGTGGTTTTGACTTGCATTTCCTGATGACTAGTGGTTTGAGTGTCTTTCCATGCACTTATTACCCCTTTGAATATCTTCTTTGGGGATATGTGTATTTAGATCCTTTGCCCATTTTTAAATTGAGTTGTCTTTTTCTTGCTGAGTTGTAAGAGTTGTTTTTGTAGAGACACGTCCTTTATCAGATATATGATTTGCAAATATTTTCTACCATTCCGTGCACTTTCTTTTGACTTACTTGACGGTAAGTATGAGGAATTAGTATTAACTTTTCTTTAAATGTTTGGTAGAATTTACAAACGAAGCCATCTGGGTCTGGGCTTTTCCTTATGCATTATTTTTTGATCATGAGTTTGATCCGTGTATTTGTTATATCCTTAGATTTTCTATTTCTTACTGGGTCGGTTTTGATAGGTTGTGTTTTTCTAGGAATTTGTTCATTTCATCTAAGTTATCCAATTTATTGACCTATAGTTTATAGTATTTGTATTTTATTCTGTGAAGGTAGCTTATTTTAACCAATTTTCTACAGACATGTAAGTTGTTTTTACTTTTTATGGTCAGAAACGGTGCTGCAATGAACATTTGAGTCTATCTGTCTTTGTGTACATTGCAAGCGTGTTAGAGGATGGATTGTTAGACGTGGAATCGCGGGTCAGAGGTCTGTGTATTTAAAATGCTGATTGTTTCTGTTGCATTATCCTCCTCCTGCCCATCTTTCTATCCTTATTGATTGGCATAAGCTCTTTATGTCTGGTAATCTTGGTCTCCTAAGCCTGGAGATGGTAAGCATGCACAGCATGGGTGGTGCGTGTGTACCCAGAGCAGGTGGGAAGAGGAGGTTTGGCATCTGGATATTTGACGGCTCACGTCTGCTTAAGGGAGTTGGATGTGGGTGCCCTAAGCCCACCCCGTACATTCATTCGTGGGGTTTCTAGATGCCAGATCCTGAACTGCTGGTAGGTCAGGGGCTTTTTGCCTCTGACACGCTGGCTTTGGCCTGACAGAGGCTGTTTGGGGTCAACAGCAGGGCTGGGTCTCTCCGGGGACTTAGCCAGGCTCCTTCCCAGGGTGGTTCTGGGAATTCTGGGAGCAGTGGGAGCTGCAGGCAGTTCTGGCGCACGGTACCGGCAGAGCTAGGGAGAGTGCTTGGCGGCCCCAGCTCTGCGTGAAGCACTGAGGACAGAACAGCGTTGCTCATCACTGCTTTTCTCTGCCCTTCACTGGGACCGTCTCTTCTGGGTACTTACTGACTGGTGGCTTCCCGTGCACAGCATGTGCGCAGCGGCGCTAGTTTGAGAAAGGGTTGCAGTTTTATGGGACGGGAAGTGGGAGGACCTCCGTGTGTGTTTTGTTGGGGTGGGGCTGCCAGCCCCTCACGCTTCCGTTCCACTTCCCTTTGCTCCCTTTTGTTTTTACTGGAGTAGACAAGGGTGGCACCAAAGTAGGCTAAAGGTCTGGACAAATGCAGTTTGGGCTTTAAAATAACCCATCTAGGCTGGGCGCGGGGCTCACGCCTGTCATCCCAGCACTTTGGGAGACTTAGGTGGCCAGATCACATGAGGTCAGGAGTTCAAGACCAGCCTGGCCAACATGGTGAAACCACGTCTCTACTAAAATTACAAAAATTAGCTGGGCGTGGTGGTGGGCGCCTGTAATCCCAGCTACTTGGGAGGCTGAGGCAGGAGAATTGCTTGAACCCGGAGACCACTGTTGCAGTGAGCTGAGATCGTGCCACTCCAGCCTGGGCGACAGAGCGAGAATCCGTCCAAAACAAAACAAAACAAAAAACAAAACAAAACAAAAAACAAAACAAAACACAAAACCCAACCCTCTGGGGACCCAGAGGCCTAGGTTCAGTGGTGTTCAGGTTTTGTTTCACCAGTGTTAGGGTCCCAAAGTAGTGCCTTGGGGGCAGGGGACCGGGCAGGCAGAGGTGGCACAGCTGGGGCTCAGTTCCCCGCCATCCCCCCCCGCCCCCAGCCCTGCTGCTCTGGCCATAGCAGCTCTACTTTGACGGGTGGGTTTCCTGTATCAGGGTGCGGAACGCCACTCATGTGGACACCTTGGCCCCACTGCTGGGTTGAAAACATCTTATATATGGCTCCTGCTGGAGGCTGAATCCCCGAGGATGACAGGCGTTTGAGGAATTTAGCCTTTCCCAGGGGCCCCGCAGGCCCCTTACCTTGACAGAGACTGAGTGTCCGTTCCCCTAGGGCCGAGTGTTTGCAGCCCAGGCTGCCTTATTCTCTGTCTTGCTGTATGGGGTGTTTGGCCCTCTAGCCCTGCATAGGCAAAATCAAATTATCTTCTCTGTTGATCCAAATGAATGCTGTCCCTGGGGACGCCCCTGGCTCAGCTTCCAGACGGTTGGTGAGGAAGAGGCTTTGGCCGTGGACCTCCAGGCTGACCCCCGTCTTTCTGTCCCCCCGCTTTTGTCTTTCAGTCGTCGGAATTTTTCGAGATGCTGGAGAAAATGCAGGTGAGTACCAACCCCCACTGCAAGAGGGAAGAAGCCCTGGAGGTGGGTGGCACAGGGACCAGGCAAAACCCCCGGGCAGAAGTCGGGTGCCCTGGAGGCTGGGGCAGAGAAGAGCGGATCACATCCCCTTGGCCTAGAGAACCTGAGGCCTTTTTGCTGTTGAGGGGCATGGAGCGCTTTGGGAAGACTCCTGCAGAAGGACAGGGAGGACAAAAAGCAGAACCTCCCCAGCAGAGCAGCTGGGGTGGCCAGAAGCCCTGTGGATGTGGAGGAGGGTTTGAAGGGCCCATTGTTCCTGGAACAAGCTGGAAAGAAAGCCTGAAAGAACTAGCTGCTTCTTGGGGGAGTCATCTTGTGTGGGGGAGGCAGAGGGGCGGGGTGGGAGGCCGACCTGAGTTCAATTCCTGCACCAGACACTTACTAGCACAAGTTCCTTGCCTGTTCTAAGCCTCCATAAATAAAGGAGAGGAAAAGCACCACTTCTGTGGTGGTTGGGTGACATGTGAGATGAGCTGTGTGAATACTTGGTAGGCACGACATAAAGCTGGTGTGTAGTGTGGGTTTGGGGGTCTTTGCTATTCCTCTCCAGGGTCAGGCTCCCAGGTAAGAGCTGCTGCCCTGGGGAGTATGTGCAGAGGTCCAGAAGGGCTCGTTGGTGTGGGTGGGAAGCCTGGGAAGACGATGCTGATAATGGCACCTGTAGCTCAAGCATGTATCTGGTCTCAGAGATGGACAGGCGTCATTTCTTCCTGACAAAGCCCTCAGAAGTAGGTCTGTTATTATTATTATCCCCATAGGACAGGTGAGAAAATTGAGGCACAGAACTATTAAAGGAAGCGCTCAAAGGGTGTGTGGCTCGTAAGTAGCTTCAGAGCCAGAGAGTCCAGCCATTCTACCATGCTGCTTTGTACCCTGGGTAGGTGCTCCGGGCTCAGGGGAGAAGATTCTGCAATCATGGTCTGGAAGTCCTAGGAGGAGGGGGCAGATACAGCGCCCACGGTAGTCCCGAGATGCAGGCGAAGCAGCCAGGTCTCCCTGAGTGTGGGGAGGGAGGGGGAGAACATTGTTACTGGCTGTGCCCCCGTGAGTAGGTTAAGATCGTCCTCTCTGCCCAGCAGCGTGTAGACAACAAACGCATCTTCTACGCATTCAGGGACTTACCATCAACGCGCAGAGACAAGGATGGCACGTGCCTGACCATGGGTGGCAGGAGATGGTATATAATCAAGTGCTCAGTTGCTTGGAGCAAAGCTGGGATTTTCTCCTCGAGTCAGTGGGATCCTGGCACTCTGGGAAGCCGGCAGGGGCTTTGCAGCCCACCCAGCCTTCTCTCGGGTTGCTCCTCAGATCCTCTCTTCCTTCACCCCAGCTGGAGTCCCCTTCCCACAGCTTCCCCCACAAAGGGCCTCTCTGAGCACAGCATTCAGCTCCAGTTAACCAGCCTCAGACTCTGTTTTTTTTGTTTGTTTGTTTTTGAGTCAGTGTTTTGCTCTGTCACCCAGGCTGGAGTGCAGTGGCACGATCTTGGCTCACTGCAACCTCCGCCTCCCGGTTTCAAGTGATTCTTCTGCTACAGCCTCTGGAGTAGCTGGGACTACAGGTGTGCGACACCATGCCAGGCTAATTTTTGTAATTTTAGTAGAGATGGAGCTTCACCATATCGGCCAGGCTGGTCTCAAACTCCTGACCTTGTGATCTGCTCGGCTTGGCCTCCCAAAGTGCTGGGATTACAGGTGTGAGCCACTGCACCCAGCCTGTTCTGTTTAGAGGTTGCTGGGCTTTTCGTCTAGATGGGGCACTTTCTAGGGCAGGGGTCTTGTTTGATTCTCCCTCTGTCTCTGCAATGGCTGGTACCCATGGGTGGGCTGTCTGTTCCATTTCAGCTGAGACTGTTGAGGCCACATTCCTGGGTGTTTAAGCCTCTACCATGTGACCCCCCCGGGCCCAGCCTCAGAGATTCGCTTGTTAGGAAGAAGCTGACGTCTGGGGCGCTGATGGCAATGGAGTGCCCATGTGGGCCTTGAGCCTGGGCTCCATCTCTCTTCATCTTGCAACTGGAGAAACTGAACCTCGGGGCAGTGAAGTGCCCGGGTCACTGTGCTAGTTGTGAAGAGCTGAAACTGGGACCCGGGATTCCCAGTTCCCAGCCCAGGAGTCTAGGAACTGGAAAAGGGGCAGAGCCCTGTGAAGCAGGAGGGGGCCAGGTGCACAGGTTCTGGATTCCTTGAGTCTCGGCTTCCGGTTCTAACCCTGATGCTTTCTAGCTGAGTATCTTTGGTCAAGTCAGTTTCCGTCTCTGAGCCTTCATTTCTTCATTGAGGGGAGAAGGGGAAATAAAGATAATACCTATCGAGGCTGGGTGTGGTGGCTCACACCTGTAATCCCAGCACTTTGGGGGGCTGAGGTGGGCGGATCGCCTGAGGTCAGGCATTGGAGAGCAGCCTGGCCAACCTGGTGAAACCTTATCTCTACTAAAATACAAAAAATTAGCCGGGTGTGGTGGCAGATGCCTGGAATCCCAGCTATTCAGGAGGCTGAGGTAGGAGGATCACTTGAACCCAGGAGGTGGAGGTTGCAGTGAGCTGAGATTGTGCCACTGCACTCAGTGTGGGCGACAGAGTGAGACTCCACCTCAAAAAAAAAAAAAAGTAAAGAGAATACCTCTTGCAAAGCTAGGGCATGGAGGAGAGAGGACCTAGTGCTGGGCAGTGGCTCTGTGGTAGGGGAGTGGCGTGGCGGAGGGGACGGAAGGAGGTTTGCTCTCCTGCCCTAGGGGCTGTTCCCAGCCAGGGATGACTAATGCAGGTCAAACAAAACAGACTCCTGGCATCGCTGCCCCCACCCGCCATCCGCCCAGTGTGCCACCCGGGACAGGGTCTGTAGGGCCACACAGATGGCTTTATCTGTATGTGAGAGAGGAGTGCCTGTCCAGTGGGAAGGGCCCTCCCACGCCCTCCTGAACAATGCTGCAGGGTGACTCAGCCCAGGGGAGTCCCGGGAGGCTGCGTCCGAATCCACCCAGTTCACAGGAGCCCTGCTGTCCACAGCCTGTGGGGCACACCATGCACTTGGTGAGCTGGTGACCCGGCTTCAAATCTAGACCCCGCCATGTGCTGGCTGTGTGGCCTCAGGCAAACAGCCTCCTCCTGGGGCGCAGTGTCCTCACTGGTGGAAAGGTGCTGTGAGTTTCACAGGAGACCCAGAGAGAGCTGGCTGGGGAGGGTTAAGATCCCCGTGCGTTAGTGTAATGACCAGGCAGAGGCTGCTTCTGGACTCCCTGCTTCCGAGGGGGAACTGTTTCTTCTGCTTTGTGCACCGCCTCCTACTCTCACCTGATTTCTCAGTCCGTCTTGGAAATACCACGTGTTCCCCCTCCTGCGCAATGTGGTTAAGTCAGACTCAATGATAGAACTGCTGGACAGGGGCCGGGCGCGGTGGCTCACGCCTGTAATCCCAGCACTTTGGGAGGCCAAGGCGGGTGGGTCACCTGAGGTCAGGAGTTCAAGACCAGCCTGGGCAACATGGCGAAACCCTCTGTCCACTAAAAATACAAGAAATTAGCTGGGTGTGGTGGTGCGCGCCTGTAATCCCAGCTACTCGGGAGGCTGAGGCAGGAGAATCGCTTGAACCCGGGAGGTGGAGGTTGTAGTGAGCCGAGACCACTGCACTCCAGCCTGGACAGCAGAGCGAGACTACAACTCAAAAGAAAAATAAAAAGAGGCTGGGTATGGTAGCTCGCACCTGTAATCCCAGCACTTTGTGAAGCTGAGGTGGGTGGATCACCTGAGGTCAGGAGTTCAAGAGCTGGCCAACATGGCGAAACCTCATCTCTGCTAAAAGTACAAAAATTAGCCGGGTGTGGTGGCACATGCCTGTAATCCCAGCTACTGGGGAGGCTGAGGCAGGGGAATCACTTGAACCCAGGAGGTGGAGGCTATAGTGAGCTGAGACTGTGCCACTGCATTCCAGCCTGGGTGACAGAGAGAGACTCTGTCTCAAAAAAAAAAAAAAAAAAAAAAAAGACCAGGCACTGCTCCCCAGGAGTGAATTCTTTCTGTAGATGAACTCCCTTAGTCCATCCCAGGCATCATATCTGATCCTTGCAGTGATCCTTGCATCAGCCAGATGGAAGGTGAGTGAGTGCTGTCAGCCTCATTTTACAGGTGACACTGGGGGCTCCAAGAGGCTACGCTTTGTCAAGCGTCACAAATAGGAAGCTTGCAGCAGAGTCGGGGCCAGCACCAGGCCTCCTGCCTGTCCCCTGGGGCCTGTAGGCACAGGGCCTAGAGCGCGGGATCTGACATCAGCAGGCACGGGTTCCCATGTTTCTCTTCCCTTACTGGCTCTGTGACCCTAAGACAGACGTTTAAGCTTTGAATGACAATACTGCCTCCTTCATGATAATAATGACCCACAGCATTTATTATATACCAATCAGTGTTCTGGGTGCTGAGCCCATTGTTAAGACTGAACCCTCACCACCATGGTAGACACTGCTATCATTCCCGTTTCCCGGATGAGAACACTGACTCACAGGTTTCTGTGGCTCGCCAAGGTCACCAGGCTGATAGGAGGCAGTATTGGGACTTGAACCCTGGTGGTCTGGCTCAAGTCTGTGCCGTCAGCCCAGCGGCCCTGCCGCCTCTCCTGACCTCACCTGAGGCTGCTGTGAGGCCGACAGCGGCCAGGTGTGGGGTGTGCCAGCCTAACCCGGGCCAGCTGTGGCTCCGCTCCTGTTACTAACCCCCTGCAAGGCCAGGTGCTCTTCCTCTGGCCCTTTCTTCTGACCTTTGCTTTTCTGTGGATTCTGTTTTCCTTGTTTCTATAGGGGATCAAGCTCGAAGAGCAGAAGCCGGGACCCCAGAAGAACAAGGTGGGCTGGGTGGGTGAGGGGGCGGCCAGATGGCCCTGATGAGGGGCCAGGGCGAGAGGAAGGCAGGAGGAGCTGCCAGGTGCTGGGGTCTTCTGTCTCACACCCTCTAACACTGACCTTCGCCACGGCCCCCTGAGTGACTGTGCCCTTGTTAGCCTAGTGCAGGGTGGGCAGCAAAGGGGTCCTGGCTCGATGCCTTAGGGCAGCTTCCGAGCAGGCTCGGGGGAGGCCTTGGTGGGAGCTCAGGTTTAGCCGTGTGGCCTGGCTCTTCCCTGTCCTATACGGTATGTGAGGCTGTCAGGCTCTGTGTCCCGGGTTCCAGGGGGCAGTCGGCTCTCAGCTTCAGGTTCCATTTCCAAGCCCAGGGGGTGCCGCTTACCCCTTGGAGGTCAGACCCCTTGCCTAGAGACAGGCGCTGGGTGAGACCAGGGGTCGTTTTCTGGAATTGGCATTCTAGGACGAGGAGCTGGTATCACGGGCGGTGAGAAGTTCAGCGCCTTCGTCTACGGCATCATCAGCTGGCAGGGTTTATGTTCGGGTTCTGTCAGTTTGGAGAAGAACATGGTGGATGTCAGATCCCAGAGCTGATTCTGAGCTGTTCTTCCATTGAATGTTCCTCCCTCAAAGCCCTATGCAGCCCGCTAAGCCCCACAGCAGATCCCCCTTGCTAGGCCTGGAAACAGCGCTCAGACTTCATGGGCACTGCCGGGACTAACGGTGGCATCCTCTGGTTTGTCTTGCAGGATGACTACATCCCGTACCCCAGCATCGACGAGGTAGGAGCCCACCCCTCACTCCCACCTGCTCTGCAGCCTGCGCTGGGTCCCATCCCTGGGGAAATGATGGTGATGGGCCGTGACCAGCCCCATAGGGGAGAGAACCTGGGGCCTGGGACCTCTATTCCCGTCTTTGCCTTTGTAACCTCAGCTTTCCCATGTGGAAGTTGGGGGTGCTCATCTCGGCCTTGCCATCCTGGGGCTACAGGGTTGGTGAACGAAGCTGGAGAGGCTGTGGGGCTTAGAAGAGGGGTTCATGTTACTGCCTTTGGCCTCAGGTACCAGTGGGTACCAGGCCCCCTCCTGGGAGCAGCATGGAGGTAGGCGGGGGACACGGCCACTGGCCCCTTCCCTCCCCTGCGGTCCCAAGGGCCGGCTGCAGTGCAGGGCCCTCCCTCTGCCTTCAGGTTGTGGAGAAGGGAGGCCCGTACCCTCAGGTCATCCTGCCCCAGTTTGGGGGCTACTGGATTGAGGACCCAGAGAACGTGGGCACTCCAACATCGCTGGGCAGCAGCATCTGTGAGGAGGAGGAAGAGGACAACCTCAGCCCCAACACGTTTGGCTACAAGCTGGAGTGCAAGGGCGAAGCCAGGGCCTACCGCAGGCACTTCCTAGGGAAGGTGAGGCTGGGGACCCTGGGGGAGAGGAGCTGCCGGGTGGGGGAGGGCAGGGTGCAAGAACTCAGTGCCCCCTTTTCCTTCGCCTCTTACCTCCTTCCCAGTCTGTGCTTTCGTTGCTGCCTGTTGCTGTCTTAGTTGGAGGGTCTGATGGGCTGTGTCCTGGGATAGGGGACGGGGCAGGGGGGCTGTGCAACAGTCGGGGGCCCAGTGCAATGAGTCATTGTGGGACCGCCCCCGCAAACGTTTTAGGAGGTGCTGGAATGGGTAGTGTTTGCAGTGAAGGACGGTGGGTGGAGATTCGAGGGTTGGGGAAAAATGTTTTCACACCTCGGAAGTCTCTGTTTCCATCTAATCGCACAAGTCTCTCTTGTCCTCATTCGGGTAGGTCCTGTGAGTACTGGTCCTGCTTAGTGGCTGGGAGCCTCTGATGGTTTAAAAGTGACAAAGTTACATTAAAAAAAATATTCTGCCCTTCTGACTTACCAGATTCTTGAGGTACCGAGGGCAGATTCCCGAAGTCTGTAGCCTGAAGCCGCTTTGCAGAGCCTCACAGGAGGGGGAGAGGCTGCATCAGAGCCCTGGGGGTCTTGTTAGCAAGCGGATTCCAGGGCCTCGCTCTGATCCAGCGGGTCTGGGGAGCCTGTGTTTTTCGCCTGCGTTCCCGGAGCCAGGGGAGTGGCCCACTGGTCTGGAAACCTCCCAGCTGCCGTTGGTGGAGTTGCCAGGGTTCCTCCTTGCTGTCTTGCCCCAAATAGTCTGAACTGGGGAGGGCCCTCCCCCGGGAATGAGAACATGGACTCAGTTTCTTGTGGGCAAGAACTTGCGCTTCAGAGTCAAGACAGATGTGCGTCTGAGCCCTGGATCTGTCACTTACTAGTCGTGTGGTCCCGGGCAGTGACTTAACCTCCATGCCCATCGGTTTTCCCATGTGTGAAACGAGGATGGCGTTCTCTCCCGAATACAGCCGGGTCAGGCGTGAAGGACGTGGGGGTACGAAGCCCCTGGCACAGTGCCTGGCGCATCCCGAGGATTCTGTCGGTGCCTGTTCATGTCGTCGTCACTGGCATCCATAGCGTCCTTCTCCTTGTCGCCGTGTATTCTCACGCCTGGTGAAGGAGCTGGTGTGGGGGGGGGGCATATCGGGAAGGTTTCTTCCTCCTTCCGCTCACACCCAGTTTTTCTTTTTAGGATCATCTAAACTTTTATTGTACTGGCAGCAGCCTGGGGAACTTGATCCTGTCCGTCAAGTGCGAGGAAGCAGAGGGGATTGAGTACCTCCGGATCATTCTCAGGTGGGGGCTGCTGCACCGCTTCAGGCCACCCCCTCTTCCAGGCGGGGGCTCTCATCAGTGGTGGTGGGGGCTGGAGTGAGACTCAGAAATACCAGTCTGACCAGTCTGGTCTGGATGCACTGGGGGGACAGGTCTCCTGGAATCCTGGGGCTGTGTCTGAAGTGTCCTAGCAGGGGAGGCCACGTGCTCCATCAGCTGACAGAGTGGCATCCTGGTCTCAAGGTCACCCAGACCGTACCCCTCCCTGCCCCTGTTTCTTACAAGGCCATGGCTCTGGGAAAGATGGGAAGAAAAGTAGGGATGGTTCAGTGTGACGCATCCTGATGAGGTGCAGCTCCGAGTCCTGGGAGAAGGGTTCTCTGGGGTCCTGCCTGTGGTGTACATCTCGTCAGGAAAGGTAGTGCCCTGTGTGTTTGTCGTGTGTGCTGGGTTCCCTGAGGTGCGGAGATGTTCACAACAGGAGCACTGATTTATAGCGGAAGCCAGGGCACCTCTCTCTGGATTGTGACCTTCTCAAGGGCAGGAACTGGAACTGGTTTCTGTTTGGTTTTGCCAGCACGTTTTGTAAAACCTCCTCTGTACCACGAACTGGTATCTCTTGTTAGAGCTACAGTGAGGGCTGAGAATTGGTCCCTGTTCTCTGAAAGGCGCCTGGTTTTGTGAATGTTAATGCGTGTCACGGGTGGTGTTGTTTTAGCAATATGCACAGGATGCTTTGGAGAGTCTGTGTCTTATTTATCTTTGTCCCTGGTGGGCTGGTGCTCAGCAGAAAGCTCTCAATCCTTATTTGTGAAATCTAATTGAAAGTTCATAAAGGTATTTGGAAAAGAGCAATGACATTTTTTTTCTGCCCAAATTTTGAGATAAATATCGGAGGGAATAAGGACGCATAACCCTGCTTTGGGAAGGGTGGGGGTCTGGTTTGAGGACGCTGTCAGCACCTATCCAGTCTTAGCTTGTTTCTTATCAAGAAAGGAAGCAATTTTCTCTACAGAGGTTCACTTGGCCAGAAATCATATTTGCAAGGCATAGAAGAGTCAATTAAATAGCAGGAGCCAATTTTCTGAGGGGTTAATACCTGGATCTCCATCTCCAAATAGGATTTGCAACTAGGTGAACCTCTGTGAAGAAAATTGCTACCTTAATAAAAATCAGACCAAGATTGGGTAGGATTTTTGAGTAAGATGACAATGGAATACAAAGATGTACCCCTTTTTCTAACACTGTATGCTGCGTTAGGACTGGAAGTGCCGCTTTGAGACTGGAAGCTAGAGAAAGGTGTTGGGCACACAACTCGTACTTTGATGGTTTTCTGTTTTTGTTTTGTAATCTGTGGGGCAGTTAGGAGTAAATGTGGGTGAATATTGAGAGTTGAACCGCAGGAAAGCAGTGTCGTATGGGGAATCTACTTAGAAAGCAGTGTTGTATGGGAATCTATGAAGTTGGAGATTCTAGAAGAATCCTGTCCTCTTTAGAGTGAAAATCAGCCGAGGAACAGCCGGGGATCTTTCCACATAGGATTACTTTTGTTGTTGTGGGTCAACAGCGTTTGAAATCACTGCCCCGGGAAGCCCAGGGGCAAACTCAAATGTGGCTCTCCCAGATGGAAAACTAGCGGGTAGGGTGGTGAAGAGAAGCCCACCCCAGCTCGGAAGTTGGGCAGTCACATCATGTACTTGGAGTGATTGCCAGGCCAAATTGGAAGCCAGACATAAAAAATTGGCTCCATGGCTTAGCAGCTTTGCCAGACACAAAGAAGAAATTATCCAGAGATGAAATTCCCCTGCTGGCAGTGACTACTGTCCAAACTTCTTTCTCATTCCCCATAGGCTTCTGGGATGTTTTAATGGATGTCCCAAATTTGTAACTATCAACTCCCCCAGTCTAAAATCTAAGTATTCTGACAGCCTGTGTGTGCCATGAGAATAGCCAAGAAGAGTCTGCCCACAGTTTGGGGACAACAAGCCTGTGGAGATTTCTTCTGTTTCAAGTTCGGATGTAAAGAAGAAGAAATTTTATAGGTTTGTAAGAGAAGAGGTTCTGCATCTAAAACAGCATAAACTGGTTAGAAAAATAACAGAGTTTTGAAAAGTATTTACTTTTACAGAAAACCAGGTAAATTTGAGATATTAACTTTGTATTTTCCACAAACTTCTATAAAAAATACACACCATGAAAGAAAAGATAGTGTGAGCCAACAGAATGAGAGGAAACAGTTGCTGGTTAAGTTAGGGAGATAATATAAGAAAACTACAAATGTCCCAAAAGAATTTTAAATGGTATATGAAGCAGTAAAAAGCAGAATCTACTTTGTAGAAAATCCCGTTATTAATATGGGGAACAAGCTTAAGAAACTCTTGCATAATTCAAAGGAAACACAACTTTAAAATGATGAGTGAGATTCTGATGAATATGGAGGGTTAGTGAGCAGGAATTAAACATATGGACAGATGATGTTCTTAAGCTGATTGAAGACTTAAATCTGGAAATCAAAATGACTCACCCATTAACAGACAACATCAAATGAAAGGAAACTAATCGCTGGATGTATTTTGATGAAAATTTAGTATTTCATAGCTATAAAATTGCTAGTAGAGTGGAAGCATTCCAAACAGTAAAAGAAGACAAAAAAAATACACATGTAGAAAGAAAATAAAGGAATAATAAATATGATAGAAGTGTGAGTACATATGTGATGATAATAAATATAAATGAGTTAAATTCCATTGTCAAACAACAAAGATTCTCAATTTGGGTAATATCTCCAAAAAACCTATACAAATTGATCTATATTTTATTAAAGAAAGTAACTCAGAATATTTGAAAATTGTTAAGAAAAAATTACAGAAGTCAAAAACAGAAAGCAAGATTGGCAATATTAATATAGCAAAGTAGAATTCCAGGCAAAAAAGCAATCAGTGTGATAAAGAGGGCCATTATCCATCTTTTCATAAAAGGTAAAATCAATAATGAAGATATACACCTTTATATTATCAATAGTATCTATTGTATATGTACACATGTATATATGGAAAAATTCACAGAATACAATTTTAATGGTAGATTTTTAACACACATCACTTGACATATCAATACCAGGGTAAGAAGTGATATTTATTCATCTCATTAATTTGTCATTATATACATATTTTTCTTTATGTATTTCTGTTTCTGTATCTGTCAGACTTGGATCCTCTAACAGATTTTGCTTCTTCTCAGTTGCCTGTAGAATATTTACACAAATTGACTGCATGGTACGTCAGTGGTTTTCTGTGGACCTGCTGCATCAGAATCATTTTGGACCTTTAAAACAAAGTAAAGCAAAGCAAGACCAAAAAACAAAAACCCCAACAAATAAAAACCAAAACCGAGACTTCCAGGCTCTAACCCGACCATTTGTACAACACACACACACACACCACACACAAACACACACACACACTAAGATGTGTAAAGATGTATAAATATATATATTCTTATTTCCTTTCCTATTTCCATAGCATTCTATAGAATTCTGTAACTTGCTTCTCTTAACAATATAGCTTAGAGATTTTTCCATATTATCATATAGAGAATGTCTTAATTTACTTTACTGCTGCATAGTATTCCATTGCATGGATGTGAAATAATTTATTTAATACAGCCCCTGGACCAGCGTGGTGGCTCACGTCTGTAGTCCCAGCACTTTGGGAGACTGAGGCAGATGGATCGCCTGAAGTCAGGAGTTCAAGACCAGCCTGGCTAACATGGCAAAACCCCATCTCTACTAAAAATACAAAAATTAGCTGGGTGTGGTGGCACGTGCCTGTAGTCCCAGCTACTCGAGAGGCTGAGGCAGGAGAATCACTTGAACCTGGGAGGTGGAGGTTGCAGTGAGCTGAGATCATGCCACTGCACTCCAGCCTGGGTGACAGAGTGAGACTCTGTCTCAATAATAATAATAATAATAATAATAATACATTCCCTGTTAATGACTATTGCCCATCTTTTGGTAACACAAATAATTATTAAATGAATAACCTTGTACAGATGTCAGTTTTTATGGATTATGACAGTTTCTTGGATGAGATAGCTAGGTTAAAACATAAACCCATTTGTATTTTGATAGATAATGTTAAATAGCCCTTTGTAGGGGCTGCATAAATTCAAAACTTTGACCAGCAATGTATCAAAGTGCTTCTTATTCCAAAGCCAGTGTATTGTCAAACACTGGATTTTTGCCAGCCTGATAGGTGAGAATTGTGTTTAGTGTTGTTTAAATTTATAATCTTAATATGAATCATGTTGGATGTCTTTTCATATATTTACGAACCGCTTGTATTTATTTGCTGTGAACTGTCTGTTTGTAAACTTTGCTCCTTTTTAAATTGAGCTGTTAGTTGAGATTCTATTTTAGAAAATCTTGACTGGGTGCAGTGGCTCATGCCTGTAATCCTAACACTTTGGGAGGCTGAGGCGGAGGATGACTTGAGCCCAGGAGTTCAAGACCAGCCTGGTTAACACAGGGAGACACTGTCTCTTTAAAAAAAAACATTAGCTGGGTGATGTGACACACACCTGTGGTCCCAGCTCCTCAGGAGGCTGAGGCAGGTGGATTGCTTGAGCCCAGGAGGCAGAGGCTACAACGAGGCATGATTGTGCCACTGCACTACAGCCTGGGTGACAGAACAAGACCCTGTTTCTAAGTCAATAAATTAAATCAATCAGTCAATCAGTCAACCCATGTAACTAACTTACTTGTAGGTAATTATCGATAGCAGGTATGTTTAGGAACTTTTTGAACCATAAAGTAAATCTAGATACATTTCAAAGAGCAAGCTGTCTGCTGGATGTATTCACCTACAATTTGATGATCAAACTAGCAATTAGTAACAAAATAATGTTTTTAAAAACCCATGAAACCACTCAGAAATAAGCAATCCCAATACTTTCTTCATAGCATTTGGGCCAAAGGGAATAGAAGCTGCAGTTACAGAATATTTATAAAGTAGTGACATTTATAATGTAATACCGAAAACCTATGGATTGTATTCAAAGCAATACTTAGAAGAAAATTCATTACCTTAAATGGTTTCCTGATAAGTAAGAAAATAACTGCCAGGTATGTTGGCTCATGCCTGTAATCCCTGCATTTTGGGAGGCTGAGGTGGGAGGGTCACTTGAGCCCAGGAGTTCAAGACCAGGCTGGACAATATAATGGACTTCATCTTTACAAAAATAAAAAAATAATTAAAATACAGTAAAATAAAAATAAGAATGATATTTGCGAGTTGTTAGTATTGTTAGCAAAGTCTCTGTGTCTCATTTTCCTCATCTGGTAGATGATGGTAGCATCTGCCTTGAAATTACTGAGCGCTTTCATGTCCTGGTGAGTGAGACTTACAAACGGTAGCTGCTCAGTAATGGTGGCTGCTATTATTATTATCAATATTGTTACCTAAGGAAAGCCAGAAGAAGGAATTCACAAAGATTAAAGCAGAAACAAATGAAATACAAAGAATTTGAGACTTGATAAATCTGGGTTTCTTTTGGAAGAAACAGTAAGATAGGTAACGAGCTAGTCGAATATAGATGAAAAGAGAAAATAAGAATATACACAATTAGTCATAAAAAGATGCATGACACAGATGTGAAGAAGATTAAATGATTACTAATGGAGCTGTGTCCAGCTCATGCTATTAAATTGCTTCTGTTTCTAGTTTTATTTGTAATTGTATTGGAAACAGATGCCTTTCTTGGAAAGTATGCCAAATGTAACTTAAGATGAGGTAAAAAAGAAACCTGAACAAACCCAGTAACTGTGGAATAAATTGAAAAAGTTCTCAAAGAATTGTCTCTTCAAATGTTTCTAGATCTAGGTGGTCTTGCAGGGAGGTGTTTTAAACTTTAAAGGAACAGGTTTTATGTTATTTAAACTATTCAAGAAAAAAATATGGAAAACTTCCCAATTAATTTAATAATGCTTAAAAGCTCTTTATGGGCTGGGCACGGTGGCTCACTCCTGTAATCCCAGCACTTTGGGAGGCCAAGGCAGGCGGGTCACCCCGAGGTCAGGAGTTCACGACCAGCCTGGCCAACATGGTGAAATCTTGTCTTAACTAAATATGCAAAAATTAGCTGGACTCTATGGTGCATACCTGTAATCCCAGCTACTCCAGAGGCTGAGGCAGGAGAATTGAACCCAGGAGCTGGAGGTTGCAGTGAGCCAGGTTCGTGCCATTGCACTCCAGCCTGGGCGACAAGAGTGAAACTCCTTCTCAAAAAAAAAAAAAAACAAAACCAATCTTTTTGAAAAAAATCAGTCAAATGAGATGCAAAAACAGAAACAAAAAAGAAAGAAAAGGTAGAAAGGTAGGCACCAGTATTCCTTATGAATATAGAAATCAGTGTTCTAAATAAAATATCAATCCCAGAAACCCAAATCTTATTAGACTATTAAGAGTAATTCACTGGCTGGGTGGCTCAAGCCTGTAATCCCTTTGGGAGGCCAAGGCGGGTAGATCACGAGGTCAAGAGATTGAGACCATACTGGCCAACATGGTGAAACCCCGTCTCTACTAAAAATACAAAAATTAGCTGGGCGTGGTGGCATACGCCTGTAGTCCCAGCTACTCGGGAGGCTGAGGCAGGAGAATTGCTTGAACCCGGAGGCGGAGGTTGCAGTGAGCCACTGCACTCCAGCCTGGGCAACAACAGTGAAACTCCGTCTCAAAAAAAAAAAGGGTGAATTTATGAATTGGAAGACAGTCCCAAGGAGTTCCTCCAGAACACAGCACAGATTAAGAGGTGAAGTGCGTGAAAAAAAAAAAAATGAGGATAATAGACAGGGAGGGCCCAGCATTTGTCTCAAAGACTTTCTAGAAGGAAATAATAGACTAACGAACAAATACCCCAAAGAAGTCTTAGCTGAGAATATTTCAGAATTAAAGAAAGCACAGACCATGCTGCTGAAAGTGTTTTAAAAACAAAACAGTACTTCTAGACATGTTGAAGTGAACCATCAGAAATAAGAGTTTAAAAATTAAAAAAAATTTAAAAAGCTATCTGAGGATAAATACAAGATAATCTATGATCTAATGAGAACTAGGCTGAGAACAGATTTCTCCTTATCCATGATAGTTGTTAAAGACAGTGGGGCAATATCTTTAAAGTGTTTTAAAAAAGAAAGAAGGAAAATAACCCTCAACCTAAAATTCTACACCTAGAAAAGCCAAAGACAAAACTGCTTTCAGACATAAAAAAATGAAGGGAGTGTCCCACTTGGGCTCTTTCTGAAAGAATTACTGAAGGATATACTTCAGTCAGAAGAAAAGAAAAACCAGAAAAGATTTAATTAGAAAGTAACAAGAAATAGGTAAAGTATGTTGATAAATTTAATTACTGACTGTAAAAAAAATTGTTTTTTTTTTTTTTTGCATGTTTAAAAGGAGGCTTGAACTAAAGTTAAAAACAAAAGTAGTAAGGACAATGGGAAGGAAAAAATGTTCAGTGGATAAAGCATACTCTGTTGCTTCTTATTTATGCCCCTCAGGAGAGAGGCATAAATCTTAGAGTTTGATGAAAAAAATATAAATAGGTATAATGGAAGATACGGAAATACAGTCTATAGCTCCCAGATTATCAGGGGATAAAAAAGAGGATTAACAAAAACGAAAAGCAGAAAAAAAATTCAATTGAAGATAGGAAAGGAAGAGGAAAAAAAGGAAAGAAAGCACAGGGAATAAAAAATATAAAATGATGATTTAGAAATAATTTCAGGCCAGCACGGTGGGTCATGCCTGTAATCTTAGCACTTTGGGAGGCTGAGGTGGGCATATCACCTGAGGTTAGGAGTTTGAGACTAGCCTGGCCAACATGGTGAAACCGTTTCTATTAAAAATACAAAAAAATTAGCTGGATATGGTGGCATGTGCCTGTAATCCTAGCTACTCAGGAGGCTGAGGCAGGAGAATCACTTGAACCCAGGAGGCAGAGGTTGCAGTGAGCTGAGATTGCACCACTGCACTCCAGCCTAGGCGATCTCAAAAAAAAATTTCAAATATGATAGTAATTGCAATAAGTATAGATAGTTTAAATTAGCCTATTATAATACCAGCCTATCAGACTGAATTAAAAATATAGTTATATTCTGCTCGTAAGAGACATACCTAAAGAAAAATGGTGTGGAAAGATTGAAAATAAAGGAATGCAAAAAGATACGCTGGGAAAATACCATGAAAGTTGGCATAGCAATAGTAATACTAGACAAAATCGAATTTCAGGACCAAAAGACTAGAGAGAGTGTGTACGTCTTTGTAGCCTGGAATACTTCTTTCCCACTCCTGATGTTTCCTGTGGCATAGAGGGAATACTTTTGTGTAATACCGGGGTTCTTTTTGTCCTCTGTGATTGGCGTATTTTGGGAGCAAGAACTCACATGTGTAGCCGTGTTCCTTCCCCCTTTCCTCTTGGATCCAGCTGCCTGGAGGGTGGTTTCCTGTGCAGGAAGGTCTCACCTGAGCAGCCCCAGGGGAGGGGCTTGCCCATGGCCAGCATTGCCTGCGACTGGGTGGGTAAGTTGGGCTAATTCTGGTGTGTGTTAGATGCATTTCATCTGCACACTAAGCTGTGTGCTCCCATGTGGCCTTCATCAATCACAAGGGGATTCTTTTGACTCCGAACACCTTATTCTGTTATTTGTTTGCTTTTGAATTTCTTCAGAAACTGGGCAGGGAAAGATCCCTTTTTCTCGGTCCCCCAGAGGCCTTGGACTCTGCGATGACGAAGAGGACACGTTCTGTTCCTGTTTATCAGCCAGATGTTCTGTGAACGCATTCTGTTCACAGTCATTAACTGGTACTTAATAACACGGTCTTGAATTTAAAAAAGCAAAACAGAGAAATATAAGGAGAAGTAGACAAATACTCAGTTACAGTGGGAGATTGTGACATTTCTGAGAAACCAGTGGTTTGAGCAGGCAAAAAATTTTGAGGATATGGAAGACTTGAACGATACGTTAATGAATTTCATCTTGGGTAACACGTATTCCTGCTCTTAAAGAAGAAAAAAACACATTTTTTCAAGTCCACGTGGCATAGGAAAAAGTAAAAGTCCATGTATCAAAGTCAACAAATTTCAAATACATCCTTTAGATTATGTTCCCTGAATATAAGACAGATCATCAACAATTACAATACTGGAGGGAAAAATATCTCATATTTGGAAAATTAAAAAAAAAAACTTTAAAAAATAACTCATGGACTGAAGAGGAAATCACAAAAGAACTGACAAAATATTTAGAACTAAATGACAGTGAAAATACTATGTATCGAATTGTGTGGGATACGAGATGTATAGTTCTCAGTGCACTTCAAAGAAACATCGAATGAGTAAGTATGTAGGTCAGCAAGTTGGAAAAAGAGTAGTAGAAAAAACTGAAGAAAATAGAAGTGAAGAAGACAAGAACAGACTTGTGAAGTAGGAAGCAAAAATAAAAAAGGAGAGAGATGGTAAAAGAAAAAACCCGAAAGGTATCTCTTTGGAAAGACTAGTAAGATCAATAAGGCTTCAGCTAAAACTGATAAGGAAAAACAAGGAAAAGGTACAAACAGGCCAGGCCCGCTGGCTCACGCCTGTCATCCCAGAACTTTGGGAGGCTGGAGCGGGCGGATCACTTGAAGTCAGGAGTTTGAGACCAGCCTGGCCAACATGGTGAAACCCTGTCTCTACTAAAAATACAAAAAATTAGCCAGGTGGGGTGGCAGGCACCTTTGATCCCAGCTACTCGGAAGGCTGAAGCAGGAGAACCTGGGAGGTGGAGGTTGCAGTGAGCCGAGATGGCGCCATTGCACTCCAGCCTGAGCAACAAGAGTGAAACTCCATTTCAAAAAAAAAAAAAAAAAAAGATACAAACAAATAGTATTATAGCAGTAAAGGTGAGGACACAATCACAGAGATGAAGTCCTCAGGGAATGCCAAAAACAACTTTGTATACATATGCTTAATGAATGCTTTTATATAGAAATATAAATGACCAAAATTGACTCCTTAAGGAGTAGAAAACCTAAACATTCACCACTAAAGAATTAGAATAGTAGCCAAAAGTATCCTCCGATAAAAACAGCAGGCCCAGAGATGTCACAGACTAGTTTTGGGAAACCTTTAAGGAATAGAAAATCTCTATATTATACAAACTATTTCAAAGGATCAGGCTGGGCGCAGTGGCTCACGTCTGTAATCTCAGCACTTTGAGAGGCCGAGGTGAGTGGATCACTTGAGGTCAGGAGTTTGAGACCAGCTTGGTCAACATGGCGAAACCCCGTCTCTACTAAAAATACACAAATTAGCTGGTTGTGGTGGTGCACACCTATAATCTGAGCTACTCGGGAGACTGAGGCAGGAGAATCGCTTGAACCCCAGAGGCGGAGGTTGCAGTGAGCCAAGATTGTACTATTGCACTCCAGCCTGGGTGACAGAGCGAGATTCTGTCTTAAAAAAAAAGAAAAGGATCAGAAGCTACCCAGCAATTTTACAAGGCTGGAATAACACCTTGATATCAAAATCTGGCAAGGGAAGCACAAGAAAATAAAAAATAGGCCAGTGTTGCTTTTGAACAGAGCTGTGAAAATCTACATAAAATACAGCAGTCTCCTCGTATTCGTGGGGGAGATATTCCAAGACCCGTAGTGGATGCCCAAAATGTCAGATAGTCCCAAACCTAGCGTCCTCAACGGAAACACATTTCTGTTTATATCTTTCACCCCCCACATTTCATCCTCTTTTCATCTTAGTTAAGTATTTACGCACTGTGGCCATAACTTTTGCAGTTTGAGGTGCAACAGCAAGACTAGCAGTGACTTCTTTTTCCTTCTTCACAATTTCACAGACAGAGAATTCTTACCATGGATCTCAGCAACCTTAGCATATAAGTTTTTCCTTTCCTTATTAAGAACTTTCACCTTTTTACTTAAAGGAGGCACTTAACAGTTTCTTTTTGTCATATCTGAATTGACAGTATCACTCATGGACCCTGGACTTCAGGGCCGTTATCAGTATGATAAGGGTGCTTTGAACACAAGCACTGAGATGCAACAGTCAGTCTGATCACTGAGACGGCTGCTAAGGGACTGATGAGTAGTGAGCATGTAGGGCGTGGATACGCTGGACAGAGCAAGAATTCACGTCCCAGGTGGATGGAGTGGGATGGTGGAAGATTGCATTATGCTATTCAGGACAGCACAAAATTTAAAACTTATGAGTTACTTCTGGAATTTTCCATTTAATATTTTTTTGGCCGTGGTTGACCGCAGGTAACTGAAACTGGAAAACAAAACCATGGATAAGGGGGACTACTGTGTTAATAAATTGAATTTGGCTGGGTGCAGTGGCTCACGCCTGTAATCCCAGCACTTTGAGGAGGCTGAGGCGGGTGGATCACCTGAGGTCAGCTTGGCCAACATGGCGAAACCCCGTCTCTACTAAAAATACAGGCAGGCACCTGTAGTCCCAGCTACTCGGGAGGCTGAGGCAGGAGAATCGCTTGAACCCAGAAGGCGGAGGTTGCAGTGAGCTGAGATCACGCCATTGCACTCCAGCCTGGGCAATAAGAGTAAAACTCTGTCTCAAAATAAATAAATAAATAAAAATAAAAAATAAAAAGATAAATTCAGCAGGATATTAAAAATAATACGTCAGAAGTAAGTGGACTTTCACCCATGGAATCAAAAAATGGCTCAACAGAAATGTAATTCACCAGGTCAACAGATTAAAAACCATATGGTTATCTCCTCAGATGCAGAAAAGCATTCAGTAAAATCCAGCATTTTCATAATGTGCTAAATGAATGAGGGGAACAGGCTAAATTTAGACTCTCATGGTGAATCCCTTTATAAAGCAGATTCCAACCCATTTATATTTTGAGTAAACCCAGATTTTCAAATATTAGGTTTTCTTTTCATAAAGGCTTAATTTCATGACAAAACCCAAATATATCCAGAAGCTGTGCTCAGTTCCTTGGGAGAACACAAAAACCTATAAACAAACGAAAAAATAATGGGGACCTTATTTGCATTTCCCATATTTCAGTGGCAGACGGATGTATCAGGCGTGTTCTTAGCCACCTCCTGGCATACCTAAGTGGGACTCTGTTTTCCCACCGTGTGAGTGCAGTGCCCAGCATATGTTGGGCCAGACAAGGCCGATCTGGCCTCAGGGAGTCCTCCAGCAAGTGCCCTGTGTGCTGTGATCTCAGCCACTTTCCTCATTGACTGTTTCTTCTCTTTTTTTTTTGAGATAGTTTTACTCTTGTCGCCCAGGCTGGAGTGCAGTGGCATGATCTCAACTCACTGCAACCTCCGTCTCCCGGGTTCAAGCGATTCTCCTGCCTCAACCTGAGAGCAGCTGGGATTACAGGCCCCTGCCACCGTGCCTGGCTAATTTTGTATTTTTAGTAGAGACGGGGTTTCTCCATGTTGAACAGGCTGATCTTAAACTCCTGACCTCAAGTGATCCACCCACCTCGCCCTCCCAAAGGGGGGGGATGACCGGCGTGAGCCACTGCGCCCTCCTTGACTGTTTCTGAGGGATGTCTTTTTTCTCCCGTCTTGTGCAGGTCCAAACTGAAGACGGTGCATGAGCGGATCCCCTTGGTTGGACTGAGCAAGCTTCCCAGTGTCCCTCAGATTGCAAAGGTGAGAAATTAACTTGTGAGAGAAGGTGGCTTCTTCTTCAGCCCAGGGCTGGCCTCTGGAGTAGGGGTGCAGGTGTGTCCTGGGTAGTCTCAGCCCTTAGGGAAGGGGAGGGAAGGGGAGGCTACTCTTTGGCCGTTGACTACATGGGAGCCAGGGAGGGCTGTGGGCAGATGCCTCTGTCTTTCCTACACGGTCCCCAGCTCATCCTCGGTGTGGAGGCTGCTAAGGAACAGTAGCATCCATGGTCTCTACCTCCATGTAGTTCACAGCTAGTCTGGGAGGGAAATGGGGCTGGATGTGGTGAGCACTGTAGGACATGGAGGAGTGGGGACGGGGCGGCCAGGGGAGCCTTCACAGCAGAGGGGAGGCCTGAGTCCGGCTGAAGGATGATCCAGATTGACCACCCCCTTGAGTAAGGAGCCTGTGAACTTGGGAACTGAGTTAGCAAAGCGGGGTGAGCAGGATAGTCAGCGGGGTTGGTTGGATCCTCACTCTGGGAACAAGAATGTCACAGAATTGTGCTGAATACCTTCGGTGGCAGTTGTGGGCTGGATAGCTTTTGGCATTGTCTTTAGGCCAGAACGGAGACAAGCCTCAGGCTTTGTCTGATCCCTTCCCCCCACTTCAGCAAACCCCAGAAAGGTGAGTTGCCTTTCCTGGGCACGCATCAGTGAACAGCAGTCGGAATCCAGCCCAGGCCTCCTGACCCTCGTGCCTTGCCCTCCCATGCTGTGTTCTCATGGAGGGCAGAGGAGCCCGGATGTCCTCTGCAGAGGTGACCCCTGAACTGTGTGTTCTTCTCCCTTCTCAGGCTTTCTGTGATGATGCGGTGGGGACTGAAATTCAACCCTGTCCTGTACCCCAAGGTGAGATCTTCATGCCTCCCGTTATGGGGGCCTGCAGCTTGGCAAGGATTTGCAGACCCGGGGTTCCTTGGGGAGTTGTTTGCATCATAGTGGGGTTTCTTGGGGTCTCCATAATAAGCATTCATGTTTCCTCTCTCCCTGCCCTCCCCTTCACAAACTGGTCCACTGGGAACCCATCCTCAGCCATGCCTAGGCCTCCGGCCCAGTTGAATTGGTCCCCAGGCTGTTGTAAAGGTGACAGAGGGTAGTAGTGTTACAGCTTCTCTGTTGCACCTCGGTGGTACCTCCCTGAGGCCAGTTCTGGAGGGGCTCGTGCAGAACCAGTGTGCTGTCACCGAGGGGGCAGGCAGTACGGCAGGCTACCCCAGCGAGGGTGCTGCTGCCTGACCCTGGAGCCCTCCACTAAGAAGTGAAAGGGCAGATAGCCACCCCCGCCACTGCCCGTGTTACTGCAGCTCCCAGGCCTTATGAGTCTCTGCTGCCTTCATTCATAAAATGGCTGGTTTTCTGATAGCCGTTTCCTTTGCACTGGCCTGATATTGACCCTAGTTCTGATATGGGGGTGTGAGTGGGAAGAGGAGCAATAATAATAAAGCCACTAAAGGATAATTATGGCATGAGAGGACTTAAATCACCATGGACCATGAATTACTTGAAATTGGCCACAGGAGAAGACCCAGTGCATCAACTGTCTCTTCGTGGGCCAGCAGGCTCTGGAGACGGAAATCAGAGGCAGAGCCGCACTTCTAAGCTTCTGCCGTGGGCCATGCTGCAGCGGCTGAGCCTGCTGGGGCCGCTCTGTCTATTCTGAGTCCCAACTCTGACAACCAGGACCCATGAGATGAAACGTCTGCTGAGGAAGAGAGGCCCCATCCCAGCAGAGACATCCAGAATCCCCTGGAACAAACACTTTTTTTTTTGAGACGGAGTCTTGCTCTGTCACCCAGGCTGGAATGCAATGGTGCGATCTCAGCTCACTGCAACTGCCGCCTCCCGGGTTCAAGTGATTCTCCTGCCTCAGCCTCTCAGGTAGCTGGGATTATAGGTACCCACCACCATGCCCAGCTAACTTTTGTATTTTTAGTAGAGACAGGGTTTCACCATGTTGGCCAGGCTGGTCTTGAACTCCTGACCTCAGGTGATCCGCCCACCTCAGCCTCCCAAAGTGCTGGGATTACAGGTGTGAGCCACCATGCCCAGCTGGAACAAGCACTTCCAGTGTTCAGGATTGGGCATGGCACTCTCAGAAGCAGCCATTTATCCGTCTGCAGTGGCTGAGCGAATGGCGGAGTCCTGTCCTGCACAGAGCTCGTGTCTTCCACACGCCCGTGTTTAGCTCCTTTGCATCTGTTGATACCAGCAGTGTACTGTATGCCATCGAACGTTTTCTATCATGCAGACTGACGTCCCCTTTGTAATTCCAACTGAATTAGTGGGGTTTAACCAAACAGGAAAACCCTATCCTAAACGTCTAAACTTAACTGTAGGTTTGCCAGCTTTGGTTGTCAAATCATAGCCACTGACAGGACCAATGATGTCTGTTTGCACCATTCTCTCCATGACTTGGAAAGCCTCCGGCCTTGGTAATAATGGACGAGCAGCTGTATTTTCATGTTTTCTACATTTGAAGGACTGCTGAGTCCGGCTGGGATGTTAATCTGGCTGAAATGCACATATGTGTGTGTTTTTAAAATTCGCAGAGTTTAGAACATTCTTTGGAAGTTCTCCATGGCCTGGTGCCTCTCCCCTGGCAGGGCAGCTGTTCCTCCCTGTGACTCACTCAGGCCGGAGTGGAGGGCTCCAGGGTCGGGCAGCAGCGCCCTCGCTGGGGTAGCTGCGAAGTGTCCGTTTTCCCGGACAGCCGAGAGCCTCACAGAGATACACAGTGTGTGGTCACCTCACACGGGGCCCAGATTCCGGCCGAGAAGCTGCGCCTGGCTTGTTCTTCCTCTCACATAACGTGTGATCGAATCCCTCCTTTTTCTTTTTTTTTTTTCAATTGTCACATTTAATGCTTTCACCACTGTGCTTCAAATCTATATTGTACAAAGTGACCAGAAAGTGTGCCACGGCAACTACCAACCTCTGAGATCGAACTTCTCACACCAGTGCCTTCTTGCGCTCTTTCGACAGGAAACATGTTTCTCATTCAAGTGAACTGAAATGCTTCAGTTGGGTTGATTCTCAGGAGCCTCATAAAATAAAAACAAAACAAAGATATTGCACCATCTTTGTTTAGTAATTCAGTGTTTGTTTCTCTCATAGCAAATAGTTACTTCATTGAAGTTAAAACTTCCAAACATAACTTATGAATAGTCTTCAAATTCGGCTCAGATCACTCAAGTTGAAAGTACTTGGTTAAATAAGATAACTTAAAATAACTTTACAGTTAATTGTCCGTAACACACACTCACGTTTTTTCCTAGACCAATGTTAAGACGATCCATTAGTATTTCTCGTCAGGTGAAAAATGATCTTCAATTTTCTTGTCTTTTTGTTTTTAATGTAAAAGTTGGAAGGGACATTCGAGTTTCAAGTCTCCACACTGAGAATCCCTCTTTTTTTTTTTCTTGAGATTATCCCAACAGCTCCCAAGTCTTTTCTTCCCCAGTAAGCTGGTTCAGCTCTGATACTTCTGGAAGGTCATATAGATGATGATGATGATGATAGCTGGTCTGTGCTCAGCTTTTTTCATTGACTCTTCATAACCACACATCTCCATTTAACAGACGAGGAAACTGAGCCCCAGAGAAGTGGCTCACTCAAAGCTACATAGGTAAAAACAATGGATTCGGAACTGGAGTTGAGTTTTTTTGATCCCAGTCATCAGCTCTCTGATGCGTAATGGAGAATTAGATAGAACCAGTAGTCAGGTTTTCAACGTTTCTTCTTTGCCTATTGTATTAGGGTATGTTCCTCCTTAGCGTGGTCTCCTTGGAGACCTCTCCATTTTATGCAGAGGGGGCTGAAGTTTGGTCAGGAGCAGTGACTTGCTCAGAATCATACTGCTGATTGGAGTTGGAATTAGGGCTAGAGTTATCCATGCTGACCAGTTCTGGGGTTCTGGCTTCACTTTTTGTTTGAGATGGAGTTTCCCTCTTGTTGCCCAGGCTGGAGTGCAATGGTGCCATCTTGGCTTGCCGCAACCTCTGCTTCCCAGGTTCAAGCGATTCTCCTGCCTCAGCCTCCCGAGCTGCTAGGATTACAGGTGCTCACCACTGTGCCCAGCGAATTTTTTTATTTTTAATAGAGACGGGGTTTCTCCATGTTGGTCAGACTGGTCTCGAACTCCCAACCTCAGGTGATCTACCCGCCTCAGCCTCCCAAAGTGCTGGGATTACAGGCGTGAGCCACTGCGCCCAGCCCTGGCTTCACTTTTTATACCACAGATTCAACACTGGGGTCAAGTAAACTGCTGGACACAGGTGCCCGAGCCTTGGCTGGCACGTCTGGATGGGAATGGAGTGAGTGATACAGAGGTTTGGTTCCTACCGAGGGAGCCCGGGTTTTGGAAGCCAGCGTAGACCTTTGGAGCTGCGTGCTGCCTGTCTGCTTATTATCTCTCTCCCTCCATGTCTGTGGATGTTTCATGCCAGGGGACTCCTCCTCCACCTCAGTGGGTGCTTCCTTGCCCATGTGCTTCCTCACTTGCTTCCAAATTTCACAAATGTTGATGTTTTTCTTGCCACATCTTCCAGGCCTCCCAGATGATCGTGTCCTATGATGAGCACGATGTCAACAACACATTCAAATTCGGAGTCATTTACCAAAAAGCCAGGCAGGTAAGCAGCACCATCCATACGGGTCACTGTGTCCCGTGGTTTCTCACCTAGGACTCTTTCTATCCCCACACTGAGCACAGGAGCCCTCAACTGTGTTCCTCAGCGTTCGAAATACAGCTGTCACATTCGAGGTTTGAATTAGACTGGAGGTGGCAGGACTTTCCAGGAAGGCTACTTCTTACTCCAAGCCCTGCACATTCTTAAGCAGTGATGTCATTTTTTTGTATAACAAATTCTCATTCTTCCTGGCTGCCTCAGCTTGTATGTATTTATGGGCTGCTGGTTATAAGCAAAATCAGACTGGGTAGAGGGAATGGAGGAGGATAGGCCGCTCTGTCCTTGCCCAGATCTCTCCCCCACTGGGAATGAGCTTTTTCTCCCCAAACTGGAGTGATGTGATGGGGCCAGCTGTGTGCATCTCTTTGACACTCTGTCCTGTGACATCACGTGGCAGCTTGTAGTCAGCCACGGTGGAAGTATTTACACTATGGAAATTGGCAAACACCAGGGTTTCTATGTTCCTCCTCTGGAGAGCCAGTGGCTGAAAATTTACCAGCACGCCACTGCTCAGCCTCTGTCTGTTGTGGCACTTTTGTGCTTTGGAGTTAATTGGCCAGAATAACGTTTCTCAAAGTGTGTTCCATGAGATGCTGGTCTGATGGTGTCCTCTGTGAGCAAATGACTTGGGAGGGGTTGTCACTTGTGTGAGAGCCTTTTGAAGGCTTTAAGAACCTCCACGGTGAAGAACTCTTTATAGCTTTGTTGAACTTAGTGTTTTCCGTACTTTCTTAACCACAAACTTCCCGTCTTCCCTGCCCGTTTCCTACCATGAACATTCGTTAACATCCCGGGTGGAGGGCCAGCTGAACACGCTGTTTCCTCACCGAGGCTCTTTGAGAGGAAAGGTCCACGCCCATTTCATCTTTGTGTCGTCTCAGCCTAGCATATAACCCTCATATAAATACACCCCGTTGTTATGTGACTTAATGAATGAAGAAAACTGTCAGCCCTACTAATGGCAGGTTAATGGTATCTTCTGATAGAATCTGTTATTTTTTTTGCCTTATGGTGTCTTCCTTGGTGAGATGACACCTGGTGTTCTCATGTAGAGATACTAGACCATAAGAGACACGTGTTTGCTTAAAAATATTCTAATTAGGGGAAGAGTTTGGGATCTGCAAGACTAACACTGATGAATCTTATCATTTAAGGGACGTTATTCAGGTAGCTGCTGTCATCATTTTCACATATTACATTTCTGTTTTCTACAGCTTTGCTAATAGAACCCCCTAATTAAAGTTCTTTGCTTGTGAAATTTACCAAAGCAGATCTTATAAAGTGATTACGACCCAGCGTTCCAGCAAAGTAATAATTACGGCACATTAGCCATCCATCTCTGAGAGGGAGTCTGGGTATTGTTTATGTACCCGATGCTACGGTGGGGGGGAGAAGGCAGGAAGATAAAATTCTTTTTCTTAAAAAACCTAGGCGGTTCGTTGTTTTGCAAGCCTGCAGCTGGGGGACATTTAGTATGAACATTTGCATCAGAGCTCTATGCTGGTCTCTAGGTATAGATGAGCCTCGCCTAACTCTCGTGTGTGCCGTGCGCTGCGTTGTGCACTCCGGGGGGATACAGTGATGACTAAGCCCCCTAACCCCCGAGCGCATGGTCGAGCTCAAGGCCAGTATCAAAATGGCAGCAATGGTACTGTCAGCCTGGATGTGGATCTTGCAAGAGGAGTGAGTGCCCCAGAGTACACACTGTATTGTTTCTCTTTGTCTTTTTCTTTTTTTTTTTTTTTGAGACGGAGTCTTGCACTTCGCCCAGGCGGGACTGCAATGGCGTGATCTCGGCTCACTGCCACCTCCGCCTCCTGGGTTCAAGTGATTCTCCACCTCAGCCTCCTGACTAGCTGGGATTACAGGCCCACACCACCACGCCTGGCTAATTTTTTTGTATTTTTAGTGGAGATGGGGTTTCACTATGTTGACCAGACTGGTCTCAAACTCCTGACCTCATGATCCCCCTGCCTTGGCCTCCCAAAGTGCTGGGATTACAGGCCTGAGCCACTGTGCCTGGGCACTGGATTTTTTTTCTAGTGGGAGATGTAGGTTGCCTGGAAGCAGCTGCTCTTCCACACTCTGGCCTCGTGACCTGGGGCAGGTTAGGACATTGGGCTGGAGTTGCGATGCCTTCATGGCATGCTATAGATCAGGCATTGGCAAACCTTTTTGGGTAAAGGGCCACATAGGAAACATTTTCGACTTCATGGGCCTTGGAGTCTCTGTGACAGCCACTCAACTTTGCCTTGCTGGTGCAGAAGTAGCAATAAACAATAGATACATGAGTAGCAATAAACAATACATATATGAGAAGTAGCAATAAACAATACATACATGAGTTGGCCTGTCTGTGTTCCAATAAAACTTCATCTATAAACACAGGCAGCAGGCCAGACTTGGCCCATGGGCTGTATTTTGCTGACCCCTTCGAGAGCGCAGTGTCTCCCAGCCTTCAGGCCGTCACAGACCATATCCAGCATCTGTACCATAGCATTTGTTCCACCCTATGCCACTGATAAGATTTTTATCACACCTATACTATTAACTAAATATTTTCTTTAAAAAGTTTTTTTTTAAATACTTACATCTATGTATGTATGTATGTATGAATGAATGAATGAATGAATGAGACAGAGTCTTGCTCTTATTGCCCAGGCTGGAGTGCAATGGTACAATCTTGGCTCACTGCAACCTCTGCCTCCCGGGTTTAAGTGATTCTCCTGCCTCAGCCTCCCAAGTAGCTGGGATTACAGATGCATGCCACCAAGCCAGTCTAATTTTTGTATTTCTAGTAGAGCCGGGGTTTTGCCATGTTGGCCAGGCTGGTCTCGAACTCTTGACCTCAGGTGATCGACCCGCCTCGGCCTCCCAAAGTGCTGGGATTACAGGCATGAGCCACCGCGACTGGCCACATGCATTTATTTTTAAAGGAATTTTCATATCACTCCTTTAGCTGGAAAACCAGTATCACTTATCATGAAATGAAGGTAATTCTAAAAGAAATACTATAAAAAACAAAACAAAATTATTGAAATCTACTGGATTCTATTGCCTGTTGAAGTCATGGAGCCCCAAGGTCTGCCTTTGTTACTGTTGCTGTTATAATTACCCACAGGAGACATTCTCTTGAAGTGATTGGGCAGGGTAGAGGGTCTTTATGTCATCTTCAGCTGTTTGTGGCAGCCTATGCATGTTTGCAAGCCTTCAGCTGTTTGCAGAGCCTTCAGCTATTTGCAGATCCTGCCACTGTGGGTGAGGCCTATTGATCAGGCAGTGTTTAAGCCTGCTACTGTTTGCAGAACTCGCTACCGTTTCTTTTTACAAAGTAGCCGGGTATGGTGGCAGGTGCCTGTAGCCCCAGTTACTCGGGAGGCTGAGGCAGGAGAATTGCTTGAACCCCGATGGTGGAGTTTGCAGTGAGCCAAGATCGTGCCATTGCACTCCAGCCAGGGCAACAAGAGCAAAACTTCATCTCAAGAAAAAAAAATTACTAACCTTTTAATTTTTAGGTATCTGTAGATTCACATACAGTTGTAAAAAATAATCCAGGGAGATCTAATGTACCCTTTACCTCCTTTCTCTTGCAAAACGATAGCACAATACCACAAACAGGATGTGGACATCACTCTCCCCCGCTCCTGTCCCTAACCCCTGACAGCCACTCATCTGTTCTCCAATTTCTAAAGCATTGTTATTTCAAAAATGGTATATAAATGGAATCACATAGTATATAACCATTTGAGATTGGCTTTTTTCCAGTCAGCAAGATTCATCTAAGTTCTTGAGTGTGTCAACACTGTGTTCTTTTTCATTGCTGAGTAGTATTCCATGGTAGAATTATACCACAGTGTGTGTTTAACCGTCATCCACTGAAAGACATTTTTGGCTATTATGGATGGAGTTGCTATGAACATCTGTATGTAGGTCTTTGTGTGAACATAAGTTTTCATTTTTCTGGGATAAATGCTGAGGAATACAGCTGCTGAGTTGTATGGTAATCATGTATTTAGTTTTGTAAGAAGCTGCTAAACTGTTTTCTAGAGCGCTTCTTCTTACCAGCAGTGTCTGAGTGGTCCAGTTTCTCTACATCCTTGCCAGTATTTGGTAGTGTGACTATATTTTATTTTAGCCATTCTGATGGATGTGTAGTGACATCACCTTATGGCTTTAATTTGCATTTCTCTGATCGCTGATGATGTTGGACATCTTCTCATGTGCTTATTTCCCATCTGTATATCCTCTTAGGTGAAGTGCAAATGACTGTTCATATCTTTTTTTTTTTTTTTTTTTTGAGACAGGGTCTCACTCTGTCGCCCAGGCTGGAGTGCAGTGGTGTGATCTCGGCTCATTGCAACCTCCGCCTGTCGGGTTCAAGAGACTCTCCTGCCTCAGCTTCCTGAGTAGCTAGGACTACAGGTGTGCGCCACCATGCCCAGCTGATTTTGCGTTTTTAGTAGAGATGGGGTTTTGCCATGTTGGCCAGGCTGGTTTCGAACTCCTGACTTTAAGTGATCAGCCTGCTTTGGCCTCCCAAAGTGTTGGAATTACAGGCATAAGCCACCGTGCCTGGCCAGTTTTATGTCTTTTTTTTTTTAATTGTTGAGTTAAAAATACTTTAAAAAATAACAGCTTTATTGAGCACATCAGCATAATTCTCATACCGTCTCGTTCATAATGGTATGTAACTTATTTATTTTTATTTATGTATATATTTTGAGATGAAGTCTCAAAAATATATAAATATATATGTATATATTATATATAATATATAAAAAATATAAAAATAAATAAATATTTATTTATTTTTTTGAGATGGAGTCTCGCTCTGTCTCCCAGGCTGGAGTGCAACCTCTGCCTCCCGGGTTCAAGCGATTCTCCTGTCTTAGCCTCCCGAGTAGCTGGGATTACAGGCATGCACCACCACAAAAAAATATTTTGTATTTTTAGTGAGGAAGGGGATTTCACCATGTTGGCCAGGCTGGTTTTCAACTCCTGACCTGTGATCCACCCAGAGTGCTGGGATTACAGTCATGAGCCACTGTACCCGGCCATGGTATGTAATGTATATCTCAATAAAGTGTGCAATTCAGTGGTTTGTGGCATAACCACGTAACTGTGCAGCTGCTCCGCTATCTAACTCCAGAACATTTCCATCACCTCCAAAAGAAACCCCACACTCACCAGTAGTCACTCCCACCCCTCTTTTCTTTAGCTCCTGCCAACCCTAATCTAATTTCTGTCTCTATGGATTGGCTATTCTAGACCTTTTATAAATGGAATCATAATACCTGGCCTTTTGTGTCTGGCTTCTTTCACTAAGCATGTTTTGAGGGTTTATCCAGGTCGTAGTATATATCAGCAAGTTATTCCTTGTTTATGGCCAAATATTCCATTGTGTGGCTAGCACACATTTTGGCTGTCTATTCATCAGATGGACATTTAGGTTCTTTCTCCTTTTGGGCTATTACAAATAGTTCTGCTATGGATATTCATGTATACATTTTCTGTGGACATGTTTTCATTTCTCTTTGGTGTATGCCCAGGAGTGAGGTTGCCAGATCCTATGGTAACTGTGGTTAGCCTTAGGCATATGCCCGGGAGTGAGGTTGCCGGATCCTATGGTAACTGTGATTAGCCTTTGGCATATGCCCGGGAGTGAGATTGCCAGATCATATGGTAACTGTGGTTAGCCTTTGGCATATGCCCAGGGAGTGAGATTGCCAGATCATATGGTAACTGTGGTTAGCCTTTGGTGTATGCCCGGGAGTGAGGTTGCCAGATCATATGGTAACTGTGGTTAGCCTTTGGTGTATGCCCGGGAGTGAGGTTGCCGGATCATATGGTAACTGTGGTTAGCCTTTGGTGTATGCCCGGGAGTGAGGTTGCCGGATCATATGGTAACTCTGGTTAGCCTTTGGTGTGTGCCCGGGAGTGAGGTTGCCGGATCTATGGTAACTGTGATTAGCCTTTGGCATATGCCTGGGGGGTGAGGTTGCCGGATCATATGGTAACTCTGGTTAGCCTTTGGCGTATGCCCGGGAGTGAGGTTGCCAGATCATATGGTAACTGTGGTAGCCTTTGGTATACACCTGGGATTGAAGTTGCTGATCATATGGTAACTCTGTGTTTAGCCATTTGAGGAACTCCCAAACTGTGTTCCACAGTGGCTGTGTCATTTTCATTTTCAGCAGCAGCGTGTGATGTTCTGATTTCCCCCACACCCTCACTTGTTATTGCCTTTTATTGCCTTTATTTTTCAGTCTGGCCATCCTAGTGGGTTGGAAGTGGTATATCATTGTGGTTTTTATTACTTTAGAGTTTTGAGAGTTCTTTATATATTCTTTTTTTTTTTTTTTTTGAGACAGGGTCTCACTCTGTCTTCCAGGCTGGAGTGCTGTGGCACAATCTCGGCTCAGTGCGACCTTCACTTTCCAGGCTCAAGTGATTCTGCTGCCTCAGCCTCCCAGATAGCTGGGATAAGAGGCATGCGCCACCATACCTGGCTAATTTTTGTATTTTTAGCAGAGACGGGGCTTCACCATGTTGGTCAGGCTGGTCTTGAACCCCTGACCTCAGGTGATCTGCCTGCCTTGGCCTCCCAAAGTGCTGGGATCGCAGGTGTGAACCGCCGTGCCCGGCCCTAATGTATTCTTGATACTTGTCCTTTTTAGAAGTTCAGTGATCAATTTATTTTATTTTATTTTAATCCTTTTTTCTTAAAAGTTAAACCTGGCAATTTTCATTTAAGATCAATGTTTTATTTATGGGCCATATTTTTGCTTTCAAATCTAAGAATGCTTCACTTCAGTTTTACCCTTTGAACTGACCAGCAGCCTTTGCTCACATAGAAAGGCCTCACGCACCAGCCCTGAAGATCCAGTGTTGGCGAGTGAGTCCCCCACCGGTGTCTCCACCCGTGGAAGGCTGCCGTGGCAGATGTGCTGGGAGACAGGGGAGGAAGGAAGGAAGGGACCGGGTGTCTGGGCAACCATATTCCTTCCTTTGGCATCACAACGGCTTTTTCTAATTCCTGCCCTTATTCCTGTTTCTCTTTCAGACCTTGGAGGAGGAGCTGTTTGGGAACAATGAGGAGAGCCCAGCTTTTAAGGAGTTCCTGGACCTGCTGGGGGACACGATCACGCTGCAGGACTTCAAAGGGTGGGTTTCAACCAAGTGGCCGCTCCAGCTCCATCACCGAGGGCCCCAGAGGGAGAGCACGGGGCAGACAGCGCCGTCCTTGGGGAGCGCATGTGAGAATTAGAAACACACAAGAAATGAGGGATGGCTTTTCAGGTTCTGGTCCCTCACTGCATTCCTAAGGAATCAGTGGTCCAGGGAGGGATCCAGTGTGGCAGATTCCCGTGAAGGTGTTCACTGTGGCCTCGGGCTCTGCACCAGACTTGCCTTCCTAATTACACTGGCCCAGACTGAGAAGGAAAGGAATCCAGCTTCCCTGTTACTCACCTGCCAGGTGTTTGGGAAAGAGAGCTCTGTGCAGTTTTGGGGGAAATGATCTATTTTATTTTTTATTTTTGGAGACAGAATCCTGCTGTGTTGCCCAGGCTGGAGTGCAGTGGCATGATCGCAGCTCACTGCAACCTCCATCTCCCAGGTTCAAGCGATTCCTGGACCTCAACCTCCAGAGTATCTGGGACTACAGGCACCTACCACTATGCCCGGCTAATTGTTTTTGGAATTTTAGTAGAGATGGGATTTTGTCATGTTGCTGAGGTTGGTCTCGAACTCTTCACTCCAGCAATCTGTCCACCTCGGCCTCCTAAAGTGCTAGGATTACCGGCCTGAGCTGCTGCGCCGGCCTGAAAGAACGCATCCTTAGAGTGGATGCAAACGGAACAGTTCCTCGGACAGGGATCCACACAGCAGTCAGGCCTATAATGCCAGCACTTTGGGAGGCTGAGGCAGGTGGATCGCTTGAGCCCAGGAGTTTGAGACCAGCCTGGGCAACATGGCGAGACCCTGTCACTTCAAAAATCTGAAAATTATAAAAATGAGCCAGCTGTTGTGGTGTGCTCCTGTGGTCCCAGCTGCTTGGGAGGCTGAGGCGGGGAGAATCACTAGAGCCCAGGAGGTCGAGGCTGCAGTGAGCTGTGATTATGCCACTGCACTCCAGCCTGAATGACAGAGTGAACCCCTGACTCAAAAAAACCAAAACAAAACGTGGGCCTTAGAACCTGGAACTCCTGACTCCGTGTCCAGCGTCCTTTCTGCTATGCCAGGCTGGGCACATTTTCTGGCTTATAGTGTTGGGGCTGCTGAGATCCCAGGTCCATCTTTCTTCATTTTCTTAAAGGAACCTGCATCTGCTGAAGAATGTGGTGGAGGCTGACAGTCGTGTGTGCGTGTGTGGAAAGGCAGAAGGGGCAGCTCCTGGAAGCCCACTCAGTTCCTTAGTGCCTTTCTTTCCTGCCCGTGAGGAGGTGGCCAGAGAAGGGACTTCCCCCGGATACTCCCAGGCCGGGTGCTGCAGTGGTTGGGCCTCTGTTTTGGGGCTGGCTGGGCAGAAGTCAAGCATCTGCCACCTTGTCTGGCTGACTTCAGGTGCTCCTCTGGGGCTCCCCCACCAGCCAGCACGATGGCTGGCCACCCTGACTCTGGGCAGAGGACTTGGACGTGGCCTTGCAGAGAGCCAAGAAAGGCCTGTGCCCAGCCTTGGGGGCCACTGGCACCAGGGATGGGCATTTGTCTCGGATTGTGGATGACGGGCTTCCTTCCCATAGAAGCATCCAGTGTGGAGAGGACACAGCCAGGTCCTGAAGTGGAGATTCCGCTTTGTCTTTTATTTATTTATTTGGAGATAGAGTCTCGCTCTTGTCACCCAGGCTGGAATGCCATCCGGCTCACTGTAACCTCCACCTCCCGGGTTCAAGCGATTCTCCTGCCTCAGCCTCCCGAGTAGCTGGGACTATAGGCATGCGCCATCATGTCTGGCTAATTTTTGTATTTTTGGTAGAGATGGGGTTTCACCATGTTGGCCAGGCTGGTCTCGAACTCCTGACCTCAGGTGATCTTCCTGCCTTGGCCTCCCAAAGTGCTGGGATTACAGGCTTGAGCCACGGTGCCCGGCCAGCTTTGTCTTGTAAATAATGGATGTGTGGGTAGAGTGCCAGGGCTGATACACTTGGAAGAACAGGCCTACCTGCTTTTCCCGCGTCCCCCAGCTCTGCCCCCAGCTCTCCTGCCTGGCCGTGTGTTTCCCTGCGGGGGTGTACTTAGGGAAGCTACGTTCGGCAGCCCACTTGGTCTCACTCTCTTTCTTCCCCATCTCCTGCCCTGCTCTGTTGACAGGTTCCGAGGAGGCCTGGATGTGACCCACGGACAGACAGGGGGTGGAATCTGTGTACACGACATTCCGGGACAGGGAGATCATGTTTCACGTTTCCACAAAGCTGCCATTTACCGAGGGAGATGCCCAGCAGGTAACCTGGTTTGGGAGGCTTTGGGGACCCAGGCATGTGAGGTGAAGGCCCGCCCCCTCGTCTGACCTACCTTAGGGACGCGGCCCTCCCCTTTTCCATTCCATGCTGGCCAGTGGTTCAGCTGCGCAGGAGCGTCACAGTCCGTTCTGTTGCGTTTCTGGCCAAGGCCATGCCTCAGTAGCCCCGGGCAGGAGGGCAGGGGCAGGGCTCGTGGTTCTCCCCCACGTTGATGGATGGGAAAACTGCGGCCCACAGAGGTTAACTTGGAGGTTTCTCTGTGTATTAGGGGCAGACACAGAGCAGAGCCTGAGTGCCCTGATCATATAGGGTGCTGGTAAAGGGTGTGTGATGGGGTGTGCAGATGGGGGCCTGAAGCCAGCTGTGCCACTCTGGGGCATGTGACTCTGGGCAAGTCTGTTGACCCTCTCATCTGTAAAATGGGGGGTAACACCGCCCACGGTAGAGGGTTACTGTGGGGATTACATATATTTCTGACTAGGGCTCATACGATGCCCAGCTCATGGCCAGCTTCTCATAGCACACGTGTTCACCGTCCAGGCCCCTGGTCATTTTGTCCCCCTGCCCCCTGCCCCAGTGACGGAAGGTTATTGGGTGAGACTCCTCACCCACCCCCAGCTTCCCTCATCTCACAGGTTCCTCTCTCACCACACCTACAGGAATTCAGCCTTGACCTGCACCAGGGAGACCCGGATGAGCCCTCTCCCCCGTGCTTTCTTGCTGTGGCCCCTGTTTGCTGCTCTGACAGCCATGCATCCCCGGGGACAGGCGCAGCGGGTCCCTGGCTGTTGCAAGCCCAGTTAGTCCCCCTGCCTTCTGCCCCTTTTCAGTCTGGGAAAATAAGAAATGCAGGTGGGCCTTTGCCCAAACTCTGACCTGTTTGTTTCTGAGCAGGAACTGGGGGAGGGAGCGCAGATGTAAAATTGTAAACAGAGTGCCTGGCTTCTTATGAAAAAAGGAAATTGGCAAACGAGATTATGAGTTGGCTCTAAATAGCTACTGAATGTTCCAGAAACAGATGGAGGGGAGAATTCCTTTTGTGTCCAAAGTGGGTTTTCTCTCAGCCTTTCACCTCTAACCTCTTTGATCCCGTGTGGTCCCTCTCACCTGCTGCCCCAGCCTGGGGCTGAGGCCCATGCTCTCTCGGGGCCTTCTCAGTCTTATGTACGTTTCTTGGGAAATATACCTTGTCACGGAGCTCGGCCCTTGGCGGGGACTGAGTAAACACTAGTTTTCTCTTCCTGAGAAACGGGAAGATGTGTGTGGAGTGAGGCGGTTGTGTAAAAGTGCCCAGCAGGTGCTTGGTGTATAACTGGTGCTCAGTGAATGAGAAACTCAACGTGAAGGGCCGGAGCATAGGGCCTGCATGCAGTAGGTGCCTAATAAAGGAGCTAATGCATAGATAGGCACCTAGCCAGGACTCGACAGACAGGAGAGGGTTTGTGTGTGTGTGAGAAGGGGTCTCACTCTGTCACCCAGGCTGGAGTGCAGTGGTGCAATCATAGCTCACCGCAGCCTTGGACTTCAGGATAGGCTTAACGTTTAAAATCATGCATGAACAGCCCATCACGGTTCCAGGGACGCACCAGGTGCTTGGTGGCCGAGATCACCTGCAGAAGCACCTGGCCCAGCTTGGGATGTGGAGTTATGGTTGAGATCCTCCTTCCATCCCACCTGCACCAAGCTAGGTGATCAGTGTTCTCATGATCTGCCACCTCCTCACTTTCATTCACCCTTTCAGTACCCACTGAGCACATCTCTTCCTCCAGGAAGCCCTCTCAGGTTGCCGTGGGGCCCTGTGATTTCACCCTCCCCTCTGTCTCCAGAGCCATCAGGCATTTCCTGCACAGCAGTCGATTTAGCACTTGCTGGCTGGCGGCTTTGTTAGTGTTCTCAGGTGGCTTCACCTGTGTTTATATTGCTCCCAGATCAGTGACAGGCTCTCCCAGGGCAAGACCCAGCCTCGCCTTTTAAATATTCTGCCCGAGTCCTGAGTCAGGGATCTGCATCTTGTAGGGGTCAGTAAGATGCTCGCTAGCCTCTGCCTGACAGCTTGGCCGTCTTCCCCCATTTTTGTTTTTCCTTTTGGTGACGTCTAAAGATTGAAAGAAGGCCAGGCGCAATGGTTCATGCCTATAATCCCAGCACTTTAGGAGGCTGAGGTGGGCTGGTCAGGAGTTTAAGACCAGCCAGACCAACATGCTGAAACCTCGTCTCTACCAAAAAATACAAAAGTTAGCGGACGTAGTGGCATGTGCCTGTAATCCCAGCTACTTGAGAGGCTAAGGTGGGAGAATCACTCGAACCTGGGAGGCGGAGGTTGCAGTGAGCTGAGACCACACCACTGCACTGCAGCCTGGGAAACAGAGTGAGACCCTGTCTCAAAAAAAAAAAAAAAAAAAAGAGATTGGAAGAAGAACCCCGTCTGCTTTTCCCCAAATAGGAAAGCAACTCAAAAGGTACAGAAAGCACAGCACGTGTCCGTGGCGCTCTTCCCCTGGGCTGCCGGCATCCCTGCTGTGCTTTCCTCCATGGCGCTCTTCCCCTGGGCTGCCGGCATTCCTGCTGTGCTTTCCTTCATACTCACCTTTCCAAAACAGCAACCACAAACCCTCCTTGCTCAGAATTCGGTTATCCCGTGTGCAAATGAAAGTGAACCCACTCTGTCCCCAGAACATCTTTCACGATGTTCCTAGTCGCTTATAACCACTGAGTCCTTTTTATTTAGCTCCAGAGGAAGAGACACATTGGAAACGACATTGTGGCCATCATCTTCCAAGAAGAAAACACACCGTTTGTCCCAGACATGATAGCCTCCAACTTCCTCCATGCCTACATTGTGGTGCAGGTTGAGGCCCCAGGCACGGAGACCCCATCCTACAAGGTAAGGAGAAAGCCGAGTTGGAGGAGGTGGTAGGCCCAGGTACCTCACTGTGTGTGGATTCTGTGATACCAGAGGACACTAGTCCCCAGCAGTCAGAGATTCTCCGTGAGTTCTCAGGTTTCTGGGATTCCGAGCTGGATTCTGGGTGGGGGAGGACCTCCCGAGGCCGCCTGCTCCACCTTGCTGCCTCCAGGCTCAGTGGCGTCTTACTTAAGGGTCGAGGAACTCCAAGTGTTGTATTTGGAATTTGGTAATGTCATTTGCTGGATAGAGTAGGGCAGAGCTGGAATAAAGAAAGGAGAGTGTGGAAAGGACGAGCAGGGGAAGGGCAGCGATAGAAGGGTGGTAACAAAGGAAAGAAAGACAAAAATGCTCATGGCAAGGGTGGAGAGGAGGGGCCTGGGGAGACCCCGGCCACTGGGTGAGCCCCTGGCCGGGCGGTTCTGGACAAGTGGTCGATCCCAATTTAAAGACCTCCAAGGAGGCAGATGCGGAAGCACCCGGGTCTAAACCTCCCAAGCAGTCACTGGTTGTCAGATGGCTCGACATCCTCACCAGGCCGACGAGAGCGAGACAGCTCACTGCTCCTGCAGTCCCCCGCCTCCCCACTCCTTCAGCGGATCGCTGACCCTCCCCTCCTCTGCTCCACAAGAAACAGTTTGGGCAACAGTCTCTTTGTATCACAGTGCTGTGGTGGGCACGGGACTCAAGGGAGATAGACCGAGGCAGCGTTTTCAAGGTGTGGGTGAGGCATCTCCCGCCCCCCTTCAGATCTCTGCAAAATGCTGGATTTGTGCCCTTCCTTGGATTTCTGAAGAGAGAGGCCATACCTTACATTCTCAAAGGGCTCCCTGCTCCACAAAATGTCAGGAACGATTGTTCTAAGGGAGAGGAAAGATGAGCCTGTGATTGCCAATGGGAAATCATGAGGCCTGAAAATGTTTCCCTTAAAATAATTATTCCCGGAGTTCATGATCCCACAGCACTTCAACTCAGGTCAGTGCAAAATTCATGCCAGCTTTTAAAACCAAATGTGAATTGTCAGAGAAAATAAAAAGAGGCTGGGCACGGTGGCATACACCTGTAACTCTAGGGCTTGGGAGGCAGACGCAGGAGGATTGTTTGAGGCCAGAAGTTCAAGACCAGCCTGGGCAACACAGTGAGACCCTGTCTCAAAAAACAAGACAAAACGTGCAACAGAAACTGAATAGCAGCTCCCTCCGTTGAGGCTGATTCCTCCACGCTCAGGCTTACGATTCCCTGCCACTGAGCAATTTTACATGAAGTCGGAGAAGACCTGGCGTGGGCATTTCTTTTTTCTGTTTTTTTTGAGATGGTGTCTCACTCTGTTGCCCAGGCTGGAGTGCAGTGGTGCGATCTCGGCTCACTGCAACCTCCGCCTCCCAGATTCAAGCGATTCTCCTGCCTCAGCCTCCCTAGCAGTTGGGATTACAGGCACCCACCACCACACCAGCTATTTTTTTGTATTTTTAGTAGAGACAGGGTTTCACCACATGGACAGGCTGGTCTCGAACTCCTGACCTCAATTGATCTGCTCGTCTCAGCCTCCCAAACTGCTGGGATTACAGGTGTGAGCCACCACGGCCAGCCCATTTCTTGAAGGCTGTATGATCACTTGCTTTGAGTGAAACGGGCACTCCCTTCACACAGCCGCTTGATTCATGTGTTGCCGGAAGCCCGTTGACTCACTCAGTGCCTACTGTGTGCCAAGCACCATGCTGAAGTGGGGCTCATGGAGGTAACAGAATCAGCCTCAGGGCCTTCCTGATGCCAGAGAAGGGACAGAAGAGCCAGTGAGTGCAGGTCAGCCACTGGGAAGCTCTGCTAGTCCCCTGTTTCTGTTAATAGACAGTAGAAGAGGAGGAACTACTGAGAAGGATCCTTGAAATGAAGCCGTGTGACAGGAGCGCCCCAAACCCTCTGGCAGGATGAGGCCCCCTGTAGACGTTTAGCGTTTGCCTCTCATTCCTAATAGGAAATGCGTCTCAGCTAACCGGCTTCTCCACTTTCCTGAGACCGTAGCCAAGTGGTGCACCCATACAGAGAAAAACTGGAGATCCAAAAAGCGCCACCCCCACCTGCGGCTTTGCTGCTGGAAGTCTTCACCCACTCTTATTCTTATTCTTTTTTTTTCCCCCCCCCAATACGGAGTCTTGCTCTGTCGCCCAGGCTGGAGTGCAGTGGTGTGATCTCAGCTCACTGCAACCTCTGCCTCCTGAGTTCAAGCAATTCTCCTGCCTCAGCCTCCCGAGTAGCTGGGATTACAGGTGCCCGCCACCACACCTGGCTAATTTTTGTATTTTTAGTAGAGACAGGGTTTCACCATGTCGGCCAGGCCAGCGTTGAACTCCTGACCTCGTGATCCCCCCAGCCACCAGTCTCCCAAAGTGCCGGGATTATAGGCGTGAGCTATCGCACCTGCTGTCTTTACCCGCTCTTCTAAGCCACAGAGCACAGTGTCCTCAGAGGGGTGATGAGAAGCAGAGAGGCGGGGCTCCCGGGAGGAGCAGGCTGTGGGACCCTGATCGCGCACCTCCTGCCTGGAAGGCAAGTCGTGTGAATGGGGCCAGGGGAGGGGGACCAGCCCTCCAAGGTACTCCCCAAAGCGCTGTCCATGCACCTCCCAGCAGCACCCCAGGTGATTAACAGACTGCGAGGAGGACCTGGTTAGATCCCCAGGGGGCCTGAGTGAAACAGGACCTCAGCTGAGCCCTGCAGGCTCAGGGGCTAGAGCAGAGAAGGCTGAGATTTCCTCAGCAACTGAGCACACCCCAGGAGGTCTCCACTGGGGGAGGACGAGCAGAAGAAAGAAGAGTGAAGGAGGGCCGGGGCTGGGTGTGCGCAGGAGGGCTCCCTTCTGTCCGTGGAGGGGCTGGGCAGTCTTGGGTTCTGGTCCTGGCCCTGCCTCTGCTGTGTGACCTCGTGCCAGTTCCTTCCCGCTCTGGGCCTCTATTTTTGTCTGTGTGAAATGAGGAAGTTGGAGTAGACAGCCTGTGGCTTCCCGCCCTGACATCCTGCGGGAGGGGAGGAGGGGGCGGTTGGGAGTGTGTGTGGTGGGTTGCTGGGTGGTTTGGGGGTACTCTATGTTTCAGGAGCCCTTTACTGGGTGCAGGTCAGCAGGGGAAGTCGAAAGGGCACTGGGCGACAGTGGTGACCCCTCACCAGCTGCTTGCTCAGGCCAGGCACGGTGCTGGGTCCTTAGACACACAGTCTCGAATCCTGACAAGCCCCTGGTGAGACAGGACCCCTCGTTATCAGGAGGAAACAGAAGCTGAGAGCTGAACTCACTTAAGGCCTGAGGCCGCAGAGGCTGGGGCCACGGGGCTGAGGTTCCTGTCTGGGCCTGCCTGTGTCTTGGTCACTGAGCCATCAGAGCAGGCGGGAAGTTGGCTCCATGGACTCAGGCGTGCAAGAAGCATCGCAATGGATTACTTTTCAGAAATGAGTTTGTGAGATTGGAAGGAAAGTCCAGCTCAGCCATCACTAGGACTGCCCCTTGCCCTCCCCCCACCCTGTCCTGCCTCCCACTCCTCAAGTCCTCCAAGGCATCAGGAATCTCACGCCAGAGAGGCCCTGTCTCTGTAGCCCCTCCCCATTCCTGTCACGACTGGTCTGCTGCGTGGACAAGGCCCTGTGCGCCACCACGGCTCCCAGGCCACCCTTGGGCCTGGGGACTTTGTCAAGTTTTCAGCTTTCTGAGGTCCCCAGTGCATCCTCATGTCTCACACCAAGCTCCTTCCTCCCTCCAGCCGTGAGGGCCCTTCCCCAGAGTCCCCTGCGTCAGCCTCCCTCCCTCCAAGCCCTCGCCGGAGGCCTGCACTGAATTTAGCAGCAGGAAGGTGGGGTTGTGTTCAGGCAACTTCTGCTTTCAGCTGAGTGACCCAGATGTCCCAAGAGAGGGCAACAATGAAGGCCAGGCTGCCTGGTTGGAACTGGGGTCAGGAAAGGCGCACAGTGAGGGTGGGGAGGGGAATGCACGTCCCAAGGAAGGACCCTGTCCCCCGCAAGGCCCACGGGGCTGCTGCTGTGGGACTGTCTGGCTGGAGAGTGTGCCTGAAGCCACTTAGCAGTCAGCACAGACCACTCTGATGCATACTGGAGAAGAAAGGGGGAGGAGGGGTGGGAAGGGAGAGCTGGGCCTGCCCTGTGGCCTCCGTCCCAGGTGCCTGCAGCCTCCTGCAGCCTCCCCACACCCCCAGCCCTGATTCTGGCTCCATGAGTGAGTTCTTGACTCGGGCTGCCGGTGCCTGGTGGATGCTGGTAGGGAACCAGACAGCCTCGAGCTCGGGAAGAGAAAGCCCGTATTGACCAGCTCTCTCCTGCTCTGTCTCCCCTCCAGACTCTGGCAGGGCCTTTCCTTGGCTTGGTGCCGAGCTGCCTGCTCGCCTAGCCTGGCAGACTCTGCATCTGCCCCACTTCACAGGCCGGGGAGGCTGGCAGCATGCCAGGGCCGGGCTCACATCAGCGGCCGCTCAGGGAAGGGAGGGCAGTCTCTCGAGAGCCCCCGCAGCCTCATGGGCTGAGGACAGGTGAAATCAGGGCACCTCCGTGCAGAGGGAAGGTGGAGGCTGGGGCCCGTCCCACACCTGGGAGACCCCCATGCAGAGAACCTGGATGCTGTCACTCCAATGTCAGGCTCGCTCAGGCTGCCAGAGGTGGGAACCCCACCTTCAATTCCTAGCCTGGGCCCCGGACTGGCTGACGCTGTGCCTACCGCCAGGGCTCCCAAACATGGGTCCACGGGCTGCACGAGAGCTTCGAGGGGCCTGCGCCTCCAATTCAGCAGGGTTAGGACGAAGCCCGTGAACCCGGTATTTATTGTTTGAACACTTGAAGCAATTCTGCAGCAATTCTGATTCATGGCTGAGTTTAGGAGTCAGGCTTGGGAAGAGAACCCCAGAGCCGGGTGGGGAGAGGCCTGGATGCTCTGTTCCTCTTGTGGCTGATCACCTGTGTGACACGGAGACCTCTGTGTGGCTCTGGGTGTCTGTTTCCTCATCAGGGAGCAGCAGTTCCCCTTGTGCCTTCTCGGTAGGATTAGCATGGTGGTGAGATAACATCTTGTGGGGTGCCTGTGCTGCATTGTAACGAGGCTCCCAGCCCTGGTCACTCATCTGGCCAAACCTGCTCTGGCCTCTAGGAATGCAGAGGAGAGGCTGCGGGGTGGCTTCGCCCCGCCCCGTCTGGCCCCCTTCTAGGAACAGTGGCCTGAGCCGGAGATGCTCACAGGAGAATTTTCTTTGTACTCTGGGAGGGGGGAGGAGGAAGGAGGTGAGTGGCTTTACTGTGAGAAGTGTGGCTCCCTAGGGCCAGCGCTCACCTCCTCCCTCCAGGTCATGCCGTGACTCTGTTTCATTCAGGTCTCTGTCACCACGCGCTCACCTCCTCCCTCCAGGTCATGCCGTGACTCTGTTTCATTCAGGTCTCTGTCACCACGCGCTCACCTCCTCCCTCCAGGTCATGCCGTGACTCTGTTTCATTCAGGTCTCTGTCACCGCGCGGGAAGATGTGCCCACCTTTGGCCCACCTCTGCCGAGCCCCCCTGTTTTCCAGAAGGTAGGATGCTCTTCCTTCTGCTCTGCTCACATCTGCGACACCAGGTCCCAGGGCTTGAGTGGCAGGTTGGGATGGGGCCAAGGTCAGGCTGGAAACAGGGAGATCCTTTTGCAGGTTTGGGGGACCCCTCCTTTCCTGGGGTCTCTCCCCCACCTCTTTCACGCTGCCAGTGTGGCCCAGCATAGGACCTCTGGTCAGCTTATTTGACACTGAGGTTGCCTTTCTGCTAAAAGAAGGGTTTTTATGTCAAGCCCTGGTCACAGGAGCCTTGGGCAGGAATGATCTCCAGTCACAGGAGTGCCACTGAGGCTTCCCAGGACCACGGATGCGGGTTTCCATGTTGGCATATTAGCAAGTGGGCTTGTCCTGGGCTAGAAATGACTGGCTGCCAGAAGGGACCTTTCGGGGCTCTTCCCCACGCCCCCAGCTCCGCCTGCCTGTCCCTGTGGCTGAAGATCTGGCAGCAGCCGAGAGTGGGAGACCTGAGGGCCGTCTTGTCTGTTCCAGGGCCCAGAGTTCAGGGAGTTTCTTGCTCACCAAGCTCACCAATGCCGAGAACGCCTGCTGCAAGTCGGACAAGTTTGCAAAGCTGGAGGTGAGACTGTGGGTTTCGGAAGGTCTCCTCCTGCCCGCTGGGCCTCCTGTTAGCCTCATCTGGGGATCCTCCAGCCTCTTTTTGAGACAGAGTCTTGCTTTGTTGCCAGGCTGGAGTGCAGTGGCGTGATCTCAGCTCACTGCACCTTCCGCCTCCTGGGTTCAAGCCATTCTTTGCCTCAGCCTCCTGAGTAGCTGGGATTACAGGTGTGCGCCATCACGCCTGGCTAATTTTTATAGGTTTTTTTTTTTTTTTTTTGAGATGGAGTCTCACTCTGTCGCCCAGACTAGAGTGCAGTGGAGTGATCTCAGCTCACTGCAACCTGTGCCTCCTGGGTTCAAGCAATTCTCCTGCCTCAGCCTTCCGAGGAGCTGGGACTACAGGTGCATGCTGTCACGCCCGGCTAATTTTTTGTATTTTTAGTAGAGATGTTTTAGTAGGATTTCACCATGTTGCCCAGGCTGGTCACGAACTCCTCAGCTCAGGCAGTCCACCTGCCTCGGCCTCCCAAAGTGCTGGGATTACAGGCATGAGCCACCATGCCCAGCCTTATTTTTGTATTGTTAGTAGAGATGGGGTTTCTCCATGTTGGCCCGGCTGGTCTTGAATTCTTGATCTCAGGTGATCCACCCACCTCAGCCTCCCAAAGTGCTGGGATTATAGGTGTGAGCCACTGTAGCCCGGCCAATCAGTCATTTTTAAAGCTCCTACTGTATGTCAGGCTCTGTTCTGTTCCCTAGGATATGGGGATGAGTGAGACAGTTGCTGTCCCTGTAGAGCTCACAGGATGGTGGGAGGGGGTCATTACTAATAGACGGCTGGGATGGAGGTCAGCACAGCTCAGACAGTGACTGCTTCTGCCTGTGGGGGGATGGAGGGTGTGTTCAGGGGAAGGCTTCTTGGAGGAGGGGGGCCCATGAGCAGCTGAATCCTGATATCGGATGAACCTTCTGCCTGGAGGGGAAGACTGGGGAAGGGAAGGCTGACCTGGCATGGGAAACAGCATGAGAAAAGGCCAAGAAGAACCAGAGACCGACTTCCTGAGGGAGCTCCTGAGGGTTTGCTGTGGCCTAAGCACTCATGGGGGGGCTGGAATGGTGGGAGACTCAGCCGGAGATGTTGGTTGGATCAGATCCAGAAGGGCTTAGAGCTGGAGGAGGTAGGCTGCTAGCAGAGTGCTTAGGCAGGAGAGTGAGGGGTTCGATGTGTGCGCCAGAGGGATTGTCTGTCATTGAGAGTGACGGTGGTGACAGGGTAAGAGGTGTGGGGGAGGTGGCCAGTTAGAAGCCATTTACTAGGAATCCAGGAGAGATGACAGAGGCTTCTGTTGTATGGGAGGAAATGGTTCCGGTCAGGGTTGGGAAGACTTGGCGGACTCCTGGCTGTAAGCGCTGGGGGAAGTGGGATTGGTTGTAGGGTGACTCTTAGGCCTTCGGCCTGGCCTCTTGATGACACGGTGGCCGAGTTGTGCCTGTGAATGCCGGGTTGCCAAAAGGGCCAGTCCTCGTCTGTGTGAATGGTGGCCCCTGGCGTCCACGTGCGTGGCTTTGGAGGAACGTCTGGATGGAGAGGAGCGGTGGACAGTTGGGTGTGCGGATGTGCAGCTGGGGCAGAGGCCGGGCTGGGACTCACTCGTCCTTCTGCTCCCCTGCCACCGAGGTGGAGCTGTGGCAGTGGTGGGGATGACCCGGGGGAGAAGGCCACAGGGAGTAGAGCTGGGGGTCGGGCATGTAGCCTTCTTCTCAGCTGTGGCATTTGTGAGCATGAAGCTCAGCCCAGCTGTAGGTCCATGCCGTGGCTGGGCTGGGCAGAATGCCAGTCCCCAGGCCAGGTGTCTGGAGCTCACGAGGAGAGGGCACATTTCGGCTTTCAGAGCCCGATTCCCCACCCCCACCCTCTTCCCTTCCAGGACCGGACCAGGGCTGCCCTCTTGGACAACCTTCATGATGAGCTCCATGCCCACACACAGGCCATGCTGGGACTGGGCCCAGAGGAGGACAAGTTTGAGAATGGAGGCCACGGGGGATTCCTGGAGTCTTTAAGGTATGGGCATAAGAGTGACTGACGGTGGCTGTGGCGAGGGTGTGTGGGCAAAGAAAGGAAGTGGTCCAAGGTCCATGGGATCCCAACCCCAGAGCCCAAGGGCCAGCTAGAGGGGTGACAGGAAACGTAGGGGATCCCAGGTGTTTGCAAAGGGCAGGGCCATTAGGAAATGTATGAGTCTGGAGCAGCCGACAGCGTCTTCAGCACCTTCTCCATCCTTCCTTCCTCTGGGTCATCTCCTCCAGGCCCAGGGGTCTGATAGGCAGGGGACAGGTAGAGAGGGAGCGGCAGGAGAGGAGCCAGGGCCGCCTCCTGGGTCGGGGAGCCGGGGGGCAGAATGGCAGGAGCGAGGAGCATAGGCCTTAGGGCTCTTCTGGAGCTGGGGGTGCTGCAGTGATTCTTCCCAGCTAGCTGGCTAAGCACCGGGAGACCTGGGCGGGGCAGGGGGTGTGGAACTATAGGCAGGTCCCTGTGGGCTTTGCCAGGGAGAAACTCTGTAACTAGAAGCAGCCGCTAGAGGAAGCAGTGAGCTCCCTGTCCCTGGAAGTATTCAAGTGGCACTCGGCCAGCCCCCGAGCTGATGGGGTAGAGAAGGTTTTTCATCTCGTGCTTGCTGGTCCACACGGCACTTAGATCCAGCATGTGGTTTGAGCCTGGCCATAGCCTGTGTGGGTGGCAGAACAGGTCTTGTTATTTTCACTAACACACATGGGGCAGGGTGAGAGACGGCACAGGACTGGCCAGGTCCTCACCGCGACGCAGAGGGGAGAGCCTCCTTTCCAACGCAGGCCTCTGAGTCTTGGGTGGGTGTTCTGCTGGCCGGCCTGTTAGAGGGTGATTTGGAAAGCTCCCCACTGGGGCCTCATGTGCAGCCTAGGGCTGCGCCCACCTAGATGAAAACCCCAGCTCTGTGGGGTCCTGGCCGCTGTCTTTAAAGGCTCCTAAGGTCCATCGTTCTTGTGAACAACATAAGGAGAAGAAGCGGGACATGTAGAGCCAGCGTGCGTTCCGGGTCTAATGCCGACACAAGTCCGTGCTGCCTGAAACGCAGTCAGTGCTCAGCAGTGGGAGCTGTCATTACGGCTGTGTAAAGTGAAAGCCTCACACACATTATCCCATCCGAAGACTCACAGCTGCCCTCCGTGCCCTGTGAGGAAGGCTGTGATTTTGGGTATAATGACTTTGGTGTAATAATCCATACTCAGTTCTAATAATTACAGGCATAGTATTACATGTGAGGGAACCAAGCCTCGAGGACAGAGTAATTGTCCCGTCACGGAGTAGGTGGGGTCGAGTCCAGGTCTGTGGGATTCCAAAGCCTGTTCTTTCAATGGCTGTGTGGTGCCACCCCCCCACCTTCTGACTCCGTTAAGACTCCACCCATGCTAGCCTGGGCCCGGGCAGGCCTGGGGTCAGTCCCCCACAGAGAGCAGGGCACAGCTCCTCTGGCCCTAGCTGGGGCCAGCTGCCGATTCCTCTTGGGGGTGGGGAAAAGGAGCCGAGCTGCTTGTCCAGGCTGGTGGGAGATTCCTGGGGCACCTGTTTTAGTGGTGATGGACAGAGGGAGCTGGGCGAAATAGGGGAAACTGGGAGATCAAGACGGAGGAGGGCTGAGAAAGACGAGGAACAGGGGGAGCACCGAGGGGGCCCGGTCCGGACAGCCCAGCGAGCGACGGTGAACGTGAGGTGCGGTAAAATGGGAGAACCGGCTTGGGTCTGGGGAAGGCAGGAAGGGGCCGGTCAAGCCTTCACAGACCCTCGACTCTTCCTTCCAGAGTCCACCACCCTCCATGGCCTGCATATCAAAACGTTCCGCATACCTCAGGAAACGTAATTTATGTAGAACGATCAGAGTTGAGCTGCAGTTGGCAAGCCAACGTAATGGTGTATTTTGTAGACATTTAATGAGGTGCTTGTTTTGAGTTTTGCAGGTTTCTTTCAGTATTTTGGGGTTAACAGTTGGTTTTTCAGGTTTCAAGTGTTTCTATATCCTGGAGATGCTCGCGGGCTGTGGACACTCTGCCCATGGCGCCCAGTGGAGAAGGCGGTCCAGCAGCTAAATACTGGTGGCAAGTTTAAGGAGTGTGGCCTGAGGCTGGTCTGTCCAGTCCCCGCCTCTGGCAGGAGTCGCACGTGATCTGTGTTTGACTCCAGGGGGTCTGACGTATTCCCAGAGGGGGTTTACAAAGAGAGGAGATGCTTTAAGACTTCATCAGGGCTCACCTTTGATCCAGTGATCCAGCGATCCTTTTCAACCCTAAATCCCTGCAATGGTAGGTTGAAGACAGACCTGCTTCTACGTTCTGTTTTCACACCTACCTGAGGTGGCACCGTGGGGCACAGGAGGCACTGTGGAAGTCACAAAGTCACACAGAGGAAGCTCGGAGCCCCGATGGTTGTGACCAGATTTTTTTTTTTTTTGAGACAGGGTCTTGTTCTATTGCTGAGGCTGGAGTGCAGTGGCATGATCTCGGCTCACTGCAGCCTCCTCCACCTCCCAGGTTCAAGCGATTCTCCTACCTCAGCCACCCAAGTAGCTGGGATTACAGGCGCCCGCAACCACGCCTGGCTAATTTTTGCATTTTTAATAGAGACAGGGTTTCACCATGTTGGCCAGGCTGGTCTTGAACTCCTGACCTCATGGGATCTGCCTGCCTGGGCCTCCCAAAGTGCTGGGATTACAGGCATGAGCCACCTGCCCGGCCATTTGTGACCAGCTTTCCCTCCCAGCTGGGGAACACGAGCTGCCGTTCCCTGTCCCTTTCATCATTGCCCCCACATCTCCCAAGTGTGGAGGCCTGAGCTGGGGGTGGGGCACGCTCAGCCGCATGGAGACCTGAGGCCTGGGGTGGATTCTGATGTTTAGGCCTTGCCTGTGACCCAGCTAAGGAAACCATCTCTAGTTTTGGCATTTTTTCCTGGGCACTTTGGGTGGTGCTGCTGTATGAGCAGGACACTGCTTGTGGAGTTCACCTGCACCTTCCTGGGATCCTTCTTGAAAGAAGTGATACCTGAAATGATTCCAGAAAGAAAATTGGATGCTTTAATCTCCTCTTGTCAAAGTTCTTTTTTTAAAAAAAATTTTTGAGATAGAGTTTCGCTTTTGTCGCCCAGGCCTAGGCTGGAGTGCGTGGCGTGATCTCAGCTCACTGCAACCTCTGCCTCACGGGCTCAAGTGATTCTCCTGCCTCAGCCTCCCAAGTAGCTGGGATTACAGGTGCCCACACCATGCCCAGCTAATTTTTGTGTTTTTAGTAGAGATGGGGTTTCGTGATGTTGGCCAGGCTGGTCTCAAACTCGTAACCTCAGGGATCCGCCCGCCTTGGCCTCCCAAAGTGTTGGGATTACAGGCTTGAGCCACCGTGCCCAGCCTCCTTCCTGTCAAAGTTCTCATCTCCCAGGCCGATGGGAACGTAACTGGGGAATCCCTAGGGCTGAAAGCCATCTCAGCCATCCATCCTTGCCTCTTGTGGGGCTGTTCTTCCCCCACTTCAGCGCTGACCCTTGGTCTTCCTCCCAAGAAGCAGACCCACCGTTGCCCTGTGCTGTGCCACCTGGCACCTCACACCCCTTAGAGTGGCTCCTCATAGCTCCCTTCGTGCTACCGGCTGTAATGGAAGTCTTTCTCCCAGGAGACACAGAGCAGTTGGCTTTTGGACATTTAGACCTACTTTTCAAACTGAGCTGCTTGGAGATATTGTCAGCAATCTGCTAGTTCTACAAACACTTCTAAAGTTTGCATTTTCACTTAGACCTAAAAAAAAAAGTCCAGTTATAGAGTAAACATTTGCAGTGATCGCTCCAAATGCAAAGTTGTTCCTGTGGGAAAAACAGGTAGGGCCTGACGTCGGCACTGCAGGTGCCGCCTGGGGGGACCCCTGGGTGGGCGGTCTGTGAGCACATTCTCGGGAGTCTGGAGAGAACATTTTTCATGATAAAGGAGCTGTACGTGGTTCACCTGTGAAAGATGTTGATCTCTAGACTGTTTTCAAATGCCATTCTCAGTCGCTGCCAGCTGTCGATGAGGCTTTTATTGGTCCGTAATGCAGTGGAAAGTGACAGTGCTTGCTGTACCAACATGGTGTGGCATCGAGCACATGCATGCCACGTTTTGAGAAACGCTGAGCTCACCCCAGTCCTCCGCTGACCTCCTGGCACAGAGTGGGAGCAGAGGACCAGGGAGGAGAAGGCTGCTGGGCTGGCTGTGACGGAGCCGGGGCCTTGGCAAGCAGGGGAGCTGCTGGGTTCATTTCTCCCAGCCTTTGAGGGACTGTGATGGTCGATGCATTGGTCTGACCTGACCCCTAGTGGCAAGAGAGGCTGCAGCGATCCCTGGCCGTCTTTGGCCCCGCTGTACCTGCAGGGAGGTACCTGTAGTCAGGTCTCCTTAGCAGTGCCAGTGATGGTGGGTGGAGCCCAGCAGGGTCCCGTGTGGAATCCTTGGCCTTTGGCATCTTTGCCCCTCCTTTTCCTCCTGACAGGGAGTTGCGATGTCAGGATGGCCCCCTGTTTTTGGAGTCCACGAGAGCGCCCAGGCCTTGGGCTTGGCCGTGCTTCACTCCTGGGTTGGAGCCATGGTCTCCTGGAGCAGAGCTGGCGTCTGTCCTGGCTCACACTACCCAGCCCGTTGTCTCCTCATTACTTCGCTGACTCTGGCAGCTGCACCAGGGCTATTTGAGGAGCCAGTGTCCTCCCTGACACCAGCCTCTGAGATTTTTACTTTTTGGTGGGGGCCCTGAAAACTCTTGATTTTTTTTTTTTTTTTTTTTTTTGGGAGATGGAGTTTCACTCTTGTCGCCCAGGCTGGAGTGCAGTGGCACGGTCTTGGCTCACTGCAACCTCTGCCTCCTGGGTTCAAGTGATTCTCCTGCCTCAGCCTCCTGAGTAGCTGGGATTACAGCCATGTACCACCATGCCTGGCTAATTTTGTATTTTTAGTAGAGACTGGGTTTCTCCATGTTGGCCAGGCTGGTCTCGAACTCCCGACCTCAAGTGATTCGCCCATCTTGGTCTCCCAAAGTGCTGGGATTATAGGTGTGAGCCACCGTGCCTCGCTACCTCTGAGATTTTTTTTTTGGTGGGGGCCTTGAAAACTCTTGGTTGCTAGTCATCCTTAGGTCATCCACCAGTTGAATTGTGTTTTCAGTCTGGACCATTTTTTAGTATACAGGGACCCTTTGATCTGGAGCCCAGGGTCCTGGGTTTGGATCCTGGGTCCATCTCTTACCTGCTATGTGGCCTTTCAAAACCTTTTCTGTCCAATGCCTGTCCTCTCTGCATCTCAGAATTGTAGAAATTCAAAAGAGCACGTATGCTAAGGTCATTAGCCCAGATACTGTTGCACAGGAGTGATTCTATCCCACATGGATTCCTTTCTGGGAAAGAGACAGGGAGGAATACAATCACGTGTCGCCTAGCGATGGGAATACGTTCTGAGCAATGCTCCCTTGGCGTTGGTCGCTATGTGAACAGCAGGGTGTATACAGACCTGGATGGTCCAGCCTGCTGCACATGTTGGTATAGAGCCGGTGGCCGTCAGGCTACTGCCCTGTGCAGCAGGTTCCTGCGTGAATAACATAGGCAGTTGTAACACAAAGACAGGCATTTGTGTATCTGGACATCTAAATACAGAAAAGTGGTGCAGTAAAAATACAGCGTTAGAATCTGAATAGGACCTATGTCATATGTGTGGTCTGCTGTTGACTGCAATGTCATTGTGTGGCACCTGACTGTGTATCAGAAAGTCTGTGATTAGTTTGAAATGTCACTGATGATGGTGGTGGCAACACACAAGGGCACCAAGAGAATGTAAAGATGCTGAGTTTTTTTTGTTTTTGTTTTTTTTTTAAGATAAATTCTCATTCTGTCACCCAGGCTGGAGTGCAGTGGTGCAATCTGGGCTCACCACAACCTCCGCCTCCCGGGGATCAGCGATTCTCCTGCCTCAGCTTCCCAAGTAGCTGGGACTACAGGCACATACCACCATGCCCAGCTAATTTTTGTATTTTTAGTAGAGACAGGGTTTTGCCGTGTTAGCCAGGCTGGTCTCAAACTCCTGACCTCAGGTGATCCACCTGCCTCGGCCTCCCAAAGTGCTAGGATTACAGGTGTGAGCCACCGCGCCCGGCTGATGGGCGATTGGGCCTCCATAAATGCTGAGATTTGTGGAGCACTTAACTTGTTCAAGGAACCTTGCTGCAGCCACGCATGGTGGCTCACACCTGTAATCAATCCCAGCACTTGGGGGAGGCCAAGGCAGGAGGATGACTGGAGCCCAGGAGTTTGAGACCAGCCTGGGCAACACAGGGAGACCCTGTCGCATTTACTGATTTATTTTAAAAAAGGAAGCTCGCTGCTCCTCCAAGGACATCTCAGCGCACCATCACCCCATCCTGCCCTCGGTTGTTCAAAGGGCACATGGCTTTATGATGCTTGTGTGATGGGGTGAAGAGACTGTGTGCTGACTGCTTTAGCCCTGCGGCAGGAAACCGTTGCTAGGAGACTCTGTTCTGGGGTCTAGGGAGGGAGTGACAGATGATGTCCCTCAAGGGGCGTCTTTGGCTCATATAGAGAGGCCCGATCAAATCAGGGCTGTGAAGCTGGTGGGCTCCGCACCTCACTGTCAGAAGCTCATCTAGGGGCTGTCAGGTTTACAAATGGCCTTCCTGAGTCTGCGTCCCTTGTCAGGAGAGAAAAGCAGGCGGAATGGGGTTCTCTGCTCTTCCCAAGCCTGGAGAAGTCCTGGCTTGAGAGGCCCTGGGGGAGACCTGCTGTTTGGGTTAGGGGCAGCAGGCCCGGTGAGGCCCCGGGGGAGACCTGCTATTTGGGTTAGGGGCAGCAGGCCCGGTGAGGCCCCGGGGGAGACCTGCTATTTGGGTTAGGGGCAGCAGGCCCGGTGAGGCCCCGGGGGAGACCTGCTATTTGGGTTAGGGGCAGCAGTCCTGGTGAGGCCCCGGGGAGACCTGCTGTTTGGGTTAGGGGCAGCAGGCCCGGTGAGGCCCCGGGGGAGACCTGCTGTTTGGGTTAGGGGGCAGCAGGCCCGGTGAGGCCCCGGGGAGACCTGCTGTTTGGGTTAGGGGCAGCAGGCCCGGTGAGGCCCCTGGGAGACCTGCTGTTTGGGTTAGGGGCAGCAGGCCCGGTGAGGTCCCGGGGGAGACCTGCTATTTGGGTTAGGGGCAGCAGTCCTGGTGAGGCCCCGGGGAGACCTGCTGTTTGGGTTAGGGGCAGCAGGCCTGGTGAGGTCCCGGGGGAGACCTGCTGTTTGGGTTAGGGGCAGCAGGCCTGGTGAGGCCCCGGAGAGACCTGATGTTTGGGTTAGGGGCAGCAGGTCTGGTGTTTTCTTGGGACCACTTTGCTGCAGACCGAGCTCCACCTAAGATGCCTCAAAAGGGGAAGGGAGTTGTTCTTCCACATGAGACCATCTGTGGTTACACATGGGGTGTGTGAGCCAAAACATTCGTACGTGCATGGGTGTGAATACAGAGGGGGAAGGGAGTGGGGCCCATGCCTTCATCCTTCTGCACAGCTTTCTGAAGCTGGAGTTCTGAGAGTGCCCTCCCTCAACAAGCTCACACTACAATAAGGAAATCCATGAGCTCCTGTACAAGTTCTGAGAGCACCCCCACCCCGGACCAGCTCACACTACGGTGAGGAAATCCGTGAGCTCCTGTACCAGTTCTGAGAGCACCCCCACCCTGACCAGCTCACACTCGGTAAGGAAATACCATGAGCTTCGTGTACAAGTTCTGAGAGCACCCCCCACCCTGACCAGCTCACACTACGGTAAGGAAATCCAGGAAGCTCGTCCAGGTCTGAGAGCACCCCCACCCCGACCAGCTCACACTACAGTAAGGAAATCCATGAGCTCCTGTACAAGTTCTGAGAGCACCCCCCACCCCGACCAGCTCACACTACGGTAAGGAAATCCATGAGCTCGTGTACAAGTTCTGAGAGCACCCCCACCCCGACCAGCTCACACTACGATAAGGAAATCCATGAGCTCCTGTACAAGTTCTGAGAGCACCCCCCGCCCCGACCAGCTCACACTATGGTAAGGAAATCCATGAGCTCGTGTACAAGTTCTGAGAGCACCCCCACCCCGACCAGCTCACACTACGATAAGGAAATCCATGAGCTCGTGTACAAGTTCTGAGAGCACCCCCACCCCGACTAGCTCACACTACAGTAAGGAAATCCATGAGCTCGTGTACAAGTTCTTGAGAGCACCCCCCACCCTGACCAGCTCACACTACGGTAAGGGAATCGGCTGAGCTTCGTGTACAAGTTCTGAGAGCACCCCCCACCCCGACCAGCTCACACTACGGTAAGGAAATCCATGAGCTCGTGTACAAGTTCTGAGAGCACCCCCACCCTGACCAGCTCACACTATGGTAAGGAAATCCATGAGCTCGTGTACAAGTTCTGAGAGCACCCCCCACCCCGACCAGCTCACACTACGATAAGGAAATCCATGAGCTCGTGTACAAGTTCTGAGAGCACCCCCACCCCGACTAGCTCACACTACGGTAAGGAAATCCATGAGCTTCGTGTACAAGTTCTGAGAGCACCCCCACCCCGACCAGCTCACACTACGATAAGGAAATCCATGAGCTCGTGTACAAGTTCTGAGAGCACCCCCCACCCTGACCAGCTCACACTACGATAAGGAAATCCATGAGCTCGTGTACAAGTTCTGAGAGCACCCCCCACCCCGACCAGCTCACACTACGGTAAGGAAATCCATGAGCTCGTGTACAAGTTCTGAGAGCACCCCCACCCCGACCAGCTCACACTACGGTAAGGAAATCCATGAGCTCGTGTACAAGTTCTGAGAGCACCCCCCACCCCGACCAGCTCACACTACGGTAAGGAAATCCATGAGCTCGTGTACAAGTTCTGAGAGCACCCCCACCCCGACCAGCTCACACTACGGTAAGGAAATCCATGAGCTCGTGTACAAGTTCTGAGAGCACCCCCACCCCGACCAGCTCACACTACGGTAAGGAAATCCATGAGCTCGTGTACAAGTTCTGAGAGCACCCCCCACCCCGACCAGCTCACACTACGGTAAGGAAATCCATGAGCTCGTGTAAAGTTCTGAGAGCACCCCCACCCGACCAGCTCACACTACGTAAGGAAATCCATGAGCTCGTGTACAGGTCAAGAGCACCCCACCCCGACCAGCTCACACTCGGTGAGGGAGCACGTCGAGCTCGTGTACAAGTTCTGAGAGCACCCCCCACCCCGACCAGCTCACACTACGGTAAGGAAATCCATGAGCTCGTGTAGAAGTTCTGAGAGCACCCCGCACCCCGACCAGCTCACACTACGATAAGGAAATCCATGAGCTCGTGTACAAGTTCTGAGAGCACCCCCCACCCCGACCAGCTCACACTACGGTAAGGAAATCCATGAGCTCGTGTACAAGTTCTGAGAGCACCCCCGCACCCCGACCAGCTCACACTACGATAAGGAAATCCATGAGCTCGTGTACAAGTTCTGAGAGCACCCCCCACCCCGACCAGCTCACACTACGGTAAGGAAATCCATGAGCTCGTGTACAAGGAGGCCCAACTAACTCGTGGCTATCGGCAGCTCTCCCTCGCTTGTCAGCTTTGTCCTCAGGCTCGGCCCCTCATTGTCGTGGTTTTAGCTGCCAACACGTGAAATCTCTTTTGGGAATCATTGAGAATACCTTTCCCCAAAGCCCCCCACAGATATTCTGTCCTGTGCCACTGGCAAGAGGGTAGGTTAACCGACTGCCTTGGGCTGCTCGTGACTGAATCCTGCATCCCACGGAGGAGGAGGAGGAGGAGGAGACGTTCGGCCAGACCCTGGCTCTGCCAGCGGGGAGGTCAGGGAGCAGAGGGGTTGGTACTTGTATGTGAGCAATGGATAATATTCGTGTCTGGGAGTCTTTGCCCTTGGGGGAAGCCTGGACACCTAATTAACACCCAAGGAGCACCCATCGGCTCAGCGTCTTCTAGCATTGCCCCAGTGATAGGAATTCCTTGGAGGCAGCAGCTGTGTTCCACACTTCTCGACCTTACTGCTGCGGCTCTCTGGTTCCTGGCACAGTGCTAGGCACTTGGGAAGCCTGCAACAGTGCCCCCCCCTTTTTTTTTTTGAGATGGCATCTTGCTTTGTCACCAGGCTGGAGTGCAGTGGTGTGGTCTTGGCTCAATGCAACCTCTGCCTCCCAGGTTCAAGTAATTCTCCTGCCTCAGCCTCCTGAGTAGCTGGGACTACAGGCACACGCCACCATGCCCGGCTAGTGTTTTGTATTTTAGTAGAGATGGGGTTTCACCGTGTTAGCCAGGATGGTCTCGATCTCCTGACCTCGGGTGATCTGCCCGCCTTGGCTTCCCGAAGTGCTGGGATGACAGGAGTGGGCCACCGCGCCTGTGTGCTCTTATGAACAATAAGAGTAGCCGCATGGATAACTGCCACGTGCTGGGCGCTTTCCTCAGAGCTTTGTGTGTATTCTCACAACAACCCCCTGGCGTAGACACCCAAATCTCTTTCCCTGGTAAGTCTCAGAGAAGCTCGGTAATGTAACTGGGCATACTCAGCCAATGGGTGCTGGAGTAGAGCCCAGATCCAAATCCTGGCGGTGAAACCCTGAAGCCTCTGTGCTTCTGACTGAGTTTCATTGCCGCCCGGTCAGATCGAGTGACTGGTTGAATGACTGGTTTGGGGGTTACTTTAGAGAACCTCCTCTCCCTGGAACTCTCACATCATCTTTGAGGGCCTGTGGAGCCACAGAGAGCATCATCCCGGGGGGCAGCCAGAAGCCCCTAGGACTTCCTTGTGAGGAAATCCTCCCCGAGGTCACGCTGAGCTCTGCTCCCTTGTAACACTCCCTTCCCATCCAGAGCAGGCGGAGGGTGTTGCCACTTCCCAGGTCCACCCCTACCATGGCTCCGTAGTCTTGTTTTTCGCTGTTCTCTCACTCTTACATGCACTTTGACAAAGCCCTGACCGCCCAGTGGCCCTCTCCTGGGGACTTCGCCATTTGCCAATGTGGCCTTGCTCCTGGGTGGCCTGAGCAGCTCCGGCCCCCACCGAGACCCTGCACTTCTGCCAGGCTGAGGTGCCTCTCCTCTTCTGGTGGCTGTGTCAGACCGTGGGCCGTAACGGAGGGGGTGGCTCAGTGCCCGGCTCGATGCACAGATGAGTAGAGACCCTCACGCGCTTTCACCAACGGTCAGCGTGTTCCAAGTTGCACAAATCACACTTTGGGGTATGATCCAGTGCATATTATAGATGGATGCTCAGTTTTCTGGAAAAGAGTCAACTTGTGGTCAGGTACCTGGGTGTGTTGACTCCCCACCACGATCCTGTGTGAAGCACAGAATTCCCGTTTGACAGATGAGGAGGCTGTAGCTTAGAGAGGCTGGGAGCTAGGCCAGTGTCGTACAGGTGGGTTGAGGTCCGAGCCTCATTTTCCTGGCCTGTAAGATGAAGATAACCTTTGTCCACCCTGCGGGGGAGCTGGGGCACTGACCCCTCAGATTCCCTCCAGGCCGGGGCTGTGCCTTGCCTCTAGCCAGGCCCAGAGTGTGGGGCAGAATATGGGAACATCCTCTGTAGCTGGAGTAGCTGTAGTATGGGCCTCTGTGACCGTGTGTGTGTGTGCGTATGTGTGTGTGTGTACGTGTGTACGTGCGTGTGCACACACATGCTGACGGCTGTGTCTACAGATCCCATGAAGAGGGCAGGGTCATCCAGAGAGCCCAGATGCTGATTCCCAGGCCCTTGTTCTCTCCGTAGAGGGCCATCCGCGTGCGCAGCCACTCCATGGAGACCATGGTGGGCGGCCAGAAGAAGTTGCACGGTGGAGGCATCCCCGGCAGCCTCAGTGGCGGCATCTCCCCACAACAGCATGGAGGTCACCAAGACCACCTTCTCGGTGAGTGCTGGCCGGCCCTGGGGCAGCAAGTGGGTCTCAGGGAGGCCCCTGAGACCTATGGAGGAAGGGTGCCCCACCCAGGCTTGGGCAGGCGACTCGATCAGGGCAAGCTGGATGATGGAGGGAAGCTGAGGCTGCTAGGAGGTGACTCTGGGCCCTGACCTCTGAAAATGGTCCTTTGGCGCCTCCACCCTAGACAGCACCTGGGGTTGGCCGCGATGGCGTGAGAAGCCATCCTGTCCTATGTGCTGTTTCCTTGACAGCTAGACTCCTCCTCAGGGCCAGCTCTGCAAAATGGACCTGAGGTGTGTTTTGCTACGCAGGGCCTTGGGACCCGTGACTGTGAGGGGGTGTCCTTGCTTTGTTATTACTGATGCCAGCAGTAGCTGCCCCGGCTCACTGTGCACCAGACACTGAGCTGAGTGACCCGTGGACGCGATCTCACCTGCTTCCCATAACAGCTGTCCGAGGCAGGTGCTGATGTGTCCTTCTGTTCCCATTTGGGGAAAAGGAGGCCCGGTGGGGTTAAGTAACTTGCTAGAGGCCACTGAGCTCAGCTGAAGAGCTGGGGTTTCAGTGTGCAGTTCCCAAGGAAAGACGGTCCTGCAGGCCTGTGAGTTTAGGCCTGACGGACTCGCACCGGGGGCTGGGGGGTTGGAGGGGGATCACGTAGTTGGGCTTTTCATAAAGCAAAGTGGGCCGGGCGTGGTGGTTCACACCTGAAATCCCAGTACTTCTGGAGGCCGAGGAGAGTGGATCCCCTGAGTCCAGAAATTCGAGACCAGCCTGGGCAACAAAGCGAGACCCTGTGTCTACAAAAAACACAAAAATTAGCTGAGCATGGTGTCACACACCTGTAGTCTTAGCAACTTGGGAGGCTGAGGTGGGAGGATCACCTCTACCTAGGGAGGCTGAGGCTCTAGTGAGCTGTGACTGGGCCACTGCACTCCAGCCTGGGTGTCAGAGCGAGACCCTGTCTCAAAAACGAACTAACTAAAGCCAAGTGGCTTTGGGTTTGTATAGACTGGGATTTTCCTTTCTTCTTTCTCTTCAGAATAGCAGAACCTACTCACCATGGTACTAATGATGAGTATTATAAATGGCCTTGCATAATTAATTTAATTGGGTAAATATTTTCCTAGCTGTTATCCTGTTCCCCCGCTGAAGGTGCGTGGAGTGAGCAGAGCAGGGCCCTACCTCCATGCTGGGCATCAGGAGACTTGGGAGACTCGTGCCGGGTCTCACCACTCTCCTGAGGTTGCATAGCATGTGCATGGCAGGAGTTGGGGCCTGGGTTGGAGGCTTGGTGGCCTCTGAAGATTGGTTCTGGACTCCCGTCTGCCTTCCTTAGACTCCCACCACGCGTGGTCTGCTGTGAGGCCGGGGGAAACTGTCTAGAGCAGAAGCTGTTTGGCTGCCCCCAGCCGCCTGCCAGTGCCTGTGGACCCGACCTCACGGCTCTCAGTCTCGTTACTGTGACACCTGTTGGGCCCCGTTTGTTTGTGAGGAATGAAGGAGGGTCAGGAGTCCTCACCTGCCAGGATTTGCTGGATGACCTTGATGAAATCTCACTCTTTGGTCTTCAGCCTCCTCACCGGTAAAATGAGAGGTTGAACCGGGTCCCTCCGGGGGCTTCCCTGGCTCTGTGCCCCTTGGTCTGTATCCCCCCTAAATTGTTCTGACCTTCTCAGCATCTGGGGCTCCCTTACCCCGTGTTCCTCCAAAGTTGTGGTTTTTTTTTTTTGAGACAAGGTCTTTTTTGGCCCAGGCTGGAGTGCAATGGTGTGATCTCAGCTCACTGCAACCTCTGCCTCCTGGGTTCAAGTGATTCTCCTGCCTCAGCCTCCTGAGTAGCTGGGATCACAGGCACCTACCACCATGCCCAGTTAATTTTTGTATTTTTAGTAGAGACGGGGTTTCGCCATGTCAGCCAGGCTGGTTTCAAGCTCCTGACCTCGTGATCCGCCCTCCTTGGCCTCCCAAAGTGCTGGGACGACAGGTGTGAGCCACGGCGCTTGCCAGTAGTGGTCTTTTGTGGATCATTACCTGGGGCCACAAGGTTTGGCCTCACACAGGGAAAGAGGCTGTCACTGGCCTGAGTCTTGAGGTCTCAGCTCCAATTACACAGATCTCAACCTTCCTAGCTGTCCTGCTATTTTCTGGGGTCTCCTCCAGAGCAGGAGCCATTTGTAGGCCAGGGCGGGGATGAAGGGATAGATCAGTGTTCGGGCAGGGTGCACTCACTTTGGCGTTTTCATCGGCAGCCTCCAGTGGTGGCGGCAACGGCGAAGAACCAGTCACGGAGTCCCATCAAGCGGCGATGAGGGCTCTTCCCCCGCCTGCACACGGGCTCAGAAGGCCAGGGCGACAGCCGGGCACGATGGTAACTGTTGGGAAACCCCTACTCCAGCCTGACTCGTGGGGTCTGTCAATCCTCTCCACCGTACGGTGTTCAGTGCCCAACCCTGGGGGGAGGAGCTTTGCCCAGACGTCCCTGACTTCAGGGCAGCTGCGTGTCCCCTGTCACTCACTCAGCTCTTTATCTAAAGAGGCTGATGGGGCGGTCTCTGCATGGGGCTTTCCAGTTACTCTTGCAGCATTTTGCCCCCGGCTAGACACATTGCTGGGTTCTTGCTTCTCTCCCTCCTTTTTCAGTGCTCGCCCCAGTGGCCTGTCTTGCGGGAGCCTTCCCCGATTCTGCCAGGCAGAGTTCCTTGCACCTTCCTTTGGACTTCTAAATGGTTCTATGCTTTTTTCTTTTTAAGCAACTCATATATTACATTACATTTAACCTGTTCTGATTCTTCAAGAAACTGAACACATAGGACTTGCACATATTTTTGGGGCGCATGTGATATTTTGATAAAATGCGTAACGATGAAATCAAGGTAATGGAACTATACGTCACCTCGAACGTTTATCGTTTGTGTCAGGAACATTCCAGCTCTTTTCTAGCTCTTTTGAACTATGAAAACATTACTGTCACCTATGGTCACCGTATTACACTGTTGAACACTAAATTGTATTTCTTCTAACTGACTGTATTTTTGTACCCATTAACCGACTTCTCTTCATCCTGTCCTCCCACCCCTTCCCAGCCTCTGGTGACACCAGTCAGCTCTCTGTCTCCACAAGGTTCACTTTTGCAGCTCCCACAGATGAGTGAGAACATGCCGTATTTGTCTTTTTTTTTTTTTTTGGAGACAGAGTCTTGCTCTGTCTCCCAGGCTACAGTGCAGTGGTGCGATCTCAGCTCACTGCAGCCTCTGCCTTCTGAGTTCAAGTGATTCTCCTGTCTCAGTCTCCTTGAGTAGCTGGGACTACAGGTGTGCACCACCACACCCGGCTAATTTTTTGTATTTTTAGTAGAGACGGGGTTTCACCATGTTGGCCAGGCTGGTCTCGAATTCCTGATATCAAGTGATCCACCCACGTCAGCCTCCCAAAGCGCCGGGATTGCTGGTGTGAGCCACCGCGCCTGGCCAGGATACTTGTCTTTACGTGTCTGGCTTTCAGTTAACATAATGACCTCCAGTTCCACCCATGTTGCTGCAAATGACAGGATTGCATTCTTCTTCCATGGCTGAATAATGTCTGTTGTGTATGTCCACAACATTTTCCTCATCCCCTTATTTGCCAGTGGACACTGAGGGTGATTCTGTACCTTGGCTATTGTGAGTGGAGCTGCAGTAAACATGGGAGTGAAGATACCTCTTCCATATACTGATTTCCTTTCTTTTGGATATAGTTACCCTGCAGTGGGATTGCTAGATCATATGGTAGCTCCGTTTTTAGTGTTTTGAGGACCCTCCAGACTGTTTTGCATAGAGGTTGTGCTAATTTACATTCCCACCAGCAGTGTGCGAGGATTCCCTTTCTCTTCATCCTCACCAGCATTTGTGATTTCCCGTCTTTCGATAAAAGCCATTTTAACTGGGGTCAGATGACATCTCATTCTGGTTCCTGTGGTGGGGGCAGATATCACAGACTCTGAATTATTAAGGACAAATACTAACAGATGTCAGAGAGGTTGTGGAGAAATGGGAACCCTTGTTCATTGCTGGTAGGAATGTAAAATAGTGCAACTACTTGGAAAACAGTCTGACAGTTCCTTAGAAGGTTAAACATACAGTCACTGTGTGAGCAACAATTCCGCTCCTAGGTGTCTTCCCAAGAGAGTTGAAAACAGCTGTCCATGAAAAAGAATGTACATTTACATTTCCTTGATAATTAGTGATGAATGTTTTTTGATATACCTGTTGGCTATCTATATGTCTTCTTTTGAGAAATATCTATTCATGTTTCTTGCCCTTTAAATAATCGTGTTATTTGTGTTTCTGCTGTTGATTTTTTTTTTAGTTCCTCGTAATATGCTCAGGTTATTAGTCCTTGTTGGATGGATAGTTTGCAGATATTTCCTCCTGCTCTGCAGATTGGCTCTTGCTTGATTGTTTCCTTTGCCGTGCAGAAGCTTTTCAACTTGTTGTGATCCCATTTGTCTATTTTGGGTTTTGTTGTCTGTGCTTTTGAGATCTCACCTAAAAAGCTTTTGCCCAGACAGACCAACATCCTGAAGCATTTCCCCCGTGCCTTCTTCTAGGAGTTTCTTTGTTTCATGCCTTAGATTTAATCCATTTTGATTTGATTTTTACATATGGTAGAGAGGAGGGTCTGGTTTTAATCTTTTGCATATGGTTATCTAGTTTTACCAGCACCACTTCCTGAAGCGACTGCCCTTTCCCAGTGTATAGTCTCAGCACCTTTGTTGACAATGAAATGATCATGTGGAATTTGTTCTGTGTTATTAATGTGATGTATCACATCTGTTGATTTGTGGGTGTTGAACCATCCTTGCATCCCTGGAACGAATCCCACTTGATCATGGTGAATGATCTTTTTGATGCATTGTTGAATTCTGTTTGATAATATTTTGTTGAGGATTTTTGCATCTGTGTTTTTCAGATGTAACACTCTCTTTGTTGTAACCTTGTATGGTTTTGATGTCTTTATGATTCTTTAGTTGGTGAGCCCGTTTGTTCTTTATTTCAGCAAGCAGTGTTTCTTGAGTGGCTGCCATGTGCTGGGCACAGTGCTGAGTGCTCAGACAGGTGCTGCAAAAACACGCAAGCCTGTCCTCCAGAAGCTCACAGTCTCATAAGGGAAAGGGAGGCATTTGGTTGACTTCCAGATTCCCAAGTTGTCTGCCTATAGCCCTGGGCGGTGGCACCATGTTCTGAAGTAGGGCTTGCAGGACAAGAGGCAGGGTTATGGAGAAGGATGAAAAGCCCTCTTTGGAACCTGTGCTTGGGAGTTTTTGTGAACCATTAGCAGAGATGTCCAGGGAGTGGTCAGAGTTGTAGGTTTTTATTTTATTTATTTTTATATACTTTAAGTTCTGTGCAGAACGTGCAGGTTTGTTACATAGAAATATTGTGCCATGGTGATTTGCTGCACCCATCAACCCCGTCATCCAGGTTTTAAGCCCCGCATGCATTAGGTATTTCTCCTAATGCTCTCTCCCTCCCCTTGTCCCCAACCCCACAACAGGCCCTGGTGTGTGATGTTCCCCTCCCTGTGTCCATGTGTTCTCATTGTTCAACTCCCATTTATGAGTGAGACCATGTGGTGTTTGGTTTTCTGTTCCTGTGTGTGTTTGCTGAGGATGATGGTTTCCAGCTTCATCTATGTCCTCGCAAAGGACATGAATTCATTCTTTTTTGTGGCTGCATAGTATTCCACGTTGTAGGAGAGGCCTTGACTAGAGAAGGAGAGTTGGGAATCAGCAGGGGTAGAGGTACTGGTTAACAATGGCTTAATTAGTGCGACCACCAGAGGGGCCGAGTAGAGTACCACATTTAAGGGCAGGTGGCAAAGGGAAGCTGGTGAAGCTGATTGGGAAGGAAGAAGAGAGGAATCTGGAATCTCTGAAGCCAGAGGAGGAGAAATTCCAGGAAGAGAGGACATCTGTGTCAGACATGCAGAGACGTCCGGCACAGTGACCCAAACCCTGCACAGGTTGACAGGAGGTTATTAGCAACCTCATCAAAAGTGCATTGAGACACTTCACACCTCTAGCATGGCTTTAATCAAAAAGACAAATAATAACAGAGGTCAGAGAGGATGTGGAGAAATGGGAACCTTTGTAAAGGGTTCAACCCTCAATAAAGTGCATTGAGACATTTCACACCTCTAGCATGGCTTTAATCAAAAAGACAAATAATAACAGAGGTCAGAGAGGATGTGGAGAAATGGGAACCCTTGCTCGTTGCTGGTGGAGGTGTAAAAGAGTGCAACTACTCTGGAAAACAGTCTGGCAGTTCCTTAGAACGTTAAACATAGAGTTACCATATAACCAAGTAAATCCACTCCTATGTGTATACCCAAGAGAGTGAGAACAGTGGGCCGTGAAAAGCCGAGTCTACCAGTGCAGCTGGCACACAGATGTTCATGGCAGTGCTACTCCTCATAGCCCAGACTGGAAAGAGTCCAAGTGTCCGTCGTCTGGTGGATGGATAAACAAAATGTGATCTAGCCATAAAATGGATTATTTTTAGAATAAAAAGGAAGAAAGTGCTGATACAAGCTACAACATCGGCGCATAGGTGAGCCTTGAAAACGCTAAGTTTAAGAAGCCAGGCAAAAATGCCATATGATATGGTTCTGTTTACATGACTGTCCCGAAGAGGCCAGTCTACAGTGATGGCGTAGGGATCGGGTGGGAGTTGCGGGGGAGAGGAATAGGAAGTGATCACAGATGGCTCCAGGGTTTCCTTTAGGGGCCAAACGTGTTCTAAAATCAGATGTTGGTAGTAGTTGCCCAACTCTGAATAGACTAAAAGCCATTGCACTGTATACTTTAAATAGGTGAGTTCTGTGGTATGTAGATTCTGTTTCAACACTATTGTTTAAAAAGTGCATTGATGGCAGGTGCAGTGGCTCACGCCTGTAATCTCAGATCTCTGGGAGGCCGAGGTAGGCGGGTCACTTGAAGTCAGGAGTTCGAGACCAGCCTGGCCAACATGGTGAAACCCTGTCTCTACTAAAAATACAAAAATTAGCTGGGTGTGGTGGCACAGGCCTGTAATCCCAGCTACTCGGGAGGTTGAAGCAGGAGAATCGCTTGAACCCAGGAGGCAGAGGTTGCAGTGAGCCAAGATCGTGCCACTGCACTCCAGCCTGGGTGATAGAACGAGACTCCATCTCAAAAAAAAAGTGCATTGAGGACACGGCCATCCTGTCCCATGCAGCGGGCACTGTGGGCACTGTCCATGGTCTTCGTTAGACTATAGGAGAAGGAAACTCCTGGCTGAGAATACCCTTGCTTCCCAGCTCCCAGGGCAGCCTCCTCATGTGGGTCCAGGAGTGTATTCTCATCTGTATGAAGAGCGGCCTCCTGGGACCTCCCGGGAGTCCATGTATCTTGGGTTGTTCCTGCAGTGGGGGCGGATGTCACAGACTCTGCCATATTCCCTGCTGCATTCCCCATAGGGCCCTCTCTTGACCCATAACTTGGCCAGGTGTGAGGCCACAGGATGGGTGAGAGAGATCTGGGCTAGAGGCCATCATGCCAGGACCCCAGCTTGGCAGCTCTGGACTTGACCATGAACCTAGAATAGCCCCTATAGTAGGGATCAGGAAACCGTGCCGTGTGCTGCCGTCTCTGGGGGGCTCAGGTGGGAAAGGACGTCTTGGCAGTGATGCTTGTGGGGTGTTTTGACCTCACAGCCCCCTACAGTGCTGGTCGCCAGCTGACAGAGTCTCTGCCTGGGGCCAGGGATGGGGCGCGGGAGGCTGGCTCCACAGCCTCAGTCCTCATTTCCGTTCCCTCAGTGACAGCGCATCCAGCACGCCCAAGACCCCGGATGGCGGACACTCCTCTCAGGAGATAAAGTCTGAGACCTCATCCAATCCCAGCTCTCCGGAAATCTGCCCCAACAAGGAGAAGTAAGAGAGTGAGGGTGAGGGGAAAGGCTGGCTTTGGCCACGGAGCCCTGGAACATGCTCTCTGCCTCCTGGCTGGCTGAGAGTGACCATCTCCTGCCTCTGGAACTCTCCAGAACACAAAGGCTGATGGGTGGGGGTGTGAGCAGCCGCCAGAGGACAGGCTCAGATCTCCACAGGGGCTGCCCTGTCCAATCCCGGGGGAGGACCCGGGGGTGGAGGGCTCTCGCGTGCCACCAGGGCCGGCTTTGCTTCCTGTTCCCTGCAGGCCCTTTATGAAGTTGAAGGAGAATGGCCGCGCCATCTCCCGCTCCTCCTCCAGCACCAGCAGCGTCAGCAGCACTGCCGGGGGAGGGCGAGGCCATGGAGGAGGGCGACAGTGGGGGTAGGTGTGCCCGTCTACCCTTGGGCAGGCACTCTGGGCGCCGGCCAGCCACCCTCCTTGTGTTAGAACGGCACTGTGGATCGAGCCCACTCCCGTCTTTGCAGAGGAAAGGGGAAGAATGGAAACGAGAGGTGGGCTCATCGGCCATCGCCACCCCCTGGGCGCCGTGGGTGAGGGGGTCTCTCTCAGAGTGACATGGCAGCAGCAGCAGAGGGCAGGGGCCAGACCTGATGGTGTCCCTGCCTTGGGGCTCCTGGCTGGAGTGCTGAGTGGCCAGTGCCCCAGGAGCCTGGGTCAAAGGTCTTTCTTGGAGCAGGAGAGCTTAGAACCAGGGTTGAAGTCAGCAGGAAAGAAAGTGCAGGTGGGGGAGTGGGAGGCAGTGGCCGCCCTGGGCTTGTGGGTGCTGTCTCAGGCTTGTGTAATGTGGCTGCCGAGGGTGGGCTGACCTTGCTCACCCGGCCTCTCTCCTCAGAGCAGCCAACCGTCCACGACCTCGCCCTTCAAGCAGGAGGTGTTTGTCTACAGCCCGTCCCCGAGCAGCGAGAGCCCCAGCCTGGGGGCAGCCGCCACCCCGATCATCATGAGCCGGAGTCCCACAGGTCAGTGGCATCTGTGGTGTGTGTGACGTCACCAGGAGGGCAGGCTGTGCCCTGTCCACGGTTGGCCACAGCCATGCCAAACTGTCCGGTCTTCAGTCCTCCTCCCCGCTGTGAGGCCCCCGCTCTGTGAGCTCTCTCCATCTGTTCATCAGCCTTCACAGCCTAAGCTCCTAACCTTCCTACACGGAGAGTGTGAAACAGGCACAGAGAGGTGAAGTCAGGAGACCCTGTGGGAGTTCACTCAGGGCGGTGGCAAAAATACTAAGGGAAAAATAGTAGAGAAAGTTACAGAATATAGTCTCAAGCCCTTTTGGAAGGCCTAAAGTTTTTTTCATAGTTTCAGTAGAAATTTCGGCTGAAAGCAGCCTAAATCCCCCTTACATTTAGTTAATAAGTAAAGCAAATAGCCACGGTATGTGGGGGGAATTTACCTAACTAACTTGTTTACTCATGTGGTCTTAAAACTAACCTTTGAGCCAGATGGCCCTCTCGGGGAGGGTGACCAAGATATCCACTAATGGTGTTTGCTTCGGGCATTGAACCTGTGCTTTAATCTTCTCTCTAGTGGTGTTGACCCAAGCCTTTCTCAATTAGACTTTACTAAATAAATGCAAGTCTCTCTAGTGAGGGCCGGAGGTTGCAACTGTTTACAGCTGTCTGCAGGGTGCTGTAAGCCACAAGGACCCTCAGCCAAACTGGCAAAGCATAATATCTGTGTGTCACTGTACCTGATTCATCTGTCACTAGGTCAGGGTCTGCAGGACAGAACCCCCCAGGTAGTGACCCTGACGAGATCCCATAGTGGAGGAGTCAGGGCTGGTGACGAGGAAGCCGAGCACTTGCCACTGGCCACCCTCCCCACCTGCCAGCGCTCCAGGGCCCCTCTGTCCTGGTGGGGGTCTTGATAATACAAGAGGGGGAAGAGTTGCAGGGGGTGGGGAACAGCAGGTGGAAAGGCCCAGAGGCGAGGAGAGAGCAGGTGTTCCGGACCGGCACGTGGTTCACAGCAGCTAGAATCCACAGAGCCAGGCAGGAGAGAGGCTGGAGCGTTGACAGGCCAGGGTCATCCCCTAGACCCTGGTGAGGATTTGTTCTCTGGCTGGCAGCTGCTGTTGGAGACTCTTCAGTATTTGAAGATTTCTAAGTAGGGAAGCAGCATCTGGAGTTGAGAAAGACCACTCTGGTTGCTGCAGCTGCTGGGTGGAGAATGGGTTAGTGGGGGAGCAGGAACAGAGAGGAAGGAGGAGGGGGGAGGGGAGGGGAAGCGGGCTGTGGCAGAGCGCCTGGGTTCAGGAGGTACCAAGGAGGTAAAATGTAGGGGCTCAGTGGCGGGGCTTCAGAGAGAGCAGGGGTCTGGATTTGGGGTTCTGTGATCCCTGCAGCTGGGCAGAGTAGGGGAGCCAGCTCTGGGGGAGAGGGTGGGGGGTCAGCACCTGGGGGCTGCGTGGGGGGCACTGCTGGGCGGGTGCTGTGGGTTCCTGCTCTCCTGAGGGCAGCTGAGCATGGAGTGAGCACAGGACTCTGAGCCTGGGTCCAAATCTTGGGTCTGCTGCTCACTAGACATGATACTGGGCAAGTCCCCGAGCTGTTCTGTGCCTCAGTTTCTCCAAGCAGAAAATGAAGGCAGGGGAATAGTAGTGTGTGCCTCCGAGGGCTGGTTGTACGAAGATCAAAGGTGCTCACACTTGTAAGAGGCACTAGTAACCTCGGTGTTCTTCAAGGAATGGGAATGAGACAATAGTGTACTCGGCGGCTCTGAGCTGGGGCAGTCTTGCTCTCCCATGGAGGTCTGGCCATGTCTGGACACGTTTTTTATTTTCACGATTTAGGAAGGGTGTTACTGGCATCTAGTGGGCAGAGGCCAGAGAGGCAGCTGAGCAACGTACAGGTCAGCCCACAACCACATTAGCCAAAGAATTCTCCGACCCTGAATGTCATTTGGCTGAGAAACTCTAGTCTCAATGATAGAGACACAGGAAGGGCCAATGGGCCATCAGGGTGGCTGAAGCCAAAATGTTACTGGGGTCTACACGGCGAAGGGGTGTTGCAAAGAGAACCTGCAGTGTCAGAGATAAAGAGAAGATGGTGATTCCACAGCCAGTGGCCCTCTGCCCCGTGTGTTTCTCAGTGAGTAGAGGAGGTCACATGCCTCCTCTCATTCAGCCCCCTGCGGTCGGGCAGCTGCAGAGCTGGGTTTGAATCCTGGTTGTGGGTTTGACAGGTCCGCCTCTCATCTGTAAAGGGGGGTAGTAATACAAATTCCCTGGATTTTTTTTTTTTAATTAAGGCTGGGCGCGGTGGCTCACACCTGTAATCTTCAGCACTTTGGGAAGCCGAGGCGGGTGGATCACGAGGTCAGGAGTTCAAGACCAGCCTGGCCAAGATAGTGAAACCTCATCTCTACTAAAAATACAAAAAATTAGCTGGGCGTGGTGGCGCACACCTGTAGTCCCAGATACTCAGGAGGCTGAGTCAGGAGAATCACTTGAATCTGGGAGACAGAGGTTGCAGTGAGCTGAGATTGCGCCACTGCACTCCAGCCTGGGCAACAGAGCGAGACTTCATCTCAAAAACAAAAAAAACTTAAATATTGAAGGAATGAATGAAAGAATCTGTAACCAAGCCTGGCTCCCACTTGGTGTTAAATAAATATCCAAGTAAGGAAGCTTTTGAGTGAAGGAATGATACAGTCTCTGCAAGTTGCTGAAGGTCACTGGGGGGCAGAAGGGACCTTGGACGGGTCTGGGGACTCTGGGCCGATGCTTCCTGCTCCCCACAGTGATGCTGCTTCTTACACACCTTTTCCCCCACACAGTATTTAACCCCCAGCTCCATGAAAGATATGCTTGGTTCCCCCCAGGATGAGGGTGGGATTGGGGGAGATCCGGGAACCTGTTTTCTGCTATTGGGGTGAGTCTGGGGACACAGGTGGCCTGGGAGGGCCTGACGCGTATCCTTCCATAACCTCAGATATCTGATCATTGGTCATTTCATCCCTGGGCTTCCTGGGGCCCAGAAGAGGACTGACAGGTGACACAAAGAGGTGTCACAGCCCTGGGTGGACCGCCTCGATTTGAAGCGCCATGCACCAGTCAGCAGCTTCCAGGAAGGCTGTGCTGAGCTTTCGATACCCTTGGCCAGATGAGAGCCAGAAACTCCAGTGGCCTCCTGCCAGTGGGGCCTCGTGGGGCGTTTATATCTGGCTCTGCCGCCACTCACACGCCCACGTACGACTCCAGTGGCCTCCTGCCAGTGGGGCCTCGTGGGGGCGTTTATACCTGGCTCTGCCGCCACTCACACGCCCACGTACGAACTCCAGTGGCCTCCTGCCAGTGGGGCCTCGTGGGGGCGTTTATACCTGGCTCTGTCACCACTCACACGCCCACGTACGAACTCCAGTGGCCTCCTGCCAGTGGGGCCTCGTGGGGGCGTTTATACCTGGCTCTGCCACCGCTCACACGCCCGCTATAGTAGAGAATCTTACTATGTGATGGATGTGAATCACAGCGTACAAACAGCAAATAGATGATGTTCTCTACTATAAATCCCGTATGTCCAATGGACTCTCACAAAATGCTGTTACTGGCATCTGCCTAACCTTTCCATCTGTAGCTTCAGGCTGCAGGTGGTGGATGTATGTAATTCTGACATGAATGTGGACTGATATTACCATGTTAATGAGTATTTTATATATATTTTATATATGTGTGTGTGTGTGTGTGTGTATATATATATATATATATATATTTTTTTTTTTTTTTTTTTTTTTTTTTGAGATGGAGTCTCGCTGTGTCATCCAGGCTGGAGTGCAGTGGCACAATCTTGGCTCACTGCAACCTCCGCCTCCCAGGTTCAAGCAATTCTCCTGCCTCAACCTCCCAAGTAACTGGAATTACAGGCAAACGCTACCATGCCTGGCTAATTTTTGTATTGTTAGTAGAGACGGGGTTTCACCATGTTGGCCAGGCTGGTCTTGAACTCCTGACTTCAGGTGATCCACCCGCCTTGGCCTCCCAAAGTGCTGGGATTACAGGCATGAGCCACCGTGCCTGGCCGTGAGTATTTCATAGTAAGAGAACTTCATTGATCAGTGACATGAGTAATTTCTTTGCTGTATCCTAGAACAGTTTTCAAACCCTGGAAGGATATTGGCTCAGTTTTCTTTTGTGCTGTTCACAATGTCATGGCTGCAGACACATGTTTTGAAGTTTAATGTACATTACTTTTTTTCTGTTAGTTCCTTAAGTCTAGACACCAAAACAATAAATCAAGCCATGCTTTGTAGCATGTGCCAATTTCTGTGGTGTAAATACACGTGGCTGATCTCAAGCTGCTGATGTGACGTCCTTGAACGTGGAATTGGGAAGAAGACACACTGTGCCACCATCTTTAGGGTGTTTCTCCGTGTGGGTACAATAGACTTACGAGCATAGATCATCATAAGACAGAAAAACAACTAGGAAGTGATGAATTTTAGGTATTTATTACATCTGTTGAATATAATTTATTGAACTGTAAGCTTACTTCATTCAGCTTGACAGAATGGCCTGTGTTGGACAACCCAGTCACCACATTTCTATATTCCAGGAGTTGGCTCTTGTGGATTGGCACAGATCAGCTGGAGTGCTGGTCCTGGTGGAGGGCAGGAGGCCCCCTTCCCCTGGGCTCCCCGGCCAGTCCCTTCATGCAGCCCCAGTGGCCTGTACAGCTCCACCCCCCCCTTTCATGGGTGTTCTTTTTCTTAGATGCCAAAAGCAGAAACTCCCCCGAGATCGAACCTGAAATTCCGCTTTGACAAGCTCAGCCATGCCAGCTCCAGTGCGGTAAGGATGCTGTGAACGCCTCCCACACCCCACATAGAAGGCAGCCTCCCTCCTGCAGGCCAGAGGAGGAGGGTTTAGACATGTCAGAGGGGGGCTCCCCATAGGAGGCAGGGGAAGCTCTGGGGAGGTCTGGCCCAGCGGGCGCAGGCGGTGGCTCGGGGTTCCCAGCCACCTTTGCCACCACAACTCCTGAATTAGAGCTACACCTCTGGACACGGCCAGGCCCACATGTGAGATGGGAAATGCTGGTTCCTGGGGTCTCACAAGACTGTTGAGACCTGCAGGCCCAGTGTGAGGTGTGAAATGCTGGTTCCTAGGCCCCGAGTCCCTTCCTGAGCTCACCAGACTGTCAGGAGCTGAGTGCAGAGAAGATGCTGTGGAAGGGGACTGTGTCGTCTGGTTACTGAAACTCCTGTATGGGTTTTTGTTGAAACAGGGTCACTAATGTGAAGGAGGAGTCCTTTGCCTGTCCAAGGTGGGTTGAGTGAATGTTTGTCCCTCTGTGGCCATGAGTTGGGAGGTGTGTTCCTTTTAGATCAGGGTTCAAGTGGCCTGTAGCCTCAGAATGGCGAGAGATGCTGCCAGCTGGGGAGGTCCAAAAGCCGCCTCACCCCTGAAGACCTGTGATGGGGGAAAGAGGGGCAGGTGGCCTGTGTGGAGATGGGAAGGGGGTTCCCAGTAACACTGGACCAGACGTACTAGCTAGGTCTCCCTTCCACTGATGGAGTCTGGTTTCTACAGGCAGAAGGGGAGTAGCCACGCCCGCTTCTGCCCCTGGAGGGAGGAGTTCCTGGGAGTGCTCCCTGGCATCCTTGCCCTCAGGCAGCTGTCCCTTCCTTGTGTCTTTGGCGGAGGCCCTGGGCTGGGTGTGTTCTTCTCCTTGCCAGGAGATGCCCCTGGCAGTCAGCACTGTGAGGGGCCACCCCAGGAGGCCTCTGCCCCTGCCTGCTTTGAGGGGGCATGTGGTTTCAGCAGAGCGGCCATGGGTCCAGCTCGCTACCATCACGGCCTGGATGCCTGCTGGGGAAGTCCCCGGAGGCCCATCTGAGCCCCAGCCCTCTCCCCCACATGGGGCTCCAGGGGTAGGAGTCAGCGTTGGAGCCGAGGGGGAGGGGCACGGCCGAACCCACTTTATGTTCAAACTGATTTATGAAAAGCAGAAGACAAATGGGCGCGTGGACCTTCACCTCCAGACGCCACTGCCCGCCAAAGCCGTGGTGAGGCACGGCTTCTTGGCCGCGGAAGGTGGGGCCCCCTAACATCAGGACCCTCCTGGTCCTAAGGTATCCAGTGAGCAGCAGCCACGGGGCAGGCGCGTTCCCCCTCACTTCCTCCCGATGTCTGCGCCGTCCCTTCCTTCCTGTGCGGAATGTTGGCTCATCGCCTCCCTCTCCTTGTCTGCTCAGGGAAGCCCCGTTCTGTCTGGAGAAGGCTCCCGTTCCAGCAGTTCGGGAGTGCCGAACACGACCCCGACAGCCCCAGGCCTGCCGCCCCACCGGCCACCTGCCCACAGACCAGCCGTCGGTCCGGGTGTCCCAGGTGGCCACAGCCCTGCCCGTGCCGCCACCGACATGCCCTCCAAGTACATCCTGTCTGTGGACGAGGCCTCCTTCCTCAGGTTCCTCCTTCCTGACCTCCCAGTGTGATGTCCGGGTCCTTTGTCATCTTGTTCAGCCTGGAGAGGAAGAGTTGGGCGGGGGTGGTGGGTCTGGGGGGAGCTGGGCAGTGACTGGGAGCTGGTCTGCCTCAGAGCCCGCGGGGGTGGGGGCAGAGCCCGGCGAGGGCCTTGGCCACAGGGCAGTGCCTTCCTGGACGGGGCGGGCTTTACCACCAGGAACGCTGTTGGTGGTGGTGGCGTCATGCTCCCAGGAGCCAAGACTCGGAGCGTCCTTGAGGCCATCCTCACAAAAGTCGGCGCTATTGCCCCTCCATCTCTGGATCTCCAGAATCTCCATCTTTGCTTCTGTGCCGAGTGTCTTTCCCATCTGCTGTGTAGGCCCGGGGCTGCCTCCCCTGCTGCCAGGGTACTGTGAGCGGGGGCTCCAGCCAGTTCAAGCTCAGAGATAGCTGGATGGGCCGGGGCCGCGCTGCACGCTTCCCGGACGGTGGCGGGCACTTCGTGTCCTGTCCAGCTTCTCACAGGCCCCTGATTATGGCTACTGTGGGGGAAACCCTGAGGCCATCTCTTCCCTTTGAGCAGATCTTTCTTCCACAAAGGGGCGGGGAGGCCAGGAGGGAGAAGGAATTCAGGGAGAGCGAAGGAGCCGCTGCTGGGAGGCTGCTGTGCTGGTTGAGGGCCAGGCTGGGGCCCAGGTCTCTGCCAGCAGGGGAGGTTCAAGGAAGACTAGTCATTTCCCCTCCCCACTTACACGAGGGGAGAGTGAGGTGGGGGAAGGCTTGCGGGTTCTGATCGGGCCCATGTAGCGGGAAGGGGCCCAGTGTCCCTCAGTCGCTTATGCCCCTGGAGTCTTGGGGGGGCCCAGCATGGCCTTGGGCCTTGGGGCCTTTTCCAGCTACTGTGGCCTTCAGCAACTGCATCTGGGGCTCAGCCCCCGATCCTCTTCCCCCTCTCCGGCTGGTGTCTGAGGCAGCTGTCACATCTGAAGGGTTCCTGCAACCCGGGCCCCATCTGGGTGTGGTTCAGACCCCGTGACCCACTTGCCACCCCACGCTCAGCAGAGCCCCATTGCTGGGGCAGCCAGTTCACCCCCAGGACATCCCCCCCAGCTTCTTCCTTCTGAGCCTGCAGGCCCTGGGCTTCTCTGCTGGTGGGCCTGGGTTGGGGTTAAGGTGGGCATCCTCCAGGTAAAGCAAGCCTGAAGAGCGGCTTTCAGTGCAGACGGGCCGTGGGGAGACGCCAGCTGGCTCCTGCTCCATGAGCCGATGACAAGGATTTCCAACCAAAGGCTTTATTCCCATAGGGGCCTGGACCTGTGCCCAAGATAGAAACGCTGCTCTCTCTTCTTTGTTTCCGTTTCTGTTTCTTTCTTTCTTTACGGATATTGTGAAAATCCCCCCCTTAGCTTTCTCCACCTGAGCCACATTTTCCTCCTCCCTGCCACACTGGTGTGGGGATGACTGAGTCCTGTCTGCAGGCTGGGGGCTCTCCCCCACACTGTCTGCGGAAGGTACTTGCCTAAAGTACTAGTCTAGTAAAGCTTATTCTAGTTAGAAGGTCAACACAGTATCTGTTTAGCTTTTATTAAAAGTCACCGCAGCAGCAGCCGCTGCTGGAACGAGGCCCGTGCGTTCTGGCCGCGTTTTGTGTTTTGCTGGCTGGGTTTCAGAAGGAACTTGAAAGGTCAAACTGCATTTCTTGAGAAACAAATGCAGGTTCCGGCTGGCCTCTCTGGGTGGCTGGCATCACAGCTGCCTGGTGGATGGGCTGTGTCGCATTGCAGTCTGGGGTCCTCTGGGGTTTCCAGGCTGTCACCACACTGTCCCATTTGTCAGTCCCATACCTGCCCGTCCCCACTGCGCTGGCTGGCCCTTCTGCCTGCTGCCCCTGGGAGGGCTTTGTCCCTGCCTCTGAGCTGGTAGGCAGAATGGCTGGGTGGCCCCCAGAGAAGCACAGACCTGAGATGGAGCCTCTACCACCAGTTTGCTTTTGGAGTGCTCTGAGCAGGACCCCAAAGGCCCCTTCCCTCCGGTCATGCCTCAATATCTCTAGAAGCTCCATCCTGTGGCTTCCAGAGTGTGCACCTCCAGTCCACCCGGGTGCCGGTGCTGAGAGGGAGGAGGAGAACGGGGATGGCCCAGTCTTCCCTCCCTCCTCTGGCCCACAGGGCAGGCAGCTCGGGTTCCTGGGGGCCTGCTCCCCCACGCTCCCCCTATGTCTGCTCTGATCTAAAATGTCTTTCCTTTTATGCCGCACCGAGTCTTGGGGCTCGGAGATTTGCTCAGACCTCACTGGCCCTTGTGACGAGGCTCATTTAGATGATGCTCAAGACGGTATTTGAGGGATTTCCACTGTGATGTCCATGAGGGGGTGTTTTCCGGGACACGTCTCTGGCTCTGGGAACTGCCTGACCCACTGAAGAAACTGCTTTCCAGGCACTGCAGGCCAGCCATATGCCTCCAGCTCAGTTGATGCTTAAAAACAGGTGCAGAAAAGCTAGACAGAAGGTCTTAATGGGAGTTTCTGTCTGTGGCAATGAATGTAAAAATGACGTTTCTTGAAAAATAGTCAGTGGAACGCTTTGTCAGCATTATCTCAACACCCAAGCCTCTGGCTCCTTTTAGTACCTCAGCCAGCAATGTCACTGTCCAGATGAGAAATCTTCGCCCAAGTGAGGGGGAATGACATGCTTGAGGTCACACAGCTGGCTGGTGGCAAAGCTGGGATTAGAACCCTCAACCCAGGGTCCCTTCCTCTGCACCACCTACATGGTTGGTTGAATATGTGGCTGCGTTTCCTGGGGCCCTGGGTTTTGGGGAAGACAGTTAGCTGGTGGTTTGGCCTTGGCGTGGAGCTGATCCGTCAAGGATGCTGGTGAGGCCTCGGTTTCTGCTTGTTTTCAGCAGGAGGGATAGTCTCTCAGATTTTTCAGTGAGGACCTCCAGACTTTGGATGGAAGGAAACGAGGAGGGGAAGGGGATTGGGTGACGTTCCTAGGTGGGATCGGTTCTTCAGCTCCAGTGTGTAATGGGGAAGGAGGCCAGGGAGAAGATGCTGCCCACCACCAGCCTCCCAGCCTCCCTTTTCCTGAATTAGGAGGAAAAGTGGTCCAAGAAAACTCTTTATTTCTCCCTGATTCTTACACAAAGGTGGTCAATAAAAACGTGGGCGAGCGCCTGTCTCACTTTCCTCCCGGACCTTTGAAGGTGCCAGTGCAAACACTACCTTTCTCATTGGTTTCTAAGTCAGTGGAGACAGCTCTGTTTTGAGCAGTTGGGGGTTTGAGTAGATCTCATGGCTACAGGCGGCCAGCAGGGACCAGGCCGGCCAGCCACGCTCAGGACCCCTCGGCTCCCCCCCAGCTTCCAGCTACCCCTCATCAAGGCAAGGGGAGGCCAGTAAAGTTTGCCAAGGGTGATCCTGCGGCCTGGCGGGGCTCGCTGGGGTATTCTTTTACCAAGCTCTGTTTTACCACCAGCCCCTGTCCACCCCGATCCCACGTCTCCCTCCCTTCAGCTGGGCCATGTGCCCCTTTGGGAGGAAGACCAGCCCCACCAGGGCCAAGGGCAGCAGAGCCCTGCCGAGTGAGAGGCTGTGGGGCTGTGGCTCTGTCCTGTGCCTTACCGGCCCTGGCGAGGGGGGCGTTGGCTGGAAGACTGGAATTGAATTGCCATCGTCTTTGATTTTGTGATGTTTCTGCTTAGACTCGCAAATCCCCCTTCCTGCCCCTTAGCATGTGTGCGGCTCCTCCCTGTCGTGAGTGTTCCCCCCTGGACACTGCAGCTCGGGGTGCGCTGACGTGTGAGTGTGCAGATTCCCCTGTGTGGTAGCGCCTAAGGAGGCGGCTTGGAAGACATGCTCCACAGAACGATAACTTTCCTCTCTTTCCTCTTAGTGAGCGGGTGATTCCTAGACCCGAGCTGCCTGTGTCATGTAAATAATGTACATTTAATTTATCGCTATGGTAGCACATTGTATTTGTTAATGTACAAAACAAATTCTAAAAGGTTGACAAATGTATATTTTGTTGCTTAAATGTGTCTTTGCAGAAATTGACAATAAATAACATATTTTGTGTCCATCAGTGTTCAAACTTCTTTGCATGGGGTCCCGGGCCCAGGCAGCACTTTTCAGTTCACTGGAAGTTGCGTATTCTCTGGCCTATAGATGTGTTACTTTGGCCTGGAATGTGTTTTTGAACATTTAAGTTGTTGATGTTTAAAATATTGACAATAATTACGAAAGTGGCTGGGCATGGTGGCTCCCACCCATAATCCTAACAGTTTGGGAGGCTGAGGCAGGAGGATCTCTTGAACCTAAGGGTTTGAGACCAGCCTGGCCAACACAGTGAGGCCACATGTGTACCCCCCTCCTTCCCCTACAAAAACAAAAAAAAATCCTAAAAAATTAGCTGGGCAGGTGGCGTGCACTTGTGTTCCCAGCTACTCGGGAGGCTGAGACTGGAGGATCGCTTGAGCCTGGGAAGTGAAGGCTGCGGTGATCTGTGATTGCACCAGTACACTCCAGCCTGGGCGACAGAGTGACACTATGTTTCAAAACAATGGTAGCAACAAAAAGGCCAGGCGCGGGGCTTCCACCTGTCATCCCAGCACTGTGGGAGGCTGAGGCGGGTGGGTCACTTCAGGTCAGGCTTCCAAGACCAGCCTGGCCAACACAGTGAAACCCCGTCTCTACTAAAACCACGACATTTAGCTGGGTGTGGTGGTGGTTGCCTGTAATCCCCGCTGCTCAGAAGGCTGAGGCAGGAGACTCTGTTGAACTCTGGAGGTGGAGGTTGCCGTGAGCCAAGATCACGCCACTGCACTCCAGCCTGGGTGACACAGCTGGGGTCTCAAAAGTCAAACAAACCCTAGAAATTTTACATGAACCTTGAATTCTGCTTCTTTTAAGAAATCAGAAGCCGAATCTCCTCCTCAGGCAGGAGTTGCTCAGAGTTCGCCGGCGTCTTTCCCTGTTGAGTGGGCCCTGGCGTGTCCCCCGTCTCCACCGTTCCCTGCTGTTTATACCGGAACATTTCACTCATTCCTGTTGCCTGTTGGCCTCTGGCATGGCTGAGTTTGTGAGCCCTGCTGTTCACGGACTGTCTCTGTCCTGCAATGCTCTCCCTCTGCTCACTTCTCGGATTCCCAGTTCGCTCCTTCCAGCTTGCTTTCGTGGCTGCATGCTCTGTCTTCCTGTCCTCCTCTGGCTCCTGAATCGCCCTGTTTCTACATACGCTCTGCTTTACACTGCTTGGCTGTGCAGCTTGAAGTAATCTCTGCATTTTTTTCCTGAAGAAATTTGAAGGCAAGGAACAGGTCTTTAAGAATCTGCTGGGTCACACCTGTCACCCAGCACTTTGAGAGGCCGAGGCGGACGGACCACTTGAGGTCAGGAGTTGGAGACCAGCCTGTCCAACATGGTAAAACCCCATCTCTACTAAAAAGACAAAAATGAGCTGGGCATGGTGGCAGGCGCCTGTAACCCCAGCTACTCGGGAGGCTGAGGCACGGGAATCACCTGAACCTGGGAGGTGGAGGTGACAGTGAGCCGGAATCATGCCCTTGCACTCCAGCCTGGGTGGCAGAGCGAGACTCCATCTCAAATAAATAAGAATCTGCCGTGACTTTTTTGGTCTTGGGCAAATTTGTTAACTCCCCCATGATTTGCATTTTCTTTTTTGTTTAATTGGAACAATAATCCACCTACCAAGCACGAGGAGAAAAATGAATTTATTATTGGGAAAGAGCTTTGAGAAATGGCAAGTGTTATACAAGCAGCAGAGGTTCGATAGTAACGGTAATAATAATAGAGCCACTGACGTTGAAAGCTCACCGTGTGCGAAGTGTCTCACCTAGGTAGTCAGTTCTGTTATGAGAACACTGCTAGCTCCTAAGCGTGCACCACGTGACGTGGCCCAACCACGGGGCTTATGGGAAAAAGTGGGGTAAGGGACGTAACACTCAAAAACTTTGTCAGTGACATACAAAAGTAAAAAGACAGGAACCTAATGTTAACAATGTTACATGTGTTAAATGATGGAGAAATACATAAGTACCACAAGGCATTTTCGCTTAAAAAAGATAGGAAGTAGCTGGGTACGGTGGCTCATGCCTGTAATCCCAGCACTTTGGGGGGCTGCGGCAGATGTATCACAAGGTCAGGAGATCGAGACCGTCCTGGCTAACACAGTGAAACCCCATCTGTACTAAAAATACAAAAAATTAGCTGGGTGTGGTGGCAGGTGCCTGTGATCTCAGCTACTCAGGAGGCTGAGGCAGGAGAATTGCTTGAACCCAGGTGGTGGAGGTTGCAGTGAGCTGAGATAGTGCCATTGCACTCCAGCCTGGCCAACAAAGCAACACTCCATCTCAAAAAAAAAAAAAAAAAAAAAGTTCAGGAAGGCCACTGGGGAGTCCTCTAGCTAAAGCTGTCACCTGAGGAGTCCCACATTTCATGAGAAAGAGCCTTAAATTACTGTCCCTGTCATACTCGGGCATTGAGTGGGACCAGCTTGTGGGAAGGCTGGCTTGGCTATAGCTCTAGTCCAGCTCGAGGCTGGAGCACCGGTGGGTTGGTGGCATAAGTCCCCGTCTGAGTCTGAGCGCCTGAGAACAAGGGCACTTATCCCTGAGGGCAGGAGAAGGTATGTCCACACAGCTCGAGCGGAGAGAGCTGATTTGTCCTTTATCTACTTTTTTTGTGTGTCAGGCCTCATCAGATTGGACGATGCCCAACCACAGTGGCAGGGGTGGGTGTTCCTCACTCCATCCACGGGTTCAAGTGCTCATCTCTTCCGGAAGCCCCTCATAGACATACCCAGAAACGTTTTGCTAGCTATCCCGGTATCCCTTAGCCCAGTCAAGGGGATGTATAGAATTCACCATTGCAAAGGTCCAGTGTCCTCCCTCCTCCATGGAGCCTGCCCTCCTCTATGTCCTGGGGGAATGAGGTGAGGTGTTGATTTTACAGCTGCTTCTGGTGAAATGGTGCTGCTCTGCAAGCCTGGTGGGGCTCTGTGGCTGGTTCCAGTGACCCCAGTGGTCCTCTGAATTTGAAATGGGAATTTCTGGGGTCCACCCAGACCCTCAGCCATGGAATAGCACACCTGGTGCTTATGGCACTCCCTGCTTAGGAAAACCAGAGGTGAGTTCCAGAAAGGAAGCCTGAGACATCGTTTTGACACTTTAGGGCAAGGATTGTGGGAAGGAGACATTACATCTCCATTTCTTCAGGCAGAGATTGTACCTGTTGGAGTAGCTGTAGACGGCCATCCTCAACCTCACACTACCCCCTGCACTGCAGAACAGACTGCTCCCACCTGCAGAGGCCTTCTTTTCTAGCAGTTCGGCTTTCAGGTGCATAGGAATTACCTGGAGATATTGTTGAAACGCAGATTGCAGGCGTGACTGCAGAGGTTAATTGGTCTGCGTGTGGCCTAGGAATCTGCATTTTAGGTAAGCATATGGGGCTTCTGCTGCAGTATTCCTTTCACTTTGGGAATCACAGATCCAGTCTGCAGTCTCTGTATAATCCTATCTCCTATGAGGGTAATCTCAAGCCCAGTGAGACAGGGGACCCAAGGGAGGTCCTAGGGGCTTGAGAGACAACCGTCGCCTTTATAATGGAATTTTTATCATCCTTATCACAAATCTGGAAGAGCATCTTCCCAGTGAGACGTAGGATCTTGCAGGAAAATGACAGGAACCACTAGAGAGAACAGTATAGAGAAATGTACACAAACATGAAGTTTCTAGGAATAATCTAATAATGCATAATAATGCATTATGGCTGTGTGAATGACACAGACATCCTGTAATAAGAAACCCCGGGAGGAGGGCCGGGCACGGTGGCTCACGCCTGTAATCCCAGCACTTTGGGAGGCCGAGGTGGGCGGACCATGAGGTCAGGAGTTCAAGACCAGCCTGGCCAATATGGTGAAACCCCGTCTCTACTAATAACACAAAAATTAGCTGGGTGTGGTGGCGTGCGCCTGTAGTCCCAGCTACTCAGGAGGCTGAGGCAGGAGAATAGCTTGAACCCGGGAGTCGGAGGTTGCAGTGAGCTGAAATTGTGCCACTCCAGCAGGGGCAACAGAGCAAGACTCCATCTCAAAAAAAAAAAAAAAACAAAAACAAAAAAACCCTGGGAGGAAAGATAAGCATCCTGCAAGAAACAAGAAATTTGGTGAAAAGAAAAAAAATCAGATAAAGAACTAAAAACTAGGTTAAAAATGAAAACACGTGTTGTATGAAAGGAGAGAAGGTTACTACTCCCCTTGACGAGGATGGAAGAGGCCCTTGGGCCTGACAACACGCATACAGTTAAAGCATTACCACCTACTTCGTGGCATCTAACAATCGTTTAAGAAAAAAATGATGCAATCACAGCTAGAGCCTCTTTCTCCAAAGCAACGCAAATGACATGAGACTGTGGAAATCTACCAGCAACCCAGAAACAAAACGTAGCTGCTGGAAAGAGCCAGTGCCAACACCCATGGATGAGAAGTGTCCCCGTCACTAATGCGGTTAAAGCCAGACTCATCCAGTGGCTACCGGAGATAAGCTGAAGAATGAGTTGATGAGTTGACTTCATCAAGTGAAATAATAACACAAAACAGCTCGTATCAAAGAACGAATAGAAACAAGCTGCAACATACACAGCTCCAGATGAAAACGTACAAATGAATGATTACACACAGGCAAGTGAGGCAGTGCCAGGAAAGGCACAGACGCTTTGTAAGGAAGATGGTAGAAGGCTTGCTCAAATTATTGGGTCAAATGAATTTTATGGATCCTCCTACAAGACATTACATTAAAAAATTAAATATGAGACCATCAAGGAAGTCTTTATGGCCTTGTTCTAAAATGCCAGTTGCTAGGTTTTATAAGAACTCATCATTAGTAAGGAATATGAGGAAAATTCCAGGGAACGTGGACGATGGGGTCCAGATGAAATCCACCTGCAGCACTGGCAGTGCAATCGTGAATATAATGGAAAGGATTTGACCTTTTTAATCTTACTTCTGTTGGGTCGTTGGCATTGTCTTTATGGATTTGGGATGACTTTTTGTTTAGCTTTAATCTTTCCTTGAGGACCAGCTGAGTGGATCTCAGCATCACATTTCCCCTTCACTGTCTGGGCTGTGAGAATGGATCTGGGCCCTTCAGTATGTTTTTGTCAGCTGGCACCATGTTGAGCTTTGTCAGTAGAGGGTGCCAGAGAGCCACTGCAGGAGGGAAAGAGTTTTATCTCCTGGTTCTCCAGTGCTTGCCTGGCAACCTCTCACTGCTCACTGGCTCTTGTAGCACATGCTGCATCTGGGGGTCTGATTCCTGCAGCGTGGGCACCTCTGCCAGCACCAACTTCTTTCAGGGCACACAGCCTCTCCAGCGCCCATCTCCTGCAGGGCATGACAGACGGCAGCACCCCAGAGGCTAGCTGCTTCTCCTGCCAACAACCCCTTCCTGTCTGCTGGTCCCCACCACAGTGCCCAGGTGGTCTTGCAGCAGAGTACCTCCAGAGACACCTCCCCGTGAACAGAGGGTGGATTTCCAGTACGTTCCACTGGTGTGGCACCACAGCAACTTTTCCATGCGGTGACCTAAGGCCATCCAGGGCTGGACGGTAGTCCTGGGGGGTGGGGGTGGGCAGCTCTTCCTTGGGTGCTCCATCTCAGCCTTAGGGGTGGAGGCTGCTGCTTATTTCTACTCTTCTCGTATTTGTTAGGGTTGTCTTCAGTTATCAGTAGCCAATCCCCCATGACTCCAGATCCCTGCCACAGTTAATCATTCTTTATATGAAAGCTTCGAGTTACTGCCTGGCTTCTCTCTCCTGATTGGACCTAGACTAAGAGAGCAGCTTCCTCAGTTTCTCTGGCAGGAGGCCTTTCTATAACACAGGAGTCCACATCTCCCTCCCTGAAATATTTAAAAAATTTTAAAAAACATTTCAATAGCTTTTGGGGTTCAAGTGGTTTTGGTGAAACGGATGAATAGCATAGTCATGAAGGCTGAGATTTGTGTGCCTCCGTCAGCAAGGAGAGTACGTGGTACCAAATACGTAGTATTTTCTCACTCACCCCCTCACCCTCCCACTCCTTAGTCTACGCAGCTCATTATATCACTCTGTATGCCTTTGCGTACCCATAGCTTAGCTCCCACTTATAAGTGAGAACATGTGGTATTTGGTGTTCCATTCCTGAATTACTTCATTTAGAATAATGGCCTCCAGCTCCATCTAAGTTGCTGCACAAGACATGTTTTGTCCTTTTCATCTGGCCGAGTAGTATTCCATGGTGTATATATACTACATTTTCTTTTCTTTTTTTTTTTTTTTTTTTGTTAGAGACAGAGGAGTCTCACTTTGTTGCCCAGGCTGGAGTGCAGGGGTGTGATCTTGGCTCACTGCAACCTCTGCCTTCTGGGTTCTAGCGATCCTCCTGCCTCAGCCTCCCCAGTAGCTGGGATTACAGGCACACACCACCATGCCTGGTAATTTGTCTTTTAGTAGAGATGGGGTTTCACTGTGTTGCTCAGGCTGGTCCTGAACTCCTGAGCTCAGGTGATCCACCTGGCTCAGCCTCCCAAAGTGCTAGGATTACAGGTGTGAGCCACTGTGCCCGACCATGATAATATTTAAAAATATCAATGGCTCTTTAACTTTGATCTATGTGACCTTCAGGTTAGGAAAATTTTATGCTGTTTCTTTTGATTTTATTGCAAGCTTATAATTCCCTAAGGTTAACTTTTCTAGTTTTCCAAAATCTTTTTGGAACTTTTCTTAGGGCTACAATAAAGTTTTAATTTAGAGAGATTTGACATTTTTATTATATAGAAACTTCCTATTCACAAATGGTATATCTTTCTATTATTTCAAGTTTTCTTTTTATGTACTCCAGTAGAATTTTTTATATATATATAAATTATATGTATAATTTATAAAGTATATACATATATACTTTTTTTTTCTTTGAGACAGATTCTCATTCTGTCACCCAGGCTGGAGTACGGTGGTGTGATCTCAGCTCACTGCAACCTCCACCTCCCGGGTTCTAGTGATCCTCCTGCCTCAGCCTCCAGAGTAGCTGGAATTAAAGGCATGTACCACGACACCCAGCTAATTTTTGTATTTTTAGTAGAGACGGGGTTTCACCATGTTGCCCAGGCTGGTGAAACTCCTGACCTCAAGTGATCCACCTGCTTCGGCCTCCCAAAGTGCTGGGATTACAGGCGTGAGTCACTGTGCCCGGCCACAACAATAAAATTTTGATTGATTTTATTCCCAGTTATTTTTTCTTTTTTGGCTGCCATTACACATAGGGTATTTTTACCATTATGTTTTCCACCTGGCTGCTTGGGTACGGAAATAGAATTCGTTTTTGTTTACCGAGAGAAATTTCTGTATATTGATTTTGCACCCAGCCAACTCATTCTCTTCTCTTATCGTTCCTAGCAATTTTAATGGACTCTGTGTTTCAAAGTATACAATCATGTCATCTACATATGAAAAGTTTGCGTTCCGTTTTACAGTGAATGGGGTTTTCTTTCCTCAACATCTTTGATGCCGACATATAGGATATCTATGGTCCTCTTTCCTTTTCTGTATGTTTTTCTGTATATCCCCAGACAACACGTTCCACACACAAATATGTTTTTCTTCCAGAGACCTTACTGACTTCTCTAGTTTTTAATGTTTCTTGACTTTCAAGTATGAATCATGTCACCTGAAATAATATTTGTTTCCCCCTGCCCCCCCCAGTGCTAACCGCCTGCACCTTTTGAGTCTCACGTCTTGCCTAGGCTCTCCAACACGTTAAATAAAAACGGGCAGAGCAGGGGCATTCGCCTCCGTCTTGACTTTCATAGCAACGCGCCTGGCGTTTCAAACACTGTGAGCTTCACTGTGGTTTCCTGAGTCCTTATGAAATTAAGGTTTAATTCCTGTTTACGAACGCGGCAGGAAAGAGGGACGATATCAGGAAGGCTGGAAGGGCCCAGGGCGACTTCGCTCCCCGGTGGACGTGGACGCTGGGCGCCGTCATCCTTTCTCCCGAAACTGGGGAGCCCCATGAAACGGTGGAGCGGCCACATTTCAGCTTCCGGAGAAGACGCGGGGATCTCGACCCCCTCCCTGCCCGGCGGCCACTGGATGGCGCGCGCAACCTGCGGAACCACAGGGCGACGCCCCGCGGCGGTCGGCGAAAGGCATTGGAGCGTGCGCCTCTCCAGGCTTTTCACTCGCTGGCTCTGCAGGTGTCCCGCCTTTCCCATCTTCTCATTGGCTGTCGGCCCCCGGTGTGCGCCTTCGGCCAGCCCCTCCGGGTGTGGCAATGGGTCGGCCGCAGACCGAGAGGTCCGGCTTCACGAGGAACTCCCATTGGTCAGTCAGACAGGAGGCCCACCCTCGGGGCTTCCCATTGGCTGCTGCCCTGCTCTGCCCGCTGCTCTCCGTTTCCCAGCGGCTGGGGATGCCGGTGACTCCGGAACTGAGTTCTGGGGGTGGAAGGTGCCGCGCGTGGCTGGGGGCTCGTTTCTCTTCCGCCGCTGTGTGCCTCGGGCTCGCGGTCGACCGGGCTGGGCGAGGTTCAGTACCCTCCAGAGCGGCAGCCGACGCTGCGGTGGCTTGTGGGCTCGACAGCCCGCGTGGAAAATGGCGGGAGGCGGGAATTGGTGTCTTCCTTAGGCTGGAGATCTGGGTGTCCCGCCGCGGGCGGAGCCCTGGGTGGGGCTGCGGTCCGAGAGGAGACCGCGCTGGCGGGTGGGGGCAGCTCCAGCCAGGGTCCTCCACGTCCCGGACCTTCGGGCGCCGCTTGCACCTGCACCCACGGTGAACAGATTCTAGGTGACCGTCTAGCAGACTTGAGTTGCTGTTGACAAGTCGATGTGCCAGTTTTCGTGTACATTGAAAGAAATGTTTAGTAGTTTCAACTTTGCACTTTAGTATTTTGGAGCTAGTAATACATTTTTTTTTCTTTCAGGATCCAAGCGTGTTATTAATCCTTGCAAAGCTTGTACGCCTAAGGCACAGGTGCCTGTAGTGACTGGTGCATAAAACGGTTTCTCCCAACCATCTCAACGCGCACACACTCCAGGTTTTCATGAAATCGCTGGGTTCTGTCTCATGCGAAACAGGCCAGAGGCTACTTAGACCCGGGGGAGAGGCTGCGCAGCCTCGCTGCCGAGGCCCAGACCTGGGTCCTGTTGAATACACACACCCAGATAAACGCTGAAGCCACACACATCAGAATGGGAACAGCGAGGGCTCCCGCTGAATAAAGTGAATGTAGAATTTGTTGTATAAGCCAGCCCGGGTCTGCTGCTGGGTACCGAGGCGGTGGTCTAGGCACGAGGACTTGCATCAGGAGGCAGGGGGCAGTTGGCGGTGCCACATTTGCAACCTGGCAAAAGCGGCTCCAGCAGCGTCGCTTGCTCCGTATTTGGGTCACTTTTGTGTCGCTCTGAACTGTGAACCACAGAGTTAACACAGAGCCTTATTGCTATGTCTAGGTAATTTGATCTCGTACATTCTATGATCTCACATGGAGACATAGGCTCAAGCCGCTGGGCCAGAAACTCCGTGGAGGAAAGATGAACATCTGAAAGGATACACTTCCCCACTGTCGCCAGTGGCTGCTCCTGTGATGTCACAGCGGACGTGAGAAGTGGAAGGGTGCAGGCGAATTTATTTATATTAATCCATATGTGTATGTTTATATATATATCTATAATAATTATTTTTTAAGACGGAGTCTTGCTTTGTCGCCCAGGCTGGAGTGCAGTGGGGTGGTCTTGGGTAACTACAATCTCTGCCTCCTGGGTTCAAGCAGTTCACCTGCCTCAGCCTCCTGAGTAGCTGGGATTACAGGCACGTGCCACCACACCTGGCTAAATTTTGTGGTTTTAGTAGAGACGAGGTTTCACCTTGTGGGCCAGGCTGCTCTCGAAAGCCTGACCTCAAGTGATCCACCTGCCTCAGCCACCCAAAGTGCTGGGATTACAGGTGTGAGCCACTGTGCCCAGCCTTTTTTATTTTTTCTGTTGACAATATGCTTTTTAAAAACTAATACGCTGGGCACGGTGGCTCATGCCTGTAATCCCAGCACTTTGGGAGGCCAAGGCGGGTGGATCACGAGGTCAAGAGATCAAGACTGTCCTGGCCAACATGGTGAAACCCTGTCTCTACTGAAAATACAAAAATTAGCTGGGTGTGGTAGGCGCGCCTGTAGTCCCAGCTACTTGGGAGGCTGAGGCAGGAAAATCACTTGAACCCAGGAGGCGGAGGTTGCAGTGAGTGGAGATTGCACCACTGCACTCCAGCCTGGTGACAGAGTAAGACTTTGTCTCAAACAAAACAAAACAAAACAACAACAAAAACTAATACATACACATGAAAGAATACAAGCCATGTAATGAATAATTAGCGATAAGTCAGTCTCCTGCCCTAGCGGGCGAGAGTCAGTTCCAGTCCCTGTTTCCATTTCCGGGGGGAGCTGCTAAGTGTCTTGATTGTCCCTCACAACATAGTCTACGAAAGTAGCCACTTAGCATACACTTCTTACTTTTAACTCTCTGCATATTTGCATTGTTTCTGCAGGCAAGCCAATTAGAAAGCCAATTAAACATCAGTGAGTACTTAATAATAATATGGGTTAAGTAGGATGGAGTTTTGATTTTTTTTCCACAGTCCAATGGCATCTTAGCTACCACTGCTGGAGGTACTCAAAATATGCACTTCTAGTCATTCTCTTAAGAGCTGAGATCTGGAGTGTGTGTGTGTGAGAGAGAGAGGTATTCTTAGGCTAAGATGTTTTTGGTCCGTAGCTAAGTGGGTGGTAGGCCTGATGGTGGAGGAATTGCAGGCCAAGAAGTGTGTCCTGTGGCCTTGGCATGGACGAGCCAGACCTGGGCCCCATTTAAAATGGCAGGTTGTTTTCCTCCACGGGCTCAGCGGCACGTGAGGGCGGATGTGCATTCACTCCTCAGCTGCGGTCGAAGCAAAGCTAGGTGGTGCTACCATGGCAGCCCTTTCACCCGCTCTGCATTTCACCCTGGGTGTTTGTGTGTGCAGAGACTACAATTTGATGTGGCTTCTGCAGGCTTACAGTCAGGAAGTCACAGCCACGTCTTGTGTCAGTTGACTGTGGCCTCAGTCCTGTTACTGATCCACCTGTTCATTCAAAAAGTATTTATCAGGCATTTACTACATATGAAACATCGACCTAGATACCGGGAAAACTGGTGAACACAGAATGTCTCATGAGGAGCCTGCTGGCTGGTAAGGGGCAGGCTAGATGCTGAGAGGTTCTGCTTTTGAATGTTTGATACTTTGATTTACATTCTGAAAGCACAGTCTTGGCTTGCCTCCCTGCAAGTTTTTCCTCCTAAATTCCCCTCTGATCCTTCCACTCCTTTATACTTCTGTTACTGCCTGTTGAGGTCCGTCCCCTCACTTCGGTAAAGCTGGCAGTCTCCTGACTGGTCTCCCCGACTTCACTCTTCATCCCTGTCTCACATGCATTGTTCAGAATGCCACCTAACACCAAGCTGGGGGGTGTGAGTTCCACGCGCGAGACTTCACGGGCTCTTTACTGCCTACTGCATAAAATCCAAGCTCCTTAAGGAGCCATAGGAGACCCTCGGTGACATTGCTCACACATGTCTGTGGACACATGGAGGTGACCTTCAAGGACGGCTCTCCCTTCAAGGACAGACGTGCTCCCCAGCTGTGAGGAGTGTGGTCAGAAACAGCCTTCAGCTGTCAGCTCCCTTAGGGTTACCCTGAGCTACAGAAAGCCTCCTCCCCCAGGCAGTCCCTTTTCCTGGATAGCCCACACCTGGTGATTGAGGCAGGGGGGATAAAGACCATCCATTCTCTCTGGATATGGGACAGCTCCGAAGGTCATCACTGATCCTGAATCTCCCTGCTGGGTTGGTGCTGTGGTGTGAATGTGTCCATTCCAAAAGCCACGCGTTGAAACTTCATAGCCAGTTCGTGAGAGTATTAAGAGGCGGCGCCTTTAAGAGGTGATCAGGCCATGAGGCTTCCCCCATGTGGATGGGATTAAGACCCTTATAAAGAGGCTTCACGCAGCGCTTGGCTTTCCCCTGCTTTCACCTTCCGCCGTGTTAGGGTGCAGTGTTCTTCCCACCGCCCCGAGAGGACGCAGACACGAGATGCTGTCTCGGAAGCAGAGACCGGGTCCTCAACAGCTGGCACCTCGGTTTGGATTTCCCAGCCTCCAGAACTGTGAGAAATAATTTTTCTGCTTTTTATAAATTACCCAGTTTTAGGAATTTTGTTATGGAAACAGAGAATGTGCTGAGACACTCGGCTTTCTGGGCGGCTTGCCTGCAATGTGACTTCCTCCTCTGCCCAGTCAAGCGTCTTCCCTTGTTCTCTCACAGATGCTGTTCCCTGGTAAACACCTTCTACTCCAAACGCTCTCATACTTCCCTCTGGAGACCCCAGCCTGTGACCCTGCCTGGATCGCGTCGTTGCCCGCCGCTCTGTTTACACCAGAATCCCTGGAACTCCCTGCACACGCCATGTTGAAAATCCCCATGCTTTCACCTGTGCTATTCCCTTTGCCTCACCTTTTCTTCTCAGTTTTTTTTTTTTTTTTTCTTTGGTCGACAAAACTTCTATTTTCCTGTCCTTTGAAACCCAGCCCACGGAGTGTCTCCTGCCTGGCTGCTTGTTGCTGGGCTGGGCTTGCTGCTTTGTTCTCTCCCGCCTCCTTTGCTTACAGAGGACTGCTATAGTTGGGGGTACAGTGTTGTACACAGAGGTGTCTTTGGAATCCAGAAGTGATGGATTCCAGAGCAGAAAGGGACCCAGGACTACCTGACAGGGTGGTTAATTGTGGTTCTGTAGCAGGAGCTGGAATGAACATGGGAGAGCAGTTATGCCTTCAAAATACTGACTTCGTTTCCTTTCATATATACCTAGAATTGGATTACTGAAACATATGGTAGTTCCATTTTTTAAAGATAAGTAATTTTTTAGAGGCAAAGTCTCTTTGCCCAGGCTGGAGTGCAGTGGCACAATCATAGCTCACTGCAGCCTTGGCCCCCCTGGGCTCAAGAGATCCTCTTGCCTTAACCTCCCCCAGTAGCTAGGACTACAGGTGTGTGCCACTGTGCCCAGCTAGCGTTTTACATTTTGTGTTTGTAGAGATGGGGCATCGCTATGTTGCCCAGGCTGGTGTGAAACTCCTGGCTGTAAGTGACCCTCCTGCCTCAGCCTCCCAAAGTGTTGGGGCTGTACCCAGCAGTGGTTCTATTTTTAGTTTTTAAAGAACCTCCACACCATTTTCCATAATTGCTATACTAATTTACATTCCCACCAACAATGCTGAAAAGTTACCTTTTCTCCACATCCTCCAATACTCCTCATTCATCTTTTTGGTGAACGCTATTCTAACAAGCATGAGATGATACCTCATGGTGGTTCTGAGGTACATTTTTCTAATGATTAGTGATGCTGAGCATATTTTCATGTACCTGTTGGCCATTTGTATGTCATCTAAAGAAACGTCTGTTCATGTTCTCTGCCCATTTTAAAGTCAAATTGTTTTCTTGCTATTGAGCTGTTTGGATTCCTTCTATAGCTTGGATATTAACCCCTCATCAGATGCATTGGTTGCAAATATTTTCTCCCATTCTCTGGGTTATCTCTTCACTTTGTTAATTGTTTCCTTTGCAGTGCGGGGGCTTTTTAGTTGGATGCCATTCCACGTGTCTGTTTTTGCTTTTGTTGCCTGTGCTTTTGAGTTTTTCAAAAACCCTTGCCTGGACCAAAGCTGTGAAGTGTCTCCCTATGTTTTCTTCTAGTAGTTTTTATCATTTTTTGTCTTACATTTAAGTCTTTAATCCATTTTGTGTTGATTTTTCTATATGGTGAGAGAGAGAGTCTAGCTTTATTTTTCTGCATTTGGAAACCAGTTTTCCCAGTACCATTTATTGAAGAGAGTGTTCTTTCCCCCAATATGTGTTCTTGGCACCTTTGTCAAATATCAGTTGGATGTAAGTGCATGGATTTATTTTTGCATTCTTTATTCTGTTCCATTGGTCTATGTATTTTTATTGCAGTGTCATGCTGTTTTCATTACTATGGCTTTGTAGTGTATTTTGAATTTCAGGTAGTGTGAGACCACTAGCTTTGTTCTTTCTGCTCCAAATTCCTTTGGCTATTTGGAGTCTTTTGTGGTTCCATATACATTTTGTGACTATTTTTCTATATCTGCAAAGAACATTATTGGTATTTTGATATGGATTTTTTTTCATTTGTAGATTGCTTTGAATAGCATGGACATTTTAGTAATGCTAATTCTTTCAATCCATGAACAGGAAATATTTTACCATTTACTATTCCCTTTTCAATTTTTTCTTCAATGCTTTATAGTGTTTATTTTCGAGCTCTCTCACCTCTTTGGTTCAATATACTCCAAGGTATCTTTTGTTTTTGGTAGCTATTGTAAATGGTATGGTTTCTCTCTCTCTCTCCTGTTTTTTAGGTAGTTCACTATTTATGTATAGATGTTTCTGTTTTTATGCCAGTACCATACTGTTTTGATTAAAATTATTTTATAATACGTTAATATATTTTGAAATCAGAGTGTGATGCCTTCTGCTCTGTTCTTTTTTTGAGGATTATTTTGGCTGTTGGTGTCTTTTGTGGTTTTATATGAATTTGTTTTTGTTTATTAAAAATTGTATTTTTAAAAATTTTCAATGTGGGGGGTACATGTGCAGATTTGTTGCATGTGTGTATTGCACCCAGCCAGACAGCGTAGTACCAAATAGGTAGTTTTTCAACCCATGCCTCCCTCCCCTTCTCCCCTTCCCCCCAGTTAGTCTGCAGTTTCTATTGTTCTCATGTTTAGGTCCACGTGTATTCAGTGTTTAGCTCCCACTTGTAAGTGAAAACATGTGGTGTTTGGTTTTCTGTTCCTGAGTTAGTTTACTTAGGATGATGGCCTCCAGCTCCATCCATGTTGTTGGAAAGGACGTGAGTTCATTCTTTTTTATGACTGCATAATATTCCGTGGTATATATGGACATTTTCTTTATCCAGTCAACCACTGATGGGCACCAGTCAACCACTGATGGAATCATGTCTTTGCCATTGTGAATAGCATTGTGATGGACATATGCATACATATGTCATTATGGTAGAATGATTTATATACCCAGTAATGGAAATGCTGGGTCAAATGGTTATTCTGTTTTAGGTTCTTTGAGAAATCTCCACACTGCTCTTCACAGTTGCTAAACTAATTTACATTCCCACCATCAGCATATAAGCATTCCTTCCCTTTCTCCACAGCCTTGCCAGCATCTGCTTTTCTTGGACTATTAATAGCCATTTTGACTGGTGTGAGATGGTATCTCATTGTGGTTTTGATTTGCGTTTCTCTGATGATTAGTGATGTTGAGCATTTTTTTTCATGTTTGTTGGCCGATTGTATGTCTTCCCTTGAGACATGTCTTTTCCTTTACCATTTTTAAATGGGGTTATTTTTTGCTTGTTGATTTAAATTCCTTACAAATATTGGATATTAAACCTTTGTCAGATGCATGGTTTGCAAATATTTTCTCCCATTCTGCAGGTTGTTTGTTTACTCTGAAGAGAGTCGCAACCTTCGATAGTTCCTGAGTTAGTTTCTTTTGCTGTGCCAATGCCCTTTTGTTAATTAGGTCCCACTTTTCAATTTTTATCTTTATTGCAGTTGCTTTTGGGGACTTGGTAAAAACATTCTTTGCCAAGGTTTGAGAAAGATATTTCTTAGACTTTCTTCTAGGATTTTTATAGTTTGAGGTCTTACATTTAAGTCTTGAATGCATCTTGAGTTAAAGTTTGCATATGGTGAAAGGTAATGGTCCACTTTTTTTCTTCTGCATATGGCTAGTCAGTTAGCCCAGCACCATTATTGAATAGAGACTGACCCCAGTTTCTAACTGACCCCAGCTGGTCTAACTCTGCTGGTACTCTCTCTCTTCCCCTGGGATGAGACAAGAGTGAGCTTGTCTCATCCTACAAAGGATCCCAGAATGGTGGGGAAACTGGGTGTCGGCCTCCAATTCACTTTTTTTTACTGTAGAAACTTGGGTCTAGGGAAATTCTGTGTGGTGCTGTGCTGACTTTGGGGAGCGTGGCATGGTCAGAGAACAATTTCTGATACTCTTGGGTCATGGCTTTTCTCAACTGTGTGGCCCAAGGTGATGTCTCAGCCTCAATCCCAATTCCTGGAATATTCAAGATTTTTTAAAAAAATGTTAAGTTCTGGGATACATGTGTGGGTTTGTTACATAGGTAAACGAGTGCCATGGTGTTTTGCTGCACCTGTCAACCCATCACCTAGGTAGTAAGCCCTGCATGCATTAGCTGTTTATCCTGATTCTCTCCCTTCACCTCCCCCAATCGCCCTACGGGCCCAGGGTGTGTCGGTCCCCTCCCTGTGTCCATGCGTTAGGATGGCATTCTTGATTGTGGGTACTTCTAGTTGGATTTCTGTGTGGGGGAGTGAAGATGGAGAACTCCTATTCTGGCATCCTGCTTATGTCACTCTCTTCTTGACTATGTTTTAAATAAAAAAGTATGATTTAGATTTTCTATGTGTTTGGAGGGGAAAGAGTATTTTTATGGACTGAATGTTTGTGTCCCTGCCAAATCCATATGTTGAAGCTCAGTCCCCCATGTGATAGTACCTTTGGGAGGTAATTGGGTTTAGAGGAGCTCATGATGGTGACCCCCCCATGATGGGATTAGTGCTCTTATAAGAAGAGAAGGAGACCAGTGCTTTTCCTTTCTCTCATTGCATACACAAAGAAGAGGTCATGTGAGCACACAGCAAGATGAGATGGTGGCTGCCTGCAAGCTAGGAAGAAGTCTTACCAGAACCCAGCCGTGCTGGCATCCTGATAGTGACTCCTAGCTTCCACAACTGTGAGAAAATAAATCTCTGTTGTTTAAGCCATCCACTGTATGGTATTTTGTTATAACAGCCCTAAATGACTAAAACAAATGTGTTTTCCACATCTAATCATTCATCCAATTTGTAAGTCAAACCTAATGGCAAACCAAACCTTCGGCTCTTTTAAAAATTAAAAAAGTAGTTATGAATAGTTTCAAGCATACAACAAAATAAAATAATTTTAGACACATATATAGCATTAAAAATATTAATTAAAATTAAAGTTAAAAATATTGTTACCTGATCGTGTCACTTCTTTCTGTAAAAAAGGTTTAAAATATTATAGATAACACTACAGCATTATCCCTATTCCTTTCCCTCATTTTGTCCTGTTTTTCAAAGGAACTGATTTCCTGAATTTGAGAACAATTTTCAAGTATGTTTGTACTTTAGGAGAACAGTTCTCAAACTTTTGGTTTCAGGATGCATTCACCTGCTTAAAATTTTTGGGACCAAAAGAGCTGTGAGCTGTGTTTATGTGGGTTGTGTCTATTGATATTCTTATATTAGAAAGACATTTAAAATATTTATTTACTAATTCATTCATAACACAATACTACCATTACATGTTTTTATAGTAGGATATTAAGTAGAAATAACTATATATTTTAAAACAAACAATTTATTGAAGAATAGTATGGTTTTACATTTTTTCAAATTTTTTAAATGTCTGGCTTAATAGAAGAGAGCTAGATTCTTGTATCAGCTTCTGCATTTATTTGTAGTGATATGTTATTTTGGTTGACATGTATGGAGAAATCCAGCCCTATACAGATTTGTAATTACAAAAGGGAGGACTACGTTAATAACCTTTTCATTTAATATTATTTGATACTACATCGAAATGTCGTAAGTGGTAGTTTCTTAAAGGTTAGCAATGCAGAATCTGATAACATATCAATAGACATTTTATCCCCTATGTCATTAAAATCCATTGGCTTCTTTTGCATTTTAAATTGATCTTTTATCCACGCGTAACTTTTTCACATAGTGCATTGGTCATTTAAAAAATGTTGGCTCACTGAGTTATGCAGATCTTCCAAATGTTGGCACATTTCATGTCTATATGAAATATATATCCATCACCATAATGGATGAATTTTCCAAAGGGGTGATATTTGCTTGATAGACCAAATATTTATTACTGGTAACAAATACTGTCAGTTTTTCTCACAGTGACAGGCTCCCTTCATTTATTTTGTAGCATCATCTGCCAAATACCAATTCTAAATAACTATGGTTTATCAGTTATTATTATAGATAAAAAGTATGTTCCATGAAGTGGCTGGCTGAGCCGAAATTCAAACAATCACTCAGGTATTTCCTAACAATACAACCATTGTGCTTTGAGATGCGGAAGTGCTCTGTGTGTACTTGCCATTTTATTATACAAAATACGTATAAAAAGACATACACTAAAAGGTGTGATTTAATAATTTTACTGCTTTATCAAGGACAACATTTGTTTAGAATTTTATCTTTCTATGCATCTGTTGACATGTTCATTTTTTTCTTTTAATTTGACAATATAATAACATTTATGGATTAAAGGTATCAAATTATCTTTACATACCTTTGATATATCCTAATGAGTCTTTATGCAGTATTATTATTTTAAAATACTCTGTTGGATTCCATTTACTAGTATTTTCTTTGGGATACCTGTACTTATATTTTTAAGTGAAATTAGCTCCTGCACTTTTCTTTCTTGTACTCTTTTTTCTGCTTTGATATCAGGTGATAATTATGACATAAAACTATTTGGGAAGTTTCATTTCTTTTACTATTCTCTGCAAAGAATTTTTCTAAACTGGATGATCCATAACTTGCTAAAAGTTGCTTATAAATGGATTTGTATTTGTGATCTATGTATATATTCATATATATGAATATTTAAAACAACTGCTTAAATTGTACTAGTTATAGGACTATTTTTTTTGTTTCTTCTTGAGTCAGCTTTGACAAGTCATAGTTTTTCAAGGATTTATTTTGTTGAAATGTTCAAAATTGTTGGCATGTAGATGTTGATGATATTCTCCCTTCATCATCTTAATATTGATGTTATCTTTAGTTTTTACACCTATTCTTCCACTGTAGTGTTTGCTCGTGTCTTTTCTTTCTTCGATCAGTATCCCAGAGGTTTATTCACTTCATTTTTTTTTTTTTTTTTTAAAGAACCAATCTCTGGCTTTTAAAATCCTCTTCATTACATTTTTGGTTTATATTTTATTAAGTACTATTCCCAATTTATTTAAATATCTCCTTTCCTCTATGTTCTCTGGGATCACTAAATTGTTCATTTGTTCCAGAATCCTCCCCTTCTACTGGCCCTACTACCACTGCTATTTATGAATATGCATTGATGTTTGAGAGTTTTGTTTTGAGGGGTGAATGGAATTCTTGCATGAGGAGAGAGAAGGAAGGTAACTACAGAAATAAAAGATAGGATGGTCTTTCCAAGGACAAGGTCTGACTTCTGCAGGAAAAGGCAAGAGAGTCTTGCTTTGAAGCCCAAAAGATAAAGTCAACCCAACCCAGAGCACAGGAGGAATCTTTTTGGCATTTCGGTATGAATCATATGGAGCTGTGTCCAGAGTGACTGTATGTCAGCATTGAAGTGGCACATGTTGTACCTGTTAGAGCATCAGGAAAGGGGAAGCCTCACCCAGGGCATCTGTGGTAGGGGTAGTGCAAAATGTCTTCTCCAAGGAGCTTGAGGGTAGCAGGCTCCTTAGAGAAGCCGGACCTCTGGATCATAAGTGAATGGGTGCTAGAGAACCTGAGAGACCTCCCTAGGCTGTAACTGGGTATATATAGGTAAGCCTAGGACTGTGGGCCTATGATCAAGCAGGTTTAAGTATTTGACCCTGTAAAAATTCTGGTAGTAGTGTTAGCATGACATTATTTATTGCCAAGGCTGGTGAGGTCTGGGAGGCACTGGGATACACATTATGTCTTTTTTTTTTTTGGCAGAGTCTGCCACTCAGGCTGGAGTGTAGTGGTGTGATCTCAGCTCACTGCAACCTCTGCCTTTGGGTTCAAGCAATTCTTCTGCCTCAGCTTCCTGAGTAGCTGGGATTATAAGCATGTGTCACCATGCCTGGCTAAGTTTTGTATTTTTAGTAGAGACGGGGTTTCAACATGTTGGTCAGGCTCGTCTCGAACTCCTGACCTCATGATCTGCCCGCCTCCGCCTCCCAAAGTGTGGAGATTGCAGGTGTGAGCCACTGCACCTGGCCACATTATGTATTTTCTTTAGCACACATAGAAATGCTCATTCTGAGCTGGAGCTGTACACTAATTACTGTTGCATATCCCACAACATTATGCCTTACGCATGGTGAAGGATATTTTCGGTCTCCACTTCAATCCCCTTTCCAAAATTACCTTCATTTAAGCCTCTGAAAGGGTCTCCCTAGGAGTCTTCCCAGAGCTTTATGCATGTTCTTGTTCCTCAGGCTGTAGATGAAAGAGTTCATCATGGGTGTCACCACCACTTACATCACTGTGGCCACTGAATCTTTCATGGAGTAGGTTTGGAGGGGCTGCAGGTACACCATACCCAGAGTCCCATAGAAGAGGGAGACCACAGCCAAGTGGGAGGCACAGGTGGAGGAGGCTCTGTACTTCCCAGTGGCTGAGGGTATTTGGAGGATGGCTCTGATGATGCAGATGTAGGACATGATCATGAACCCTAAGGGGATGAGGAAGATGAAGCAGCCCGTGGCAACCAGCACTGTGTGGTTGATGTGGATGTCGGAACATGCCAGCCGCAGCAGGACGTACATCTCACAGAAGAGGTAGTGGATCTTTCGGGATGCACAGAAGGTCACTCTGGTCATGAGGAGGGTATGGATGAGGACATAGAGGACAGAGAACACCCAACACAAGCAGAAGAGCAAGATACAGAGCCCAGGGCTCATGGCTGTGACATAGTGCAGGGGCCGGCAGATGGCCACATAGCGGTCATACGCCATCACGGCCAGGATGAGGTTGTCCAGGGCCACCAAGGAGACCAGGAAGTAGAGCTGGGTCAGACACCCTGCATAGGAGATGGCTTTGTTCTGGGACTGGAGGTTCATCAGCATCTTGGGGATTGTGTTGGTGACAAGAGGTCAGTGAAGGAGAGGTTGGCCAGGAAGAAGTACATAGGAGTGTGCAAGCGGGAATCAGAGTTGATGGCCAGGATGATGAGCGTATTTCCCACCACTGTGACCAGGTACATGGACAGGAACATCCAAAGCAGGATCCGCTGCTGCTCAGGACTCTCTGAGATTCCCAGGAGAAGGAACTGTGAACCCTCACTGTGGTTGCCTCCATCCATTTCTCCAACTTTCTGCAACATTAGCACCAACAGATGTTTACATGGTGCCCTCAATTGTAGAATGACATGAAGATAAGCAAAATTAACTATTTTCTTAGCACTAAAAATATCTCAGACTAAATTTTATAATTTGTTTAGGTAGGCAACAAAGTAATAACAAGCACAAAAACTGAACGTGGAAAATCTCTGTGCGACTTAATTATTCCAGCAACTTCTAATCTGGCATACTCAGTATTATAGAAATAATATCAACGACTTATTTTAAATCCTATCATCTTAGTATACTCTTGAAGTGTTTTAAGATTAGTATGTTGGCTGGGCGTGGTGGCTCACGCTTGTAATTCCAGCACTTTGGGAGGCTGAGGCAGGTACATCATGAGGTCAGGAGATCAAGACCATCCTGGCCAATATGGTGAAACCCTGTCTCTACTAAAAATACAAAAATTAGGTGGGCGTGGTAGTGCGCATCTGTAATCCCAGCTACTCGGGAGGCTGAGGCAGGAGAATTGCTTGCACCCAGGAGGCAGAGGTTGCAGTGAGCTGAGATCACACCATTGCACTCCAGCCTGGCAACTCCGTCTCAAAAAAAGAGAAAGAACTGGGATCCTTCATGTGCAACATGGGGGTGGCATATATGTTGGAAAGAAGAGGGAAAAATTATTTGCTTACATGATAGTCTATCTGGGAATCCTCAATTGATGAAATGTCATTGGAAATAAAAGAGATGTTAGTAAAGTTACCAAACACAAAATGAATAGACCCCACACTAGTGGTGCTCCCAGTAAGCCATATGGTGTAGCAATAAAGACTGTGCCCTCAGAATGCTTGAATGCAAATCCGAGTGCCACCACCTACTAGCTGTGCAACCTCAGGCAGATTCCTTGTGCTCTTTAAGAACTGGGATCCTGGTCGGGCTGCGGTGGCTCACGCCTATAATCCCAGCACTTTGCAAGGCTGAGGTGGGCGGATCCTGAGGTCAAGAGATCAAGAACATCCTGGCCAACATGGTGAAATCCTGTCTCTACTAAAAATAGAAAAATTAGCTGGGTGTGGTGGCGGGCGCCTGTAGTCCCAGGTACTTGGGAGGCTGAGGCAGGAGAATGGCTTGAACCCAGAAGGTGGAGGTTGCAGTGAGCCGAGATCACGGCATTGCACTCCAGCCTGGCGACAGAGCAAGACTCCGTGTCAAAACAAAACAAACAAAAGTGGGATCCTTCATGTGCAACATGGGGGTAGCAAGGATAAAACTCAGTAAACAGGTATTCAAATATTGCCCATTATTCCATATATTATATCTATGTAAACAATTAGGTTAAAAGACAATACAAAGCAATCCCATTTACATTTTCTAAGTATTACCATGTTAACAAGAATTGGGCAGGACCTGCAGATTCTCCAGAGAGACATAAGCTATGCATTTCATAAATGGACAAAATTACCAAAAGGCATGCATATTCACTTGCATTAATCTGAAGCGTAACCTCTCAAAGTCAAGATCATAGGATTTTGGGGGAAACAAACGCTAACCTAAATTTCACCTAAAAGTAAGCCTGAAAATAAGCTAGGAAAATACTGAAAAAGAGTAACAAAGGAAGCCTGCTCTGCCACACGTCCAGACTCTAAACAAGCGTGGTGCTGACGCGAGAGTGAGCAGATGGGTGGAACTGGACGGGAGCGTCAGAAACGGAACCAAGTGCCTGTGGGATGTGGTGGATTGTTATGGTAGTACTTTATTTTATTTAGTTTACTTATTTTATTTTTTTGAGATGGAGTTTCACTCTTGTCAGGTTGGAGTCCAATGGCATGAACCCGGCTCACTGCAACCTCTGCCTCCTGGGTTCAAGTGATTCTACTGCCTCAGCCTCCCGAGTAGCTGGAACTACAGGCGCGCGCCACCACTCCCTGCTAATTTTTGTATCTGTAGTAGAGACAGGGTTTTGCCATGTTGGTCAGGCTGGTCTCAAACTCCTGACCTCAGGTGATCCACCCGTCTCGGCCTCCCAAAGTGCTGGGGATTACAGGTGTGAGCCACTGTGCCCAGCCAAGGGTATGTGTATTTAGCAACTATCCTTCTGCTTGTATTTTACCAGTAGTATTTTAATAATCAAATAGGGCTGCTGCATGTTTAAGCAGATGCTTTTCAAGTGTTTCTCACAGTTAATAGCGTTCCCAGCATAGAACCATACTTGTGTTCCTGGTATAAACAATTACAATTGACTTCCTAATGTTGTATGTGTCTTTGTAGTTATATTGATAAATAATATCGGTCCACAGCCTCTTTGTGTGTGGCGGGCTGATCTTACTCACTTTGCATTATCACACCTGCATTTATTTTGCAAGAGAAAATGCAATAACCATTGCAAAAAATACTGCAAGTAAATAGACTTTTTGGAGCTAAATCACAACTATTGGAAAAGGTATCTCTCAAAGAAGCAAGGGCAGTAGCTATGTTATAGCGACAGTAATTAAAGATACTTAAGGCCAGGCACGGTGCCTCTCACCGGTAATCACAGCACTTTGGGAGGCCAAGGTGGGTGGATCATGAGGTCAGGAGTTTGAGACCAGCCTGGCCAACATGATGAAAACCTATCTCTACTAAAACTACAAAAATTAGCCGAGCATGGTGGTGCATGCCTGTAATCCCAGCTACTCAGGAGGCTGAGACAGGAGAATCAGTTGAATCCGGGAGGCGGAGGTTGCATTGACCCAAGATGGCGCCATTGCACGTCAGCCTGAACAACAGAGTGAGACTCCATCTCAAAAAAAAAAAAAAAAAAAAAAAAAAAAGAGATTTTTGGGATCTGTAAACTTTATGCTTTTTTGCTGGGAATCATGAAATGCCAGACTGCTTGTATTTGGTCTTTTAGTCTTTTATAAATTTAATTTTATATTTCTTGAAGATCATAACAATATGCTCAAAAACTCATTTCTCACACACACACACACACACACACACACACACACACTATTCTTGAAAATTTTTTTTCAGCATCAATTATGGAGTATTTTTTCACACTAACGAGAAAAACATAGACTCAACAATGTCATTTTGTGACTTGGGAAACTAACAAAAAGGGACATGCTTTTGTTTCACATATTCTAATTCTAGAAATTTATTTTAATATAATCAGACAAAATCTAAAAATGTAGGTATTAGATGTTTCTCAGAACCTGTTAATAATAGAAACACATGTAGAAATAACATAAGCATTCAACATTAGAGATTTTCTTTGAAACATCACAGAATAGCAAATCCATAGAGACAGAAGGTAGGCTAGTGGTGCAAGGAGCTAGGGAGCGGGAGGCAGGAGGAGGGACTGCGGGTGGGCACAGGACTTCTTTCCAGAGAGATGAAATGTTCCAGAATGAGACCGGTGATTGTTGTAAAAGTGCATGAATACATCGCTTCTCGGCCTTTTGGCTAAGATCAAGTGTAAAAGTGCATGAATACATTAAAACCATTCTGGCCAGGCGCAGTGGCTCACGCCTGTAATCCTTTGGGAGGCCGAGGTGGGTGGATCGTCTGAGGTCAGGATTTCGAGAACAGCCTGGCCAACATGGTGAAACTCTGTCTCTACTAAAACTACAAAAAAATTAGCTGGGTTTGGTTGGGGGTGCCTGTAATCCCAGCTACTTGGGAGGCTGAGGCAGGAGAATTGCTTGAACCTGGGGGGCGGAGGCTGCAGTGAGCTGAGATAGTGCCACTGCACTCCAGCCTGGGCAACAAGAGTGAAACTTTGTCTCGAAGAAGAAGAAAAAAAAAACTCCAAAAACAAAAAAAAACATTCCGTTTTACACTTTAAATGGGTGAATTTCATAGTATTACTTATATCTCAGTAAGTCTGTTTTAAAATTACATAATCCAGCAAATTAATGAAGCAATGGAACACTCTGAAATGATAATAAAGAATGATGCTAGTATTTTTAAATTTATGTATGGAAAGATGTTTATAGTAGTTGTTAAATTAAGAATCCAGTTTATTCTTTTTTTTTTCATAGCCCCTCATTCGTTTCATTGGAGACACAACAGAGACAGCCAGTTGTCCCCGGATTTCCATACTTCACTTTCTTTTTTAACATAATGATATAATTTTTACTTGGAAACATCAGTCAGCTTGGGCTTCCCACAACAAAATACTACAGACTGGGTGGCTTCATTCTAGACAATTATTTTCTCACAGTTCTGGAGTCCAGAAGACCAAGGTCAAGGTGCTTGTAGGGTTATTTCTCCTGAGGCCTCTCTCCATGGCTTGCAGACGGCCACCTTCTCACTGTGTACTCACATGGCCTTTTTTCTGTGCATGCACATCCCTAGTGTCTCTGTTCTTTTTTTTTTTTTAATTATTTATTTTACTTTAGGTGCATACTATATCTGGTATTTCTCCCCATGTTCTCTCTCCCCACCTCCCCACCCCCCATTGTCTCTCCCCTACCCCCCTCAACTGCCCCCAGTGTGTGATGCTCCTCTCCCTGAGTCCATGTGTTCTCATTGTTCAGCACCCACCTATGAGTGAGAACATGCGGTGTTTGGCTTTCTGTTCTTGGGTCAGTTTGCTGAGAATGATGGTTTCCAGATTCATCCAAGTCCCTACAAAGGACACAAACTCATCATTTTTTATGGCTGCATAGTATTCCATGGTGTATATGTACCACATTTTCTTCGTCCAGTCTATCATTGATGGGCATTTGGGTTGGTTCCAGGTCTTTGCTATTGTACACAGGGCTGCAATGAACATACATGTGCATGTGTCTTTATAGTAGGATGATTTATAGTTCTTTTTGGGTATATACCCAATAGTGGGATTGCTGGGTCAAATGGAATTTCTATTTCTAGATCCTTGAGAAATTGCCACACTGTCTTCCACAATGGTTGAACTAATTTATACTCCCACCAACTGAGTAATAGTGTTCCTATTTCTCCACATCCTCTCCAGCATCTGTTGTCTCCCAATTTTTTAATGATTGCCATTCTAACGGGCATGAGATGATATCTCAGTGTGGTTTTGATTTGCATTTCTCTAATGACCAGTGATGATGAGCATTTTTTCATATGTTTGTTGGCCTCATATATGTCCTCTTTTGAAAAGTGTCTGTTCATCTCCTTTGCCCACTTTTGAATGGGGTTGTTTGTTTTTTCTTGTATATCTGTTTTAGTTCTTTGTAGATTCTGGATATTAGCCCTTTGTCAGATGGGTAGATTGCAAAATTTTTTTGCCAGTCTGTGTCTTTTCATTGGGGCGTTTAGGACATTTACATTCAATGTTAATATTGTTATGTGTGAATTTGATCCTGCCATTTTGTTACTGGCTGGTTTTCTTTCTCATTAGCTGACTCATTTTCTTCATTGCATTTTTGGTCTTTGCCAACTGGTTTGCTTTTGCAGTGACTGGTACTTGTTCCTTTCCATGGTTAGTGTTTCTTTCAGGAGCTCTTGTAGGGGAGGTGTGGTGGTGACAAAAGCTCTCAATAATTGCTTGTCTGTAAAGGATTTTATTTCTCCTTCACTTATGAAGCTTAGTTTGTCTGGGTATGAGATTCTGGGTTGAAAGTTATTTTCTTTAAGGATGTTGAATATTCACCCCTACTCTCTTCTGGCTTGTAGGGTTTCTGCTGAGAGATCTGCTGTGAGTCTGATGGGCTTCCCTCTGTGGGTGACCTGACCTTTCTCTCTGGCTGCCCTTAGCATTTTTTCTTTCATTTCAACCCTGGTGAATCTGACGATTATGTGCCTTGGGGTTGCTCTTCCTGAGGAATATCTTTGTGGAGTTCTCTGTATTTCTTGAATTTGAAATTTGAACTGCCTTGCTAGGCTGGGGAAGTTCTCCTGGATAATATCCTGGAGTGTGTTTTCCAGCTTGGATTCATTCTCCCCGTCATATTTGGGTACACCGATCAAGCGTAGATTAGGTTTTTTCACATAATCCCATATTTCTTGGAGGCTTTGTTCGTTTCTTTTCACTCTTTTTTCTCTTGTGTTGCCTTCTCTTTTTATTTCATTGAGTTGATCTTCAATCTCTGATATCCTTTCTTCTGCTTGATCGATTCAGCTATTAAAACATGTGTTTGCTTCACATAGTTCTCATGCTATGTTTTTCAACTCCATCAAGTCATTTATGTTCTTCTCTAAGCTGGTTATTCTAGTTAGCATTTCGTCTAACCTTTTTTCAAGGTTTTTGGTTTCTTTGCATTGAGTTAGAACGTGTTCCTTTAGCTCTGAAAAGTTTGTTATTATCCACCTTCTGAATCCTCTTTCCGTCAATTCTTCACACTCCTTCTCGGTCAAGTTGTGATCCTGTGTTGTTGAGGAGTTGTGATCCCTTGAAGGAGAAGAGGTGTTCTGGTCTTTGATGGTTTCACCTTTTTTGCGCTGGTTTTTCCCCATCTTTGTGGATTTACCTGGCTGTGGTGTCAGAGAGCTACTTGATGAGGTCGCTTGTCTGCCTGTGGGGGTGCTACTGAGTAATAAAAATCCTGCAGTTCCCCCGCACTGGACGCTGGTGGTGGCTACTCTTCGTGTCATTGTGTAGGTGAAGGTGAGAAATAGAGAGTGCTCGGCACCTGAGCTGCGTTGGGTGTGCTTTCTAAATTACAAAGCAGATCACACATCTCCCCTGCAGTACCCGAGCTTTCCCACACCCTCCAGCGCAGCCTGGGTGTGCAGCCAGGTGGTCAGTGTTCCAGGCTGCTTTACCCAGCAGGCTCTCCTACTCCCTGGCCTTGCACTTCTAGAATACACGAAACACTTTGTTCCATCCTTAGCATCGCTCTTCCTTTTCGCTGGTGTACTCTCTCCACTCTGATCTTCCACTGTCAGCCTGGAAAGACCCATTATTGCTCCCCGTCAAGCACAGTGACAGGTTCTGTATTATACCATGGTCTTTACATTCTTTCAGGATGGCCCATCTCACGTTTTGCTTGTCTGTTTTCCCGCAATGCTGTGAGAGCTTCCACAGCAGGGAAAACACCATTTTCATTACTGCATCCTTGAGACCTCACCAGTGCCAGCCATACTGCAGGCATTAGTACAAAAAGGGTTGAACTGAACTGGATAGAACATTAGACAGTCCGTGCAATTGAGAACAATAAGTAAGGAAGATTCATGAGCCCAGGAGCCTAAGAAGAGAGGGTACAGATAAAAATGCAGTTGTTTGAAAAACTGGCCATGTGCCAGGAAAGTGTAGAGCCTGTTCCGCACATTCAATCTGGAACATTCTGAATTGAAAGTAACTGTAGAAGAAATGAATGTAGATGCGGGAACTGTGAGTGACCCTGAAGTAATTTGGAGCTCCGGGTGAAGGGTGGAGGGTGAGGGCAGGCCCTGCCTTTAGGAAAGGACCAAATCGTGTTCTCAGCTATTCAGTATCACTGGTATATCAGAAAATTTTGAGTCAGAAGTTTGGGTTTGAACCCAAGTTTCACACATACAACTGTTTTGAGCAAACTACCACCTTTTACTCAGCATTTGGTCAGACAATGTGTTCAATACTGTATATATATTAAGATCTTTAGTTCATGAAACAGCTGAATTTAGTTCTATTATCCCATTTTATAGATGAGGAACTGAGGCTTAGAAGGTTAGTAAGTTTCCTGAAATTGCTTGACTAGAAAATGATGGAGTCCAGATTTGATTCCCCTCTTCTGCCACTCAAGTGTACTCAGTAACCAGGTTGGTGCCTGGAGTTCAGGGCCCTCAGGAATTCTTCCCTGACAGGTGACAGGTAAAGCCAGAGACCCCCCCACCAGAGGAGTCAACACCACTGCTTTCTAGCCCTCAAGGCAAAGGCCTCCTGGTCCTGAGCATCAGACTCACCTGCGATGCCTCAAAACAAGTCAGTTTTCTGGCCCTCTATTTTGAATTCTGCTCTGAGAACCGTCTTTTTAGGAAGCACCGGTGATTTGGATCTCACACTTTGGGAAATATGGCTCTGAGTCTTTAAGAGACAGTGGTTGTGAACATTTGTGTGGTCAGATGGCCTTAGAGAGACAAACCCCCGCAGCATGGCCGGGTGGCGAGCGGAGGGAGCGCGGGGGTGGCACTGAAAAGGGCTCCACGCTTGGTGTCAGGACACTGTGCTTGGTGCCTCCTCTATTGCTTCCTGGCTGCGTGGCCTTGAGCAGGGCGTGTCACAGCCCGGAACCTCCTCCTCGCACCCATAAAGACTTTCTTGCAGGTCGTGAGATTCACATGCAACAGGGCATGTGACAGCACTTTATAAACGAGGGTGAAAATAACTGCAGGGTTCTTCAATTCCCTTGTAACACTAAGAGGTTGGATTATATGAAGAGTGTTTAAAAGTATGCAAGTATCCTTGTGAGAGGGAAAATGGAGAAGAGAGAAGATAAGAAATTAGAGAGAAGGCATGAGCCTGAGACACCTGGATCTTACCCAGTGCTCTGCGCTGCTCTCAGAATTCACAGGTTCTGCTGCTTACACTTTTCTCTTCCATCCAGTCAAAGTTCACAGTCAGGACGTACAGGGCCCTGAGTCAGGCGGTGGGACTCACGGCTGGAGCAGGGTCTAGGTGAAAAGCAGGGGAACTGGCACCTGGACCTTTGCTCCCCAGAAGAGAGGGGACAGAATGTAAGGCCGAGGTGCCCCAGCGAGGCTGGGGGCCTGAGAGCTGATGTCTGAGCCTCAGGAAGGAAGAAAGGGGCCGAGTCAGAACTGCGTCAGGACGATTCATCAGTTTCAGGGAGGCCTCGGGGAAATAATCCCTGGACGGCTTCTTCAGATAAACGTGGGTAATGGCCTCACTATCAATATCTATGAGCAAAGGCCTTGGGAAATTCGTCGTTTTCACAAGGAGTAAGCCAGATCCTCCCTCCTCCCTCCTCCATCTCGCTTTCCTCTTTCTTGTGCATAGGGTGCACTTGGTTCTCCCAAGCCAGGGGTCCCTCAGCCCACCCTTGCTCTGACCAAACTCCTAGCTCCGCTGTCTCAGAGCTGAAAGGACTAGATTCAAACCAGGTTATGGAGCCTTACATCCTCCCCATAAAGTAGTTGGACTTTTAGCGCCTTGGCCAAACAACACCTCACGCAGCTAGCAACTCACCTTGTCTTCGTCTCTCCTCTTTATTTTAATTTTGTTCTATTTTTTGAGACAGGGTCTTGCTCTGTTGCTCAGGCTGGAGTGCAGTGGCACGATCACTGCTCATGGCAGCCTCAGCCTCCCAGGCTTAAGCGATCCTGACACTTCAGCCTCCTGAGTAGCTGGGACCGCAGGTGTGTGCCACCACCTATTTTTTGTAGAGATGGAGTCTTACCATGTTGCCCAAGCTGGTCTCAAACTCCTGGGCTCAAGTAGTTCCTCCACCTTGGCCTCCCAAAGTGCTGGGATAATAGGACTGAACCTAGCCCTGTGAACCTGGCCCTTTGTCTCCTCTTTGATGGGAAGTTTGCTGACTTCCAACAGATTTCCAGCAAAGTGCCTTCAGTCTCACACGTGGTAGGAGTAAAACATCTGTTTGGAGTCCTCCTTCAGGCCACAGTAGCACCATAGGTACGGTGCTGGAGGGCAGCGTGAGTGACTTCAGGCCTATTCCTAGCTCCACCACTAACGGGCCTCGATTATCATTCTTAACGGGCCTCAATTATCATTCTAGGCCTCAGTTTCCCTACTTCTCAACTGTAACGATAACAGACTCTCCATGGTGAGGTTATGAGGCGGTCAGGGTTGTCTCGGTGCCACCACCCTGCCATTCTGAGTACTTATCCTCTCTCCTGCTACGGAAATCCTTGCATTCAGTCTTCACCCCTTGTGTCCCCCTTCTGGGAGTAGCCCAGACTCCCGGCATCTCTCGTCAAAACCAGCCTCAGTTCTACTTGTACCTGGAGTTTATCCTGCTGTTCATCCTCTTCTTGTGTGATTCATGAGTTATTGATGGCAGGTGTTGGGCTAAGTGCTGGAGATGCCACCGTGAACAAGATGAACGTAATTCGCCTCCCCTACCGGAGTCTGCCGACCAGGATGGGAGCAGTCTTCTAAAGTAAACAGAAAACAGACCCCACCTAAACACGATGAATTATTTTTATAATACACTGTGAGAATCACTTAAATATTTTGTTAGAAGTTTTCTATTTTTGTTTGTAATTTAGATGGTTTATAATCTTCTTTCCTAATACCACTTTTATCCAGCCTCCTAATGAGCTGTGCAGTTTTGCCTGAAAGTTTCTTTAAAGTTGAATCCTGGAGGTTTTTTTGAAGGGATGTTAGCAAGCCAATAACTATCATTTCACTTTCTTCAGTGTTTCTCATCTGTTCAATTCTCTGTTTTTTCTTGGCACGATTTTGGCATTGATGTTTTTCCAGGGAATTGTCAGTTACATATATTAGGCATATAGTGATTCATAGCGGTCATTATTTTTATTGTTTATCCATTTTAAATTTTGCGGGTACATAATAGGTGTATATACTAACAAGGTACACAAGATACCCTGACAGAAACATGCAATGGGCAATGATCACATCACGGGAAATGAGGTTTCCTTCCCCCTCAAGCATTTATACTTCATGTTACAAACAATCCAATTATACTCTTAGTTATTTTTGCTGGAGACAACAGATGCTGGAGAGGATGTGGAGAAACAGGAACACTTTTACACTGTTGGTGGGAGTGTAAATTAGTTCAACCATTGTGGAAGACAGTGTGGCGATTCCTCAAGGACCTAGAAATAGAAATTCCATTTGACCCAGCAATCCCACTATTGGGTATATACCCAAAGAACTATAGATTGTTCTACTATAAAGACACATGCACACGTATGTTCATTGCAGCCCTGTATACAATAGCAAAGACCTGGAACCAACCCAAATGCCCATCAATGATAGACTGGACAAAGAAAATGTGGCACATATACACCATGGAATACTATGCAGCCATAAAAAATGATGAGCTTGTGTCCTTTGTAGGGACTTAGATGAATCTGGAAACCATCACTCTCAGCAAACTGACCCAAGAACAGAAAATCAAACACCACATGTTCTCACTCATAGGTGGGTGTTGAATAATGAGAACACATGGACTCAGGGGAGAGGAGCATCACACACTGGGGGACAGTTGGGGGGGGGGGGTAGGAGAGAGACAATGGGGGGGTGGGGGAGGGAGGGGAGGGTGGGGAGGGATAGTATGGGAGAAATGCCAGATATAGTATGCACCTAAAGTAAAATAAATAAAAATCTCCAGAACATTTTGCTAGGTTTTTAAGACAGTCTATAACCAAGTCCTGACTTATCTGCCATTACTTTTAAAAATATTATGTATGTGTTAGGCTAGGGCGTGAAAAAACTATAGCCATGGGCCAAATATAACCTGCCACCTGTTCTTAGAAATAAAGCTTTATTGGAACACTAAAAAAAAAAAAAAAAAGAAACTATGATGGATTATAGTCACCCTGTTGGGATATCAAATACTAGATCTTGTTCATTCTATTTTTTTTACACATTAATCATTCCCACTTCTCCCCGATCCTCCTCCTACCCTTCCTAGCCCCAGGTAATCATCCTTCTAGTCTCTGTCTCCATGGGTTTGTTTTTATGCTTAGCTCCCAGAAAGAAATGAGAAAACACGAAGCTGTGTCTTTCTGTGCCTGACTTATTTCACTTAACACAATGTCCTCCAGTTCCATCCATGTTGTTTCAAATAACAAGATCTCATTCTTTTTTTTTATGGTTGCATAGTGCTCCATCGTGCATGTATATCACATTTTCTTTATCCAATCGTCTGTTGACTGACACTTTGATTGTTTCCAAATCTTGACAATTGTGAAGAATGCTGCAACAAACAGGGGCGTACGGATAGCTCTTTAATAGACTCATTTCCTTTCTTTTGAGTGTATGCCTCACAACAGGATTTCTGGATCGTATGGGAGTTCTATTTTTAGTTTTTTGAGGACCCTCCTAACTGTTCTCCATAGTAGTTGTATTAATGTACGTTCCCATCACCAGTGTACAAGGGTCCCCTTTTCTTCTCGTGTTCACCAACACTGGTTACTGCCTGTCTCTCAGATAAGAGCCATTTTAACTGGGGTGGGAAGATATCTCATTATAGTTCTGATTGTCATTTGTCTGACAATCAATGATATTGAGCACCTTTTCATATGTCTGTCATTTGTATGTCTTCTTTTGAAAAATGTCTATTCAAATATTTTGCCCATTTTTAAATTAGATTATTAGATTTTTTTCCTGTAGGGTTATTTGAGCTCCTTATATATTCTGATTATCGTTCCCTTATCAGATGGGTAATTTGCAAATATTTTTTCCCATTCCGTGGGTTGTCTGCTCACTTTGTTGATTGTTTCCTTCACACAGAAGCTTTTTAACTCGATGTGATCACATTTGTCCACGTTTGCTTTGCTTGCCTGTGCTTGTGGGTATTACTCAAGAAATTTTTGCCCACACTGATGTCAATCAGAGTTTCTCTAATGTTTCCCTGTAGTAGTTTTTCGACTCTAGTATTTCTGCTTGATTCTTTTTAAGAATTTCAATCTCTTTGTGAAATTTATCTGATAGAATTCTGAATTTCTTCTCTGTATGATCTTGAATTTCTTTTCATTTCCTTAACACAGCTATTTTGAGTTATCTGTACGAAAGATCGAATATCTCTGTGTCTTCAGGACTAGTCCCTGGTGCCTCATTCAGTTTGTTTGGTGAGGTCATGTTTTCCTGGTTGGGCTCAATGCTTGTAGGTGTTCACTGGTGTCTGGCCATTGAAGAATTAGGCGTTTATTGCGGTTTTTGCAGTCTGGTCTTGTTTGTGCTGTCCTTCTTGGGAAGGCTTTCCAGGAATTTCAAAGGACTTGGGCCCCAAGCCCTATAACGTTGGGTTCTTGCAGACTCATAGGGATACCACCTTGGTGCTGTTGAATAAGATCCACAAGAATTATATGGATTACCAGGCAGAGACTTTTGTTCTTTTCTGTTACTTTCTCCCAAACAAATGGTGTCTCTCTGTCTGTGCTAAGCCACCAGGAACTGGGGGGTGGGGGACAAAGCACCCCTGTGGTCACCACCACTGGAACTGTGCTGATTCAGACCTGAAGCCAGCACAGCACTGGGTCTCATCCAAGGCCTGCTATAACCACCACCTGGCCACTGCCTATGTTCACTCAAGGCCGTAGGGCTCCATGAACAACAGGTGGTGAAGCCAGCCAGGTTAGCGTCCCTCCCTTCAGGGCGATGAGTTCCCTCAGGCCATGAGTGGGATGCTATCTGTGAGCCAGGGATCACAGTCAAAAAACTTAGAAATGTACCTGATGTCGGCTGGGCACGGTGGCTCACGCCTGTAATCCTAGCACTTTGGAGGCTGAGGCGGGTGGATCACCTGAGGTCAGGAGTTCAAGACCAGCCTGACCAACATGGTGAAACCCCATCTCTACTAAAAATACAAAAATTAGCCAGGCATGGAGGTGAGTGCCTGTAGTCCCAGCTACTTGGGAGGCTGAGGCAGGAGAATCACTTGAACCCAGGAGGCGGAGGTTATGGTGAGCCGAGATCACGCTACTGCACTCCAACCTGGGCAAGAAGAGCAAAAAAAACAACAACAAAAGACCCCAAAAACAACCAAAAACGAACCTGCTGATGTTGTATTCTACAGTGGCTAAGCTGGCACTAACCACAAGACAATGTCCTTCTCATTTTTCCCTTCCGTTTCCACAGGCAGGGGAGCCTGTTCTTGTGGTCACCACCAGTGCATGGGGGGTCCTGTTAGACCACTGCTGATGTTCACTCAAAGCCCAGGGCTCCTCAGCCAGCTTGTGATGGATACTGCCTGGCCTGGGACACACGCTTCAAGGCAGTGGGCTCACCCCCTTGCCCACGGCAGGTCCAGAAATGCTGACCAAGAGCCTAGGCCTGGATTCAGGGACCCTAACAGTGTACTTGGTGTTTTTACCCCCAACGTGGCCGCGCTGGTACCTAAGCAGCAAGGCAGAGTCCCATTTACTTTCCTCCTTGCATGTCTCTCTTCTCATAGCCACCACAGCTAGAAATATTCTGGGTTGCAGATGAAGCCAGCATGTATCAGAGTCCAAGGCACACAGCTTATTTGCTGCGTATCGCTGTTGGTTATTTGAGGCCCAAGGGCTCTTTAGCCACCAGGTGATAAATCCTGTCATCGCTGGGTCCTTCCTTTCAAGGCAATGGTTCTCTTTGGCCCAGGATGTGTCTAGAAACATCATACAAGAGCTAGGTCCTGGAACTGGGGCCTTTTCCAGATGCCCTATTCTACAGTGGCTGTGCTGGCATCCAAGATGTAAGACAAAGTCCTCTTTACTCTTCACTTTTATTGCTGCCAGCTGTGTGGCTTGAGGTTGGGGAAGGGTTGGCACAAGCACTTTCTTAGCCACCCCAGCTGGTGTCTCCCTAGGTCGTGTGTCACACTAGCCCAATGTTTGTAAGCCCAGTCCAGCACTAGGGGTTGCCTAGGAATCTCAGGCCTTGTGTCCTAGACTGCCTTTCAAGTTTACCTAGGAGCTCAGATAACTTTGGCCTATGACGACAAGGCCTGCCAAGAAACTCAAGTTTTTGGGCAGGGGGATGGGGGATTTCCCTCTGGCTAGGTCTGATGTAAATGTTCCCCTCCATGTATAGGTACCAGCTGAGCTCAGCATGGCTATGCTGTCTGCTGTAATGGGGCAGCACTGAGTTCAATGTAAAGTGTATGAATCTGTTCTCATGCTGCTAATAAAGACACACCCAAGACTGTGTAATTCACAAAGGAAAAATATTTAATAGAATCACAGTTCCAAATGGCTGGGGAGGCCTCACAATCATGGTGGAAGGCAAAGAAGAAGCACAATAATAGTGGCAGGCAAGAGAGAGCGCGTGCAGGGGAACTCCTCTTTATAAAACCATCAGATCTCATGAGACTTACTATCACAAGAGCAGCATGGGAAAAACCCACCTCCATGATTCAGTTACCTCCCACAGGGTCCCTCCCATGACATATGGGAATTATTACAATTCAGAATGAGCTTTGGGTGGGGACACAGAGCCAAACCATATCATTCCTCCAAAATCTCATGTCCTCACATGTCAAAACCAATCATGCCTTCCCAACAGTCCCCCAAAGTCTTAACTTATTTCAATATTAACTCAAAAGTCTATACTCCAAAGTCTCATCTGAGACAAGGCAAGTCCCTTACACCTATGAGCCTGTAAAATCAAAAGCAAGTTAGTTATTTCCCAGATATAATGGAAATAAAGGTGTTGGGCAAATACACACATTTCACATGTGAGAAATTTGCTAGAATGAAGGGGCTACAGGACCACGCAAATCTGAAATTCAGAGAGGCAGCCAAACCTTAAAATTTTGAAATTATCTCCTTTGACTCCACGGCTCACATCCAGGTCATGCTGATGTAAGAGGTAGGCTCCCACGACCTTGGGTAACTCCACCTCTGTGGTTTGCAGAGTACAGCCTCCCTCTCAGCTGCTTTCATGGGCTGGCATTGAGTGTCTATGGCTTTTCCAGGTGCATGGTGCAAGCTGTCAGTGGATCTACCATTTTGGGGTCTGGAGGATGGTAGCCCTTTTCTCACAGCTCCACTAGGCAGTGCCCCAGTAGCTATTCCGTGTGGGGCTCCAACCCCGTATTTCCCTTCTGTACTGCTCTACCAGAGGTTCTCCATGAGGGCCCCACCCCTGCAGCAAACTTCTGCCTGGACATCCAGGCATTTCCATACATCCTCTGAAATCTAGATGGAGGGTCCCAAACCTCAGTTCTTGACTTCTGTGCACCCCACAGGCTCAACAGCATGTGGAAGCTGCCAAGGCTTGGGGCTTGCACCCTCTGAAGTCATGGCCCAAGCTGTACTTTGGTCCATTTTAGCCATGGCTGGAGTGGCTGGCATTCAGGACACTGAGTCCCTAGGCTGCACAGAGCAGGGTGGCCCTGGGCCTGGCCCACAAAACCATTTTTTCCTCCTAGGCCTCTGGGCCTGTAATAGGAGGGGGCTGCCATGAAGGTATCTGACATGCCTGGAGACATTTTCCCCATTGTCTTGGTGATTAACATTTGGCCCCTCATTACTTATGCAAATTTCTGCAGCTGGCTTAAATTTCTCCTCAGAAAATGAGTTTTTCTTTTCTAGCATATCATCAGGCTGCAAATATTCTGAACTTTTATGCTCTACTTCCCTTTTAAACGTAAGTTCCAATTCCAAACCATATCTTTGTGAATACATAAAACTGAATGCTTTTAATGCACTCAAGTCACCTCTTGAATGCTTTGCTGCTTAGTAATTTCCTCCACCAGATGCCCAAAATCATCTCTCTCAAGTACAAAGTTTCACAAATCTCTAAGACAGGGGCAAAATGCCACCAGTATCTTTGTTAAAACATAGCAAGAGATATCTTTATTCCAGTTCTCAACAAGTTCCTCTCCATCTGAGACCATGTCAACTGGACTGCATTGTCTATATCACTATCAGCATTTTTGTCAAAGCCATTTAACAAATGTCTAGGAAGTTCCAAACTTTCCTACATTTTCCTGTCCTCTTCTGAGCCTCTAAACTGTTGCAACCTCTGCCTGTTACTCAGTCCTAAAGTCAGTTCCACATTTTGGGTTTAAGGCAGTGCCAGTTTACTGTATTAGTCTGTTTGCATGCTGCTAATAAAGACATACCTGAGACTGGGTAATTAAAAAGGAAAGAGGTTTAATTGACTCACAGTTCCACATGGCTGGGGAGGCCTCATAATCATGGCAGAAGGCAAAGAAGGAGCAAAGTCACATAGCAGGCAAGAGAGCATGTGCAGGGGAACTCCTCTGTATCAAACTGTCAGATCTAGTGAGGCTTATTCACTATTATGAGAACAGTATGGGAAAAACTCACCCCCATGATTCAATTACCTCCCATGACCCATGGGAATTATTACAATTCAAGGTGAAGTTTGTGTGGGGGACCCAGAGCCAAACTATATCATCTCACGATTGCTGAAGTGCACAGATTTCTCAGCAGTGAGTGGCTGCTGCTGTGGTGGTGGTGGGGGAGGTCGGGGGTGGTGGTGCATGCACTTCCTTAGCCAGCCTGGCTGGTATCTCACCACGTCACATGCCTCCATAGTCCATTGGCTCTGAACCCAGCTCGACACTAGAACTTGGCTAGGAATTCAGCCTGGTGGCCTAGCCTGCCCCTCAAGTTCATGTAGGGTCCCAGAGCACCTGAGCTTGTGGCAGCGAGGCTTGCCGGAACTCAGGTTCCAGCTGCTGGGATGGGAGAGTCCCCCTCTGGCCAGGGGGCAGTCCAAATGCTCCCTCCATGGATGAGCGTCAGCTGGTACAGCCTGGTTCTGCTTTCTGCGGTGACAGGCCAGCACTGAGTTCAAAGTAAAGTCCCCCAGTCACCCACTCTCCCTCTCCTAAGTGTACAGATTCTCTGTGCCAGTGCAGCCACTACCATGGGGATGGAGGAGGGGGTGGCATCAGCGATTCAAGACTCTCTTACCTCCTTTCAGTGCCTCCTTCAGCGATATGAAGTTAAAACCCGGTTCTGTGAGTGCTCGCTTGAGTTTTGGTTCTTGTGATGGTGCTTTTTGTGTGTAGTTGTGGAAATGTGCGGTTCCCATGTGGGAGAATGAATGGTGCAGGTTTCTATTCAGCCATCTTGCTCCTTCCCCTCTTATTATTATTATTACTTGAGATGGAGTCTCACTCTCGCCCAGGCTGGAGTGCAGTGGTGCAATCTTGGCTCACTGCAACCTCTGCCTCTCGGGTTCAACCAATTCTCTGCCTCAGCCTCCAGAGTAGCTGGGATTGCAGGCACATGCCACCACGCCTGGCTAATTTTTTGTATTTTTAGTAGAGATGGGTTTCACCATCTTGGCCAGGCTGGTCTTGAACTCCTGACCTCGTGATCCACCCACCTTGGCCTCCCAAAGTGCTGGGACTACAGGTATGAGCCACTGTGCCCAGCCCCCCCATTATTTTTATAATGTTGGGGGAGGCTGGGCATAGTGTACAATGTAACATATGTACAGAAGCCCACAGAATGTAAACGTGACAGCAGTGACAATGTTTGAATCTTCTCCACAAAATGGTCATGAAATTAAGCCACAAAGTCTTCAAGAACATCTACAATACAAGTAATATAAGTAGCTGTAACAAAAAAAATGATAGCTACAAGACACGCATGGTATTAGCAGCTCAACAAGAGGAATCTGAGGGAAGCTATGGGGCATCGGACGGACTCAAGATTACACAAGTGGCCAGCAGATGCTCAGTGGAAAGCGTGCGGGGCCAGTTTTACAAGGAAAGGTGAAACTCGGAGGAGGCTGGTGCTTCTAGTAATGGGTGACTGCAAGAGGTTTACTTTTTTGGGTTTTTTTTTTGAGACGGAGTCTTGCTCTGTCGCCCAGGCTGGAGTGCAGTGGCGCGACCTTGGCTCACTGCAACCTCCATCTCCTGGATTCAAGCAATTCTCCTGTCTCAGCCACCCAAGTAGCTGGGATTACAGGCACTTGCCACCACACCCTGCTAATTTTTGTATTTTTAGTAGAGATGGGGTTTCATCATGTTGATCAGGCGGGTCTTGAATTCCTGACCTTGTGATCCACCTGCCTCAGTCTCCCAAAGTGCTGTGATTACAGGCGTAAGCCACCGCACGTGACCTGCAAGGTGTTTTCTATAAGGTCTGAGAGGTCTGAAGCAGTCAAGGTCCAGTGTGCTCTCTAGATTCTAGCCATTGCTCCGCCTTAAGACAAAGTGCCCTACAGTGAAGAGAAATTACTAAGAATAGGCTCTAAATTGAATAGCACGTGAAAAAGGAACACAAAGGACAGTTACTGCGGAAGAGGACAAACTGTGGAAGAGGAAGAGCTGGCAGACCTCAGGAGATGTTACCACATTTAAAACATAACATCAAAGCAATCAAATAGAGCGCTCTTAAGCTATGAAGTCAGGGGAACTATCCCCAGCTATGCGTCCCTTCTGGAAGGTCAGGAAAAATAACTTCATTTGAAAATGAGCAATAGAAAAAGATTGAGTACTACATAGAGTGTGAAAAAAGACACATTCCTAAATTTTATAGAATATTTTGATTGGTATAAGCTTATTAGCAATTTAGAGCACCTATAAAAATTAAAATGTTCATTCTTTTTGAGACAATTCCGCTTTCTGAACTTATAGGAACTCAAGCAAGAGTGTCGAGTGAAAGACCTAAGCACTTGTAAATTTACGGTGACATTGCTTGTAATTATGAAAATGTGCAATTACTCAAATATCCATCAATAGGAGATGGAATAAAATCAATCATCGTACATGCACACAGTGGAATTCTCTGCAGTTTTAAAAAGAGTAAGGTATATCTTAAGGCAGTGGTGTGCAAAACTTTTCATGATTGAAGTTTTAAATAGCACAAGTTTATGTGATTCTATTTTTCAAAATAAATATATGTGTATTTAAATCTTATCAGAAAAACCTGCATGTGCATGTATCGAACAATTAAGCTCAGGTATTAATTTTATTATTAAAAAATAAGATTTAAAAATTACTAATATTATTTGGTTCTATACTTACACTCTTAGGGATGCATACCTTAATAAACTATCCAGAATGGAATCAGCTTTATCAACAATGATATTCATCACAGCATTATTTATAATTTTTTGAAAATGAGAAGAATCTACATATCCATCAATTAAGTAAGCCTCTAATAGGTGACATACTATACAGCATGTTTGTGGGCATGAGAAATTTTTTACAATGGCAAAAAGAAGTAAAACTATTCCTACATGCACAGGAAAATACTGGAAGTCAGTACACCAACATGAAGCATGCTGTTGTCTCTCGTGGTGGGATTAGGTGTAATTTTTCTTGTGTTTTTCTCCCACTGCACCAAGATCTAGGGCACCTCCTGGGTCAGAATCGCTCCTGCCTTCCCCCCCCCCCTGCTTTTTTAAAAAATTTTTTGAGATTAAGTCTCACTCTGTCACCAGGCTGGAGTGCAGTGGTGTGAACTTAGCTCACTGCAACCTCCACCTCCGGGGTTCAAGTGATTCTCCTGCCTCAGCCTCCCGAGTAGCTGGGACTACAGGTGTGTGCCACCATGCCTGGCTAATTTTTGTATTTTTAGTGGAGACAGGCTTTCACTGTGTTAGCCAGGATGGTCTTGATCTCCTGACCTCGTGATCCGCCTGCCTCGTGCTGGGATTACAGACGTGAGCCATCCCCCCCAGTACTCCTTCCTCTCAATGTCCTCAGAGAGCTTCACCAATGACTTGGGACCCAGAGGCATTAGTAAGCGTTTGCCTAATGGGGGATGAGTTGGTTAAGGTTCCAAGTTTTGCTCCGCTGTGCTCCTCAGTTCAGATACTAATCCCAAAGAAACGACTTGGGATTAAGCCCAAGGAAGTTTGCTCTGGAAGTCAATTTGGGTTTCTGGGATTCCTTAAATGGTGTCTGAAAAAGTGGCCCTGAGGCTCCTCAGAGAAGCTTGCCAGTGAGTAGAACCTTTTTCTCCTCCTGAGATGCACTTCCTGCCCTCCAGGACTCTAAGTCTCTCAAGAGAAGCAAAGGAATCACCATAAACTCTGTGAACGTTATTTGACGCGTACATTTGCAGAGTATGCCGTGTGGTCATTTAAAGGAAAAAGTCAAGGAAAACTGCGTGGTTCTTGCCTTCGAGCAAGCATTCAAGCGACCGCTTTAATCCACACGCTTTGCTGACACCCAACAGGACCCTATCCTTGCTGTGGGCCCTGGGGACAGAGCTACATCAGACAGGGTAGCAACTCGGCTTCCGGGACTAATGGGGTCAGGATATAAACGTGTGCAAAGGAGAAATAACAAGACGTCTCAGCCTGGATTCTCACAGAGCCCAGAGACAGACTCCAGCTCCACGGAGCCACTCGGGGAAACCAGAAATTCGGCTGAGACGTTTCACTGGGGCACCCCACCAGTATCAGTCATGAGACCACCTCTGTGTTCCTACTTCCTCCCTAACGAGGCCCTGGGGACGTTCTGCTTCTGCCACCCTCCGGGTTCCTTGACTCAGCTGCTGAATTAATCGCTAGGGAAAGTGTCTGCCACCCAGTTAAGTCTGCTTAGTGAGCAGAAGTCTGGGTTATTTTTAATGGCTCTTATTGGACCTCCTGTTCCCAGGGTCCCTGAGCAGCAAGTTACCGTTGTTGTCTTCTTCTCCTTCCCAGACATGGGGTTCCATGAAGAGAGTGAACACACAGCTAGGGAAGGAGACGGCTGCTATTTTGACTTTTATTTTCTCGGGTGTAGCGTAAATCCTGTATCTCAGCTCATGACCCTGTATCATCATCAGTGTTTGCAAAGGTTCTTTCTGGTTTATTGTCTTTTATTTGCTCCAGGCTTTGTTTTCTTCCTCTTCCCACAGATAGGCAGCCACTTCGATCTATGCATGTATCCCTGAGGAGTCCAGATTGGTGCGTGTGGATGTGTTTCATTTACATAAATAGATTGTGGTACAAATCCCATTATGTTTCTTACTTTTTGCATTATTATAATTTTTATGACCCATTTTCCTTGCTGTGTGGATACCTCTATCCCTGATTCTTTTACCCCTTTTGAATCCATTCTTTACATGCAAAACCAGAGTAATTTTCTTTTTTCTTTTTTTTTTTTTTTTTTTGAGATGGAGTCTTGCTCTGTCGCCCAGGCTGGAGTGCAGTGGTGTGATCTCGGCTCATCATAACCTCTGTCTCCTGGGTTCAAGCGATTCTCCTGCCTCAGCCTCCTGAGTAGCTTGGATGACAGGCTCCTGCCACTACACCTGGCTAATTTTTGTATTTTTAGCAGAGACGGGGTTTCACTGTGTTGGCCAGGCTGGTCTTGAACTCCTGACCTCAAGTGATCCGCCTGCATCAGCCTCCCAAAGTGCTAGGATTACAGGCGTGAGCCACCGCACCTGGCCCAGAGTAATTTTCTTAAAGTCTACATTGAGTCTCTCATTTCCCTGCTTCAATTATTTAAGGGACTTCCCATCACACTTAGAAAAAAAATAAAAAACAGCCCACAAGACCTTGGTGTCACTCCTACGTGTATCTATGACCTCAAGCAGGATCGCTCTCTTCCCTTTGCTCCCCACATTCAGCCACAGTGGCTTTATTTCAGTTCTCTGAATTCACATGGCTCTTTCCTGTCTCAGAGCTTTTGCCTTTGCCTTCCTCCCTGTCTGGAAGCTCTCCTCTCCACTCTTTGAATGGCTTCCTCTTTCATAGCCTTCAAGCCTCACCTTTACTGTGAAAATAGGTGCAGTCATTTTGGAGAGACTTTGGCAATGCTGGTCGCCTCAGGTCTGGTTCCCTAGAAGCAGAGTGCCTCACAGGAGCTGAGAAAGTGGGTTGTTGAAGGAGAGCCTCCAGCAGAAGGAGGCGGCGGTCAGTGGAGATGTGGGGCTCAGCTGAAGAACGTGTGGGCTCAGCTGAAGAACGTCAACCTGGTCTTGAAAGGAGCTCTGGAACGTGATTTTCATCCATACAGCCAGTCCCATCTGGAGGCCTTTTGTATACCCAGTGTCAATCCGTCCTTGGCCACTGGTTGCCCTTCTGTTCCGCAAGGCAGTGGGAGCTGAAAAGGGTGTTTAACTTCTCTGGCCAAAAAAGGGACAGTTATGACGGGGCGCGGTGGCTCACACCTGTAATCCCAGCACTTTGGAAGGCCGAGTGGGTGGATCATGAGGTCAGGAGTTTGAGACCAGCCTGACCAACATGGTGAAACCCCATATCTACTAAAAATACAAAAATTAGCCAGGTGTGGTGGTGAGCACCTGTAATCCCAGCTACTCAGGAGGCTGAGGCAGGAGAATCACTTGAACCCAGGAGGCGGAGGTTGCAGTGAGCCGAGATCATGCCACTGCACTCCAGCCTGAGCAACAGAGTAAGACTCCATCTCAAAAAAAAAAAGTGGGGAACAGTTATGAACCTTCAGCAGCCAACACTTACCGCAGCTGGTGGGTCAGGATGGGTGCATCAGCCAGTGAAAGGCACCCACAGCATCCACTAATAAACATGAAGGTGCTCATGGCTTTCCTCCCAACAATTCATTCCTAGCAATACATCCCAGAGAACCTTCATCTCTGTGCCCAAAATTATGTGTACAAGAAAAAAGTCATTTCAGCATTGTTTAAAATAATGAAAAACTAGAAGTAACCTAAATGTCCTTCAACAGAAGAATGGATAAACAAATTGTAGTATATCTTTAGCAGTAAAAATAATGAACTTGAATATATGTATCAGCATAAATCTCAAGAACATAATTTTAGCAAAAAAAAAAAAAAAAGCAAACTTAATAAGAATACATACCAGAAGACACCATTGAAATAAAATGGTAAAATCTATAAAATGATGTTAAATGTTTTCATGCGTGCATAACTTTCAAATAATTTTATTAAAATATGTGTAAGAATGACAAAGTTGGTCATGGTAGTTACCTGTAGGGAAGAAGAAACTGGGATGAAATCAGGAATTTGAAGAGTCTTGCAACTGTAACACTAATGTTTTATTTAAAACATGACTGCGTGTACTGAGGCAACATTTTAGGATTTACTAAAATCGAAGGGTACATGCATAGTGATTATTTTTTATTCTATATACTAGTTTGTAATATTCGCACCTTTTTACTTTTTTTTAAAATTATACTTTAAGTTCTAGGCTACATGTGCAGAAAGTGCAGGTTTGTTACACAGGTATACACGTGCCATGGTGATTTGTTACACACCATGAAGCCATCATCTACATTAGGTATTTCTTCTAATCCTCTGCCTTCCCTAGCCCCCACCCCCTGATAGGCTCCCACTGTGTGATGTTCCCTTCCCTGTGTCCGTGCGTTCTCATTGTTCAACACCCACTTATGAGTGAGAACATGTGGTGTTTGGTTTTCTGTTCTTGTGTTACTTTGCTGAGAATGATGGTTTCCAGCTTCATCCATGTCCCTGGAAAGGACACAAACTCATCGTTTTTTATGGCTGCATAGTATTCCATGGTGTATATGTGCCACGTTGTCTTTATCCAGTCTATCTTTGATGGGCATTTGGGTTGGTTCCAAGTCTTTGCTATTGTGAACAGTGCTGCAGTAAAAATACATGTACTTGTGTCTTTATAGTAGAATGATTTATAATCATTTGAGTATATACCCAGTAATGGGATTGCTGGATCAAATGGTATTTCTAGTTCTAGATCCTTGAGGATCGCCACACTGTCTTCCACAATGGTTGAACTAATTTACACTCCTACCAACAGTGTAAAAGTGTTCCGATTTCTCCACATCCTCTCCAGCATCTGTTGTCTCCAGATTTTTTAATCATCGCCATTCTAACTGATGTGAGGTGGTATCTCAATGTGGTTTTTATTTGCATTTCTCTAATGACTAGTGATGATCAGCATTTTTTCATATGTTTGTTGGCCTCCTATATGTCTTCTTTGAAAAGTGTCTGTTCATATCCTTTGCCCACTTTTGGATGGGTTTTTTTTTTTTTCCTCGTAAATCTGTTTTAGTTCTTTGTAGATTCTGGATATTAGCCCTTTGTCATATGGATGGATTGCAAAAATTTTTTTCCCATTCTATTAGTTGCTGGTTCACTGTAATGATTGTTTCTTTTGCTGTACAGAAGTTCTGGAGTTTAATTAGGTCCCATTTGTCTATTTTGGCTTTTGTTGCCAATGCTTTTTGTGTTTTAGTCATGAAGTCCTTGCCTGTGCCTATGTCCTGAATGGTTTTTCCTAGGTTTTCTTCCAGGGTTTTTATGGTGTTAGGTCTTATGTTTAAGTCTTTAATCCATCTGGTGTTAATTTTAGCGTAAGGTGTCAGGAAAGGGTCCAGTTTCTGCTTTCTGCACATGGCTAGCCAGTTTTCCCAACACCATTTATTAAACAGGGAATCCTTTCCCCATTGCTTGTTTTTGTCCTGTTTGTCAAAGATCAGATGGTTGTAGATGTGTGGCATTGCCTCCGACGCCTCTGTTCTGTTCCATTGGTCTATATCTCTGTTATGGTACCAGTACTATGCTGTTTTGATTACTGTAGGCTTGTAGTATAATTTGAAGTCAGGTAGCATGATGCCTCCGGCTTTGTTCTTTTTGCTTAGGATTGTCTTGGCTATGCAGGCTCTTTTTTGTTCCATATGAAGTTTAAGGCAGTTTTTTCCAGTTCTGTGAAAAAGGTCACTCGTAGCTTGATGGAGCTAGCATTGAATCTATACATTACTTTGGGCAGTATGGCCATTTTCACAATATTGATTCTTCCTAACCATGAGCATGGAATGTTTTTCCATCTGTTCATATCCTCTCTTATTTCCTTAAGTAGTGGTTTGAAGTTCTCCTTGAAGAGGTCCTTTACATTTTTTGTTAGTTGTATTCCTAGGTATTTTATTCTCTTTGTAGCAATTGTGATTGGGAGTTTGCTCATGATTTGGCTCTCTGTTAGTCTATTATTGGTGCATAGGAATGCTTGTGATTTCTGCACACTGATTTTGTATCCTGAGACTTTGCTGAAGTTGCTTATCAGTTTAAGAAGATTTGGGGCTGAGATAATAGGGTCTTCTAAATATACAATCATGTCATCTGCAAATAGAGACAATTTGACTTCCTCCTTTCCCAGTTGAATATTCTTTATTTTTTTTTCTTGCCTAATTGCGTTGGCTAGAACTTCCAATACTATACTGAATAGGAGTGGTGAGAGAGGGCATCCTTGTCTTGTGCCAGATTTCAAAGGGAATGCTTCCAGTTTTTGCCCATTCAGTATGCTATTGGCTGTAGGTTTGTCATAAATAGCTTTTATTATTTTGAGATATGTTCCTTTGATACCTAGTTTATTAAGAGTTTTTAGTATAAAGTGCTGTTGAATTTTGTCAAAGGCCTTCTCTGCATCTATTGAGATAATCATGTGGTTTTTGTCTTTGGTTCAGTTTATGTGATGGATTATGTTTATAGACTTGCCTATGTTGAACCAGCCTTGCATCCCCGGGATGAAGCCTACTTGATCATGATGGATAAGCTTTTTGATGTCCAGTTGTAATTGGTTTGCCAGTATTTTATTGAAGATTTTTGCATCTAAGTTCATCATGGATATTGGCCTAAATTTTTCTTTTTTTGTTGAGTCTCTGCTGGGTTTTGGTATCAGGATGATGTTGGTCTCATAAAATGATCTGGGAAGGATTCCCTCTTTTTGGATTGTTTGGAATGGTTTCAGAAGGAATGGTACCAGCTCCTCTTTGTACGTCTGGTAGAATTCTGCTGTGAACCCATCTGGACCTGGACTTTTTTTGGTTAGTAGGCTATTAATTGCTGCCTCAACTTCAGCCCTTGTTATTGGTCTGTTCAAGGTTTCAACTTGTTCCTGGTTTAGGCTTGGGAGGGTGCAAGTGTCCAGGAATTTGTCCATTTCTTCCAGGTTTACTAGTTTATGTGCATAGAGTTGTTTGTAGTAATCTCTGATGGGAGTTTGTATTTCTGTGGAATCGGTGGTGATGCCCCCTTTATCATTTTTTATTGCATTTATTTGATTCTTCTCCTTTTCTTTTTTATTAATCTGCCTAGTGGTCTATTTTGTTGATCTTTTCAAAAAGCCAGCTCCTGGATTTATTGATTTTTTGAAGGTTTTTTTTTTAGTGTCTCTATCTCCTTCAGTTCTGCTCTGATCTTAGTTATTTCTCATTTTCTTCTAGCTTTTGAGTTTTTTTGATCTTGTTCCTCTAGCTCTCTCAATTTTGATGATAGGGTGTCGATTTTAGATCTTTCCTCACTAGTCTTGTGGGCATTTATTGCTCTAAATTTCCTTCTATACACTGCTTTAAATGTGTCCCAGAGATTCTGGTACATTGTGTCTTCGCTCTCGTTGGTTTCAAAGAACATCTTTATTTCTGCCTTCATTTCAATGTTTATCCAGTTGACGTTCAGGAGCCAGTTGTTTAGTTTCCATGAAGTTGTGCAGTTCTGAGTTAGTTTCTTAATCCTGAGTTCTAATTTGATTGCCCTGTGGTCTGAAAGACTGTTATGATTTTGGTTCTTTTGCATTTGCTGAGGAGTGATTTACTTCCAATTTTATGGTCAGTTTTGGAGTAGGTGCAATGTGGTGCTGAGAAGAATATATATTCTGTGGATTTGGGGTGGAGATTTCTGTAGATGTCTATTAGGTCTGCTTGGTCCAGGTCTGAGTTCAAGTTCTGAATATCTTGTTAATTTTCTCTCTCATTGATCTGTCTAATATTGACAGTGAAGTGTTAAAGTCTCCCACTGTTATTGTGTGGGAGTTTAAGTCTCTTTGTAGGTCGTTAAGAACTTTCTTTATGTATCTGGGTGTTCCTGTATTGGGTGCATATATATTTAGGATCGTTAGCTCTTCTTGATGCAATTGATCCTTTTACCATTATGTAATGCCCTTCTTTGTCTCTTTTGATCTTTGTTGGTTTAAAGTCCATGTTATCAGAGACTAGGACTGCAACTCCTGCTTTTTTTTTGCTCTCCATTTGCTTGATAAATCTTCCTCCATCCCTTTATTTTTAGCTTATGTGTGTTCCTGCACATGAGATGGGTTTCCTGAATACAGCACACTGATGGGTATTGACTTTTTATCCAGTTTTCCAGTCTGTGTCTTTTGATTCGGGCAGTTAGCCCATTTACACTTAGGGTTAATATTATTATGTGTGAATTTGATCTTGCCATTTTGATGCTAACTGGATGATTTGCCGGTTAGTTGATGCATTTTCTTTATTGTGTCGATGGGTCTTTACCATTTGGTACATTTTTGGAGTGGCTGGTACTGGTTGTTCCTTTCCTTGTTTAGTGCTTCTTTCAGGAGCTCTTGTAAGGCAGGCCTGGTGGTGACAAAATCTCTCAGCAATTGCTTGTCCGTAAAGGATTTTATTTCTCCTTCATTTATGAAGCTTAGTTTGGCTGGATATGAAATTCTTAGGTTGAAAGTTCTTTTCTTTAAGGATGTTGAATATTGGCCCCCACTCTCTTCTGGCTTGGAGGGTTTCTGCCGAGAGATCCACTGTGAGTCTGTTGGGCTTCCCTTTGTGGGTAACCCGACTTTCTCTCTGGCTGCCCTTAGCATTTTTTCCTTCATTTCAACCCTGGTGAATCTGACAATTATGTGCCTTGGGGTTGCTCTTCTTGAGGAATATCTTTGTGGTGTTCTCTGTATTTCCTGGACTTGAATGTTGGCCTGTCTTGCTAGGTTGGGGAAGTTCTCCTGGATAATATCCTTAAGAGTATTTTCCAGCTTGGATTTATTCTCTCCGTCATTTTCAGTTACACCTGTCAAATGTAGATTAGGTCTTTTCACATAATCCCATATTTCTTGGAGGCTCTGTTCATTTCTTTTCACTCTTTTTTCTCTAATCTTGCCTTCTCGTTTTATTTCATTTAGTTGATCTTCAATCTCTGATATCCTTTCTTCTGCTTTGTTGATTCGACTATTGAAACTTACGTATGCTTTGCGAAGTTTTCGTGCTGTGTTTTGCAGCTCCATCAAGTCATTTATATTCTTCTCTAAGCTGTTTATTCTAGTTAGCATTTCATCTAACCTTTTTTCAAGGTTCTTAGTTTCTTTGCATTGGGTTAGCACGTGTTCCTTTAGCTCAGAGGAGTTTGTTATTATACACTTTCTGAAGCCTGTTTCTGTCAATTCATCAGATTCATTCTCCATCTAGCTTTGTTCCCTAGCCGGTGAGCAGTGGTGATCCCTTCGAGGAGGAGAGGTGTTCTGGTTTTTGGTGTTTTCATCTTTTTTGTGCTGGTTTCTTCCCATCTTTGTGGATTTAGCTACCTGTCGTCTTTGTAGTTGGTGACTTTTGGATAGGGTCTCTGAGTGGACGTCCTTTTTGTTGATGTTGAAGCTATTTCTTTTTGTTTCTTAGTTTTCCTTCTAACAGTCAGGCTCCTCTGCTGTAGGACTGCTGGAAGTCCACTCCAGACCCTGCTTGCCGGGGGATCACCTGCGGTGGCTGCAAAACTGTAAGGGTTGCTGCCCTTTTCTTCTGTTATCTTCATCCCAGAAGGGTACCCACCAGATGTCAGCCTGAGCTCTCCTTTATGAGGTGACTCTTTGGATATATGGGGGAGATGCTTAAGGAGACAGTCTGTCCATTATAGGAGCTCAGGTGCTATGCTGGGAGGTCTGCTGCTCCATTCAGAGCTGCTGGGCAGGTACATTTAAGTCTGCTGCAGCAGAACTCATAACTGTCTCTTTTCCCAGGTGCTCTGTCCTAGGAAGGTTGGGCTTTATTTATAAGTTCCTGATGTGCTGCTGCCTTTTTTCATAGAGGCCCTGCCCCATGCAGAGATAGTCTAGTCACAGTCTGTGAGCAGAGGTGTTGTTGAGCTGCCGTGGGTGCTGCCCACCTGCTGTGTGAACTTCCTTGAGGCAGTTAGAACTGCCTTGGTAGTGGCGGACTGCCTCGGTAGTGGCAGACGCCCTTCTCCCCCACCAAGCTGAACCATCCCAGGTCCAGCTGTGCTTGCTGCAGAACTCTCAATCCAGAGTGTTTCAGATTGCTTGTTTCGTGGGGCTGGTACCCGCCAAGCCAGATCACTTGGCTCCCTGTCTCAGCCCCCTCCCTTTCAGTTGAATGGGCAGTTCTGTCTCCCCCAGGCGTTCCAGGCACCAGTTGAAATGGCCACCCAGATTTGTGTGAGTTTCTGTGTGCCAACCCATGGCACCAGCTGAAGCAGCCATGCTGGAAACTTGTGGTGCTTTTCAGCCCGGGAATCTCCTGGTCTGTGGGAAGTGAAAACTTTTTGGAAATGCAGAGAATACTCACCCTCTGTGTTGTTCTTTCTGGGATCTGCACTCCAGAGCTGTTCCTATCTGGCCATCTTGGATCCTCTCCCATCTCCTGACTTTTTAATGATTGCCATTCTAATTGGTGTGAGATGGTATCTTAGTGTGGTTTTGGTTTGCATTTCTCTAATGACCAGTGATAATGAGCTTTTTTTCATGTTTTTTGGTCGCATAAATGTCTTCTTTTGAAAAGTGTCTGTTCATATCCTTCGCCCACTTTTTGATGGGGTTGTTTTTTTCTTGTTTATTTGTTTAATTTCTTTGTAGATTCTGGATATTAGCCCTTTGTCAGATGGATAGATTGCAAAAATTTTCTCTCATTCTGTAGGTTGCCTCCTTACTCTGATGATAGTTTCTTTTGTGGTGCAGAAGCTCTTTAGTTTAAGTAGATACCATTTGTCAATTTTGGCTTTTATTGCTATTTCTTTTGGTGTTTTAGTTATGAAGTCTTTACCCATTCCTATGTCCTGCCTATGTTTTCTTCTTGGGTTTTTATGGTTCCAAGTCTTATGTTAAGTCTTTAATCTGTCCTGAGTTATTTTTTGTATAAGGTGTAAGGAAGGGATCCATTTTCAGCTTTCTGCATATGGCTAGCCAGTTTTCCCAACACCATTTATTAAACAGGGGAATCCTTTCCTCATTGCTTGCTTTTGTCAGGTTTGTCAAAGATCAGATGGCTGTAGATGTGTGGTGTTATTACTGAGGGCTCTGTTCTGTTCCGCTGGTCTGTATATCTGTTTTGGTACCAGTATGCTGTTTTTGTTATTATAGCCTTGTCGTACAGTTTGAAGTCAGGTAGCATGATGCCTCCAGCTTTGTTCTTTTTGCTTAGGATTGTCTTGGCTATGCAGGCTGTTTTTCGGTTTCATATGAAATTTAAAATAGTTTTTTCCAATTCTGTAAAGAAAGTTAATGGTAGCTTGATGGGAATGGCATTGAATCTATAAATTACATGGGGAGTATGGCCATTTTCATGATATTGATTCTTCCTATCCATGAGCATGGAATGTTTTTCCATCTGTTTCTGTCCCTCTCTTATTTTCTTGGGCAGTGGTTTGTAGTTCTCCTTGAAGAGGTCCTTCACATCCATTGTAAGTTGTATTCCTAGGTATTTTGTTCTCTTTGTAGCAATTGTGAATGTGAGTCTGCTCATGATTTGGCTCTGTTTGTCTGTTATTGGTGTATAGGAATGCTTGTGATTTTTGCACATTGATTTTGTATCCTGAGACTTTGCTAAAATTGTTTATCAGTTTAAGGAGATTTTGGGCTGAGATGATGGGGTTTTCTAAATATGCAATCATGTCATTTGCAAATAGAGACAATTTGACTTCCTCTCTTCCTATTTGAATATGACTTTATTTCTTTCTCTTGCCTGATTTCCCTGGTGAGAACTGCCAATACTATGTTGATAGGAGTGGTGAGAGAGGACATCCTTGTCTTGTGCTAATTTTCAAAGGGAATGCTTCCACCTTTTTACTTTAAAAAATTACAGGCTGAATGCAGTGGCTCACGCCTATAATCCCAGCACTTTGGGAGGTCAAGGCGGGTAGACAACCTGAGGTCAGAAGTTCGAGACCAGTCTGAGCAACATGGTGAAACCCTGTCTCTACTAAAAATACAAAAAATTAGCCAAGCGTGGTGGTGCACACCTGTAGTCCCAGCTACTTGGGAGGCCGAGGCCAGGAGAATCACTTGAACCCAGAGGCAGAGGTTGCAGTGAGCCAATAGCACCACTGCACTCCAGCCTGGGCAACAGAGAGAAACTGCATCTAAAAAAAATACAGAAAAATCTATTTGTGTGGCTATATTACATCTACAGTGATGCTTCTTGTATATAATAGTTTGCTGTGCATATTTACCAGATTTCCCCATTTCCCCATGTAATGAACACCTAACTCCCTAATGAAAAAAAACAGTCCTTTCAATAGTCTTGTGCATGTCTCTCTACAGAACTTGAGACAGTTTCTCTGAGATATATGCCCAAGAGTGGGATTGCTAGGTCATAGGAGATAGACAGATAGACGAATGGATGAATAGATAAAATAGATATAATTAATTTTACTAACTATGCTAGGTTGCCCTTCTGATTGCCTCTATCAGTTTCCACTACTATCACAATACATGATATTTTCATTTGTCCCATATCCTTACCAATATTTGGTATCATCAGACTCTCTAGCGTTCTGATTGGTGTAAAGACTATCTTATTATTTCTCTGATTACAAGGAAGATTTTACGTCTCTTCATATCTTGTTAACAATTTGGGTTTCCCTTTCCAAAATTCTCTTTTCATATACCTTACCAACTTTGTTCTGGATTTTCTTCCTATTAATATTTTTCTTTGGTAGAAGTGTCTTATAAATTTAGATATCAATCAATCCCTTATTTGTTGTAAGATATTGAAAATATTTATGTCTGAAAATATCTGGAAATCACTTTGTCTAATGTATTTTCTGGTAACTTTGTCAGTGATGCTCTTTCTTGAACAAAAGCCATAAATTTCAACTTTTTTTTAAAAATTAAACTTTCTATTTTGAGGTAATTGTAGACTCACATGTAATTGTAAGAAATAATACAGAGAGATCCAGGATACCCTTTACCCAGTTCTTCCGGTGGTCACAGCTTGAAAAACTCTAGAACAACTTCATGACCAGGATATAGACATTGATATGACCAAGATATGGAACACTTCCATCACCACAAAGGCCCCTCGTGGTGCCCTTTCATAGTCATGCCCATTTCCCTCCCACCCCCTTCCTTGCCTTAACCACAGGAAACTACTGATCTGTTTTACATCTCTATAATTTTGTTATTTCAAAAATGTGATGTAAGGGAAATCATACAGTATATAATTTTAGGGGATTAGCCTTTTCCACTCAGCATAATTATCTGGAGATTCATCCAAGGTGTTGTAAGTACCTACCCATAGTTCATTCTTTTTATTGCTGAATAATATTTCATCGTGTGGATGTACAGTTTGAAGAACACTTGGGTTGCTCCCAGTTTTAGGCTATCGTAAATAAAGCTTCTGTGAATATTTGTGTGTAGATTTTTATGTGACTGTAAGTTTTTTTTTCTTTCTCTTCTTTCTTTTTTTGAGACAGAGTCTTGCTCTATTGCCCAGGCTGGAGTACAGTGGCATGATCTTGGCTCACTGCAACCTCCGCCTCCCAGGTTCAGGTGATTCTCCTGCCTTAGCCTCCCGAGTAGCTGGGACTACAGGCACCCTCCAACACGCCCGGCTAACCCCTCCCCTCCCCTCCCTTCCCTTCCCCCTTCCCCTTTCTCCCTCTTTCCCTTCCCCTTCCCCCCTTCCCCCTACCCCCCTTCCCCTTCTTTCCCCTTCCCCCTTCTCCCCTTTCCCCTTCTTCCCCTTCCCCTTTCCCCCTTCGCCTTCTTTCCCCTTCCCCTTCTTCCCCCTTCTCCCTTTCCCCTTCTTCCCTTCCCCTCTTCCCCCCTTTCGCCTTCTTCCCCTTCCCCTTCTTCCCCCTTCCCTTCTTCCCCCTTCCCCTTTCCCTTCCTCCTTCTTCCCCTCTCTCCCTTCCCCTTCCCCTTCTTCCTCCTTCCCCCCTCTTCTCCCTTCCCCCTTCCCCTTTCTTCCCCCTTCCCCCTTCCCTTCGAGACCGGGTTTCATCATGTTGGCTAGGCTGCTCTTGAACTCCTGACCTCAGGTGATCTGCACACCTCAGCCTTCCAAAGTGAGATTACAGGTGTGTGACTACCTCACCTGGTGGGGGAGCTCAGTCTTAGGCAGCCCCTTCCCCACAGGGAACTCAGTAGTCTTAGGCAATCTGCAGCTGAATGACCACTGAGAGTCTGCACAGCTCTGTGCTCAGGACCCAGGGCCCCTGTGGCATGGGCTCACCAAGGGGATCTCCTGATCAGTGGGTTGCACAGATCCATGGAAAGAGCGTGGTTCCCTGGGCAGGGTAGCACTGTCACTCACCACCTCCCTTGGCTGTGGGTGGAGCTCCCCTTGCCCTGTGTGGTTCCCAGGTGGACCATCGCACCACCCTGCTTTTCTTCACTCTCCATGGGTCACAACAACCGCCTGGTCAGTCCCAATGAGAGGACCTGGATACCTCAGCTGCCTTGCAGGATTCACTCACCGTTTTCATTGTTCTCAGTGGGAGCCTCTGACTGCAGCTCTTTCTAGTCAGCCATCTTGGTCCCTCCTGTAAGGGTTATGGCCGAGTTTAAAATGAGGAAACTGAGACCAGCCTAGGAAAATTAAATGCAAATTTATTAAGCTCCCGGGCGAGGTTCTGTGGTCCGGGGAAAGGGGCCAGAGAAGTCGCGCTTGACTCCTCCTGGGCGTGGGGTTTTATAAGGAGTGAAGGTGTTCGGATTGGTTGTGGAGAAACAGGACGTGGACGGCGCAAGCTGCTATTGGTAGGTAGGCGGGATTTCTGGTGAGCGGGCTGCCCGAGGGGGAGTGGGACCTGGACAGAGCAAAATGCTATTGGGCAGGTTTTGGCGGGGCTTCTTTTAAACTTTGGCGGGGTTTTCCAATGGCAGGGCTAGGTGCTAGGTGCAGAGTTTAGTGTTGAGTGCAGATTCTGGTGCGGAGTGCAGAAGTGGGCGTTGGGGAAGCCACGTGGCGGAGCTAAATGCTGAGTGCAGGGCTTGATGTTGAGCGCGGAGTGGTGACGTAGTTTCCAGGTACGGAGAGGGATGGGCGTGTCCGAGCTCCAGGCGAGGCAACCGGCCTTACACCTCCCCCCCTGCATTTTCTTATAAATTTTAGAATACTCTTGTTTATACCTCAAAAAAAAAAAAAAAATCCTGCCGGAATTTTGATAGGAATTTAATTAAATCTAAATCTCAATTTGAGGGGAATTGGCAACTTTACTGTGTTAACTTTCACAATTCATGAACATGTTCCGTCTCTCCATTTATCTAGGTCTTTTTGATTTTCTTCATCAGTGTTTTGTAGTTTTCAGCATAAAAGTCCTGTACATGTGTTTTTAAGATTTACATCTGATTTATTTTCCTGAGTGATTGTAAGTGCTTTCGTATTTTTAAGTTTGGTGTCTGCATACTTATTGCTACTGTATAGATATACAGCTGATTTTTGTATGTTTATCATGCATTTTGTGACCTTTCTGAACTCACATAAGCATTTTTTAGGTTTTGTTTTGGGTTTTTAAAGAAATTTCTTGGAATTTTCTATGTCGTCTGAAGATGATGACAATTTCATTTCTCCATTTCTGTTTGTATCCCTTTTATTTCCTTATCTTATTGCCCTGGACCTTTATTGAATAAGAGTAGTGACAATGAACATTCTTGATTTGTCCCCCAATTTTCATGTGTAAAAATTTAGTCTTTCCTCATAACCTATAGTATAATGTACCGTTTTTTGTAGATGCTTTTTATCAAGTTGAGGAAATTCCTCTTTATTCCTCTCCTTTTGAGGTTTTTGTTTATTTTTTAAAAATTAAGAAAGAGTGTTAAATGTTGTCAAACGAGTTTACTGTGTCAATTAGTGGGATCCTGTAATTCTTCTTTAGGCTGTTAGTAGGCTGGATTGGGTTGACTGGTTTTCAAATATTGAACCAACTATGCATACCTGGAATAAACCCAACTTGATCATGGTGTATAATTTCTTTTATATATTGCTGAATTTTATTATGATATTATGAATTTTTGCATTTATATTCACAAGGATATTGATCTGTAGTTCTCTATGTCTGTATCCTTTATCTGGTTTTGGCATCAGGGTAATTTCTTCTCTCCTTTTCTATTTCTGGAAGAGATTGTGTAGAATTTGTGTTAATTCCTTTTTAAACATTTGATGGAGCTCTCCAGTGAAACCATCTGGACCTGTACATTTCTTTTAAGGAGTTATAAGATTATTTCAATTACCTTAATTGCTGTAAGTCTACTCAAATGATCTATTTCACATTGGATGACTTGCGGTAGTTTGTATTTTTTTGAGGAATTCGTTCATTTTATCTTCATTGTCAAAATTATGTGTGTAGATTTGCTAATAGTATCCTCTTATCTCTTTTATGTGTGCAGGGTCTGTAGTGAAACACCTTGTTTTATTTCTTATATTCTTCTCTGTTTTTTCTTTGTCAATCTGCTAGAGATTTGTAAATGTTATTGATCTTTACAAAGAACCTCTCTGCTTCATTGATTTTTCTCTGTTGTTTTTTATGTTCAATTTCACTGAATTTTTGATCGTATCTTTATTACTTCTTTCCTTCTGTTTGCTTTGAATTTATTTTGTTCTTCTTCTCTAAATGGGAACTTAGATGATTGATTTGAGACTTTCCTCTTTTCTAATGTATGTATTTGATGCTACACATTTTTTTCTCATTGCTGTTCTTGTTTTGTTCCACAAATTCTGATACATTTTCATTTTAATTCAGCTCAAGGTAGTTTTTAAAAATTACACTTGCAAGTTACCCATGGATTATTAATAAATGTGTTGTTTACTTTTTGAGTGTCTAGAGATTTTTGTCATCTTTATTACTGATTTCTAGTTTGATTTCATTGTGGTCAGAGAACACACTGTATGATGTATGATTTCAATTATTCTAAATTTGTTGAAGTTTGTCTTATGCCCCAGTATATGATCTATCTTGGTATATATTCAGGGGGTACTTGAAAATAATATTAGTTCTGCTGATTGAAGGGGGTGCTCTATAAATGTCAAGTACATACTGTTGGTTACTGCTGTTGTAGAGTTACCCTGTATCCTTACTGATCTTCTGTTTAGTTATTTTATCACTGTTGAGAGAGAGGTTTTGAAGTCTTCAGCTATAATTGTGGACATTTGTCTATGTCTCCTTCAGTGTCATCAGTTTTTTTCTCACATATTTTGCATTTCAATAGTATGATGAATACATTTTTAGGACTGCTATATCTTCTTGGTGGATTGAATCTGTTATTATATAATAGCCCTCTCTGTCACTGGTAATTAAAAAATTTTTTATTACACTCTAAGTTTTGGGGTACATGTGCCAAACATGCAGGGATTGTTCCATAGGTATACACGTGTTATGGTGGTTTGCTGCATCCATCCCCCGTTATCTACATTAGGCATTTCTCCTGTTATCCCTCCCCCAATCGCCGCACCTCCTGTTATCCCTCCCCCAGCCCCCCATCCCCCAACAGGCGCTGGTATGTGATGTTCCCCTCCCTGTGCCCATGTGTTTTCACTATTCAACACCCACTTGTGAGTGAGAACGTGTGATGTTTGGTTTTCTGTTCTTGTGTTAGTTTGCTGAGAATGATCGTTTCCAGCTTCATCCATGTCCCTGCAAAGGACATGAACTCGTCAATCTTTATGGCTGCATAGTATTCCATGGTGTATATGTGCCACATTTTCTTTATCCAGTCTATCAATGATGGGCATTTGAGTTGGTTCCAAGTCTTTGCTATTGTTAACAGTTCTACAGTAAATGTATGGGTGCATGTGTCTTTATAATAGAATGATTTATAATCCTTTGGGTATATACTAGTAATGGGATTGCTGGGTCAAAGGGTATTTCTATTTCTAGATCCTTGAGGAATTGTCACACTGTCTTCAACAATGGTTGAACTAATTTACACTCCCACCAACAGTGTAAAAGCATCCCTATTTCTCCACATCCTCTCCAGCATCTGTTGTTTCCTGACTTTTTAATGATACCCATTCTAACTGGCGTGAGATGGTATCTCAATGTGGTTTTGATCTGCATTTCTCTAATGACGAGTGATGTTTTTCATATGTTTGTTGGCTGCATAAATGTCTTCTTTTAAGAAGTGTCTGTTCATACCCTTCACCCACTTTTTGATGGGATTGTTTTTTTCTTGTAAATTTGTTTGTTATTTGTAGATTCTGGATATTAGCCCTTTGTCAGATGGATAGATTGCAAAAATATTTTCCCATTCTGTTGGTTGCTAGTTCCTTCTAATGATTGTTTCTTTTGCTGTGTCACTGGTAATTTTCTTTATGCTGAAATCCACTTATATGAAATATATATAGCCACTTTTTCTTTTCATTAATGTTTATATATGTCTTTCTCCATTCTTTTCCTTTCAAGCTGCCTAAGTTGTTATATTTGAATATTTGACGTGAGTTTCTTGTGGACAGCAGAGTTGGGTAGTGTTTACTTTGAATCCACTCTGCCAACCTCTGTCTTTTAATTGGAGCATTTAGACCGTTTGTATATAATAGATTATTGATATGTTCATACTTAAATTTCTCATTTTAGTTTTTGTTTGTATTTGTTTTCTCTGTTATTTATTTCTTTTTCCTGCCTTCTTGTGAGTTGCTTTAACATTTGATTCATGTACAGTGTTTTTGAGTGTATCTCTTTGTATAGTTTTTAGTGGTTGCATTAAACATCAAACATATACACATATTGTATCACATTTTACTGTTTTCATCAGTATTATGTTAAACAAACAACATATACACATAATTTATCACATTTTACTGTTTTCACCATTTTAGCAGTTCAAGTGAAGTGTGGAAAACTTACCTCCATTTAATTAATCCACTAAAATGAAAACCAGCCACCCCCAACCATGTTGTACTCCTCATGCAGTAGAACAACGGAAAAAGATACGAGTAGTTTTTAACTGAGATAATTGATATTGATTACCATGAAGATTAATGCTACCACACAATTGAAAATGATACAGAAAATAATATGTCTTAAACTTAGGGCATTCACTTGGATATGCCACAAACTTTCATATTAATTCCATATGTAGCAATAAATGCTAGTAAGCATTTTAGTCATAACACAAAAAAAGGAGAATAACTCAAACCTTTAATGGGTGAAGGATTAATTCATTCTACCAGGCATCAGCACAGACCTGCCAAAGTGATAGCCTGAATGAGGGGAAATCTGAAATAGTAGAAAGTCAAGCTAATTATCTTCAGTGATAGCTTAGGAACAACCTATAGTAGTATGGACTGTAGCTTGTTTTGACTACACTTTCGTGAAATCTTTCCAACTCCTAACTGGCCACCACCTTTGAGAGGATTCTGAGTTATGGGCCCTGTACTCACCCTATTTGGGAAGAATGAGACTGTTCATTTTAACAACAACACAAAGAGGCTCCATATGATAGCATGAGAGCTGGAAACAATGGGGAACTGCAAGTGGATCTGAGTAGCACAAGGGCATGGACTGCATTGCACACGAGCCTCACGCACCTGCTGGCTTCTCAAACGAGCCTCACGCACCTGCTGGCTTCTCACATGAGCCTCATGCACCTGCTCGCTTCTCTTGACAATCTCCTCCTTTCTCAAGGCATCCCCTGACTCCTGGACCAAGTCACTACCACTGACAGCCTTACCCCTCCTGTGGGAGATGGGGTGTGCTGTTCAGCACAAGGAAGCACAAGTGTGTGTGGTCCACCACTCTCTCTGCCAAATTCCTCAGGATGGATAGAATCCCAGTTTTTGACCCAGATCTGCATGAGCCATAGGCAGATTCATACACACAACACTCAGTCAGCCAGGACTTACCCAGATAAGGAAGAAAGTTAGAAAGAAATACACACTAGTTACCATAATATATAACTTACATTTATTTATTATATCTATCTTCTCATTACAAATTGTTTGTAAATCTCTTTACTAAGAGAAAATAGCTCACTCCTATATTGTCAAGATCTTTAAAAACTGCAAATATTTTTGATTCATAATCTTGAGTATTTGTATAATTTCCTTTTTGTTCACTCAAAGTTATAAAGTCTTTGCCATCTGATATCGACTTTATTGCTAATATTATTGTCATTAACCCACTTTCCATGACCTCGTTTAGCTTTGATAAACTAGCATAAAAGGCTACACAGCCTTTTAGAATTAAAAGTGTTGCAAGTCACGCCTCTTTGTGAAAAATTATGAAGTAAAATAAGTAAAGTATAATGAGCAAATAAAGAACTCTTAACAGATTAACTTTAAGCACAAAGCAAAATCTTGATTTTCCTTCACAACACCAAGCTTACCCCTTATCACCACTCCCCCTCCCTCAATTCCAGCTGGAATTCAGGGAGGGGAGTGGTGATAAGGGATACGTGGGGATTCAGAAATGAGACACTTGAGGTAGAAATTTCTGCCAAGTCTCTCACTGGAGGGGATGGAGAACACCTTCAGTTTCTCAGCAGAAGTCACTGGCCCTGTGAAAAGGAGACTCTGCCCTTGAGAAGTCTAACCACTGCAGCCTTCACGTCCTTGTTCCGCAGGCTGTAAATAAAAGGGTTCAGCAGGGGAGTCACCACTGTGTACATGACGGCAGCCACCGTATCCTCCTCTACTGAGTTGGAGGATGAGGGGCACAGATAAGCCCTGATCACCGTCCCGAAGAACAGAGCAACAACAGCGAGGTGAGAGCCGCAGGTAGAGAAGGCCTTGCGCCGTCCCTGGGCCGAGGGGGACCCTGAGGAGGGCTGAAACAATGCGGATATAAGAGACCAGGATGAACATAAAAGGGATTAAGATGACTGCTCCCCCTAGGAAGAGGAGCACAAGCTCATTGACCTGGATATCAGAGCAGGACACCTTCATCAGTGGTCCCAAATCACAGAAGAAGTCAGGAATGATCTCAGAGCAGAAGGAAAGCCGGAAGATGAGGAAGGTGTGAGTCATGGCGACCAGACTCGTGAGGGTCCCGCAGGCAGTCACCAGGAGGGCACAGCGGCGAAGGCTCATGATCATCAGATAGTGGAGCGGGTGGCAGATGGCCACGTAGCGGTCATAGGCCATTGTAGCCAGGAGAAAGATGTCCATGTCCCCAAAAGTCAGGAAGAAGTAGAGCTGGGCCAAGCACCCTGCATAGGAAATGGACCGGCTCTGGGTCTGGATGTTTGCCAGTGCCTTGGGCACGGTGGTAGAGGTGAAAAGGATGTCTGCACAGGACAGGCTGGCGAGGAAGAAGTACATGGGGCGGTGGAGGTGTGCGTCGGTGCCAATGGCCAGGACGATGAGCAGGTTTCTAGCCACAGTGACCACGTACATCCACAGAAACAGCAGGAAGAGGGTGTGTTGCTGCTCTGGTTGGCCTGAGAGTCCCCAGAGAAGGAACTCAAAGATGCTAGTCTGATTTCCTGCTTCCATGAGCTCAGAGGTCAGAGGAAAAAAGTCTTGAGTGAGCCCCATTACAATTCTGTAAAAATATTTTACTTTAGATCGGTGAGCATGCTATTCTCTGAGCTTTATGGAAGAAGAAAGACAGTGTACTTTTATTGGCCATCTATTATGTGCACTGTAAATTTTTATTGACATACACTACATACACTATGCTAGAAAGTGTGGGAGGTACAATGTAAGTAATTAAAATGCATTTCTCATTTGTTTTTCTACACCCATTTCTATCCGAAATTTCTTTAGTCATACTTTCTTTTTCTTTAGCTATACTCTCAGAGGAGTTAAGACGCTTTCATTCATTCATTCTACTGACTCTGGACCTGGCATAGCGCTAGGTAAATAAGACAGTAATAACTCTTAACCTCAGGAGATATATATACATTTTGGGATGGAGTCTCACTCTGTCACCCAGGCTGGAATGCAGTGGTGCGATCTTGGCTCACTGCAATCTACACCTCCCAGGTTCAAGCCATTCTCCTGCCTCAGCCTCCCAACTAGCTGGGATTATAGGCACGCATCACCACACCCAGCTAACTTTTGTATTTTTAGTAGAGACAGGGTTTCACCATATTGGCCAGGCTGGTCTCGATCTCCTGACCTCGTGATCCACCTGCCTTGGCCTCCCAAAGTGCTGGGATTACAGCTGTGAGCCACTGTGCCTGGCCTGGAATTTTTGAACTAATGGGCTGGACATAACTGCCTCTATTAAAATCTTATAAGACTTGGATTCCGAGTTTCCCACCCATTCACCTGCTTTCAAACCACTCTCAGACCCCAAGACTGCACATGTTCTGATTCATCAAACCCAAAACTCCGTATTCTCTGAAGATGCAATTTCATATGATCTATTCTTCCAGAAACCAATTCAACAATCAAACAACTATTTAGTAAAGACCTACTATGTACAGATTACTTTTTGAGGTATCAGTGAAACTACAAAGAAAAAGTCATACTCTCTAGTCTCCCACACACACACACACACACAATTTCTGATGCAAGCAGACTCAGACAGAATAGGAAGACTTTCTGGGCCATAGTTAGGACTTTACCAGATGGAGGTGGACAGCACATTGAGGCAAACTCTTGAACTGAGGCCAGAAGATAGGAAGCCCTGGAGAGATCCAGAGATGGAGAGCAGGAGCTTTGAACATGAGATGAAGGGGAAAGGGATAGCAGGAAAAGGTGTTGAGGGTCACACTTGGGAAAGTTCTGAATGGCAAGTAAGGAATTTGGAACCTTCTTTTTTGTATATTTGAGATGGAGTCTTGCTCGTTACCCAGGCTGGAGTGGCAGTGGTACGATCTCGGTTCGCTGTTGCCTCCCGGGTTCAAGTGATTCTCCTGCCTCAGCCTCCTGAGTAGCTGGGTCTACAGGCATGTGCCACCATGCCCGGCTAATTTTTGTATTTTTAGTAGAGACGGGGTTTCACCATGTTGGTCAGGCTGATCTCGAACTCCTGACCTCAGGTGATCTGCCCACCTCAGCCTCCCAAAGTGCTGGGATTACAGCTGTGAGCCACCGCGCCCAGCCTGGAACCTTATTCTATATGGTATAAGGAGTCACTAAAACTATATGAGCAGCAGCCATGTCAGGGCTTGAACAGGCACAGTACATGAAAATCCTGTTCCCCTCCCATATGTGGAACCAACACAGCCTTAGACATGGAGTTGATCATCAGACGGAGACAAAAATATTACCTTTGTTACTAAAAAAGACTAGGTGGGAGAACGTGTCTTAGCTGTGTTTGCTAAGTGAACCTTTTCATACTCTTCCAAAATTAAGTATATTTTCCTTTTCATAGGCTCAGCTGGACAATCACAGGCCTCCTCCGCAAAGGAAGAGCCTGCACCTACAGAAAGTAAAACTTGAAGAACAGAACTGGATGTGCCCTGAAAGAGATCAGGTTCCTGAAGAGAAGGGAGAAGCTGAAGGCCAAAACTCAGCAATCAGGTAACTTGCTCCAGGGTAGGACCAGAGAAAACAGCCAGGGCTGTTCCGATGGAAGAGGCGCCTTCCTATGGATAGAAACAGCAGCAACAGGCTGGGGGCGCTGGCAGAGGCCTGGGTGGGCAGATGGGCAGATCATTTGAGATCAGGAGTTCGAGAACAGCCTGCAACATGGTGAAAACCCCGTCTCTACTAAAAATACAAAAATTAGCCGGGCTAATTTTTAGTAGATCTCTTGACCTCGTGATCTGCCCGTCTCAGCCTCCCAGTGTGTTGGGATTACAGGCGTGAGCCACCACACTTGGCGTGTTAGTTTTAAAAAGCATATTATCAACAGTAAAATAAAAAAAAACAAGGCCAGATGTGGTGGATCATACCTGTAATCTCAGCACTTTGGGAGGCCGAGGCGGGTGGATCACCTGAGGTCAGGAGTTCAACACCAGCCTGGCCAATGTGGTGAAACCCCATCTCTACTAAAAATACAAAAATTAGCCGGGTGTGGTGGAGGGCGCCTGTCATCCCAGCTACTCAGGAGGATGAAGCAGGAGAATTGCTTGAACCCGGGAGGCAGAGGTTGGCAGTGAGCCAATATTGCTCCACTCATGCCAGCCTGGGTCCACAGAGTGAGACTTTGGAAAAAAAAAAAAAAAGAGAGAGAAAAAAGACAGGAAAGAAGGGAGGGAGGAAGGAAGGAAGATCAGCAGCAGGGAGTAAATGGCCACCGTGCTGGGATGACTTTTCTTTCCATCTCTGATTGGTCAAATTCCACACAAATGCCACCTACTACCTAACATTTCACAGGTCATTCTACAGGAAAAAGGTTGTCCCTGCACCACGCTTCTGCAATATTTTGCCTACACGTTTATTTTCGTCCGCACTTGAACATTTTTGCATACCATATTACTGACAGATTATTTAACATGCTATGTCTTCCACACAGTAGCTGTAATAGTGTCCTGAATACACAAAAATTACATAAATCTTAATTAAGTGATTAGAGTTTCTATTTACTTTTCTACTTTCTTAGGGCTTACCTTCCTTTCCTGAAGTTATTCTTCTAACGGCTGAGAATTTTCAAACACGAGTTTGGGTCGATCTAATTCAGTTCAGTTCTGCAAACATGTATCAATCTTCTCGGCCTCTGTACACGCATCTTGACTATCTTTACCCCGAGGAGAAGTGCGTTCTGTATATTTTATCTGCGTAAACACCCTTGGGCTGAATGGAGTGAAGTGTTAACTGTTGACCAGTGGTGATGGCTTTGAGGATTCTGTGAAAGAGAGAAGTTTTAAAACAGAATTTTATCAAGTCACAGATAAAACTTTCACAGGCTTTTGGTATCCTTTTCAACAAGTACATATCCGTGAGGAAAGAATAAAAAGGGTGCAAAGGGAACTACATTTAAAAAACGGTGCAGTAGAACCATTTACACTGAATTACGTATCTGGGACTAAACAGTGATGTCCTTGTGTCTCCACTAAGAACCATGCAAAGTGACAAGGAGGGGGACATAAGCTCAGACATGTATACTTTCACTGAAACGGAGATTCAGAAACATCCCACCTGAAAAAACAAACAACACCTTGGAAATGAGTGAAGATGACACCATGAATCAGTCCCATCAATGTGGGAAGTAAAGGCCAAGTAGTAAAGTAGGTGAGTAGTGCAGAGTGCAGAATCTACAAATCCTCAGCTGACATTCGTGCCTAGAAAGAGAGGGCGTAACCCTGAGGGAACGTTGTTATGTACAGATCTGAGGAAACGGCAAGAAGTAATGCTGAGCAAGAGGGAAGAGGAGAGGTAAGGCGCTTGTACAGAGAAGCCTCACGCATAAAGCAGCCTTCATCATTGCAGCAATGGAAGGAGTCCTTGAACGGAGAATCTGGGCAAGTTACCCTCATCTTGCTAAGTCTCTGGTACAGAGAAAAGGCAAATTGTTCAGATGTGAATCATAGCTAATGACTACATTGCTGGACCTACAGGGAGAAATACAAAAAAGGAACTCCTGAAAAGTCAAGCTTTTCATCAGATGAGAACTCACTAGGAAATTATCTCTATTGAGAAAAATTCCAATACAACGTGTCTTCAAGAATTTTCCTTTTTCTTTTTTCCTGAGATGAAGTTTTGCTGTTGCCCAGGCTGGAGTGCTGGCAATCTCAGCTCACTGCGACCTCCACCTCCCAGGTTCAAGCGATTCTCCTGCCTCAGTCTCCCAAATAGCTGGGATTACAGGCACCCACCACCATGTCCAGCTAATTTTTTGTATTTTTAGTAGAGATGGGATTTCACCATGTGGGCCAGGCTGGTCTTGAACTCCTGACCTCAGGTGACCCGCTCACTTTGGTCTCCCAAAGTGCTAGGATTACAGGCTTAAGCCACTGCATCCAGCCAAGAATTTTCAGTCATAAAACTAACTGTGAAAGAGTACTACACAGAGGAAATAAGTACACTTAGAGAATATTTGCCCGGACCACAAGAAGGTGTGAAAGAGGAACTGAGAGAAGTCTGGAAATAAATTGAAGCAAAAGTCACTTATTTGATGAACACTAAGTTACAAAGACTTTAAAAAATGAACAATACAGAAATCACTATAAAGGACATAAAGGCTAGAAATCAGAAAAGCAAAAGAAACAAAAATAAAAATGGGGTAAAAGACTTAGGAAGAAATTGGCATAGAAGACTGACCAAGAAGATTCAGTATAATATAAGCAGACTCCCCCTCAAAAAGGTAAACTTTGGAATAGAAGATTTAAAATTAATTTCAATGAACTTCCCAGAAATAAAAGATGACTTTAGTCTACATATTGAAAAGGTATATATCTTGGAAAATTGATATAAAATAGTAAATTCCAAAAAATATCTTAGTAAAATTGTTAGATCTTTAAAATATAGAATCCTTCAGGTAACCAGTTCCTCCTCCTCCACGAAAAAGAAAAAAAAATCAGGTTGGCATCAGTTTTGATATCAACATTCTATATCAGAAAATAATAAAAGAACACTTACACTATGGAATACTATGCAGCCATACAAAAGGATGAGTTCATGTCCTTTGCAGGGTCATGGATAAAGCTGAAAACCATCATTCTCAGCAAACTGACACAAGAACAGAAAACCAAACACTGCATGTTCTCACTCATAAGTGGGTGTTGAACAATGAGAACACATGGACACAGGGAGGGGAACATCACACCCTGGGGCCTGTCGGAGGGGTGGGGGTTAGGGGAGGGATAGCATTAGGAGAAATACCTAATGTAGATGACAGGGTGATGGGTGCAGCAAACCGCCATGGCACGTGTATACCTACGTAACTTGCACGTTCTGCACATGTACCCCAGAACGTAAAGTATAATGAAAAAAACCCCAAAACTTACAAGAAACTCAGAAATATAAGGATGAGCCAGGAGTTCGATAGCAACCAATCTGTACTTTAAATACAAGGGCTACAGGCAAAGAGTTTTGAACATAAAGAAACTCAGGGATTATTGTTCCCATGACTCTTTCTGGGCTTTCTACTGGAAAATGAGGTTCATATAATCCAGATGATGTTGGAATAACCTTAGCAAAAATACAAGTGAAAAGCACTGAATAGAGATTTACTGTAGAACTAAAGTAGGATCAGAATGTGGGGCTAAAGGTGGCAGGATAATACTGAAATGCAATATATGCTAATAATATGCAAATAACTAACCAATAAATGGGAAAAGGAAGAAAGTAGGCCATATAAGTCTCTGACTTTCTCTTAGGAACACTTAGGAGAAACGGAATATCATATTAAGCAAATAAGTCAAATAGAAGCTTAAGCTTGTTTAAGAGGATAAAGAATACTCTTGAAAAAACAGGAGAAGAGAATAAAGCTTACAAGTTAATTTTATTATTGCATATAGTAAGGAAGAAAAGATATTATAAAGAAAGAAGATACTAAAAGTATTAAGATATTAGCATTATGAAAACTTCCTATGATCAGAAAGAGAATGCCAGACCACATACTAAAAAACATAAAGCCATATGGCACACGGAGGCCTGACACATCAGTTATGTTAATTAATGTAAATGAGCTTAATGAACCTTTTAAAAGAAAAATGCTTTAAATTGATTCTCAAAGCAAAACCCAACTCTATTCTGTATATAAGAGACATTGCTGAAATAAAGTAATTCAGAATGATTGAAAAGGAAATGACAGGCGAAGGCACAGGAGGCTAATGTGACCAAGAGAACACGATCCTTCTATCAAAAAACAGAATTCAGCCCAAAAACCACTAAACGATATGCAGGCTACTTTATAAAAATAACACAATCACAATAAAATTAGTTTTAAAAATCTGTACTATCTGGGTATCACATAAAACAAATTTTCTTAAAGTTGAAACTATAAAAGACACACGAAGAAACAGAAACTCATTAATACAAAGAGAAAGAAGCTTTTGTCAGGCAAGGCAGATCAAGCGATTAAAAAGGAAGGATAGAAAATATCAAAGAAGGCTGGGCGGGGTGGCTCATGCCTGTCATCCCAGCACTTTGGGATGCCACGGTGGGTGGATCAGGAGGTCGGGAGTTTGAGATGACTAGCCTGGCCAATATGGTGAAACCCCGTCTCTACTAAAAATACAAAAATTAGCCAGGTGTGGTGGTGCAGGCCTGTAATTCCAGCTACTCAGGAGGCTGAGGCAGGAGAATCACTTGAACACAGGAGGTGGAGGTTGCAGTGAGCTGAGATCATGCCACTGCACTGCAGCCTGGGCGACAGGGCAAGACTCCATCTCAGAAAAAAATCAAAAACAAAAAAACAAAATAATATATGCGTGAGTATATGTGTGTGTGTATCACTATGTTTTGATAATGGTAATGAATACACTTTACTTTCGAGTTCCTGTAGAAGATTTCTTTAAAGACAGTATATAGGACACCAGACAAAAACCTCAAATGAAGTCCAAAAAGTAGCAATAATTCAACTAATCATCTGACAAAAATGCAATAAAAATTACATAATAGAAATTGATAACAAAACCCAAAAATAAAAAGGGTCTTTCAACCTGGAAAAACTGTTGAAATATCTTTTTAAAATAAATCCTGGGTCCAAAGGGAGATATGAAGATCCAAATTCCAGAATTTTCAGAAAACGATAGCAGTAATAATAAAACTACCTATCAGAATCTATAGAATATTGTCAACACCATCATCAAAAAAATTCACTGCCTTAAATACTTATATGAATGACAACAAAGAATAAAAAGTATGAATTAAGCATCTAACAAAAATCAATTGAAAGGAAGAAAAGATATTTAAAGCAAAAATTGAGTTAGAAATCATAACACAAAGTTTAAAAAAAACAGTTTTTTGGTCTTTTCAATAAATAGTTTGGGGACTATTGCAAAAGAATGCACTGGAACTCATACCCCAGATAATATAGAAAATTAACTCAAAATGGATTAAAGACCTATATAACAGCTAAAATTATAAAAGTCATAAAAGGAAATATAGGCATAAATTGTTAGACATAACACCAAAAGCACACAACAAAATAAAAAAGCAGACAAACTGTACAGCAAAATATAAAAAGTTTGTGCTTCAAAGGACGCTATTGAGAAAGTGAAGACTGCTTATGGAATAGCTCACTTCTCACACAGCAGAAAATTTTATTTTCTCCTATTCCATAAGTAGATAAGGGATTTTTATCTAGAATACAGGGAAAAAATTATAACTCAGTGATGAAAAAGACAGCTAACAATGACATGTTTTAGGGAATCAGTTCAGATGTGAGCTTTTTCAAGCTACCTCGCTGAAACCCTATAATAGGGTGCATTTTTCTTTGTGAGGGTTTACATGATCATTTTCTAGAAAGCAGAAGTATCTGTACCTACCTTTTTATATGAAGAAAATAGTGTCCTTGTGGTTTTAAAGACAAATGTGAAATAAAATTGTTTCACCTGAAAACACACACACTCAATGAGATACCACTTCACACCCTCTACGATGGCTGGAGTCAGTAAGTAGAGTAATAACAAGCATTATCAAGGCTGTACAGAAACGGAGACCCTCATACACTGCTGGTGAGAATGTCAAGGGTGCACCTCCCTGGAAAACAGTTTGATAGTTACTCAAAAGGTTAAACCGAGACCACCAATTGACCCAGCAATTCCACCCCCCGGGTATTTACAAGAGAAATGAAAGCAAACATCCACACAAACATTTTATACCTATGTTCACAGCGGCATTATTCATAACAGACAAAAACTAAAACAACCCAAATGCCCATCAATTGGCAAATGGATGAATCAAATGTGAAATGTGGCATATCTGTATGTGGAATCATATGGCAGCAAAAAGGAATGGCGCACTGATTCACGCTTCCACACAGATGAGCCTGGAGAACACGGTGCTCAGGGAGAGAAGCCAGTCACGGAGGACCGCGTGTCGTGTGATTCTGTTTATCATACAATGTTATACAGCATTAGACCTGCTTTATACAATACTTTGGAAGATTTTTCTTCTGTTTCCAGAGTCAGAATAGAAAAAGAGATTTCCATTTAAATGCCTAACCAAATCTCCTGTGACACTAAGTGATCCTGGCAGTTACTGTATGATTCTATTTATATGAAATACCCGGAATTGGTGAATCCTGAGAGACAGAAAGGAGATTAGTGTCTGCCAAGGACTGGGAGAGATGGGCAAGTGTGGGTCATGGCTAAGGAGCTGTGGGGGTTTCTTTTGGAGTGATGAAAATGTTCTAAATTTGATTGTAATGATTGTTGCACAACTCTGAATATACTAAAGTCACTGAACTCTACATTGTGAATGGGTGAATTGTATGGTACGTGAAATTTTTTTTTTTAAATTTAACAGCCTTATTGAGAGGCTGTTAAATTTTTTTAAAAAATAGTTCTTTGAAAAAGTCAATAAAAGAGATAAGCCATTTGCTAACCTAATCAAGGGCGGGGAGGGGGGCATGGGAGAGAGCGGACACAAATAGACAAAGTAAGAAATAAAAAAGGAACCTACATACTGAAAAAGAAAATGTTTTAAAATGACAAGCCTGCTTTGCATAAGTCCGGAAAAATAAATGTATAACCCTAGATGAACTGAATGATCTTTGGAAAATGCAATGTACCAAAAGTAACCCTGGAAAGGATGAAAAGTCTAAGCCCATCATATTCCACACAGAAAAAAATGTAGTAATCATTTTTCTCTTGTTAATACTGTGATAGAAACTACTCCCCAATCCCAGCGGCTTAAAAAAGCAAAGAATTAATTTGCTCACTTATATTACATGCCAACTGCAAGTTGTGTGTTTGGTCAGCACTGCTTCATGTATTTCATCTTGGGACATTTCTTCGTCTTTCTGTATTTAACCAGCCTTGCATTCCTGGGACATGCCATTTTGGGATATGCCAATCTTAGAGAAAGGGAGAAAAAGCAGAGAGCTTACAGAAACCCACAATGGCTCTTAAAGGTTTTGCTTGGAAGTGGCACACATCATGTCCAGGCAAAGAATGGGAATGTGTAAGCCTTTTTCAGAGAAAGCGGAAAGTATCTGACAGCAAAAATACAGTCTAGCGTATCTGTCAAGGAGCTACTCCTTAAAGAGGTGCCAGGACCATTTAGTGTCACAGGAGATTTTCCTAGACATTTAAATGGAAATCTCTTTTCTATTCCTACTCTAGAAACAGAAGAAAAATCTTCCAAGATATTTTTATAAGGCAGGTATATTGATAAGTATTGTACAAAATTAAAACTACAGAAGAATCTCACTTGTGAGTATTGGTGCAAAACTCAAAACATAAGCAGAAGCTAACAAAACATTAGAAGAACACTACATCTAGGCCGGGCGCAGTGGCTCACACCTGTAATCCCAGCGCTTTGGGAGGCCAAGGCAGGCAGATCACCTGAGGTCAGGCCTGGCCAACATGGTGAAACCCTGTCTCTACTAAAGATACAAAAATCAGCCAGGCGTGGTGGTGGGCACCTGTAATCCCAGCTACTCAGGAGGCTGAGGCAGGAGAATCACTTGACCCTGGGAAGCAGAGGTTGCAGTGAGCCGAGATGGCGCCACTGCACTCCAGCCTGGGCGACAGAGCAAGACTGTCTCAAAAAACAAACAAACAAAAAAACCACTACATTTTCGTTACATGGGATTGATTTCAGGAATGCAGGCTGGTTAAATACAGGAAAAGCAACATTATCACCCATGAAAATGCTGAAAATCTATTGTTATAGACTAAAAATCCACAAGAAGAATGACAACAACTACTTGCACTCCTTGAATACACGTTCCCTTCCCTCTAACATCCTCCTCCCAGCAAATCCATCCCAGCCTCACCAGGGAGGCTTGGCAGGAACACGCTGTGCTGTTTTACTGTACAGGGAATGCTCCTTTCCCTGGGGTGGAGGAGGGTCTTGCTCTGAGCCTGTGCTCTTGGGTCTGGCAGAATCAGGTGTCTATCCCAGTGCCTGAGTCCTGAGTCCAGTGGAGAGGACATGGTCTTCAGAGATCACTGGTATCCTGGTGTTTCTGTCCAGCCCATGGGACCCAGGCCTCCTCTTCCAGCTGTTCACACAGTTCCTCATCCCCACTCCCCTCTCTCTGCTCCGGTCTGTTGCTCGCTGTGTGTAGAGACAGCCCATTCCATTCCTATAATCCTCTGTTTCTCCCTTTTGTTAAAAGAATTAGCATTAGAATTAGAGGAGCTGTGGAAGGCCGCCTAGTTCATCTATTCTGTCAATTCAAGAATCCTCTTGCCAGCATCCTGGAGAGGTGTTTTGCCTGCTTAGGGATCTACACCCATCGGGAGCTCCCACTCAGCGAGCAACCCACTCCACTTCATTTTTTTTCTTTTGAGATGGAGTCTCACTCTGTTGCTCAGGCTGGAGTGCAGCAGCGAGATCTCGGCTCACTGCAACCTCTGCCTCCGTGGGTTCGAGTGTTTTCCTGTCTTAGCCTCCTGAGTAGCTGGGATTACAGATGTGTGCCACCATGCCCGGCTACTTTTTGGTATTTTTAGTAGAGTTGGGGTTTCACCATGTTGGCCAGGCTGGTCTCAAACTCCTGACCTCAAGTGATCCACCCACCTCGGCCTCCCAAAGTGCTGGGATTACAGGCGTGAGCCACCGCGCCTGACCTCCCCACTCCACTTCCGTTTTACCCTGTGACACTGGAAGTCCGAGCACTTTTTAATACTATCAGGATGTGTTTTAAAAACACTTTTCAGTTACTATTTTACTTGTGTAAAATATATTATTATTTACACACATTTGTAATTATAATGGATTTACCTGTGTTAAGCTGTGTAAGTAGCTGGGATTAGAGGTGTGCACCATCACATCTGGCTAATTTTTTGTATTTTTAGTAGAGACGGGGTTTCACCACGTTATCTAGGCTGGTCTGAAACTCCTGGATGTAAGCCATCCACCCGCCTTGGCCTCCCGAAGTGCTGGGATTATAGCTGTGAGCCACCACTCCCGGCCTCAGCCCACATCTCTAAAAAAAACCCTCTTCCACTTGCCCTGAGTAGTGCTTTCACACCAACTCAGTTAATGATGATTTATTATTATTAGTTATTACTGGGCCATATTCAAATTTCTCCAGTTTTCCTAAAACTATCCTTTCTGGCTGGTTTGTTAAAATGGGAATCCAGTCCAGAACCTTGCATTGTGTCTAGGAGCCCTGACCCAAGAATGTCCTAAATTCCCTCGAGTCACTGGAGAGAGACCTTGCTATCATCCTGTGCTAAATGAGCACACTGAGGCTTAAGAGGCTGAGTGAGTTATCTCAAAGTCATACCCTGAGAAGCAGCAGAATCTGGGTCTGACTGTTACTCTTTTGATTCCAAATGTCATGCGCTGGGTGGTGTGCTCTGGAAAGGAGAGTGGCCATGCACAGCTTGTATGTGGACCCGAATAGCTTCCTTCTGGCCAGCTGATGTCCAACAGATCTGGGTCTCTCCTGCTGATGATCCAACAGGTCCTATCCTGTGTCTCCTGAGCTGTTTCCATCCGTGCCAGCCTCACTCTGATGGTCTCCCCCGGTTTGCCCATATCCTCACCATCATTAATCAGATGCTGTGTCTGCTCTCTTAGTCCTTCCTCCCAAAAGCGCAAGTGTCAAGATTTCATTTGGTGACTCTACTGCCTTGGGAATCTCTTGTCTTTGGGTTGAAAAGACTTTTAGACTTACATAGTCCTTCCTCCCCAAAAGTGCAAGTGTTAAGATTTCGTTACATTTTTGTTATCAAATAATTAGGTCTTTTTTTTTTTTTTTTTTTGAGACGGAGTCTTGTGTCGCTCAGGCTGGAGAGCAGTGGTGCGATCTCTGCTCACTGCCACCTCTGCCACCTCTGCCACCCAGGTTCAAGTGATTCTCCTGCCTCAGCCTCCTGAGTAGCTGGGATTACAGGCATGTGCCACCATGCTGGGCTAATTTTTATATTTTTTAGTAGAGACGGGGTTTCAGCATCTTGGTCAGGCTGGTCTCAAACTCCTGACCTCGTGATCCACCCGCCTCGGCCTCCCAAAGTGCTGCCATTACAGGCGTGAGCCACCGCACCCGGTCTAATTAGGTCTTTATTCCCTACTTGACTTTGACTCTTGGAGATGGAGAGCATGTCTTATGTACTCTCATATTCTCTAGCACCATTTGCTGTGTTAAACAGAGGCACGCTCGGAATTTGTGTCCCAGCACTGCTGTGAGGCTTACCTTCCTGCCTGTGTCCATGTCAGCCACCATGACAGTGACTGGTTGCCATTTCTGTCCTCTACATCATTGGAAATAAACATTAAAAACGGCCTGAGAACTCAGAGGCTGTCCCTCTGTGGCACGATGAACACGGCCAGGTTGCCCTTCCTCTGGGGCAGCAGAACTTTGCTACACCCCAAATGCAGCAGGAAGGGAGATGGGAGATGTCTGTTCATTTACCCCAAGACCTCTGGAATAATCCCAGGTTCTCCAGCCCTGGGCTACAGGGGACTTGTCCTATTTATTTATTTCCCAGGTAGCCTCTGTGTAGCTCCGTGGGGTGTCCTTTGGGAAACGAGTTTTGTAATTTCCCATGCCCTATGTGTCCCCCTCAGGAGCAGTGCCATGGAAGGGGGAGAATGTGGCCCAGCAGTGCTGGGATTTTCTTCCATGAGAAGTTATTATCTACCTGTTTCTTGGGCGGAACTAGAGAGCTAGCCAATCTATCAGAAAAAACTCCTTTGATATTTGCAATGACACTCATTTAATGAAGTCACAAAAGGCCTCTGCTAAAGTTAAGATTCTTGCCTGGAGGGAATCACCTCTTGAGACCATAGAAGAACAGTGTGAAGTCATGGTCACTCTCATTTCAGTGTGGGTTTTTTCTTGGAGTCTTTATGAGAAGGTCATTCTAAACTTGGTCAGGAAAGGGGGAGATACTAAGAGAAAGACACAGAGGTCTGCGAGCCTCCAGGCAGTAGACGTTTGGGAACAAGGGGCAGCAGAAGTTAGCAAACCATGGGCTCTGGACATGCCCCCAGCTCCACCCAGAGATCCCGTGAACAGGAACTCCAGGGTGCCCAGCCATTGCCTTCGCCCAGAGTGGGGACCCAGCACTGGTCGTCTGGGTTCAGCTGCTGCAGCTGTGATTAGAGAGCAGATCCAGAACTGCGTCCATCCCACCAGCAGCTCTGTGGCCCGCTAACTTTATCACTCCTCCCCCAGAAAGGCACTGGAAAAGAAAAGCTAAACTTTAGAATATATAGAGTTGTCTTAGATTTGCTAACCTGGCCAGACACGGTGGCTCATGCTTGTAATCCCAGCACTTTGGGAGGCTGGGGCAGGTGGATCACAAGGTCAGGAGTTCGAGACCAGCCTGACCAACACGGCGAAACCCCGTCTCTACTGAAAATACAAAAATTAGCTGAGAGTGGTGGCGGGCGTCTGTAATCCCAGCTACTCAGGAGGCTGAGGCAGGAGAATCGCTTGAACCCGGGAGGCAGAGGTTGCAGTGAGCCTAGATTGTGCCACTGCACTCTAGCCTGGGTGAGAGTGAGACTCTGTCTCAAAAAAAATTGCTAACCCATACCACTGTGAAAAACTAGTGTATATCTATTTACAGTTCATTTTGTGTTTAGCACAAAAGGTATATATTCAAAATACTGTGTTAAAAAATTACTTAGGGGCCGGGCACGGTGGCTCATGCCTGTCATCCCAGCACTTTGGGAGGCTGAGGTGGGTGGGTCACCTGAGGTCAGGAGTTCAAGACCAGCCTGGCCAACATGGTGAAACCCCATTTCTACTAAAAATACAAAAATTAGCCAGGTGTGGTGGCACGTGCCTATAATCCCAGCTACTCGGGAGGCTGAGGCAGGAGAACCACTTGAACTGGGAGGTGGAGGAGGCTGCAGTGAGCCGAGATCACACCACAGCACTCCAACCTGGACGACAGAGCAAGACTCCATCTCAAAAAAAGAAAAAAAAGAAGAATTACTTAGGTTAATTCTCCCTGCCCCCTTTCAGTGTGGTTATGTTACTCTTTTGAAAGACAGTGGAAGTAGGAGGGGAATGTCTTACAAACTCATAGAATATACCATATAGGCAGATAGATTGAGCTATGGGTATAGATGTTGATATACAAACAGGTATGTATATAAAATCAAGTACAGAAGAAAACCAACCCAAAAGAATACAACCAGAAACAAAGAAATCTAACTGTATTTCCAATTAATAACAAACCACACTGAAAAAAGGAAGGAGATCTAATCCAAGTAACTCTTGAACATAGTAATTTGACTGTATATGTTCAGGATAAAGAAAACTTTAACTGTAAAACAATATCTTACCTTCATTTTTTTTACAGTAGTATGGAAATATTTTATGTATATTCTAAGATTTAGCTAATAAATAAATACAATATGAATAACATGACAAGAGCCAGGTTGCTTAATGTTGCAGAAAGGAGCCATGTATACAGAAAGGGGTGGCTGGGCACAGTGGCTCATGCCTGAAATCCAAGCACTTTGGGAGGCTGAGGCGGACAGATCATTTGAGGTCGGGAGTTTGAGACCAGCATGACCAACAGGCAAAACCCCATCTTACAAACTCCTGTTAATGTTGATATTTTGACTTCTTCCCATGAATCATGAATGTTCCTAATGGCATCTAGAATGGTGAATGCTTGGCTGGGCACAGTGGCTCACGCCTGTAATCCCAGCACTTTGGGAGGCTGAGGTGTTTGGATCACTTGAGGTCAGTGACTCGAGACCAGCCTGGCCAACATGGTGAAACCTCATCTCTACTAAAAATACAAAAATTAGCCAGGCGTGGTGGCAGGTGCCTGTAATCCCAGCTACTAGGGATGCTGAGGCAGGAGAATCATTTGAACCTGGGAGGCGGAGGTTGCAGTGAGTCGAGATCACACCGCTGCACTCCAGCCTGGGCAAAGAGAAAGACTCTGTCTCAAAACAAAACAAAACAACAAGAAAAACAAAGAATGGTGAATCCTTTCCAGAAGGTTTTTGCTTTGCCCAGGTCCATCAGTGGAATCACTACCTATGGCAGCTACAGCCTTACAGAATGTGTTTCTTACATAACAGTAGGACTGAAAGTAGACCTGACTTCTTGATCCACGAACTGCAGAATGGATGTTGCGTTTGTAGAGATGAAAACAATCTCCTTGTGCATCTCCATCGGAGCCCTTGGGTGAGCAGGTGCATTGTCAGTGAGTAATATTTTGAAAGGAATCTTTTTTCTCTGAGCAGCAGATCTCAACAGTGGCTTATAATATTCAGTAAACCATGCTGTAAACAGATGTGGGCTCATCCAGACTTCGTTATTCCACTCGTAGAGCACAGGCAGAATAAATTTAGTATAATTCTTAAGGGCCATAGGATTTTTGAAATGTTGTGGAAGACAAGGAAAATGTGGCACATATACACCATGGAATACTATGCAGCCATACAAAAGGATGAGTTCATGTCCTTTGTAGGGACATGGATGAATCTGGAAACCATCATTCTCAGCAAACTGACACAAGAACAGAAAATCAAATACCACATGTTCTTGCTCATAGGCGGGTGTTGAACAATGAGAACACAGGGACAGAGAGGGGAGCATCACATTGGGGTCTGTTGGGGGGGGGGCCAAGGGAGGTACAGTGGGGGGGGTGGGTAGGGAGGTCACGGAGGGATAACATGGGGAGAAATGCCAGATGTAGGTGACAGGGGGATGGAGGCAGCAAACCACATTGCCACATGTGTACCTATGCAACAATCCTGCATGATCTGCATGTGTACCCCAGAACCTAAACTACAATAAAAAAAAAGAGAGAAAAGAAATGGTAAATGAGCATTAGCTTTAACTTCAAGTAATCAGCTGCATTAGCCCCTAACAAAAGAGTCAGTCTGTCCTTTGAAGCTGTAAAGCCAGGCATTGATTTCTCATGCTCAAAAAGTTCTAGATGGCATCTTCTCACACTTTTGTGTTATGAGTCTTGCTCTGTTGCCCAGGCTGGAGGGCAGTAGCACGGTCTCAGCTCACTGCAACCTCCGCCTACCAGGTTCAAGCAATTCTCCTTTCTCAGCCTCCCGGGTAGCTGGGACTACAGGTGCATGCCACCATGCCCGGCTAAGTTTTGTATTTTTAGTAGAGATGAGGTTTCACCTTAACGAAGATGGCTTATTTTCTTAAACCTCATGAATCAACCTCTGCAAGCTTCCAACTTTTCTTCTGCAGCTTCCTCATCTCTCTTGGTTTTCACAGAATTGAAGAGAGGTGGGGTATTTCTCTGGATTAGGCTTTGGCAAAGGGAATGCTTTGGCTGCTCTGATCTTATCCAGACCGCTAAAACCCTCTCCGTATCAGTGATAAGACTGTTTCACTTCCTTATCTGCCATGTGATGGAGTAGCCCTTTAGCTTTCTTCAAGAACCTGGAGTAGCCCTTTAGCTTTCTTCAAGAACCTTCTCTTGGCATTCACAACTTGGCTGCTTGACAGAACGCTTAGCTTCCAGTCTATCCCTGCTTTGACATACCTTCCTCACTAAACTTACTCATCTCTGGATTTTGGATTGAAGTGAGAAAGTTGGGTACAGTGGTGCACACCTGTAATCCCAGCTATTTGTGAGGATGAGGAAAAAGGATTTCGTGAGCTCAGGAGTTTGAGACCAGCCTGAGCAATACAGTGAGACCCTGTCTCAAAAATAATAATAAAATAGTCTGGGCAGAGTGGCTCATGCCTGTAATCCCAGCACTTTGGGAGGCCAAGGTGGGCAGATCACCTGAGGTTGGGAGTTCAAGACCAGCCTGACCATCATGGAGAAACCATGTCTCTACTAAAAATACAAAATTAGCTGGGCTTGGTGACTCATGCCATAATCCTAGCTACTTGGGAGCCTGAAGCAGGAGAATCACTTGAACCTGGGAGGCGGAGTTTGCAGTGAGCCGAGATCACGCCATTGTACTTCGGCCTGGGCAACAAGAGCAAAACTCCATCTTAAAAACTAAATAAATTAAAAAAAAAAAGGAAGTGAAAGGCATGCAACTCTTTCTTTCACTTCAAATCTTAGAGGCCATTGTATAACCTCTTAGAGGTTATTGATTGACCTGACTTCAATATTGTTGTGTCTCAGGATAGAGGGGCCCAAGGAGAGGGGGAGAGGTTGTGGAATGACTGGTTGCTGGGGCAGGTCAGAACACACAAAAACATTTATCAGTTACGTTCACCATCTTACATGGGTGCAGTTTGTGGAGCCTAAAACCAGTCGCAATGGTAACATCTAAGATAAGTGATCACAAATCACCATAACAGATATAACAATAATGAAACATTTTAAATACCAAGAGAATTAACAAAATTTGACACAGAGACCCAAAATGAGCACATGTTGTTGGGAAAATGGCGCCAATAGACTTGCTCAAGGCAGGGTGGCCAGAAACCTTCAATTTGTAAAAAGTGAAGTATCTTCAAAGTACGATAAAGTGAAGTAGAATAAAATGAGGCATACCTGTCTATGAAACATTTTCTGGCATCATTCCATGCCTCAGACTGGAAAAGCACGTGCCATGAGGGTTCCTCCAAGCAGCAACTTCCCCTCAAGGTGGGAAAAGAAGAGCAGTAGGTCCTTCAGGAGCTCTCTCCACTTTGGACCTTTCCCCACTGAGGACCTCCGCAGGCTTTGCCATGCTGACTCCGCCTGACGGAGCTGAGCAGACCCCAAGCAATTGCACCCCCATCTCTGGAGACAAAGTAGGAACTGCTGCTACCTGCCAATATCCCTGACAAACACAGACACAGAAACCCCCGACGAAATACCCAGTTTAACTGCACATGTGCCACGATTGAGTGGGATGTATTCCTGGGGTACAAGAATGATCAACATATGCAAATCAATCAGTGTGATACACCACATTAAGAGAACAAAATAAAAATGTGTTAACAGAATGAATTTTAAAATGAAAGAAATAAATGATCATGGAGACACGAGTGTCTGAAGAGAAGTAGAAAAAAACATTCAACAAAATTCAACATTCCTTCTTGATAGAAACTGTCTAAAGATAGGTATAGAGGACGTAGAGCAAGATGACTCCATGGAAACCTGCACTGATCATCCTCCCTGCAAGAACACCAGCTTTACAACTTTCTACACACAAAAAGCACCTTCATGAGATCCAAAAATCAGATGAGCCATCGCAGCACCTGGATTTAACTTCGTATTGCTGAAAGAGGCACTGAAGAGGGCAGGAAAGACAGTCTGGAATTGCAGATATCCCCCTTCTACCATCCCCCAGCAGTGGCCACACGGTGTGAGAGAGAGAAAGCAGTGACTGTGTGACTTTGTCTTGAAACTCAGGGCTGCCAATGCTGGGTAAAACTCAACTAATGCCCGTGAAGGGAGCATTTAGACAAGTCCTGGCCAGAGGAAAATTGCCTATCCCAGCAGCTGAGTCAGAACCCAAGTTTCAACAAGCCTCAACACCACAGGCTAAAGTACTCTGGGTCCTAAATAAACTGGAAAGCCAGTCTAGGCCACCAGGACTGAAACTCCTAGGTGAGTTCAAGTGCTGTGCTGGGCTCAGAGCTAGAGGACCTGGCGGGGTGGGCACATGACCTAGTGAGACACCAGATGGGGCAGCTAAAGGAGTGCTTGTGCCACCCCTCACCAGCATCGGGCAGCATAGCTTGCAGCTTTGAAAGAGGCCCTTTCCTTCTGCTTGAGGAGAGGAGAGTGAAGAGTAAAGAGGAATTACAATTTGGATGCCAGCTCAGCCATAATAGGATGGGGCACTGGGCAGTTGTGAAGCCATTTCAGGCACAAATTCCCAGACATTTCTGGACACACCCTGGACCAGAAGGGAACCTGCTGCCTTGAAGGGAATAACTCGGTCCTATCACTAAAGAGCCCATGGGCCCTGAATAACCAGCAGCAGTACCCAGGTAGTACACACCATCAGCCTTGGGTGAGACTCTGAGATGTTCTGGCTTCAGGTTAGACCCAGCACACTCACAGCTGCAGTGTCTATTAAAGAGACTCCTCCTGGTTAAGAAAAGCAGAGGGAAAAGGAAAGGGGACTTTGTCTTGCAGCTTAGGTGCCAGCTCAGCCACAGTGGGGTAGAGTCCTTGATTCCAGGTCTTGGCTCCTGGGTGGCATTTCTGGGCATACCCTGGACCCAAGGGGAGCTGATTGCCCTGAAGGGTGAGTCCCAGGGCTGGCAGCATTCACTATGATGCTGAAGAATTCTTGAGCCTTAAGAGGACACTGGCAGTAGCCTGGTGACACAGTTTGGAAATTGATCCCTGCCCAAATCTCATGTTGAATTGGAATCTCCAGTATTGGTGATGGGGCTTGGTGGGAGTTAGGGCTGCTTGGGTCATGAAGGCAGATTCCTCATGGTTTGGTGCAGCCCTCGTGATAATGAGCGAGTTCTTGCAAGACCTAGTTGTTTAAGTGCGTAGCACCCCCACAACAACTCTCTTGCTCCCACTTTTGCCATGTGAAGTGTCTGCACACTTACGCCATGAGGAAAAGCTCCCTGAGGCCTGCCCAGAAGCAGACGCTGATGTACAGCCTGCAGAACTGTAAGCCAATTAAAACTCTTTTCTTATAAATTATCCAGTTTTGGGTATTTCTTTATATTAATGCAAGAGTAGCGTAACTTGGAAAATTGGTATCAAGAAGTGGGGAAATGCTGTAAAGATACCTGAAAATTGCTACACCTGAAAATGTGGAAGTGACTTTAGAATGGGGTAATGGGCTGACATTGGAAGGGTTTGAGGGGCTCAGAAGAAGACAGAAAAATGTGGGAAAGTTCTGAACTTCTTAAAGTCTGGCTAAATTGTTGTGACCAAAATGCTGATGGTCATATGAACAGAGTCCAGGCTGATGAGGGTTCAGATGTAAATGAGGAACTTTAACTAGAAACTGGAGCCAAGGTCACCCAACTTCTGCCTTAGCAAACAGCTTGGCTGCATTGTGTTCTTGGCCTAGGAGTCTGTGGAAGATCAGACTTGAGAATCATGACTTAAGATATTTGGCAGAAGAAACTGCTTTTTTGTTTGAGACAGAGTTTCACTCTGTCACCCAGGCTGGAGTGCAGTGGCATGATCTCGGCTCACTGCAGAAGAAATTTCTAAGCGGCGAAACATTCAAGAAGTTGCCTGGCAGCTTCTAACAGCCGACACTCAGATGCAGGAGCAAAGAAATAACTTAAGGCTGGAATTTATATTTAAACAGGAAGCAGAATGTGAAAGTTTAAAAAATGTGGAGCCTGGCTATGTGGCAATGAAAGAGTGAGCTTTTTATGGAGAGGAATCCCAGCAGGCTGTAGAGCAGCCACTTCCTAGAGACACTTGTGTAACTAAAGGGGTGGCAAGTGCTGCTATCCAAGACAATGTGAAAAAATCCTTGAGAGCATTTCAGAGACCTTCATGGCAGCTCCTCCCACCATGGGTCCGGAGGCCGAGGAAGGAAGAATGGTTTCTTGGGCCAGGCCCAGGGTTCTGCTGCCCTGTGTAGCCTTGGGACACTGCTCCTCACATCCCAGCCACTCCAGCTCCAGCTGTGGCTCAAAGCAGCCCATGTACAGCTCAGGCTGCCACTTTGGAGAATGTAAGCCATAAGTCTTGGTGGCTTCCATGTGGTGTTAGGCTTGCAGGAGCACAGCAAGAGTGAAGGAGGCTTGCCAGCCTTCACCTAGATTCCAGAGGATGTATGGGAAAGCCTGGGTACCCAGGCAGAAGTCTGCTGCAGAGGCAGAGCCCTCACAGAGAATCTCTATTAGGACAGTGAGGAGGGAAAATGGGGGATTGGAGGACCCATACAAAGTTCCCACTGGGACACAGCTTAATGGAGCTGTGGAAAAAGGTTATCACCCTGCAGACCCTAGAATGGGAGATCCACTGGCAGCTTGCACCCTACACCTGGAAAAGCCACAGGTACTCAACTCCAGGCCATGAGAGAAGCCACAGGCGCGGAACCCTGCAAAGCCACAGTGGTAGAGCTGCCCAAGGCCTTGGGAGGGCCATTTCCCACATCAGTGTGCCCAGGATGTGGGACGTGGATTCAAAGACTATTTTGGAGTTTTAAGAATTAATGACCACCCTGCTGGGTTTCAAACTTGAATGGGGCCTATCGCTCCTTTCTTTTGGCCTATTTCTCCTTTTGCAGTGAGAATGTTTAACTAATGCCTATACTCCCATTTTATCTTGGAAGTAAATAACTTGTTTTTGATTTTATAAACTCATAGGTGGAAGGGACTTGCCTTGTCTTGGATGAGATATTGGACTTTTGGAACAAGTTAAGACTTTGGGGGACTGTTGAGAAAGCATGCTTATATTTTGCAATGTGAGATGTACATGAGATTTGTGGGGGGCCAGAAGTGGTATAATATAGTTCGGACATTTGTTCCTGCTCAAATCACATGTTCAATTATAACTTCCAATGTTGCAGATGGGGCCTGGTGGGAGGTGTTTGGGTCATGGGGACAGATTCTCCATAGGTTGGTGCTTTCTTGCAATAATAAATGAGTTCTTGCAAAATATGGTTAAGAGTGAGGCACCTCTCTTCCCCAGCTATCTCTCTCTTGCTCCCATTCTCGCCATGTAAATTGCCTGCAAACTTCCACCATGGGTAAATGCTAACTGAGGCCTCCCAGAAGCAGATGCCAGTGTTATGCTGCAGAACCATGAGCCAATTAAACCTCTTTTCTTACAAATTACCCAGTTTCAGGTATTTGTTTACAGAAATGCAAGAACAGCCTAGTACACCTGTTAGTATTCCTTATGGGTCTGGGGTGGGTAGTAGACATAGGGGGGAGACTCTTCTGCCTGAGGAAAGCTGGGGGAAGAGTGGGAAGGCCTTTGTCTTGTGGTTTGGGTGTCATCTCAGATGCAGCAAATTGAGCACCAAGTAGATTTCTAAGGTTTCCAACTCCAGGCCCTGGCTCCCAGATGGCATCTCTGGACTCACCCAGGGCCCAGGTAACTTGGTGGTCCAACAGGAAGAAGACAAGCCTCATTGTCTTCATCACCTGCTGACTGTAGAGCCCCAGGGCCTTGAGCAAACATATGTGGTAGCCAGGGAGTGGTGATGGCGGGCCTTGGGCGATACCCAGTGCTGTGCTGGCTTCAGGTCTGACCCAGAACAGCCCCAGTGGTGGTGGCCACAGGAGTGCTTGTGTTACTCCTCCCCCCAGGAAGCTCAGGAAGCTTCCAGGAAGCTCAGGAGACTCCGTTTGTTTGGGAGAAAGTAAGGAAAGAGAACAAGAGTTTCTGCCCAGTACTTCAGATAATCCTTCTGGACCTCATCCAAGACCACCAAGGAGGTAGGTACCTCTACAAGTTGGCAAAAAATCACAACGTTACTGATCTTGGGGTGCACCCTAATGCTGTAGTGACAAAAAATGTCGATCACGGCACCAAGCCCCTTTAAATACCTGGAAAGTATCTCCAAGGACAGGTACAAACAAGTCCAGACTGGCAAGACTACAATAAATAACCCTTCAATCCTCAGCCACTGAAAAACATCCACAAGCATCAAGACAATCTAGGAAAACATGACCTCACCAAATGAGCTAAGTAAGGCACCAGGGACCAATCCTAGAGAAAAAGAGATATGTGAACTTTCAGAGAGAGAATTCAAAATAGTTGTTTTGAGGAAACTTAAATATATTCAAGGTAACACTGAGAAGAAACTCAGAATACTATCAGATAAATTTAACAAAGAGATTCAAATAGATAAAAAGAATCAAGTAGAAATTCTGAAGCTGAAAAATGCAACTGACATGCAAAAAATACATCAGAGTCTCTTAATAGCAAAAATGATCAAGCCCAAGAAAGAATTAGGAAGCTGGAAGACTGTATTTTCAAATATGCTGTCAAAGGAGACAAAAAAGAATAAAAAAGAATTAAGCATACCTACAGGATCTAGAAAATAGTCTCAAAAAGGCAAATCTAAGAGCGATCAGTCTGAAAGAAGAGGTAAAGAGATAAAGACAGAAAATTTATTCAAAGGGATAATAGCAGAGAATATCTCAAACCTATAGAAAGATATCAATATCCAAGTACAAGAAGGTTATAAGACAGCAAGCAGATTTAAACCAAAGAAGACTATAGTCTTCTTGACTCTCAAAGATCAAAGATAAAGAAAGGATCCCAAAAGGAGCAAGAGAAAAGAAATAAATAACATACAATAAAGCTGCAATATAACTGGCTGCAGACTTTTCAGTGGACAAAAGCATAGGAGAGAGTAACATGACATATTCAAAGAGCTGAAGGAAAAAAAAGTTTACCCTAGAATAGTATATCTGGTGAAAATATCCTTCAAATATTAAGGAGAAGTAAAAATCTTCCCAGAGAAACAACAGCTGGCTGAGGGATTTTATTAACACTAGACCTGTTCTACAAGAAATCCTGAAGGGTGGTCTCCGATCCAAAAGAAAAAGATGTTGGTGAGCAAATCAGCTGAAGGCACAAAACTCGGTGCTAACGGTAAGTACACAGAATATTAATTGTGGTGTATAAACTATTCTTAATTAGAAAGATTAAAAGATGAACCAATCAAAAATAGTAACTACAACAACTTTTTAAGACACAGACAGTACAATAAGATTGAAATAGAAACATCAAAAAATTAGTGAGGTGGAGGGATAAAATTAAAGTGTAGTTTTTATTCATTTTCTTTTTGTTTATGCAATCATGTTAAGTGGTCATCCGTTTAAAATAATAGATTATAACACATTATTTGCAAGCCTCATGATAACCTCAAATCCAAAAACATACAATGGATACACAAAAAATAAAAAGCAAGAAATTAAAACATACTACCAGAGGAAACCACCTTCACTTAATAAAAAAAAAAAGGAAAGCAAGAAGAAAAGACCACGTAACAACTGTAAAACAAATAGTAAAATGTCAGGGTAAGTCCTTACTTATCAATAATAACACTGAATGTAAATGGACTAAACTGTCCGATCAAAAGCATTCAGTGGCTGAATGAATTTAAAAAGCAGGACCCCAGTGATCTGTTGCCTATAAGAAACACACTTCATCTATAAAGGAACAGAGACTGAAAATAAAGGGGTGAAAAAAGAGCAGGAGTAGGTATATTTATATTAAAATAAATTTCAAGACAAAAACTATATAAAGAGATAAACGTCACTATATAATGATAAAGGGATCAACTCAGTGAGAGGATATAACAATTGTAAATATGTATGTACTCAACATTGGAGCACCCAGATATATAAAGCAATATTATTAGAGCTAAAGAGAGAGATAAACTTCCATATAATAATACTGGAGATTTCCACAGCCCATTTTTAGCACTGGACAGATCTTCCAGACAGAAAGTCAACAAAGAAACATTGCACTCAATCTGCACTGTAGACCAAAATGGATCTAATAGAGATTTATAGAATATTTGCCCCCACAGCTGCAGAATACACATTTCTCTCCTTAGCACATGGATCATTTTCAAGGATAAACCACATGTGAGGCCACGAAACAAGTCTTAAGGTAAAGAGATAAAGACAGAAAGTTTATTCAAAGGGATAATAGCAGAGAATATTCCAAACCTATAGAAATATATCAATATCCAAGTACAGGAAGGTTATAAGATAGCAAACAGATTTAAACCAAAGACTACCTCAAGTAGTCTTCTTTATTCCCAAAGATCAAAGATAAAGATATCAATTCTTTATCATTCAAAAAATTTAAATAATATCACCTATCTTCTCTGATCACGATGGTATAAAACTAGAAATCAATAACGAGAAATTCTGGAAAATATACAAATATATGGAAATTAAACAATATGCTCCGGAATGACCAGTGAGCCCCAACTGGTTAGTACTAAGAGGTGTCCAGGCTACAGCATGACAAGGTAAAATGGGAACCCCATCCAAAGTGGGGTGGATTGCTCTACTGTGGGGGGGTTCCCCATCACTGTAAACCCTAAACAGGCAAAACGGCCTCTTCCAGGTTCCTGGAAAGAGGATTCCTGATTAAAAGAAAAATGAACTAGATTGCCTTCCACAGCACCTCTAATTCCAATGCTCATTCTTTTAACGAAGGGGAAAAGAAGAGGAGCTAGAGGTAAGGGAGAACTTTGAGGAGTTAAGAGTCAGTTGTCCTGAAAGTGACAGACTCCTATCAGTGGTGGGGATTCCAGGGGAGCTCAGGGTCTAGGGGTGAGTCCATCCAGAGGTGGTAGAGGAGGAGCTACACGGAATGGGCTGTGCTCTATGTGCAGCCAGCAACAGACAGGAGAAGAGAGAGGTGGTGGTGGTGAGGGGTGATAAACAACAGAATAAAGAGCCAGGATAGGAGGGCTTGGGTCTCTCATGGGCTGGACAGAAACACAAGATACCAGGACCTCTAAGAGGTGTGTTCCCTCCATAGGACTAAGGACTCATGCCTGGCTCTGTCAGACCTCAGAGTACAGACTCAGAGCAAGAACCTCACCTACGTCAAGTAAAGGAGCATTCCCTCTAAAGTAAAATGAGCACAGCCATGCCAAAGCCTCCCCTGCTGAGGCTGCTGAGAACTTCCTAAATCCCTTCAAGAGTCACTGAAGGTAGATGTTGCCATCAACCTGTGCTATATAAGGAAACTGAGGCTCAACGAGGCTGAGACAAAAAAACTAAAAATAAATCTACCATATGATCCAGCAATCTCACTGCTGAATATATATCCAAAAGAAAGGAATATATAGAAAGAAATAGGAGATATATCTGCTCTGATCTGCTTATTGTAACATTATTCACAATAGCCAAGATATGGAATCAATCTAAGCGTCCATCAATGGATAACTAGATAAAGAAAATGTGGTATAAATACACAATGGAATATTATTCAGCCATAAAAAAGAATGAGATTCTGTCACTGGCAGCAACATAGATGAACCTGAACCATCAAATTAAGTGAAATAAACCAAGCTCAGAAAGACAAATATTGCATGTTCTCACTCATATGTGGGAGCTAAAAAAAAAAAAAAAGATCTCATGAAGGTAGAGAGTAGAATGATGATTATCAGAGGCTAGAAAAGGTAGGGAGAAGGGGGAGTGAAGAGCGTTTGGTTAATACAGTCCAAAAATACAAATACGAAGCACAAAAGTACAGTCAGGCAGAAGGAGTAAGTTGTGGTGTTTGACAGCTCAGCAGGGTGGCTACAGTTAACAGTAACTTATTCTATATTTTTAAAAAACCCTAGAAGATCTGGAATGCTCTCAGCATAAAAATATGATAAATGTTTGAGATGATGGATATCCCAAGTACCCTCAACCTGATAAGTAGAGGAATATGAATCAATTATTATTCTTTTGACTCCAAATGCTATGCTTCGGTTGGTGTGCTTAGGAAAGAAGAATGCCAGTCAAGAGCTTACATTTACAACCAAATAGCTTCCTCCTAGCCAGCTTTGTTCACTCTGATTGGGGTCTCTCCCACTTACGGTGCCAGAGATCTCATGTATCTCCTGAGTTCCTTCCATCAGTGCCTTGAAAACACAGGCTCCTCTCAGCCCCACCCCTGGACTTCATGTCTGGAGGGTCTCTTCCTTCTGCCTGAAACATTCTCTCCTCTGCCACTATCCACCCCCTACCTCTTCATTTAATTTCTGTTCATCCCTTAGGCCACGACATAAATATCCCAAAGAAGACTCTCTGCACCTTCCTGGATGTTCTGATATTCTTAATATCCCCCTATTTTAACACCACTAGAATTTCCAATATTTATTTGATCAAGTCTACCTATCACCAGATGAAAGCTTCGATAAGTCAGGACCACTGTATGCTTTGTTCTGCATGTGATTTTTCAGCACCTAAAATAACTTATGGCACAAAAAAAGATATTCAAGAAATATTTGATGCTCAAGACATGAATACTGGAAGATACATGATTCAACTTTTCATTTTACAATCAGAAAAATGAGGCATGTGAAAGTAAGGAGACAAAAAGCGCATTTCCCTGGATTCGTGAGTTAAACAAAAAAAAACCACAAAATTATCTTACTCTCTTTTTCTAGTATAAAGCCTCCTGTAAAAATTTTCAACGGGAAGCATCCTATTCGGGTTTTAGTTCAAAATAAATATATCTTTGAAAAGAAGTAGAAATATATCCCTTATATAAAAATAAAAATGTAATTATTTTTAGTTCAAAATAAATATATCCTTGAAAACTTGAATTTTCAAAGATTATTTTTATATCTTAGAGGAATACAATCTTTAATCTCATGAGTCTTTCAGGCATCTTAACCTCATCGCCTCAAATAATTAGTTAATTGACTAAATGATTTTAAATTTGCACCTCTGATTTCTGGAACTATTAGCATTACCTGCTTTTTTCGTTGGTTCATTTTTTTGTTTTGTTTTGTTTTTAATTGTTAGAGCCTTGGAATTTCACCCATTTTCTATTTCTACTTAAAGATAAAAGTGATGTCTGACTCCAGTGGCCTTCTTTTAAACCGAGGTATGAGTCTACAGCTTACTCTATGACATATTTTCAATGACTTTATTTTCATTAGGTTTGTTTCTTTTTTTATATTGTCTTTCAGTTTTAATGTCTTAAGAATGTGAATTTTTTTTTTTTTTTTTTTTTTGAGATGGAGTTCCACTTTTGTTGCCCAGGCTGGAGTGCAATGGCACAATCTTGGCTCACTGCAACCTCTGCCTCCTGGGTTCAACTGATTCTCCTGTCTTAAACTACTGAGTAGCGGGAATTACAGGTGCCTGCTGCCATATCTGGCCTAATTTTTTTGTATTTTTAGTAGAGATGTGGTTTCAGCATGTTGGCCAGGCTGGTCTTGAACTCCTGACCTCCTGATCTGCCCGCCTTGACCTCCTAAAGTGCTGAGACTACAGGCATGAGTCCCCTCGCCTGGCTGAAAAATAATTAAAAAAAAAATTTTTTGCTAATTCTTAAATTGTGTTCAAGTAAAAAATTGTGTTCCAAGTATCTATTCCTGTGATCATATAAGACCACAGTTGATCTGATATGACTCCTTTTTTAAATTCTACTAGTGAATATTTAGTTAACTAGAAGCATTAACATATTTAAACTTTTTTTCTCTATTTATAAACTCCAGAAGCAAACAATAACCTGAGTCACAAGAATTAGAATATATTTTGCTATTAGGACAAATACATAATGTATGTGGAACTTAAAACCTAGATGACGGGTTGATGGGTGCAGCAAACCACCATGGCACATGGATACCTATGTAACAAACCTGCACGTTCTGCACATGAATCCCAGAACTTAAAGTAAAATAAAAATAAAGAATATATTTTGTTCCTTGCATTTCTTCCCAATCTTCAGATTCATGGTCTTTGTTAAACTATTCAAAGATTTAAAATACAGGTTATTCCAAAAAATTTAATTTGTGCAAATAAAATTTTATTTTAATAGGATATTTTCAGTATTTTCACTGCGTGTTGTAAATATATCTACAACAGAAGTAACCTAGCTGGGTATACTTTGAGTTGTGACGTTTTCCTCTTAAAACTCTAGTAATTCTTCAGTGTTTTCTTGAACTGATGTTTTGTAGGGAGAAGTCTAAAGCCAATTTGATCTTTTATTTCTCTTTATGTAATCTGTTTTTCTCTGGCATTAAATTTTCAATTCTTAAAAGAATATTTTTCCTGTCACTAAAATACCAAAATATTACTAGGATACATCTATGGATATTTTCATTAATAGTCTGAAAACTACAGTGAGGTTTTTGATTTTCTAAAATATTTCCTTTTATGTAACTTTTTTTTTTCTTAAAGACAGAGGCTTGCTCTGTAGCCCAGGCTGGAGTGCAGTGGTACAATCTCAGCTCTGACTCCTGGGTTCAAGCGATTCTCCTGCCTCAGCCTCCTGAGTACCTGGGACTATAGGCGTGCACCACCATGCCCAGCTAATTTTTGTATTTTTAGTAGAGACAGGGTTTCACCACGTTGGCCAGGCTGGTCTCAAACTCCTGACCTCAGGTGATCCACCCACCTTGGCCTCCCAAAATGTTAGGATTACAGGCGTGAGCCAACGCCCGGCCTGTAACTTTAATTATTGTTTTTGTTCTGTTTGTTCTGCTTTCTTTCTATGGAACTATTCTTCCTAAGTGAGAGCTCTACATTTTCTCCAAAGTTTTTCATTTTCTTTCCTTGTTTTAAACTCTTTATCTTTTTAATCTTCTTTAAGGAAAGACTTTTGAAGTCAGTTTTATGTTATTATTTTCTGAAATGACAATTTGGCTAAAATGCCAATTAAAATGTTTTTCTGTCTCTTATTTATTTCTGTTTGCTGTTTGCTGGTCAACTTTATTTTCATTAAGTTTGTTTCTTTTTTTATACAGTCTCTCAGTTTTAATGTCTTAAAAACAAGAAAACCAATTTAAAAAAATTTGTTTCATTCTTAAATTGTGTTCAAGTAAAAAACTTTGTTCCAAGTATCTAAAATGTTGATTGCTGTTTTTTATTCTGCAAATATATTTCATTGATCATTCCTTTTATACAAAATGTCTGTAAAAAAAAGAAGGGATTTAACCAAACCTGAAATTTGCCAACAAACAAATTTACTGTCTCTCTTATCTGCAGGTTTTTCTCTTTGGGGGGATAAGTGGAACTTAGTGATTTCCTTCATAAGTTAATGAAATCTGCAGTCACAGCCCACAGAAGATATGTGCAAATGTTTGAAAGTTAAAGCATTATTTTCGTTATAGTTCTATGCCAGTGCCCAATTCATTGCACCCAAGGAGTACCCAGTAAACAAAACATGGAAGAAGTAAGAGATTCTGAGAAGGCCTTCAGTAGTCCAATGTTGTTACTAGGAAGAAAACATTTATTGTGGGATGTCATTGTATCTGTGTCTTGGGAACCTATGTCCTAGAAACTGGAGCATGAGCTGAACACAGCAAATAAAAATAGAGCAAATGGGATGGTGTGACCTGAAATATATGTAGAGGAAAACATAATTCAACAAAATTTGTTTCAACATCCAGCATTGCAGAATCTGCTAGAAGATTTTAGAGATTTGTCCAACAATTACATAACTAGTTTAGGTGTTAGTAAATAATAGCCAATGTTTACTGAGTGCTAACTGTAGGCCAGGCTCAGTTTAAAAACTTTTCAGGTATTAATTAATTTGGTGCTCATAAGAACTTTATGAGGATGTTATCACTATTATTATTTTTATTTTACAGATGAGTATATAAGTTAATAACTGTCCACATCAGTTTCAGCTGACATGCACAGAGCCAGGACTGAAAACTAGCCAGGGCTCATACTGTTCACCATTGTCCTACACAAAAACATAGTGACTTCTCTGCCAGTGGAGGTATTCAGTCATAGTATCATGAACATTTATCAAAGCCATTATAAAACCGACAGGCACATGAAGTGGACTAGACATATAGGCCCTTTTCATCTCTGAAACTCTAAAAAATTAAAATACCTGCCTTTAGTATGCTTGATTTTAAAAGTACAGGTCAGGCATTGTGGTTCACACCTCCTCAGCACTCTGGGAGGCCAAGGTGGGTGGATCACGAGGTCAAGAGATCGAGGCCATCCTGGCCAATATGGTAAAACCCCATCTCTACTAAATATACAAAAATTAGCCGAGCATGGTGGCACGTGCCTGTAGTCCCAACTACTAGGGAGGCTGAGGCAGGAGAATTGCTTGAACCCAGGAGGTGGAGGTTGCAGTGAGCCAAGATTGTACCATTGCACTCCAGCCTGGGTGACAGAGTGAGACTCTATCTAAAAAAAAAAAAAAAAAAAGTATAACTCTTACTCCAACCCTTCTCAAGTCAAATCCTAGAGAAAGAGGAAATATGTTTCTTTTTCGCATACTACACACCAGAAAGGATTGGGCTTTGGGCTAGAAGACCAACCACTCAGTTGTACCATAGTCTTGTAACTCCCAAGGCATGGTTCCAAGTTTGTGCGGGACAGCAGAGAAGAGGGGGTCTGCAATCCGGTAAGTGGGATGGAAAAGCTTGGCCCACAGTTTGGACCCTGGAGACACAGTCTCTAGAAAATCCTCTTGCCCATCCTTTCCTCTGGAAAATAATTCTAGGAACTATCACTCTTAAGTGCCACTGTCTCCCTCCAGGGAAAAGTTGTTAAGAGTGTGTAATGAGTCTCAACAATTACCCTGGCTTTGGCCTGAATGAAGATCCCAGGGAGTTATGTTTCAGGAGACTACATAACCTAGTGAATAATTTCCAATTTTCTCTATGTTATCACCTGCCCTGCTTCCTTGAGAGGGAAACTAGATTCCTCATTGTCAACTTTCCAGGACTCCACCTTCCACCTTCTTTTCCATCATTGGGAAGCTTGGGGTTGCTCTTTCCAAACCATCCCAGTCCTGTCTCCTCTGCTTCAGAAACACAAGACCAGAGACATGCTCTCCAGCATGCCTGCTCCCAAAAAGGACTGCCAGACCAGATGGCTGTAAACTCTTCATGTATGGAAGAGGAAGGCCAGGGACAGGACACTTTTTAACAGGTAGGGGCTGTGGATGTTAGAGGGTCTTTATGACAGCAACATCAAGAGATAAGGTACCAACAACTGCCCTGCATGCATCATCTCCTTCAACCCTCGCAAAACCCCCACAAGGTAAGTAGAATTATGCCATTTTACCAGATGAAAAAATGGTGACTTTAATTGCCTAAAGTCACACAGAGAGGTAATGGCAAAACTAAGACTCAAACATTGGCCCAATGCCAATACCAAAGTTTTCAAGATCAAATGGAAAAAAGGCAGAGAAAGAGACAGAGAGAGAGAGACAGGGAAAGACAGAGGATCCTTTCCTTTTGATAATGCTTTTCCTTGGGCTCTGTCCAGGAAAACAGGATAGAGAAGGAGTGTTTCTGATTTAGTTATCTCTGTCTGGAACTCTCTTCACCTCCTGAGGTTTTGTTGTATATGTGTAGACACGTGCATGTCAGTGTACATGTGCAATGGCACAAGCATACTATCTTAGGGAGGCACTGTCAAGACACCTTCCACTTCCACCTTCAAAGCAGCATGCAAATTACAGAAAATTACATTACTTCATTATTGAAGCACTGATAAGCTGAATGATGAGTGAGTCTCAAAGCACTCACAGGCCAACTCTTTGGCCTTGTCTGCTATCCCTGATGACAAAGGGAAACACTAGGCCTCTTCTGTCCAAGAAAAACTGTCTTCAGCACTGTCACACTCTCGTGATGGATATCTCAGAGCACAAATACTCTCTGCGAAGGAGGAGTTTAGTGGCCAAGTGCTACTTGGGATTCTGACTTCATTCCAGGGATCTCAAGGCCTTTGATCTGCCTATAGCATTCATGTTGATGCAGCTTCTGGCTTCTCTCCCAGGTCTGTAAGAGTCTTTTATCTCTTTCTCCAGGGTTTCAGGAAAAAAAAAAATCATCTTTCTATTATGATGATGACACTCTAAGAATTAATGAAAAGGAAAGAAACACAAAAAGTGGCTCAACCGTCAAAGACAGGTTTATTTTGGAAAATAAACCTGAGAGGGGCTTCTGGCCAAGTTAGGTTAGTGGCACTCTCTCTTACAGACTAAGAATTTTTAAGGACTCAGGGCAGGAGAGTTTATCAGAGGCATGGACTGCTTCTGTGTCTCTTTGTTGTGCTTATCTGGGAGGGAGAGTTGTGTGTCTGTTCTCATCCGTCTTTCTGCAGCTGCAGGCACACCCCCCAAGTCTGCTTTTAGCTTCCCTATCTTAGTGCACCTGAAGGGAAAGGAATGTGCTTATTAAGGCCCACTGTTTTACTGGGGCCCATTGTATGAAGGTGAAGTTTGGCAGTTACCCAAGAGACTTCCCCCCACCCCTTCCTCTATGCCTGAGCTGTCTTATCTGCGTTTTACTGGCTGCTTTTTCTGACTGCTTGTAGTTAGGAGAGAAGTGATTTCCTTGAAATGCATGAGGCTAGAAAGGGAGCTGGAACTTGAAGTTAATTTTTGTATTTTTAGCAGAGACAGTGTTTCACCATGTTGGCCACACTGGTCTTGAACTCCTGACCTCAGGTGATCTGCCCACCTCAGACTCCCAAAGTGCTGGGATTACAGGTGTGAACCACCACGCCCAGCCAGTAATTCATTTTTTAAAAAATATGTACACTTAATTTTTTTGCATTTTTAACTCCTTCCCATTTTTAAATTGAGATGTAATAGTCATACATATTTGAGGGCACATGTAATATTTTGATACCTGTATACAATGTGTAATGCTATAATTGGGGCAACTGATATATCCATTGTCTTAAACATTTGGCATTTGTGTTGAAAACATCGTATTCTTCTCTTCTAAGGTATTTTGAAATAATACATTATTGTTAACTCTAATTTCCCTACTGTACTATCAAATACTAAAACGTATTTCTCAGAATAAAGTAATTCATTTTAATACCTGAAAAAGTAATTTTTTTTCTCCTCATGCTTTTCCTCAAATGGACTTAGACTTCTTGACTCTTTATTCGTCTACATCAATTTTAGGATCAGTTTGGTAAGTTCCATGTTTAAAATAAACCTGTGGTATGTTGATTAGATTGTACCAAATTGACAGATTAACTGGGGAAGAACTGACGTTTTTACCAATTGAGTTTTTCCATCACCAGTGCTTTTATCTCCACGTTTTTAGATATTCCATTTTTCTCCTTAGGCAAAGTTTTGTAATATTTGATAACAGTCTTGGGCTTCTTTTGTTAGAATTATTTGAGATTCTCTAAAATTTCTGTTGCTTTATGAATGGGGATTTTTTTCAAATTATATTTTCTAAGTTATTTTCACCTACAGACAGAAACAGCATTGATTATTTTAAATAATGATTTACATCTAACAAACTTTCTGAAATCTCTTAGTGTATCTATTGATTCTCTTTGATTTTATTTGTAGACAACCACATTTTCTGTGAATTGTCTCTATTTCCTTTCCAATTCTCATAAGGCAAAATTTTCTTAAAATGATCCTTTCAAATATAGGATAATATTTTAAGTGTTTTAAGCAGACAACTCGAGTTAAGCTTCCTGCTTCTGAAGACCTGTGACACATCTCCTGTACCAAAGGGGCATTAATAGCACAGACTCCATCCTTGAGAGCCAAATTCCTGGTTCAAAACCCCAAAGGACCAATACAGCATCAGTTATAGCCTAACACCCCTGCTCTGAGTTTTCTCTTAGGCTTAGCTACATTTTTTAAAATTTTTATAATTTATCTAGAATATTTATGTTTTTTTTTTTTTTTTTAACAGAATTTTGCTCATTACCCAGGCTGAGGTGTAATGGCACGATTTTGGCTCACTGCAACCTCCACCTCCCAGGTTCAAGCAATTCTCCTGCCTCAGCCTCCCGAGTAGCTGGGATTACAGGCATGTGCCACCATACCCAGCTAATTTTATATTTTTAGTATATATGGGGTTTCTCCATGCTGGTCAGGCTGGTCTTGAACTCCTGACCTCAGATGATCCACCTGCCTCAGCCTCCCAAAGCGCTGGGATTACAGGCGTCACTGCACCCGGCTAGAACGTTTATGTTTTAATAGAAACAGGATCTGTCAACATGAGTTTGCTATGCCATGTTGCCCAGAGTTCTGTTCTGAAATCTTACACTTCTGTATCATATGAGCTAACATCTCTGAGCCCTCCAAAACTACTGATCCCTTTGAAACCCCTGAGGTGTTATGATTCTGTGTGAAGATGAGAAAGGGCATTTCAAGATAGAAAACCAGTTACTTTAGGTGCAAAGATGAAAGAGCACCTCGTATTTGGGGGATAAGATCATTAGACCTGCATCCCCAGGGCTTAGCATATAATTCACACGTTTACTATATGAGACACCAGGAACTGATGATTGAATTAATTATAGATCAGATTACCTATTGAGCATAAGTGTTTTAAGAAAAAAATTATTGAATTACTTAAGCTATGTTGGATTATAGTAACAAATACATCAGAAAATGTTTAGGCCGGGCGTGATGGCTCATGCCTGTAATCCCAGAACTTTGGGAGGCCAAGGTGGGCAGATCACAAGGTCAAGAGTTTGAGACTGGCCTGGTGAATATGGTGAAACCCCATCTCTACTAAAAATACAAAAATTAGCCAGGTGTGGTGGCACATGCCTGTAGTTCCAACTACTTGGGAGGCTGAGGCAGGAGAATTGCTTGGACCTGGGAGGCGGAGGTTGCAGTGAGTCAAGATCATACCACTGCACTCCAGCCTGGGTAACACAGTGAGACTCTGTCTCCAAAAAAAAAAAAAAAAAAAAAAAGAAAAGAAAGAAAAGAAAAGAAAAGAAAATGTTTAAAACAAATAAGAGTAATTGTTTAAACAAATAAGAATTTATTTTTCTCTGACAGTCATAGTGGGTCCTCTTGGTCGGGAGTGGCTCTCCTGGATGTGGAGAACTAGGGACACAGGTTCATTTCACCACAAAACTCCATTGTCACATTCAGCCTCTTCACCATTTGCATCCAGCTGGCACAAGGAGAGAAAGGGTATGGAGGAGCCCAGAACCATCAAGTACAAGTAGAACTCAGTTGGTAGAAGGCAGATACCTTACTACACCTCATTGCAAGGGAGGCTGGGAAATGCAGTCTAATTGAGTGTCCAAGAAGAAGACAGCAATGCAGATTTAGGTGAGCAGCTAGTAGTCTCTGCAACAATTAATGTGGTCTCAAAATGCAAGATGGATCAAAAAAGAGGGAAATGTGGTGAAGCAGTTAAGGGACTACTATAATATTTAAGTTTAAAATGATGATGGCCTAAGCTAAATTAGTGAGGGTAAGAAAATAAAAAAGTTGAGTTATGTAAGAATTTTTTCAAATGAAGATTCAACAAGGTCAGATGTACAGGTGGAAGATAAACTGGATGAGTATTTCTGTGAGAATCCCACATGTGGGGAACCATGAAGTAAACCTGGGTTCAACTCAATAATAATTGAGTGCAAATTAATTGGTACACAAAATGAATAATATTTTACACAAATCTATTTGGAAGACAAGCAAGTTATGATTTTCCTCTTCAAAAAAATCTTCCACACTACTTAGTTTGTAAGTGCAAAGTGTGGGGTTTGATCAGACATGTTAGCAGGATGACCGAATATGGAACTATGGGAAAAAGAGATCACGACCACTGATATAGACATGAGAGTTTACTAAGGAATAGTTGAATCCACTGTGGACTTGGATTATTACAAAAAGAAATAAGGAAGACAAGGAAGAGAAGACTGCTGTGGATTGAGTTTGTCCTCACAAAAACTCGTGTTGAAATGTGATCCCCAATGTGGGAGGTGTTGGGAAGTGTTGAGTCATGGGGGTGGATCCCTCATGAGTGGTTTGATGGTGTTCTCATGGTAGTAAGTGAGTTCTCATTCTCTTGAGACTGGATTAGTCTTAGGGGAATGTTCCTGCAAGGGTGGGTTGTGATAAAGCCAGTACACTTCTTGGGTTTTCTCTCATCCCCTCTGTCCACCCCGTTTTCACCTTTTCTGACAGGTTATAATGCAGCACAAAAGTCCTTGACAGAAGCCAGGGCCATGCTCTTGAACTTCCCAGCCTGCAGAACCATGAGATAATTAAACCTCTTTTCTTTATAAATTACCCAGTCTCAAGTATTCTGTTACAGCAACACAAAATGAAGCAAGACAAAGGCCAGTGAAAAAAGCACTGTGATTATGTATAGTTAAGGGTTTTGAAAAGAGATAAAACCTGTCGAAAAGATAAGGAATATCTGCTTTGAAAATGGAACACCTGTGGAGTAAATTCACTGAGCTTATTTTTCCAGGACCTAATGCCAGTTGCTTTGATGCTTTAGAATCTTCTGATGACAGTGCAGACACCTCTTACTTCCTGTGCTCTCAGATCACTCTGAGACTGGTTGGAGGAACAACTTTAAATTGTTCCCTGCACTCCTTTTATGACACATCCTTTGCACTGGAGTATTTTTTTTTTAAACAAGGACTCCAAAGGCTATTCTTTTATTACTGTGTGTAATAAAATTCTTGTGTGAGTCTGGCTTCCCAATTAAATTATAAGGTCCTTGAGAACAGATACTGTAAGGCCGGTTGCCTCGCCAGAAGCTCGGACACCCATTCCTCCCAGCATCTGTGAATTACGTCGCCACTCCGCGATCAACATGTAACTCCACATAGCCTCCCCAACACCACCCCTAAAGCAAACTCCACACCCGACACCTAGCCCGCCACTGAAAACCCCCACCCAAAAATTTTCAAAAAGCCCCAACAAACCTTGCCCAATAGCACTTTTCTGCCCAATAGCACTTTCTTGCCCAATAACACGTTCTTGCCCAATAGCACTCCCTTGCCCGATAAGCACTTTTCCCCCCATCAAAGTCATTTCTCGCAAGGCGGCCCGCTCACCAAGAATCCCACCTGCCCACTAGTAGCAGCTTGCCTCCTCCACGTCCTGTGTTCCAATATCCAATCAAGTGCCTTATGCTTTGTCTCCTCAGTTCCCAATTAAACGCCTTCACTCCCTATAAAACCCCTTGCCCTAAAAAGTTAGGCGCGACTTCTCTGGCCCCCCTCCCGGACCATAGAACCTCACCCGGTAGCGGAATAAATTAGTTTTTCATTTTCTTATACTGGTCTCAGTTTCCTCATTTTAAACTCAGCAATAACCCTTACAGATACTACGTCTTATATGTTAAATAAGTGAATAACGGTATTTTCACATATTATTTCTCCACACAGTCAAAAAAATCTGAGACTTGAAACACGAAATTAAGTATTTGTTACGTGATTAAATTATAGATATTGGGCGTGGTGGCTCAGGTCTGTAATCCCAGCAATTTGGGAGGCCGAGGTGGGGTGATGATGAGGTCAAGAGATCAAGACCATCCTGGCCAACATGGTGAAACCCCATCTCTACTAAAAATACAAAAATTAGCTGTGCGTGGTGGTGCCTGCCTGTAGCCCCAGCTACTCGGGAGGCTGAGACAGGAGAATTGCTTGAACCCGGCAGGCGGAGGTTGCAGTGAGCTGAGATGGCACCACTGCACTCCAGCCTGGTGACAAAGTGAGACTCCATATAAAAAAAAAGTATAGATGGTGGTGGTGGTGCTAAATTTGGAAGCATAACCATCAACACTTCACAGATTGCTTACTTCTTAGACATAAGCATCCAGGAGGTGAATGACAATTAGTCCCATTGACCAACAGAGATTTTACTCAAAAGTGCTGGCTGTATTTGTGAATGTAAAAACCAGGTAAAGCCACAGCTAATCAAAAGTGGTGGATAAGTTTGACAGCAGGTGAATTTGTAAAATAAAATAAATTTTAAGTGGTAGATAAGGAAGATCATAACACATGCTGCTAACTGTACTAATAATTCTGGGTTCCTCTCCCCTTTCATGCTGAAGAAGCCATGAAGAAAGAAAATCAGTCCTCTAACGTGGATTTCATTCTCCTGGGAGTTACTGGTCAGCAAGAAGAGAATCAAGTCTTGTTTGTGGCTTTTTTGTCCATTTACCCCATCACACTGACTGGAAATCTGCTCATCATCTTGGCTATTCATGCTGACATTCACCTTCACAACCCCATGTATTTTTTCCTTGCCAGCCTCTCCTTGGTTGACATCTTCTCATCTGTAACCATCCCTAAGATGCTGGCCAGCCATCTCTTGGGCAGCAAATCCATCTCCTTTGGGGGGATGCCTAATGCAGATGTATTTCACAGACAGCTATATTTTGGCTGCAATGGCATATGATCGAGCTGTGGCCATCAGCCGCCCACTTCACTACACAACAATTATGAGCCCATGGTCTTGTGTCCTGCTAGTCGTTGGGTCTTGGGTGATTGGAAATGCCAACGCTCTCCTCCACACTCTCCTCACAGCTAGTCTGTCCTTCTGTGGAAATCAGGAAGTGGCCAATTTCTACGGTGACATTACCCCCTTGCTGAAGCTGTCCTGTTCTGACATCCACTTGAATGTGAAGATGATGTACCTAGGGGTTGGCATTTTCTCTGTGCCATTACTATGCATCATCGTCTCCTATGTTCAGGTCTTCTCCACAGTCTTCCAAGTTCCATCCACCAAGAGTGTATTCAACGCCTTCTCCACCTGTGGGTCCCACCTCACAGTTGTTTTTTCATATTATGGCACAACAATGGGCATGTATTTCCGCCCTCTGACCAGTTATAGCCCAAAAGATGCAGTGATAACTGTGATGTATGTGGCAGTGACCCCAGCATTAAATCCTTTCATCTATAATCTGAGAAATCGGGACATGAAGGCTGCCCTGCAGAAACTCTTCAGCAAGAGAATCTTCTCATAACCACTGTGAGATTATACATTGGATACTGCAATGACCAACTGGAATACACTTGGAAATCCAGCTCCAACATCGTTGCCCTCCTTTTGTTCTTTTGAGCCAGAAATTCCTCTACCAGAAATCTTGTAACAGATGTGATATTTTATTGAAATTATTATTTGTACAAATTCCCGCTCTTTCTTTGACAGAGTGGCAGCCCAGGAATATGAGGTTCATGTTCCAGCTAGCGGAAAATTACTAGCAGAGTAAAACTGAAAATGTCTGAGTCTCAGCTTCCACATCTACATGTTAGGAAAAATAATATCTGCCTGACTCTCTGACACAGGGTGTGTATATCAAAATGACTCATGCTTTGAAGGTTACAAATTACTATTCGAATGTAATTTTTACTGGACTTTTATGTCTAGCCACCCCTACTATATACTTGTACTCTGGTGGCAGAAGCTGTGTTGACACATCACTTACTTTTTTACTATCTTGATCATATAAAATATTGGTGGAAATCAATGGTGGGAAGCAGGAAAATGTATAAAAATATTAGTCTCTGAAATACAATCTGATAATGATTAAACATAATCAAACTACATATTATTTACTCATGCATTATAGAGCTTGTATGTCTGTTAGGGTCAGTTAAGATCCATGCAGGAAACAGAAATCACCCTTGGTATATTTATGCCAAGATTTGATACAGAGAATTGGCTACATAGAGTATCCTGAAAGAGACTAAGTAGTGAAAGGCAGGTGCTGATGCCACCTGCGGGTTACTAACTGCATGAAGAAGACACCTGAGGTAGAACTAGGGAAGTAAAAAAGGCAAATGTGGTGTTACCAAAACCAAAGCCCTCCAAGGAGGGGGTGACCACACATTTGACGCTAAGGTCTCTGAGCACAGCTGCCAAAGAGCCGGCACTTGGTCCACATCTGGTCCGCTAAGCCAAATTTTCCTTTCTGGGGATCTGAGACCTCAGCAGTAGTAGTGACTTTTTAAATTTTTTTGGTTGGTGCAGTTTGTATTCGCCTTTGCTACTGAGCATGGAAATACTAGGAAGCACCCTAGACATCACCGTCATCATGAGCTTCATCGCCTCTCACCATGTAGCAGCAACACAATGTCTGGGGTCATAACTGGGGTCAGTCGCTCCACCCAATAGAGAAATTCTTTTTTTCTGAATGACCCACGGAGCCATGCAACAATTTGTTTAAATCTTAGCAACTCCATATTAAGCTTAAAAAATGTAAATCCCAAAAGATTATTAATTCTTTTTATGTGATTATGAACAACTAAAAATAAAAAAAAAGTGCTTTCCTGGAATACACATAAATGTGATTAAAGTACACTAAAAATAAAAGAAGATGAAGAGCGTAGGGTTAGGATGAGAGAAAATTCAAGGGGAGAGACTAAGGGAATGGAAATGGGAGAGCATACGGTTAGACTTCAGTTAATTTCAGGTTGGGTGATGGGTCATTGGGTGTTCGTGGCGGTATGACAGACAGATGGATGTACAGATAGGTAGACTGATTAAATAAAAGCTCTTCATGATGCAGTAACGGGAGGATGAGAGTTTGTCTCGAATCAGTGATTAGTAAGAGGGCAATAAGGAAGGGGCGCGTAGTGGTTAGACCAGGAGTGAAATTAGGCAGCCCTTAGAACAATCTTAGGATGAGACAGTGAAGACATAGATGAAGGATGAGCTAGAGAGGTGATATGGAAATAGAAAAAAACAGGATATAGTATTTTTATGATAACAGTAAAGGTATGTCTTTAAGATTTTGAGGTTGAGCCACTAAAAAAGAAAAAAAAATGGCTTTAGTGGAAATAGTGAACTAGAGTACTATGAAAAATTTCAGAAAAACTAAAATTGAGAGTAAGATGGTAGAGGAGGAGGTTGCAGACCTTCCCCTCACCCACAAATACATCAATTTAGAAACAATTCATGGATCGGATTTCCTTTGTGAGAAATCCTAAAACAAACTGAAAGGCAAATGTTAAACTAGACTTACCAAAGCCACTTAAGAGACTCAGAACTGCCTGCCAACAGATTCCCTAACCAAGCACCGGGCCATGTAATTAGGAAGAGAGACCCCCTAGTTCCCAGCTTCTGCCACTAGAGGGAGGAAGGTGGTTTGTGTATCCAGTGCCCCAACGTGTCTGGAAGACTCCTTAGAGGACTGGTGTCTCTCTTACCTGTCTTGGAGCTCTGATGGGACAATCTAGCCACCAGAAAAAGAATGAGAGAATGGTGTGGGCTGGTAGATGCCATAGATTCCCTGCCCCGCAGTTTAACACAGAATAAGTGGGTGAAAAGCAGCCCATGAAGACTGGGAGAGGTGCCTGCTTTGTCTAATGCACATAACACAGACACCAACACAGAGAGTTAAAAAAGAGAGAAGAACCAGGCTACAATGTACCAAAGAAAGGAGCAAGATAAATATCCAGAAACAAAACTGTAATGAAATGGAGTAATGTGATTTAGTTGATAAAGAATCAAAATTACAGTCATAACGATATCCACTGAGGAGAATAGAACAACGCATAAAGTGGTAATTTTAACAAACAGATAAAAAATATTTTAAAAGTGCCAAACAAGAATCATGTTGCTGAAAAACACAATACCTGAAATGAAAAATTTACCAGAAGGGTTCACCAGCAGACAAGATCAACTGAAGGGTCAGTGAATTCAAAGACAGGTCATTGGAAATAGTTTAGTAAAGGGAGAAAAAAAAGAACAGAAATGAGTGAAGAAAGCTTTATGGGATACCATCAAGCAGACAAATATTTATGTTATGGAGTCCCTGAAGGAAAAGAGAAAAGACCAGAAAGCTTATTCAAAGAAATAATGGCTGAAAACTTCCCAAATCTGCAGAAGGAAATGGATATTCATACTCAAGAAGCCAAAGGATACCAGAGAAGATGAACAAAAATTAAAAATCTACACTGAGAGACAATATAATCAACTGTCAAAATTCAAATACAAAGAGGCAATTTTGAGAGGAGTAACAAAAAAGCAACTTGTCATCCATAAGAGAAGTTTCTAAGAGTATCAGTGAGTTTTTAGCAAAAATGAAGAGGAGATAAAGACTTTTCCAGACAAACATGAAATGAAAAACTTCATCACCAGTATACCTGCATTACCAGAAACACTGAAGGGAGTTCTTCAAGTTAGAACCAAATGTCAGTAAACCTCACCATAGCATAAGAAAGTCCACTGGGTGTGGTGGCTTACAGCTGCAATCCCAGTGCTTTGGGAGGCCGAGGTGTGAGAATTGCTCGAGGCCAGGAATTTGAGATCAGTCTGGTCAACACAGTAAGACCCATTTATTTGTAAAAATAATAGCCAGGCATGGTGTTATATACCTGTAGTCCTAGTTACTTAGGAGGCTGAGGCAGGAAGATTACTTGAGCCCCGGAGTTCAAGGCTACAGTGAGCTATGCTCATGCCACTGTACTACAGCTGGTGACAGAATGAGATCCTGGCTCTAAAAAAATTTTAATTTATAAAACAAAAAATTTTTAAAAGAAAGTAAGAAACTTATTGGTAAAGATAAATATGAAGACATATATACATTACTGCATAACTGTAATAGTGGTGGATAAATCACTTTTAAAACTAATATAAAAGTTAAAGGAGATAAGTATTAGAATATAAATAAAAATACATTAAAGGATATACAATATGAATATATGTGAAGTATAAAAACAATAACATAAAGTGTGAGAGAGGAAAAAATTAAACCATAGAGGAGTCATATGTGATTATCAGATTAAAATTCATGGCTATAACCAGAAGATATATATAAGCCCCAAGAAAATCACACAGAAAAAAAACTACAGAAGTTTTACAAAAGAGAAAGAGAAAGGAATCCAAGCACATCACTAAACAAATCATGAAAACAAAAGAAGTGTCAGAGAGATGTTAGTCAAGGGATATAAAATTTTAGTTAAAGAAATAAGTTCAAGAGAGCTATTGTACATGATGACTACAGTCAATGATATATTGTATTCTTGAAAAATGCCAACAAAGCAGATTTTAAGTGTTCTTACCGCAAAAAATGATAACTTTGTGATATAATGCATATTTTCATTGGCTAGATTTAGCCATTCCACAATGTGTATATATATTTCAAAACATTATCTTATACTTGATAAATACATACAATTTTATCTGTCAATTTTTAAATTAAAAAACAAACAAAAGAAAGCCAGTAAGAAAGGGAAAGACAGGCAAAAGAACTACAACTAATAGGAAAAAAAAAAAAACTAACAATAGTAAGTCCTTGCTTAACAAAAGTTACTTTAAGTGTAAATGCATTAAAATCTCGGGTCAAAAAACACATAGCATCTGAAAGGATTAAGAAAAAAAAAAAAAGAAGACCCACGTGTATTCTGTCTAGAAGAAACTCACTTTAGATTTAAGGACATATTTAAGCTAAAGTAAAGAGATGGAAAAAATTTAGTTTTTATATTGGATAAAATTGACTTTATGTCAAAACTATCACAGAAACAAAGAAGGATATTATATAATGATAAAATAATCCATCAGGAAAATATAATTTTAAATATATATGCACCCAGCATTGGAATACCCTAATATATAAAATAAACAATGACAGAAGTGAAGGGAGAAATAGGCAAGAATACAATAATAGTGAGAGACTGTAATATCCCACTTTGATAATGAATAGGGAAACAAGATGGAAAATCAACAAGAAACAGTGGACTTGAACAACACTATAGACCAAATGAACCATAAGACATATACAGAACTTTCCACCCAACCACAGCAAAATACACATTCCTCTCAAGTACACATGAAACATTCACCAGGATAAATCACAGGTTTGGTCACAAAAGAAGTCTTAACAACTTTAAGGAGATTAAAATTATACTAAGTATCTTTACTAACCACGATGGAAACAAACTAGAAAGTAATCACAGAAAGAAAACTGGAAAATCCAAAATATGTGGAAATTTAACAACAAACCTTTGAACAACCAATAAGTCAAATAAAAAATAAAGAAGAAAACTGAAAATATCTTGAGACAAACGAAAATGAAAATACAACATATCTAAACTTATGGGAGGTAAGGAAACAGTACTTAGAGGAAAATTGATAGTGATAAATGCTTAGGTTTTAAAAGATCTCTTTTTCTCCATAACCTTGCCAGCATCTGCTATTTTTTGACTTTTTATTAATAGCCATTCTAACTGGTGTGAGATGGTATCTCATTGTGGTTTTGATTTGAATTTCTCTAATAATCAGTGATGTTGAGGTTTTTTCATATGTTTGCTGGCTGCACGTATGTCTTCTTCTGAGAAGTGTCTGTTCATGTCCTTTGTCCATTTTTTATGAAGGTTTTTTTTTCTTGTCTAAGTTCCTTATAGATGTTGGATACTAGACCTTTGTTGGATGTGTAGTTTTCCAGATTTTTCTCCCATTCTGTAGGTTGTCTTAAACTTGACTCCATTGATAGTTTCTTTTGCTGTACAGAAACTCTTTCGTTTAATTAGATCCCATTTGTCAATTTTTGCTTTTGTTGCCATTGCTTTTGGGGCCATTGTCATGAAATGTTTGCTCATGCCTATGTCTTGAATGGTATTGCCTAGGTTGTCTCCCAGGGTTTTCTAGTGTTGGGTTTTGCATTTAAGTCTTTAATCCATCTTGAGCTAATATTTGCATATGGTGTAAAAATGGAAAGAAAATTCTCAATAACCTTCTTATACCACAGGCTTTCCCCTTATCAGACCAGTAGGGATAGTGTCAGACATGCTGCAGATTAAAAAGACATTTGTGGATCAACTTTTAATGTTTATCATTAATCACAGGAATATTTTGTTTTATTGTACTCCACTTTATTGCTTTTCACATATATTGTATTTTTGGTTTTGGGTTTCTGTTTTCTAACAAACTGAAGGTTCGTGGCAAACCTGCATCTAGCAAGAGTATCAGTGCCATTCATCCAGTCGCATGTGCTCACTTTGCGTCTTGTGATAATTTTGATAATTATCACAATAGTCCGTATTTTTATTGCTGTTATATCTGTTATGATGATCTGTGATCTGACTGTTGTAACTGTTTTGGTGTGCCACAAATCATGCCCATATAAGAAGGCAAACTTAATCAATAAATGTTGTGTGTGTGCTGACTGCTAAAAAAAAATGTGTAAGAAAGGGGTTGGTGGATGTGTGAATTGGTTCAACCATTGTGGAAGAGAGTGTGCTGATTCCTCAAACACCTAAAGTCAGAAATACCATTTGGCCCAGCAATCCCCATGACTGGGTATATAACCAGAGAAATAGAAATCGTTCTATTATAAAGACACATGCATGCATATGTTCACTGCAGCACCATTCACAACAGTAAAGACATGGAATCAACCCAAACGCCCATCAATGATAGACTGGATAAAGAAAATGTGGTATGTATACATCATGGAACACTGTGCAGCCATAGAAAGAACAAGATTATGTCCCTTGCAGGGACATGGTTGGAGCCTGGAGGTCATTATCCTTAGCAAATTAATGCAATAACAGAAAACCAAACACTGCATATTCTCACTTATTAGTGGGAGCTAAATGGTGAGAGCACAAGGACACATGGAGGGGAACAACAGACACTGGGGCCCATCAGAGGGCGAAGGGTGGGAAGATGGAGAGAATCAGGAAAAATAACTAATGGATACTAGGCTTAATACCTGGATGATGAAATAATCAGTACAACAAACCCCCGTGACACAAGTTTACGTATGTAACAAACCTGCACATCCTGCACATGTACCCCTGAACTTAAAAGTTAAAAAAAAAAAAAAAAACCACCATGGCACACATATACCTATGTAAGAAACCTGCACATTTGGCACATGTATCCCATTTTTTTTTAGAAGAAATAAAGGGAAAAAACCCACCACTTTCTTTGTAGTTCTATGCCATTGTGCAATTTTGGCCCCAATAGGTACCCAGTAAACAAAACATGGAATCAGTAAGAAGTCCTGAGAAGAACACAAGGAGGAAAGTGTGATAACTAAGAAGAAAGCATCTATCTGGAATGTCATCTTATCTGTGCCTGAGGGCCCATGTGCAGGAAACCGAAATGTGGTCTCAATAGAGGGCAGGTAATGGCACAGCAAATAGGAAGGTGCAGGCAGAAACGCATCAACAGGAAAATGCAATCCTGCAAATGTTTCAACCTCTACCATGTGCACAATCAGATAGATTTCGCAGAGTTGTATAATACAACAATTACATGACTAGTAGTCAGGTAATACAGGCAGTGTTATAGTAGTAAGGGCAGTAGTATAGGAGTCGTAAAGCATAGAGGAAGTAATAACAGTTAACATTTACTAAGTGCTAACTATGTGCCAGGCTCTGTTTTAAGAGCTTTCAGATATTCATTCATTTGATCCTTATAGCAACTTAATGAAGACATTGTTGTTGCTATTGTTGTTATTCCATTTTAGATATGAGTAAATACGTTACATACATAAATATCTGAGGTCAATTACAATTAATTAGTGGCAGAGCCAGAATTCAGACTCACCATCTTCTCAGGGTCCGCTACAGAAAGGTAGTAAACTCTGTACCACCAGAGATGCTAAGTCATAGGATAATGACCATAAATCGGGGCTACTATAAGGGTGACACATATGTGAAGTGGACTAGATAACCCTAGGCTCTTTCTACTCTACAAATTAAAAAAAAAAATGTGGCCTACTATCTGCATACTAAAGACAAGCATAACTTCCACTCCCACCTTCCTTGAGATAAATTCTAGAGAAAAGATGAAGTGTAACTCTCCTTTGCACTCTGAACACCAGACAGGCTCCCGTGTAGCCTGGAACAAAGACGAGGAGCTTAACTGCACCATAATCCTTATTGCTCCCGATGGGTACTTCTGCATTTGTGCAAAGGAGACGGGGGTCACCTTCCAGCAGCGAGGTTGGAATAGCTCACCCCAGGGCTTGGACCTTGGAGACGCACTCTCTGGAAAGCCTCCAGTCCATCCTTCCTCCTGGAAATGATGACTCTTGTGAGCCACTGTGTCCCTTTGGGGGGCAGTTCAGCTCATCAGTGCTTTGGCAACGAAATACCATGTTCTCTAAGGGGCCTGTTAGCAGGCATCAAGGTGCTTTTGTAGGTCTCTAAGACAATGCTCTTTTTGCAGGTCCCTTAGGGACACAGTTGAAGGAGTATGTAAATAAGCCTCAACAATTACTCTAACTTTGTCTTGAATAAAGTCCCAGAGGAATCACCTTTCCAGAGACTTGGTATCCTGGTGACTGATGCACAGTTTCTCTCTGCTGTGACCTGCCCTGCTTCCTGGAGGAGGGAACTCAACTCCCTGTCCTCAAGCCCATCCAGGGCAGCTCCTTTTGTCCCTTTGGCTCCCCTGTTGGGAAACTGGGGGCTCCTCCTTCTAAACCATCCCATTCCTGTGTCCTCCACCTCAGGAACACAGGACCAGGAGCCTGTGCCCCATCCTACCACTGCTTCTCCAGTGTGGCGGCCCTCAAAAGGGCTGATAGCAAGTGCTAGACCAGCTGACTGCAAACTTCCTTTTTGTGGAAGAGAAATGAAGGCCACAGGGCTAGGATCCTTTTTAAAAGCATCTGAACTGACTCCACAGGTAGGGACTTAAACATTGGAAGAGAGTCTACGACAGCAACATTAAAGGGTAGATAGCCAGCAACTGCGGGCTCCTTGCCCAAGAGGTAAGTAGAATTACGATATGATGTCATTTTCATTTTATCAAACGTAAAAAGACGGTAAATTGAATTGCCCAAAGTCACACACAGAGATAGTGGCAAAATTAGAACCCAAATCTTGGCCTGATTCCAGTATTCAAGATCTCAAGATCAGATGGACAAAGAGAGAGAAGAGAGAGAGAGCGGGAGAGAGCAACAGAGAGAGAGAGATAAGGAGGGAGAGGACCCTCCCCTTTTGGTGATGTTTCTCCTTGGGCTCTTGTCATGAAAACAGGGTCAGGAAAAGATAATTCTGATTTTGCTTTCTCACTCTTTAGCTGTTTCTACCTCCTGTAGTAATATTCTGTGTGTGTGTGTGTGTGTGTGTGTGTGTGCGCGCGCGTGCACGCGTGACGTGGGGGGGGAGAGAGAAGAGAGAGAGAGAGAGAGAGAGAGAGAGAGAGAGAGAGAGAGAGAGAGCGCACCCACCTGCACAAAGAGCATTGTCTTAGAGACCTACAAAAGCACCTTGACGCCTGCTAACAGGCCCCTTAGAGAACATGGTATTTTGTTGCCAAAGCACTGATGAGCTGAACTATCATGGAAGTCTCAAAGTACTGAGATGTATCTTGGTGGTCCACGCTGCTACCAGACGACAAAGGGAAACACCTGCCTCCTCTGTCCCTGCATAACTATTCTCAGTACCATCACATTCATATGACTCATGTCTCAGAGGATGACACTTTCCAGGAAAGTGGGTATTAGTGGCACCACCATGTTCAAGACTGACTTCATTCCAGAGAACTCAAGGCTCTGGCTGCGTCTCTAGCACGCGTGTTGATGCACCTTCTGGCTTCTCTTCTTGGTGGTAGAAGGGTCTTTCCACCTCTTTCTCCCAGTCCAATATACGGCCCCTGGGTCCCTCTTCCAGTATTAATTAAACCTGTATTTATTCTCAACCTCTTTACAAGGGGCATCTCTCTATCTCCTGCCTTCAATGAAACATGAACTTGAGCCACCCAGCTCCATGGCTAGACTCTGGACCAAATCATCAGGGAACATGTGAAATAACATAACAGAAGCTCATCACCTACATTTAACAAATGGAACATCAGGTATTTGCTCCAACAGTTTTTTTTTTTTTTTTTTAAATAAATATTATGGACCTGATGTGGTGGCTCATGTGGGTAATTTCAATACTTTGGGAGGTTGACGTGGGAGGATCACTTCAGGCCAAGAGTTTTAGACCAGCGTAGGCAACATAGCAAGACCCTGTCTCTACAAGAATAATTTAAATTATTTTTGTTATTAAAAATTTTGTGGGTACCTAGTACAATTCAATTTACCATATCTTTATGTGGTACATGAGATGGTTTGATACAGGCATGCCATATGAAATAAACACATCATGGAGATCCACAAAACTAATTTTAAAAAAATTAGCTGGGATTAGTGGCACACACCTGTAGTCCCTTTGAGAGGCTGATTCAGGAGGATCACTTCACACCAGGAGTTCAAGGCTGCAGTGAGCCATGATCATACCACTGTACTCCAGCCTGGGGCAACAGAGCGAGACCTTGTCTCTAAATAAGTAAATATTATAGATACACTTGAAATTCTCTTTGTTCCCATCCAAATTCTTATTTTTTTACTTTTCACTCTAGAGATAACCACTATTCTATTGTTGATAGTCTATTCCTATTCAGAATTTAGACTTTTACCACATACAAACATATTATGTGTTAAAATTTACGTATATTTTGTGACACGCCATGTATTTTCCAGCAACTTGCATTTTATAATCACATTGCTTTTCTTCCCTAATTTACCCCATGAATTTATTCATTTTAACTCCTGTATAGGATTCATTAATAAGAAAATAGCCACCCACTTGTAATCCCAGCTACTCAGGAGGCTGAGGCAGGAGAATCATTTGAACCTGGGGGCAGAGGTTGCAGTGAGCTGATATCATGCCACTGTACTCCAGCCTGGGCAACAGAGCGAGACTCCATCTCAAAACAAACAAATAAAAAACCAAAAAATAGCACAATTTACTTATCCATGGCTTCATGGGTAGACCATTGCTGTTTCCTATATGACAATGCATATGTGCCCATCTGTTTTCTTTTCCTTCTTTTTTTTTTTTTTTTGAGATGGCATCTCCCACTGTTGCCCAGGCTGGTCTTGAACTCCTGGACTCTAGCAATTCTCCCACGTTGGCCTCCCGAGTGGCTGAAATTATCTTGCATCTGTCTTCTTCCACCCGTGTGCTACAATTTCTCTAGAGGATAAGCAGAAAGCAGAATTGCTGGGTCAGAGATGTATGAATTTCAGCTTTCCTGGACATGGGCTAATGGCTTTCTAAATGTAATATAATACTAATGTATTCGTTTTTCCCAACACTTGGAATTGTCAGTTTTACACTTTATACACTCTAAGATTAAATATGTTAAATTTATTTTTAATTTAATTAAAGGTCCTTTGCTTATTGAGTCATGCCAGTTTCCTCTCTATGACTCACCTATTCAAGTCTTTGGACCACTGTTTTCTGCCACCTTATTGGTCCCTCCCTCCCTTCCTTCTTTCCTTCCTTCCTTCCTTTTTGGAGACAGAGTCTTACTCTGTGGCCCAGTCTGGAGTGAAGTGGTGTAATCTCGGCTCACTATAATCTCCACCTCCTGGGTTCAAGAGATTCTCATGCCTCAGCCTCCTGAGTAGCTGGGACTGCAGGTGCCTGCCACCATGGCTGGCTAATTTTTGAATTTTCAGGAGAGATGGGGTTTCACCATGTTGACCAGGCTGGTCTTGAACTCCCGACCTCAGATGATCCACCTGCCTCAGCCTCCCAAAGTGCTGAGATTACAGGCGTGAGCCACCGCCCCCAGCCTGTTGGTCCTTTTCTTATGAGTTTGTAGGAAATCGATTCCTGTATTGATAGCATACGCAAATTTTCCTTTATTTGCCACTAAAGTTTTTGACGTTTTGCTTTTCACAATTAATCCTTTAGGAATTATTTTTCTGTATTACTTCTCATATATAGATAACCAATTGTGCAACAACTCTGGGCTAAATAGTCAGTGCATCCATTCCCCACCTGTTTCTAATCCACCTCATGCCATACACCACCCTCTAAGAAACGCTTCGTCTGCATCTGGCCTCCCTAGTCCGTTAGACCAAATACTGATTTTCTCTGTTAATCTCTAAGTCAGTATTACTCCAGTGACTGAATTATCACAGTAAATGTTTTTTATACCTAATGAGACAATTTCTTCTTCCTCATTTTGGTTCCTCAAATTGTCTTATCTCTCCTCTTTATTCTCCTAAATACATTTGAGTCAGAATTTTGCTCTTTCCCCAGGCTGGAGTGCAGTGGTGCAATCTCAGCTCACTGCAGCCTCCACCTCGGGGTTTCAAGTAATTCTCCTGCCTCAGCCCCCCAAGTAGCTGGCATTACAGGCTTGCACCACCACGTCTGGCTAATTTTTGTGTTTTTAGTGGAGATGGGGTTTTGCCATGTTGGCCAGGCTGGTCTCGAATGCCCAACCTCAGGTGATCCACCCACCTCAGCCTTCCACAGTGCTGAGATTACAGATGTGAGCCACCGCACCTGGCCTCCTACATGAATTTTTGGACCAGTTTGCTATGTTTAAAACAAACTGGTTTGGTTTGGGGTTGCATTAAATTTAGATTAATTGGAAGAGGATTGACATTTTTACAACATTGAGGCTTCCGTTAACATAATTTACCTCACCACCTTTTAAATATTCTTTTTTTGTTCTTCACTAAAGTTTATTAATTTTTAAAATCAATTTTGGATCTCTTACTAGAATTATTTCTAGATTCCTTAAAATTTTCTATGGCTATTTTTTTTTAAATAAATCTTTGTTAAAATTATATTTTCTTGCACTAGGAAAAGGGTCTCTGGGAAAAAATAAAAATGAATTGCATTTTCTAATTTAGTGTTTCTGAAGTACAAGAAATGATTTTAAGTACAAGAATTGAGTTTTGAAATATTTGTTTATAACAAACAAACTTGCCAAAATATCTTAATTTATCTGGAGATTCCCTTAGGTTTTCTTTGTAGATAATCATATTTTCTGTTAATTCTTATCTTTTTGTTCTTTTATTTCCAATTCTTATATGGCAAAATTCTTTCTAGTGCTCTTTTCACAAATAGGGTTTTTTTAAACAGTCTCAAATTAATCTCCCTGCTTTGTGTGAACATGTGGTCACATCTGTATCAAGGGGCATAAACACCTTATACCCAGCTCATAAGAACTACCTACTGTCTGAATGGAGACCCCCCAAGGGGCCACAATAGTATCACTAGGGCTCATGTTTCTTGTTCTGAGTTTTATTTTTGTTTCTCATACTAAAACATTCCTATTTCTTTCTTTTAGGTATGGTTATGTGTTTTGGGTTTTTTTCTTTTACTTTGATATTTTTATATAACTTCAATGTATTTCAACAGGAATGAGAACTATCAACATCAATTTAGTCTGCCATGATGGCAAGAGCTCCACCTCTGAATCGCATTTCCATACCATATGAGCCAATCATGCTCTCTGGGCTCTCCGGATTTACTGACCCATTTGAAACCTGCAGTATTATGATTCTGTCTGAAGAAGGGGGAGGGCATCTCCAGAGAGAAAATCAAACTTCTTTAGGTGCAGATATGAGAAAGTACATCATAATTATGGAACGGCCTCCTTGTCTGGGGTAATATCCGAGGTACGTTGTCTCATGGCCCAAGGACATGGACACACAAAGAGTGAGGTTAAAGCGGAAGTTTAACAGGTGACAGAAAGAGAATAGCTCTGTGCTGGAGAGAGGGGTCCTGGAGAAATGAATGGGCTGCCGGATCTGCAGTGAAATGCATGGGGGAGCTTTAGATGGCTGGTGAGGAGGCGGAGTCTGATTTACATGGGGCAGGAAAGATTGGCTGGACCAGGTGTGCCATTTGCATAGGGTGTGAAAAACTGGTTAGGACTGGAAGTGCCATTTGCAATAGGGCACGAATTTCTGGTAGCCCCCCACCCTAATCTTTAATTATGCAGATAGGTTCTCTGTCTGGTCTGCACCATGTTGCCCAGTCCCTTATTTTGTGATAACAAAAAAAGAAAAAAAGAGGAAGATGGAGCCTACATGTTGGCTATGTGTGTCCCCCCAGATAGCCCTTTTCTATTGGCACAGCTGCCAGCCTTCTCCTGTGCAGGCTTCCAGCTTGCTTATCTATGTTTGCAGCTCAATTTCTCAGGCTGCTATGTTGGAAAAAAAAAAATTTTGGGTTGCTTTTTGTAAAAAGGCAAGTTCTGCCAAAGACTCTTTCACTCTCACTATCTGCCTAAATAATTTCTTTCTACCTCCCTGCATCAATAGAAATGATAAAGATAATTAGACCTACATCCCTCATGCCTAGCATATTATTCAAACATGTACTATGAGAGATGCTGAGAAGTGAGGACTGAATTAATTATAGATTTAATAAATTTTTGAATCAAGACCTCTTTAGAAAAATTAGTAAATGCCCATATGATACCCTGGACTGCTGTCACAAGTTAATCGCAAAATGTAAAATGGCTTAAAAAAAGTAAAGGTTTATTTCTCTCCTACATCACAGTTACAATAAATGTCTCTGGTGGTGAGAGGTTCTCCTGAATGTGGAGTACTAGGGATACAGGTTCATTCCACCACATGTTGCCATCATCTTGTTCAGCCTCCTCTCCATTTGCATCCAATTGGCACAAGGGTAAGAAGGTGTGGAGGAGCCCAGAACTGGGACATATACGTGGAATGGCTGAGAATTCATCACATGACACACCTCACTGCAAGGGAGTCTGGGAAATGTAGTCCAATTGAATGTCCAGGAAGAAGAGAACAGCATGGATTTGACTAAGCAGTTGGTAGTTGCTGCTGTAATGTAAGTCTTAGAGTACAAGATGGATCAAAGAGGAGGGACCCTGGAGTCAAGCAGTTAAGTTAGCATTACAATTCTTCAGGTAGAAAACAATGATGGAGTTAAGCACTGCGACATTTAGTAGAAAGGCTGAGTTATGTAATAATTATTTTAAATAAAGAATCAACAAGATTAGATGTAGAGGTGAGAGATAAACTGAGTGATTAAGCTTGTGAGTGTCCCACATGTGGGGAATGCAAGAAATACACCTGGATTTGACTCAAGAAATTTTAAGAGAAAATTTACTGATACATATAATAGAAAGTATTCAGCTGGGCATGGTGGCTCACACCGGTAATCCCAGCACTTTGGGAGGCCAAGACGGGTGGATCACCTCAAGTCAGGAGTTTAAGACTAGCGTGGCCAATATGATGAAACCCCTGTCTCTACTAAAAATACAAAAAAATCTAGCCAGGCATAGTGGTGAATGCCTATAATCAATCCCAGCTACTTGGGAGGCTGAAGCAGGAGAATCACTTGAACTTGGGAGGCAGAAGTTGCAGTGAGCCAAGATCACACCACTGCACTCCAGCCTGGGTGGCTCCGTCTTGAAAAAAGAAAAAGTAAGAAAGGAAATATTCCATAATACTCTATTTGAAGGTGGTAAAATAAACAAGATGTGGTTTTCCTTCTCCCAAAATCTTGCCCTTATCTTAGGTTGGATGTGCAGTGTATGCAGTTAGGTCATGCTGGCGGATGACTGAAGTGGAAAAATGCAGGGAAAAGTTCACACCTACAGATGTAGAGCTGACAGCTTACTAAGCAGTGGTTGAAGCCATTAAGGAGTTGCGTGAGTCACCCAGAGAAATAATTAAGAACAGAAAGAGAAGACTGGGAAGAAAGGCACTGTGATTGTATATATTTGAGGGCTTGCCAAAGAGATAAAAACCTCTTTTTTTTTTTCTTTTTCTTTTTTTTTTTTAAAGAAATGAAAATTTACTTTGAAAATGAGACACCTGGGAAGAAAATTCTCCAGACTGCTTTAGTAGGACCTAAATGCAGTGGTCCCTGTGATTTATAATCTTCCAATGCTAGTGTAGATACCTGTTACCTCCTGGGCTCTGGGATTCCTCTGGGTTTTTTTAATGAAAAAATTCCTAATTTCTGGGCTGGCCCTTCCACCAACAGACCCTTTGCACTGGAGTAGTTTGTCAAAGACTTCAAAATGCTGTCCTTTCCTTGTCATGTGTAATAAAATTAGTATGTCATGTTGGCTTCTCCATTAAGTTGTAATGTTCTTGAGAACTGAGACCATGTTTTGAATCAATAGATGAATAAACTGTATTTGTCACATATTTATGACTTCTTCATGAGCTCTAACAAAGTGACTAGACCATGGGATATGACAATTATTTGTTATATGATTAACTTCTAGGTGTTTAATGGTGGTGCTTGGAACAGGAAGGAGGAGCATTTTTGATTTAGAGATTGCTCACTTTTTAGACATGACTGTCAAGGGGTAAATGACAATTAGTCTTATTGACCTACAGGGATTTTCCCCCATAATATTGGATATCTCTTTAATTTAATAAACTCAGGTGGATAGACAGCTGCATCACTTAAGTCAGAAGTGATGGAAGATTATCACGAAACACAGTAACTATGCTAATATAATAACATTCCTGTTCTCTTTCATGCTGAAGAAGCCATGAGGGAAAATAACCAGTCCTCTAAACTTGAATTCATCCTCCTGGGAGTTACTGGTCAGCAGGAACAGGAAGATTTCTTCTTATCCTCTTCCTGTTCATTTACCCCACCACATTGACTGGAAATCTGCTCATCATCTTGGCTATTCATGCTGACATTCACCTTCACAACCCCATGTATTTTTTCCTTGCCAACCTCTCCTTGGTTGACATCCTCTTCTCATCTGTAACCATCCCTAAGATGCTGGCCAGCCATCTCTTGGGCAGCAAATCCATCTCCTTTGGGGGATGCCTAACGCAGATGTATTTCATGATAGCCTTGGGGAACACAGACAGCTATATTTTGGCTGCAATGGCATATGATCGAGCTGTGGCCATCAGCCACCCACTTCAGTACACAACAATTATGAGTCCACGGTCTTGTGTCCTGCTAGTTGTCGGGTCTTGGGTGATTGGAAATGCCAACGCTCTCCTCCACACTCTCCTCACAGCTAGTCTGTCCTTCTGTGGAAATCAGGAAGTGGCTAATTTCTACTGTGACATTACCCCCTTGCTGAAGCTGTCCTGTTCTGACGTCCACTTGAATGTGAAGATGATGTACCTAGGGGTTGGCGTTTTCTCTGTGCCATTACTATGCATCATCGTCTCCTATGTTCGAGTCTTCTCCACAGTGTTCCAGGTTCCTTCCAACAAGGGTGTGGTCAAGGCCTTCTCCACCTGTGGTTCCCCACCTCACAGTTGTCTCTTTGTATTATGGTACAGTCATGGGCATGTATTTCCGCCCTTTGACCAATTACAGCCTAAAAGATGCAGTGATAACTGTAATGTACATGGCAGTGACCCCAATGTTAAATCCTTTCATCTATAGTCTGAGAAATCGGGACATGAAGGCTGCCCTGCAGAAACTCTTCAGCAAGAGAATCTCCTCAAAACCAATGTGAGGGCATACGTTGATACTGTAGTCACCAGTTACGGTATATTGGAAATCCAGCTCCAACGTCATCTTCCTGCAAGAAGCAGTCTTTGTCCCTTCCAGCCTGAAATTCATTTTCTCAGAAATGTTACAACATTTTAATGAGCCATCTTATTGAAATTATCACTTTCAACTAATTGCTGCTCTTTTTAGCAGAGTGGCAGTAGAGTAACATTGGGTGTGAGTCCTGACTAGCAGAGTCAGGCTGGAAAGATCTGAGCCTCAGCTTTCACATCTACATGTTAGCAATTATTGTAAGTGCCCTACATGGGTTACATGGTGTGTTGACAACAATAGCGCCTGCTTTTAATATTGTAAATCACTATTCATTGTGTCCATTTTTATTTGACTATTAAGTTTAATCACCCTTATTAGGCTTGCAAGCCTCTGAGGGTAGGAGTTGTCTTTACACATCACTGTACCTTCATAACTCGGTCATATAAAGTGCATCCAGTAAATATTGGTGGAAGTGGAATGAAGGACATATTAGTTTCTGAAATGTAATTTTATAATTAGAGATAATCAAACCGGACATTACTTTTTCATTCTTAAAACCTTTCAAGAAACTGACCTGGGAAAGTATTTTTGTGTTTACTTCATAGTTTAGACTAGACTATATCTAAAGGTAACACAACTCCCTAAAATCTGACTAAAATGACAGTCACTAATAAAAATAATAATAAAATAAAAACAAAAGAAAGAATGACCACAGGATTCAGGATGAGAGAAAATTCAAGAGGGGAGATAGGGGAATAGAACTAGGGTTATCACGTGGTTAGATGTAGGTTATTACTACAGTCCTAATATTCAGATTAAGTGGTGAGTCCAGGGGTGTTTTGAAATTATGATAGAGAGTTATATAGATACATAGATAAAAGCTCTGAATGAAACCATAAAAAGAACTTATCTTTAACCAAGAATGGATAGATAAGAGAGCAGTAAGGGAGGAGGGAAGTGTGATGAGACAAGGAGTTGAATTAAATTAGACATTGCTTAAAGCAATTTGGGGGAACAGAGAGTGAAGATACAAAATGAATACAAGACTAATTTTGCTGTGATGGATAAACTCAGTAAGGTCAAATGGAATGAGATGTTTATTGCCCAGAGTGAAATAGTAAGTACCAAAGAGGATAGATACTATATAAGAAGGTATCCTTCTTTGCATCTACCATCTAGATGCAAAGGTAATGTGGAAATAGAAACAATAGAATGAATTATTACAATAGCAATAAGTAAGAAGATGCCTACAAGATTTTGAGTTTGTGTCTAAAGGGAAAAAGATGCCCTTAATGACAGTAGTGAACAAAAGAACAATTTAAGAAAAAAATAGTTCCATTTTGGGTGTGTTTTTAGTGTTCCTGTGACTCTTGTGGAGGTATTGAATTAAATAGTAGAATGAAGATATAATACTTTGGAACAAAATTAACAAAACATGGATCAGAGGGGAGCTGATAAGTAAAGTTTTCGACAAAGAGGCTTGCAGAATGAAATTTCAAGAAAGCAAGGAGGATGATGATGGAGGATGAGGATTCTAGTTGGGGAAGGAAAACACTTGTACAGTCAAGACTTGATGTCCCTCCAGGTCAAACTATATGTCTCTCTCCATTTTATATCAGTCAAGGGACATAGCACAGTGTATTATCATGTACTATTGACTAAGCACTCAATTATTTGTTTTTGAAAAAAATGAAACGAGGAAGAAAGTGCTACAAAAAAGGAAAAATGTGCCATGTAGGTTCAGAGAAAGTAGCCATTTCATTAAACATGAAACGTATGTATGTATGTGGGTGTGTGCATTTAGTATATCACATATATTATTGTCTCTTTCAATTTTCAAAACAGTCTTGTGGCACAGATGGCAATAGCACTCCTTCCAGATGAAGACATCACATCTCTAAAAGATGAAGTGACTTAGTCCATGTATTTCAATTAGAAAAATTCAGATCTTGTATTTGTGCCCAGTTTTCCTCATGCTGAATGCTCTTCCTCTGACTCCACAGCTGGCCTATAGAGGGAATATGGAATAATAAGGATAGATACTCAACTAAGTCAGGATGTGTGCCCCAGCAGGAAACATGGATAGAACTTTAACAAGCAGAGAGGACACTCCAGCCATGGTAATAGTCCTTTTTATAATTCCTTTTATAAGTCCTTTCATAATTCCTATTGAATAAAGATATTCCCCTTTATCTTATGTTTTCATTTGTTGCTGTAGAATTTCAATACACATACCTGGCTTCTCACAGACCATTTACAGTTAATGTCATGCCATGTCATGTAAAATGTTGAAGTTCTGTATTTGCATAATTTCATTTACTGCTCCAACTGCCTTTTGCTACAGATGCTATATATATAACATTTACCAACATTACAAAGCAACAAAATCAATGTCATAAATTTTTTTTACATTTAAAAAAATTTTCAGGGTACATTAGCAGGTGTGTATATTTATGGGGTACATGAGATATTTTGATACAGGCGTACAGTGTGTAATAATCACATCAGGGTAAGTGGTGTATCTATCACCTAAAATATTTATCCTCTGTGTTACAGACAATCCAATTATGCTCTTATTTTTTAATGTACAATTGAATTATTCTTGACCACAGTGATGCTACCGTGCTATCAAACACTGGATCTTATTCATTCTTTACAACTGCTCTTTATGACTATTAACCACCCCCGCTTCCCCCAACACCACTCCCACTAACCTTCTAAGCCTTTGTTAACCAACCTTCTACTCTAGCTCTGTGAGTTCCATTGTCTTAATTTTTAGCTTCCACAAATAGTGAGAACATGTGAACTTTGTCTTTCTGTGCCTGGCTTATTTAACTTAACATAATGACTTCTAGTTCTATCTGTGTTGTTGCAAATGACAGGATCTCATTCTTTTTATGGCTGAATAACATTCCATTGTGCATATGTACCACTGGAGTTCAGTCAGGGTGGTGGGAGAAATTTTAGAAAATGTTAACCTTCTTTGAAGGCCAGAGGTTTTGCAAAAGCCTTGGGAAAGAGGTTATGGCTGAAGGCAGCCTAAGCCCCTTACCTCAAGCTAATAGCTAGGGGTAGATACGAAGCAATGCAGAGGAGTTTATCTAAATAGCTTGTTTAGTCATGTGGTCCTAAGACCAATTTTCGATCTTTCACAGGGCCCATGACTGCTCTCTACTCAGGGGGTCAGCAATGCTAATTACCCTCTAATGGTGTTGACTTGAGACCTTTGTCATTTAATCTGTACTAAATAAATGCTAAGCCTGCTGGCTTATGAAGGTCACTGCTGACTCTGGTAGAGGACCCCGGGCCAGGCTGACAGGCAAGTCTGTGTCAATGTACATTTTTTAGCCATCACTTGGTCAGAGTCTGCGGGTCGGATCCAGCAGTTGGTGCCCTGTGTGAGGAACACTGCAACAAATTGCAGATCGTGATGGAATCCTAAAAAATGAAGGAGATCCCATGCCAAGATGGCCAAATAGGAACAGCTCCCGAGTGCAGTTCCCAGTGAGAGTGATGCAGAAGGCAAGTCTCTTATATGCAAAGAGACACCTCACAAAGGACAGCTGAGGCTGACATCTGGCTGGTACCCTTCCTGGACAAAGCTACCAGAGGAAGGAACAGGCAGCAATCCTTGCTGTTCTGCAGGTGATTCCCAGGCAAGCAGGGTCTAGAGTGGACCTCCAGCAGTCCTGTAGTAGAGAGGCCTGACTGTTAGAAGGAAAACTGAAAAACAGAAAGAAACAGCTTCAACGTCAACAAAAAGGACATTCACTCAGTGACCTGATCCAAAAGTCACCAACTTCAAAGACCAAAGGTAGACAAATCCACAAAGATGGGAAGAAAACAGTGCAAAAAGAATGAAATCACCAAAAACCAGAATGCCTCTTATCCTCCAAGGGAGCATAACCCCTCACCAGCAAGGGAACAAAACAGGATGGAGAATGAATTTGACCAATTGACAGAAGCAGGCTTCAGACCATGGGTGACAACAAATTCTCTGAGCTAAAGGAACACGTTCTAACCCAATGCAAAGAAACTAAGAACCTTGAAAAAAGGTTAGATGAAATGCTAACTAGAATAACCAGCTTAGAGAAGAACATAAATGACTTGATAAAGCTGAAAAACACAGCACAAGAACTTCATGAAGCATACACAAGTTTCAATAGCTGAATCTATCAAGCAGAAGAAAGGATATCAGAGATTGAAGATCAACTCAATGAAATAAAATGAGAAGGCAAGATCAAAGAAAAAAATAGGGAAAAGAAATGAACGAAGCCTCCAAGAAATATAGGATTATGTGAAAAGACCTAATTGATATTTGATTGGTGTACCTGAACGTGACAGGGAGAATGAATCCAAGCTGGAAAACACTCTTCAGGATATTATCCAGGAGAACTTTCCCAACCTGGCAAGGCAGGCCAACATTCGAATTCAGGAAATACAGAGAACACCACAAAGATATTTCTCAAGAAGAGCAACCCCAAGGCACATAATCGTCAGATTCACCAGGGTTGAAATGAAAGAAAAAATGCTAAGGGCAGCCAGAAAGAAAGGTCAGATTACCCACAAAGGGAAGCCCATCAGACTCACAGCAGATCTCTTGGCAGAAACCCTACAAGCCAGAAGAGAGTGGGGGCCAATACTCAATATCCCTAAAGAAAAGAACTTTCAACCCAGAATCTCATATCCAGCCAAACTAAGCTTCATAAGTGAAGGAGAAATAAAATCCTTTACAGACAAGCAATTATTGAGAGCTTTTGTCACCACCAGACCTGCTGTACAAGAGCTCCTGAAAGAAACACTAAGCATGGAAAGGAACAAGTACCAGAGCAAACCTGTTGACAAAGACCAAAAATGCAATGAAGAAAATGAGTCAACTAATGAAAAAGAAAACCAGCCAGTAACATAATGGCAGGATCAAATTCACACAGAACAATATTAACATTGAATGTAAATGGCCTAAACGCCCCAATCAAAAGACACAGACTGGCAAACTGGATAAAAAGTCAGAACCCATTGGTGTGCTGTATTCAAGAAACCCACCTCACATACAAAGACACACATAGACTCAAAATAAAGGGATGGAAGAAGATTTACCAAGCAAATGGAAAACAAAAAAAAGCAGGGATTGCAATCCTAGTCTCTGATAAAATGGACTTCAAACCAACAAAGATCAAAGGAGACAAAGAAGGACACTACATAATGGTAAAAGGATCAATCCAACAGGAAGAGCTAACTAACCTAAATATATATGCCCCCAACACAGGAGCACCCAGATACATAAAGCAAGTTGTTAGTGACCTAAAACGAGATTTAGACTCCCACACAATAATAGTGGGAGACTTCAATACTCCATTGTCAATATTAGACAGATCAACGAGACAGAAAATTAACAAGGATATCCAGGACTTGAATGCAGAGCTGGACCAAGTGGATCTATAGACATATACAGAACGCTCCACCCCAAATCCACAGAATATACATTTTTCTCAGCAGCACATTGCACTTACTCTAAAATTGACCTCATCATTGGAAGCAAATCACTCCTCAGCAAATGCAAAAGAACGGAAATCATAACAGTCTATCAGACCACAGCACAATCAGACTAGAACTCAGGATCAAGAACACACTCAAACCCGCGCAACCACTTGGAAACTGAACAACTTGCTTCTGAATGTTGACTGCATAAACAATGAAATGAAGGCAGAAATAAAGATGTTCTTCAAAACCAACCAGAATGAAGACACAACTTACCAGAATCTCTGGGACATCTTTAAAGCAGTATCGACAGGGAAATTTATAGCAATAAATGCCCACCAGAGAAAGAGAGGAAGATCTAAAATCCACACCCTATCATCAAAAATTGAAAGAACTAGAGTAGCAAGATCAAAAAAACTCAAAAGCTAGCAGAAGACAAGAAATAACTAAGATCAGAGCAGAACTGAAGGAGATAGAGACACAAAAAACTCTTCAAAAAATCAATAAATCCAGGAGCTGGTTTTTGAAAATATGAACAAAAACAGACAGACCGCTAGCCAGATTAATAAAAAAGAAAAGGGAGAAGAATCAAATAGATGCAATAAAAAACGATAAAGGGGATATCACCACTGATCCACAGAAATACAAACTACCATCAGAGATTACTACAAACAGCTCCACTCACATAAACCAGTAAACCAGGAAGAAATGGATAAATTCCTAGACATTTGTACTCTACCAAAACTAAACCAGGAGGAAGCTGAAACCCTGAATAGACCAATAACAAGGGCTGAAGTAGAGGCAGCAATCAATAGCATACCAACCAAAAAAAGTCCAGGTCCAGATGGGTTCACAGCTGAATTCTACCAGACGTACAAGAGGAGCTGGTTCCATTCCTTCTGAAACTGCATCAAACAATACAAAAGGAGGGAATCCTCCCTAACTCATTTTATGAGACCAACATCACCCTGATACCAAAACCAGGCAGAGACTCAAGTAAAAAAGAAAACTTCAGGCCAATATCCATGACGAACATTGATGCAAAAATCTTCAATAAAATACTGGCAAACAGATTGCAACAGCACATCAAGAAAAGCTTCCATCACGACCAGTAGGCTTCATCCCAGGGATGCAAGGCTGGTTCAACATCTGCAAATCCATAAATGTAATCCATCACATAAATGGAACCAAAGACAAAAATGACATGATTATCTCAATAGATGCAGAGAAGGCCTTCGATCAAATTCAACAGCCCTTCGTGCTAAAAACTCTCAATAAACTATTGATGTAACATATCATAAAATGATAAAAGCTATATATGACAAACCTACAGCCAATATCATACTGAACAGGCAAAAGCTGGAAGAATTCCCTTTGAAATCAGGCACTAGACAAGGATGCCCTTCTGACCACTCCTATTCAACATAGTATTGGAAGTTCTAGCCAGAGCAGTCAGGCAAGAAAAAGAAATAAAGTGTCTTCAATTAGGAAAGGAGGAAGTCAAACTGTCTCTATTTGTGGACGACATGATTGTATATTTAGAAGACCCTGTTGTCTCAACCCAAAATCTCCTTAAACTGATAAGCAACTTCAGCAAAGTCTCAGGATACAAAATCAATGTACAAAAATCACAAGATTCCCATATACCAATAACAGACACAGAGAGCCAAATCAAGAGTAAACTCCCATTCACAATTGCTACAAAGAGAATAAAATACCGAGGAATACAATTAACAAAGGATGTAAAGGACCTCTTCCAGGAGAACTACAAACCACTGCTCAATAAAATAAGAGAGGACACAAACAGATGGAGAAACATTCCATGCTTATGGTTAGGAAGAGATCAGTATCTTGAAAATGGCCATACTGCCCAATGTAATCTATAGATTCAATGCTATCCCCATCAAGCTACCAATGACCTTCTTCACAGAACTGGAAAAAACCACTTTAAACTTCATATGCAATCACAAAAGAGCCCGCATAGCCAACAGAATCCTAAGCAAAAAGAACAAAGCTGGAGGCATCACACCGCCAGACTTCAAACTATACTACAAGGCTACAGTAATCAAAACAGCATGGTACTGGTACCAAAACAGAGACATAGACCAATGGAGCAGAACAGAGACCCCAGAAGAAACACCACACATCTACAACCATCTGATCTTTGACAAACCCAGCAAAAACAAGCAATGGGGAAAGGACTCCATGTTTAATAAATGGTGTTGGGAAAACTGGCTAGCAATGTGCAGAAAGCAGAAACTGGACCCCTACCTGTCACCTTGCACTAAAATTAACTCCAGATGGATCAAAGATTTAAACATAAAACCTAACACCATAAAAACACTAGAAGAAAATGTAGGCAAAACCATCCAGGACATAGGCATAGGCAAGGACTTCTTGACTAAAACACCAAAAGCAATGGCAATGAAAGCCAGGATAGACAAATGGGATCTAATTAAACTCCAGAGCTTCTGTACAGCAAAAGAAACCATCATTAGAGTGAATCGGCAACCAACAGTATGGGAAAAAATTTCTGCAATCTACCCATCTGACAAAGGGCTAATATCCAGAATCTACAAAGAACTAAAACAGATATACAAGAAAAAAACAAACAACCCCATTCAAAAGTGGGCGAAGGAGATGAACAGACACTTTTCAAAAGAAGACATATATGAGGCCAACAAACTATGAAAAAAATGCTCATCATCACTGGTCATTAGAGAAACGCAAATCAAAACCACACTGAGATATCATCTCACGCCAGTTAGAATGGCGATCATTAAAAAATCTGGACACAACAGATCCTGGAGAGGATGTGGAGAAATAGGAACACTCTTACACAGTTGGGAGTGTAAATTAGTTCAACCATTGTGGGAGACAGTGTGGTGATTTCTCAAGGATCTAGAAACAGAAATTCCGTTTGACCCAGCAATCCCACTATTGGGTATATACCCAAAGAACTATAAATCATTCTACTATAAAGACAAATGGACATGTATGTTCATTGCAGCCCTGTGTACAATAGCAAAGACCTGGAACCAACCCAAATGCCCATCAGTGATAGACTGGACAAAGAAAATGTGGTACATATACACCATGGAATACTACGCAGCCATAAAAAATGATGAGTTTGTGTCCTTTGTAGGGACTTGGATGAATCTGGAAACCATCATTCTCAGCAAACTGACCCAAGAACAGAAAGCCAAGCACCGTATGTTCTCACTCATAGGTGGGTGTTGAACAACGAGAACACATGGACTCAGGGAAAGGAGCATCACACACAGGGGGACAGTTGGGGGGGGTAGGGGAGAGACAAGGGGGGATGGGGAGGGAGGGGAGGATGGGGAGAGATAACATGGGGAGAAATGCCAGATATAGTATGCACCAAAAGTAAAATAAATTAAAAAATAATATGCTCAGAAAACAAAAAAGGGGGAGTATTAGTAAGGACCCTGCAACACTACAAGCCTTATTTACCCTTAACTTCTTAAATTTAGAGGATACATTTTAATCAGCTATAAAAAAGCACTTAGTGAAAGCCTCTCAAAACATAAAACCTGCAGTCTTACAGAAAGATGTAAATAGTAATGAATGGTGTAGTACAAATGATTAGCTAACACAAGGAAGAGGATATGCTTGTGTTCACACCCCTTCAAGTCCTCTTTGGATTTCAGCACAATGCATCAAACCTTACCATGACATGGCTAGGACCCAACCCAGTACCAGAAATGAAAGAGATGACCCTGCAGGACCCACAGCCCCAGATGATGCAACTTCCTTGGACAACACACCCCTGAACATCTCCTGGGGGATGCTAAAGAAGACAACTCAGGAGGAGGCTAAAGAAATCCTGCTCTGAACACAGACACCATTCACTCCAGATAATTTGTTCCTTTTTTATTCTCTCACTTTGCCTGCAGGATGTACCTGCTACACTCTCTTGAGCCCATCTTCTAAATCTGATTTTTTTCTGCTTGTTACTTAGGCAGATACTCCCTTCCCAGTCTCTAATGATGCAACTGCTTGGCTAGAAAGGATTAACATACCCCCAGTGGGGTTTTTCAGTGCCAAGTAACAGCACATGTCACTCCTTGATTGGAAGAGTATTAATGATTGTACTCATGTTTGTCTTATGTTATTTACTAATTCTAGGATGCAGAGCCAGAGCACAACCTATAACTGCTCACCTGACAAAACTGCTGCTGCACATATCTCTACTCTTCAGTCAACAAAACCTGATGCAAAAACAGGAAAGGGGGAGATTTAGGAGTTCAGTCAGGATGGTGGGAAAAATTTTAGAAAACACAAACCTTCTTGGAAGGCTGGAAGGTTTTGCAAAAGTATTGGGAAAGAGGCTGTGGCTTAAGGCAGCCTATCCCCCTAACCTTGAGCTAATAGCTAGGAGTAGATAAAAAGCAATGCAAAGGAGTTTATCTAAATAGCTTGTTTACTCATGTGGTCCTATGACCGATCTTTGATCTTCCATGGACGCATGACTGCTCTCTACTCAGGGGGGTCAACAATGTTAATTACCCTCTAATGGTGTTTACTTGAGACCTACAAAATCATTTAATCTGTACTAAATAAATGCAAAGGCTGCAGGCTTATTGAGGCTGCTGCTGACTCTGGCAAGGAGCCCCGGGCTGGGCCAATAGGCAAGCCTATGTCACTGTACGTTTTTCCATCTGTCACTAGGTCAGGGTCTGTGGGTTTGATCTGGCATGCCACATTTTCTTTATACATTTGTCTGTTGATGGACACTTAGATTGCTTCTCACTCTTGGCTATTATGAACAGTGCTACATGGGAGTGCAGAAATATCTTTGATATACCAACTTCCTTTCTTTGAAGTATATATCTAGCAGTGGGATTGCTGGATCATACAGCTCTATTTTTAGTGTTTTGAGGAACCTCCAACTGTTCTCCATAGTGATTGTACTAACTTACATTCCCACCAACAGTGCATAAGGGTTTCCTTTTCTCCAGATCCTTGCCAGTATTTGTTATTGCCTGTCTTTTGGATAAAAGCCATTTTAACTGGAGTGAGATGATAGCTCATTGTAGTTTTGAGATACCAAGATTAGTGAATCCAAAAGATGGTATCTCAAGTCATTTGCATTTCTCTGATGAGCAGTGATGTTGATCATCTTTTCATATACCTGTTTGATATTTGTATGTCTTGAGAAATGTCTATTCAGATCTGTTGCCCATTTTTAAATTGGATTATTAAATTTTTCCCTATAGAAAAAATTAAGAGTTGTTTGAGCTCCTTATATATTCTCGTTATTAATCTCATGTCAGATGGACAGTTTGCAAATATTTTCTCCCACTTTTGACATTGTCTCTTCACTCTGTTGATTATTTACTTTGCTGTGCAGAAGTTTTTAACTTGATGTTATCCCATTTGTCCATTTCTGCTTTGATTGTCTGTGCTCGTGGGTTATAGCTCAAGAAATCTTTGCCCAGTCCCAATATCCTGGAGAGATTCCTCAGTATTTTTCTTTGAGTAGTTTCATAGTTTGAGGTATTATATTTAAGTCTTTAATCCATTTTGATTTGGTTTTTAAAAATTACAATTGTTCTTTAAATTGTCATATATATTTTAAAGAAATTAGGAAGACAATATAGCATTTCATATTTACCTAGATATTTATCATTTCTGACACCCTTTCATTCCTCCTCAAATCCAAGTTTTCAGATGGTATTACTATCCCTTAAGCTTGAATAATTTTCTTAGCATTTTTAATAATTCAGGTCAGCTAGTGATTAATTATCTTAGTTTTCTTTCGCCTAAAATATGTCTTCATTCCTCCTTCATTCTTGAGGATATTTTACTGGATATATAATCCTGGGTTAACAGCTGGTTTATTTGGAAATTTTGTTTGTTTGTTTGTTAAACACTGTAAAGATATTTTCTGCTGTTGCCTGGCCTGCATTATTTCTGATAAAACATCAACAGTAATTTAAACAATTGTTCTTTAGGTAAACTGTCAATCTACCTGACTACTTATAGGATATTCTCTTTATCAGCAGTTTGACTATGATGTGCCCGTGTGTACTCTTCTTTGTATTTATCCAGTTTCCAGATCTTTAATCTGTAAATTCTTTCTATATATTTGGGGAAATGTTGGTCATTATTTCTTCAAATATTTTTCCTGCTTAATTATCTCCATGGTTTCCATCCTGGACTCTAATTACCCACCAGTTAGACCTTTAGATACTGTAACACTTGTTCCTAAAGCTGTTAAGTTTTGTTCAATAATTTTCCATCAGGGACTGATAAATAAAGCCCCATCTTTCTGGGACAGGGCACCTGGGAAAAGAAGTGGTTGTGGGTACAGCTTCAGCAGACTTAAACGTACCTGCCTGTCATCTCTGAAGAGAGTGGCAGATCTCTCAAAACAGTGTTTAAGTTCTGATAAGGGACAGATTGCCTCCTCAAGTGGCTCCCTGACCCCCATGTATCATGACTGGGAGACACCTCCCAGTAGGGGCCGATGGACACTTCATTCACGAGAGCTCTGGCTGGCACCTAGTGGGTGCCTTCTTGGATGAAGCTACCAGAGGAAGGAACAGGCAGCAATGTTTGCTGTTCTGCAGATCCCACTGGTGAGTCCCAGGCAAGCAGGGTCTGGAGTGGACCTCCAGCAAACTTCAGTAGACCTGCAGCAGAGGGGCCTGACTGTTAGAATGAAAACTAAAAAACAGAAAGAAATAGTTTCAACATCAACAGAAAGGTCATCCACTCAGAGACCTCATCCAAAGGTCACTGACTTCAAAGACCGAAGGTAGATAAATCCGTGAAGATGGGAAGAAACCAGAGCAAAAAGGCTGAAAATTCCAAAAACCAGAATGTCTTTTCTTCTCCAAGGGATCACAACTCCTCACCATCAAGGGAACAAAACTGGATGGAAAATGAAATGATAAATTCACAGAAGCAGGCTTCAGAAGGGTGGGTAATAACAAACTTCTCCAAGCTAAAGGAGCATGTTCTAACCAAATGCAAGGAAGTTAAGAACCTTGAAAAAAGGTTAGATGAAATGCTAACTAGAATAACCAGCTTACAGAAAAACATAAATGACCTGATGCAGCTGAAAAACACAACACAAGAACTTCACAAAGCATACACGTTTCAATAGCCAAATTGATCAAGCAGAAGAAAGGATATCAGAGATAGAAGATCAGCTCAAATAAATCAAGAAGACAAGATTAGAGTAAAAAAGAGTGAAAAGAAACTGAACAAAGCCTCTAAGAAATATGGGGTTACGTGAAAAGACCAAATCTATGTCTGACTGGTGTACCTGAAAGTGATGGGGAGAATACAACCAAGTTGGAAAACACTCTTCAGGATATTATCCAGGAGAACTTCCCCAACCTAGCAAGGCAGGCCAACATTCAAATTCAGGAAATACAGAGAATATCACAGAGATATTCGTCAAGAGGAGCAACCCCAAGGCACATAATCATCAGATTCACCAGGGTTGAAATGAAGGAAAAAATGCTAAGGGCAGCCGGAGAGAAAGGTCGGGTTACCCACAAACGGAAGCCCATCAGACTTACAGAGGATCTCTCAGCAGAAACCCTACAAGCCAGAAAAGAGTGGGGGCCAATATTCAACATCCTTTAAAAAAAGAATTTTCAACCCAGAATTTTATATCCAGCCAAACAAAGCTTCATAACTAGAGGAGTAATAAAATCCTTTATAGACAAACAATTGCTGAGAGATTTTGTCACCACCAGGCCTGCCTTAGAAGAGCTCCTGAAGGAAGCACTAAACATGGAAAGAAACAGTCAGTATCAGCCACTGCAAAAACATACCAAATTGTAAACACCATGAACACTATGAAGAAACTGCATCAACTAATGGGCACAATAACCAGCTAGCATCATAACAGCAGGATCACATTCACACATAACAATATGAACCTTAAATGTAAATGGGCTAACTGCCCTAATCAAAAGACACAGACTGGCAAATTGGATAAAGAGTCAAGATCCATTGGTGTGCTGTATACAGGAGACCCACCTCACATGCAAAGACATGCAAATTCTCCAAATAAAGGGATGGAGGAAGATTTCAAGCAAATGGAGAGCAAAAACAAGTAGGGATTACAAACCTAGTCTCTGATAAAATAGACTTTAAACCAACAAACATCAAAAGAGACAAAGAAGGACATTACATGAGGGTAAAGGGATCAATGCAACAAGAAGAGCTAGCTATCCTGAATACATATGCACCCAATACAGGAGCACCCAGATAAATAAAGCAAGTTCTTACAGACCTACAAATAGGCTTAGATTCCCACACAACAATAGTGGGAGACTTTACGCCCCACTGTCAATATTAGACAGATCAATGAGACAGAAAATTAACAAGGATATCCAGGACTTGAACTCAGATCTGGACCAAGCGGACCTAATAGACATCTACAGAACTCTCCACTGCAAATCCACAGAATGTAGATTCTTCTCAGCACCACATCACACTTACTCCAAAGGATTATAAATCATTCTGTTATAAAGACACTTGCACACATACGTTTATTGCAGCACTGTTCACAATAGCAAAGACTTGAAACCAACCAAAATGCCCAACAATGATAAACTGGATTAAAAAAATGTGGCACATATACACCATGGAATACTATGCAGCCATAAAATGGATGAGCATGTCCTTTGCAGGGACCTGGTTAAAGCTGGAAACCATCATTCTCAGCAAACTAACCCAAGAACAGAAAACCAAACATCGCATATTCTCACTTATAAGTAGAACTGAACAATGAGAGCACATGGACACAGGGGAGGGGGACATCACACACCAGGACCTGTCTGGGATTGGGGTGCTAGAGGAAGGATACCATTAAGAGAAATACCTAATGTAGATGATGGGGTGATAGATGCAGCAAACCACCATGGCACATAGATAACTAACACACCTGCACATTCTGCGTATGTACCCCAGAACTTAAAGTATAATAAAAATAATTTTCTCTGTATTTTCAGATTATATATATGTATCAGCAAATTCACTGACTCCTTCATTTCAATTGTGCTGCTACAGCCACTCAATGTTGTTTATTTTTATTTCAGAACATTGTAATTTTCAGTTCTAGAATTTCTATTTAGGTTTTTTTTTTTTTTTTTTTTAATACTTTTAACATCCCTGCTGGGGTTTTCTGTAATTTCATTCACTGGTTGCATATTTTCCTTTACCTCATTGAGAACAGTAAAAATAGTTGCTTTACAATCCTTACCTGGTAATTCTAGCATCTGAGTCATGTTATAATTGGTCTCCATTAAATATCATTTTTCTTGAGAATGGCTCTTGTTTTCTGGTCTCCATATGGCTGCTAATCTTTATAAATTCCTAGACATTGTGAATATTATATCATTGTGCCACTGTTTTATATTTTTCCAAATATGTTGAGGCATGTTGATTTGCCTCTTTGAATCAGCAGATAAACAACTTTGCAAAAATCAAATAGAAACTCCTTCTCTTGGGCAGCAGCTCAAATCTTAGCTCAGTTCTTTCATCCTTAGCTGGAGCTGTCCCAAGCATGAGTGGTTCAGGGTTAATTACATGAAAAAACTGGGGCTTAGAGAACTTAAGAAACTTGTCTAGGTCCACACAGCAAGATTTCAATCTCAAGCTGTCATGTGTCTGGAAGACAGAATATGGCTTTCATATTCTTGTACTTTCCTCTTAAAGGAGCAGCTTACTCTTTTCCTTTGCCCGAGGTAGAAAAATAATAAACCTAGATTTTTTTTTTAGCATAAAGTTAGGTGGTTGTTCTTTTGTTCAGTCCAATAGAATAATATATTTAAACCATTATATTGCTGACTTAAAGGGATATATCATAAGTACATTTCTAGAACATACAGGAAGTTGGCCGCTGTCCCAAAGAGATATCAATAATAACCCATATGCCCAAGTGAACCATATTCTATGCTTCTTTATTCTCTAGCTTCCCTGAATAGATGAAGTGGGTTAGGGAGACTCGTGCAGCCACTTCTACAGAAGAAAACAAGACTCCATTTTCTGGGGGTCATTTCAGCTTCCACCTGCCCCATGGATCTGTTCATGTCACATCTGCAAGAATGGTATTCAGGTTTCTGGCACCTGCCATGCTTAGGAATGCTCACCCACTTCTCTTTTTTTCCCCTCTTCTCTTTTTTTCCCTTTTTTTTTTTTTTTTTTTTTTTCTCCTCTTTTTTTTTTTCTTTTTCCTTCTCTTCTTTTTCTTTTTACAGCTTCTTATCTTTGCTCTCTACACTCCAGAGGAGATAAAAATAGGGTAATTGGCTGGGCGTGGTGGCTCACATCTGTAATCCTAGCACTTTGGGAGGCTGAGGTGGGCAGATCACAAGGTCAAGAGATCGAGACCATCCTGGCCAACATGGTGAAACCCCGTCTCTACTACAAATACAGAAATTATCTGGGTGTGGTGGCATATGCCTGTTGTCCCAGCTACTTGGGAGGCTGAAACGGAAGGGTCGCTTGAACCAGGGAGGCAGAGGTTGCAGTGAGCCAAGACTGCGCCACTGCACTCCAACCTGGGTGACAGAGTGAGATTCCATCTCAAAAATTAAAAAAATAGCTGGGCATGGTGGCACATACCTGTAATCCCAGCTACTCCCAGGCTGAGGCAGGAGAGTCTCTTGAGCCCAGGAGGCAGAGGTTGCAGTGAGCTGAGACCATGACACTGCATTCTAGCCTGGCAACAGAGTGAGACTCTATCTCAAAAAAGAAAAGTTGCTGAATCTGGGCACAGACTGAGGTAGAGGATCTGTGCTGGGGGAAATGAAAGCATGGAAGCACATGGCATTTATTCAAGATTGTAATAACAATTTTGAAACCTGAGGGGCCTCAAACCCATTTACTGTTCTCCCCATGAGACATTTGCTGGCTCTGATAGAATGCTGGAAACCTTGGCAGAGGCTACTAAAACACAGAAAAAAATCTTCTGCCGACTTTCAGGACTGAGGAAGAAAACACACTGTTAGAAGAGGCCTTCTTTGAACACTTATCTGGTCTCTCCCTCAAGATGTTTGCCAAACGTTGAATTTTCATGGAGGCAAAGTCCAAAGAACTAAGATAAAAACCTCTGAAGAAAGGTTCTCATTACTTTTCAGGGCTAAGGAGACCAAGATGCATGAAAATCCCAAGGAGGAAACAATCTAGGAAAACAAGTTAACTTAACCTTCCTAAAGTTACAACCCAATGCTAAGACCAAACCAATTCTTGATTGAATTGAGGTGATCAACCCACTCACCATATCTGCATAAAAGAGGAAAAGAAGAACAATCTCTGGTAGAAAAAACAACACTTGAAGTCACTATAACCCTGGTATCCATAAGTTCCAGCATATAATAAAATATTACTACACACATGTAAGAGGCAAAATGATATGCCTAATAATTAAGACCAAAAAAATAAAGATTGGAAGATGATTCTAATCTTAGACGTGGGAGACGAGGATTTAAAATAACAATTAGTATGTGAAATAGATAAAAAGATGAGTAACTTTTACTAGCAAATGGCATAAATAAAAAAGAGCACAATGGACATTCTGGAAGTGAACAATACAATACAGGAAATTCAGAACTCAGTTGATGAATTTAAAAAATTGGATATATCAAGATAAAGAATCAATAAACCAGAAGACAGGTCATATGAAATACCTAAACTGAAGCACAAAAAAAAAAAAAATTAAAGGAAAAAAAAAAAACCAGATGCATCCATAAGAGATATATGGAACATGCACAGAAAGCCTAATTATATATAACTGGAGTCCCAGAAGAACAGGCGAAAGAGAATGGAACAGGATCAGTGTTTGAGAAGATAATTAACCAAGAATTTTTCAAACCAATAAAAGACATAACACTACAAGTTGAAGGAGCTCAGCAAATCCCAAGCAGTATAAATTGAAAGAAAACTAAATGCAGGCATACTGGAGAAACTACCAAAAACCAACCATCAGCAAAAACCCTAAAAGCTGTTGGGGAACAGGGGAGGGTCTCAAAACCTTCAAAGAACATGTCTTAATCCATTCAGGCTGCCATAACAAAATACTACAGACTGAGTGACATACATAGCACAAATTTATTTCTCACAGTTCTGTCTGGAGGCTGGGACATTCAAGATCCATTTGCCAGAAGATCCGGTGTCTGGTGAGTACCCACTTCCTGATTCATAGATGGCCATCTTTTTGCTGTGTTCTCACATGGCAGAAGGGGACAAGGGAGCTCTCTGGAGTCTCTTCTAAAAGGACATTAATTCCTGCCAGGTGCAGTGGCTCACACCTATTATCCCAGCGCTTTGGGAGGCTGAGGCAGGTGGATCACCTGAGGCCAAAATTTCAAGACCAGCTTGGCCAACAGAGTGAAACCCCTGTCTACTGAAAATACAAAAATTAGCCATGCATGGTGGCATATACCTATAATTCCAGCCACTTGGGAGGCTTAGGCAGGAGAATTGCTTGAACCCAGGAGGCAGAGGTTGCAGTGAGTTGAGACTGTACCATTCACTATACTCCAGACTGGGTGACACAGCAAGCCTCTGTCTCAAAAAAAAAAAAAAAAAAAAAAAAAAAGGAAATGCTAGAGAAGAAGAAGAAGCAAATCATATAACAATCATATTAGAAGATAAAATAATTAATATGTAGAGCATTGATATAAGGATAGGCAAACTGACAAATGGAACAGATTACGATTCCAGAAACAGATTCATATATATAGTCACCTGACTGATGATAAAGATTTCCACTGCAATGGAGCAGGGAGAGGATGTTTTTTTCAGTAAATGGCATTGGATCCATTGAATATCCACACTTCTGGAAGAAAAATGTATGTTTACCTCACTGAATATAAGTATCAATTCCACATTAATAGCAGGTCTAAAAGTGAAAGGTAAAATAGTAAATCTTTCAGATGAAATCATAGAGAACATGGTAAAGATTTAGCAAAGATTTCTTAAGATATAGAGAGCACTAATTATTTACAATTGATAAACTGAAACATTAAAACTGAAACTCTTCTCTAACATCACCATTAGTTGAATAAAAGCCAACTCACAAAGGTGGGTAAGATAGTCTTATTACAAATATCTGTCAAAAGACTCAGAGCTAGAAAATATGAAGAACTACAAATCAACATTTAAAAAAAAAGCAGATAACCCAATGGAAAACATTGGGTGGAAGACTTGAGTAGGTGATTTACAAAGACAATATACTTCTGGATGATGAATCTATGAAAAGTGCTTAACTTCATTAATCATCAGAGAAATGTAAATGGAAATCAGCAATACCACTGCTGGACATATGTTCAAAAGAAAGAAAATCAATCTATCGAAGAGATAGCTACACTTCCACGTTTACTGCATCACTATTCACAATGGCCAAAATATGGCAACCTAAGTCCCCATCGAAGGAGGAATGAATAAGGAAAATGTGGCATATATACGCAATGGAATATTATCCAGCCCCCAAAAAAAAAGAAATCTTATCCTTTGGAGCAAAACAGATGAAACTAGAAGTCATTATGTTGGGTTAAATAAGTCAAACACAGAAAGACAAATATTGTATGTTCTCACTCACTATGTGAGAGTTTAAAAAGTGGATCCCATGCTGATAAAAGAGCAGACTGGGGGTCACCAGAGGTGAGTAGGGGGAGGGGAATGAAGAAAGGTTGATTAATGGGTACAAAGGTAAAGTTTGACCAATAAGACTGAGTATAGTTTACAATAATCTATTGCATATTTCAAAATAGCAAAATGGGAATAATTCAGCTGTTTCTAGCATAAATAAAAGAGAAATATTTAAGGCGATATATTTCCCAATGACACTGATTTGATCTTGACAAATTTTGTGAAGATATTAAATTATCACATGTACCTCTATTATGTATCACATTAAAAAGTATTTCAACCATGGTGAGATACCACTATACTCACCACCATAGCTAAAATGAAAAGCATGAAAAATACCAAATCATGTTAAGGTATTTATTGAGCAACTAGAACTCCCATACACTGCTGGAGGCAGGGAAGACTGATAGAACTCCAGTACTTGGAAAAGTGTTTAGCCCTGGCTACAAAAACTATACATAGGCCTGTCACATGATTCATAAATTCCACTCTTAAGTACATATACCCAAGAGATATATGTCACTGCATGACTCAAAGCCAAAAACCCGATATTACTAATGCCCATAATTGGATTTTTAGTGGTATATTCACACAATAGAATAGCATACAGCAATGAGCATGAAAAATCTACAACCACATACAACCGTGTGGCTGAATGTCGCATCTACAGTGAGTGAAAAAAACAAACACAAAAGAGTACAAACTGTATATGTCCATTTAAATAAAGTATGAAAATAGATAAGCCAACTTTATGCTATTAGCAGTTAGGATAGTGAGCACCCATGCAGGAACAGTGACTAGAAAGGAATAGAAGGTGACTTCTGTATTAGGGTCGGCAATGTGTTTTTCACCGGAGTGCTGGTTACTCGTGCCTGGTCTGTTTGTAAAAATTCCTGATAAAATTTTCAGGCTTCATTTTATTTCCTAAAGCAACATGAGCATCATTATTTCCATCTATGTCTAATAACTATATTATCTGGAGTCTCCATATGCCTCCCCCTCTGTTGGTTCTTGCTATTAGAATCTTCCTTCCTTGTGTATCTTTTTTATCTTTGGATTTATGTTGAATATTGTGCCTGAAAAATTGTTAACAGAAATAATTTGAGCTCTAAGGTGACATTATGTTTCTCCAAATAGGATTTTTGTTTTTATTGCTTTTGCTTAGTACTTTGGGTCATAGAAATCTGGAATCATTCTAGTTGAAGTTTAGTCCTTTAAATTTGCCTGACCTCTTTCTAATCAAAGCCATCTGCAATACATGTAGAGTCAGCTTTAGTTTTGGCTGTTACTTTGACTTACTGTTATACATATATATATATGTATAAATATATGTACACATATACATATGGAGACTCCATCTCAATATATATTTTTTGGCTTACTTTTATACATATACATATGTATACATATGTTATACATATACATATACATATAGCGTCTCACTCTATCACCCAGGCTGGAGTGCAATGGCATCATCTCGGCTCACTACAACCTCCACCTCCCAGGTTCAAGTGATCCTCCTGCCTCGGCCTCCCAAGTAGTTGGGACTGCAGGCATGTGCCACAACATTCAGCTAATTTTTGTATTTTTAGTGAGACGGGGTTTCACCATGTTGGCCAAGCTGGTCTTGAACTCTTGACCTCAGGTGATCTGCCCGCCTCCCCCTCCCCCAAAGTGCTGGGATTACAGGCATAAGCCACCATGCCTGGCATTCCTAGGGTATGTTTTAGGATTGCTGCACAATAAGAAGCTGGTCTACTTCTTGTAAACAAGACTAATTTCCCAAGACCCTCACCTCTAGGGAATAACATTGGAGCAATTATCCATGTTCATCTCATGAAACTATCTTGGGATTGCGTCCCCAAGTTGTCTTCAAAATGGATAAGCAGACCTGATGTTCTCCCTGTTCAGCCCATTTCTTCATGGATGTAGGATTCAAGACTTGGTTCTCAGATCCCATAAATCTCATCAGGACATAAATAGCCTTAAATCCTGTCTCCCTTTTTTACAGAAACTGAAGACACAGGCAACAAGTTCTCTGCTCTGTACCTTTAGCCAACAGGATGAGTCTTCACGACCTATTCAGAAAATAATGCATTATAGACTTTTATGTCCTGTGTTTTCATCCTATAGCACTGGGACGTGGAGGAAGCAGAACCAGTGAGCTCTGAGAGCAACACAAAGCAGTGGGTAACTTCCGTGCGTCTCAGCCTCATGCTTTCTCTCTTCTTCTTATCTTCTCTCTTCTCCATTTTCTCTTTCATACAAACATACTCATGTAATCTCACCTCTTAGTTTTTAAAGGTAATAGAGCAATCCCTTGAATCTTATAAGCATGCCACACTTTTCAAAGTACTTTCACATTCTCTGTTGCATGTAATTCTCACAACCTGTGGGGAATGGCTACCTAGGTAAGAAGAGGGGATTTAGGCAGCTCGTGTGCCCTACTCAAGTCATACAGCGAGGAGGTAACAGAAGAGGTACAGAGCCCAGTGTTTCCCCTGCAAGCTCAGAGCCCTTTTCCATACTGCCCCTACAATCTCCCCCTTTACACCCTAGCAACACAACAGAGGGGTTTGTGTCTCTGCAACCCTCTGACCACACCAGGGTTCAGACCCCACTGACTTTTACAAACTCAGAGCAATTTCCCAAAGTGTAGCATCAGAACTGCTGCATGCTTGCTAAAAGAACTTGGTTTTCAGAACAGAAACAGGACCTCAAGAGAGCGAGTCAGAAAGTCAGCTTTTTGTTTTGAAGCATCACAGGTGATCGTGACGCACATGGTGCCGGGGGAGGCTTGCCTTGTGGGTTAGAAAGCAGAGGTATCAATTCCTCTGGGAGTCTTCTGGCTTTCCTCATCTTATCACCTACTCTCTGCCCTCCCTGCCATCAGCAGGTGTCCCATAGAGTCCAAACTACAGGAACCAGAATATGGAAGGAAGTCATTTCTGATGGGGCCTTGAGGAGGTGGTAGAACTTTCTTTCCATGGCAGAAACAGAGGTGGTGGCTGAGTGTGCTCAGGATTTGGGTCCCTGCAGGGAGTCATACAGTACTTTTTTTCATACTCAGGTTACTTAGGAGGTCTTGAAGTGGTCTCAGGGATGAGCCCATCAGCTCCCCTTTCTTTTTCAATTCTTCATTTTACAAGGTGGCAAGCAACACCCCTTTTTGTTGACTTCAACTTTCCATGTTTTTTCCTTCCTCTCAGAGGCAGCCTGATACAAAGCAAACATACAGCCTCATGGGTTTGTCTTTGCCATCAGATTGCACTATGACTTTCAGCAGATCTTTCTGCTCAAAGCTGCACTTAAGCACTCTGAAAATAAATGAGCTCATTCATGGTGTAGAACCATGGGGGAACTATGTGGGTAACAAATAACAGATGTGGCAAGCTGGGCACACAAGCAGTCTCTAGAGCATGTCCTAAATGTTACTCTAGGTTTCATTCAAACGCCAAAAGACTATCACATGGTCACTATATAATTTTTTTCTGAGACAGAGTTTCACTCTTGTTGCCCAGGCTGGAGTGCAATGGCATGATCTCAGCTCACTGCAACCCCTGCCTCCCTGGTTCAAGTGATTCTCCTGCCTCAGCCTCCTGAGTAGCTGGGATTACAGGTGCCCACCAACACACCTGGCTAATTTTTATATTTTATTTCTCCTTCGCTTATGAAGCTTAGTTTGGCTGGATATGAAATTTTGGGTTGAAAATTCTTTTCTTTCAGGATGTCGAATATTGGCCCCTACTCTCTTCTGGCTTTTAGGGTTTCTGCAGAGAGATCTGCTGTTAGTCTGATGGGCTCCCCTGTGTATGTGACCTGACCTTTCTCTCTGGCTGCCCTTAACATTTTTTCCTTCATTTTGACCTTGGAGAATCTGATGATGATGTGTCCTGGGGTTGATCTTCTCGTGGAGTATCTTAGTGGTTTCTCTGTATTTCCTGAATTTGCATGTTGGCCTGTCCTGCTATCTGGGGAAGTTCTCCTGGATAATATCCTGAAGTGTGTTTTCCAGCATGTTTCCACTCTTCCTGTCTCCTTCAGGTACTCCAATCAATTGTAGGTTCAGTCTTTTTATGTAGTGCCATATTTCTTGAAGGCTTTGTTCATTCCTTTGTATTCTTTTTTCTCTAATCTTGTCTGCATGCATTATTTCAGCAAGGTGGTCTTTAAACTCTGATATCCTTTCTTCCACTTGGTCAATTCAGCTATTGATACTTGTGTACGCTTCATGAAGTTTGCATGCTGTGTTTTTCAGCTCCATCAGTTCATTTATGTTCCTCTCTAAACTGGTTATTCTAGTTAGCAGCTCCTCTCACCTTTTATCAAGGTTCTTACCTTCTTTGCATTTGGTTAGAACATGCTCCTCTAGCTTGGAGGAGATTTTTTATTACCCATCTTCTGAAGCCTGCTTCTGTCAATTCACCCATCTCATCCTCCATCCAGTTCTGCTTCCTTGATGGAGAGGCACTGCAATTATTTGGAGAAGCACCCGCACTCTGGCCTTCTGGGTTTTCAGTGGATTTTCTTGTCGATTCTTTCTCATCTTCATTAGTTTGTCTAGTTTTGATCTTGGAGGCTGCTGCCCCTTGTGGGGGCTTTTTGTCATTGCTTTCTATTTGTTTTTCTTTCAATGCTCACGTCCCTCTTCTTCAAGGCTGGGGGCTCATTTCAGGCCCTATTCATCTGGTTCACTCCCGTGCCTGGAGATGTCACTCAAGGAGGCTGGAGAACAGCAAACATGGACACCTGCTCCTTCTTCTGGGATCTCTGATCTCAAGGGGCACCAACCTGATGCCAGTAGGATCAGTCCTATATAGGGTGTCTGACAACTCTTGTTGGAGGGTCTCACCCAGTTGGGTTGCACAGGGAAAGGACTTGTTTAATGAAGCACTGTGACTGTCCTTTGGTGGAGGGGTTGCGCTTCACTAGGGGAAACCCACTTGCCTGGGCTGCCCGGATTCCTCAGAACTACCAGGAGGAAAAGCTAAGTCAGCTGGTCTGCAGAGACTGAAGCCACCCCTCCCGCTAGGGGCTCAGGCCCAGGCTGGAGTTGTAGTTCCTGCTTTGAGGCCCCACCTGATGGCTCGGGGTCAGGCCTGAAGAGGCGTGCTGGCCACAGTCTGTCATAGCTGATGTGTTGGACTATGTGGGACACCTCTTGGGACCAAGTCAACCATCCTCCCTGGCTCCAGCAGGGGAAAAGTGCAGCCTGGAGCTATAGAGATGGCCGCTGCTCTTCCCCTACCCAGGGAGCTAGGCAGTTATCAGTCCCAATGTTGGGTGCTGCCCCTCGTGCAAGGAGCTCAAACAGCTTAGACAGCAGGCAGCTGCAACTGTGTTTCTAGTTGTCCCTTCCCCCGAGGAACTGAAGCAGATTCTAGCTGAGAGGCTACTGGGAATCTGCACAACTCCAGGGTTGGTACCTCAGGCCCCAGTGGTGTGGGTCCGTGAGTAGAATCTTCTGATCCATGGGTTGCACAGTTCCACGGAAAATGCTTTTTCCGTGGAAAAAGCGAGGTGGCATGCTCACTCACCACCTCCTTGGTTGGGGGATGGGGACTCAGATTTAGGGTTTTCTAGGCATACCATCATACCATTGGCAAACAGCACTAATTGGACTTCCTCTTTTCCAATTTTGGATGCCCTTTCTTTCTTTCTCTTATTGCTCTGGCTAGGACTTCTAGTACTATGTTGAATAAAAGTGATGAGAGTGGGCATCTTTGTCTTGTTCCATTTCTCAGTGAGAATGCTTTCAAGTTTCTTTCAAGTCCACTGTAAAATGGACACCACAGAAATATGAAAGATCATTCAAGACTACTGTGAACACCTCTATGCACACAAACTGGAATATTTAGCAAATATGGATAAATTGCTGGAATAAATTTCTTGGAAGTATACAATCCTCCACAATATGGAAATGAAGTAACATATGGAAATGAAACATGTTTTTCAATTTTTTCTGCTATTCATTGCTAATTTCATTCCATTGTAGTTGGAAAATATACTTTGTATTTTTTTCTAGCTTTTTAATATCATTGGGGTTTATGATCTAGTATATGGTCTATCATAGAGAATGTTTCAATGACACTTAAAAATAATTTTCTTTTTTGTTGTTGGGTAGAGTGTTGCATAGACATCGGTTAGGTGCACTTGATTTATAGTGTTGATCAAGTCTTTATTTCCTTGTTGATCTTCTGTCTAGTTGTTCTACCTATTATTGGAAGTGGTGTATTGAATTCTCCAATTACTGTTGTTGAATTATGTATTTCTGTCTTCATTTCCATGAGTTCCCTTCATGTATTGGGGTACATATATTTGTAATTGTTATATCTTCTTCATAGATTGATCCACTTGTCATTATAAAATGTCTCACTTTATCTCTAGTAAGACTTTTTGACTTAAACTCTTTTTTAAGAGATGGAATCTTGCTATGTTGCTCAGGCTGGTCTTAAACTCTTGGCCTCAGGCAGTTCTATCTCAGCCTCCCAAAGTGGTGAGATAACAGGCCTGAGCCACCAGGTCAGTGTAAACTCTATTTTAATCTTCAAAAGCCATTGTATGTTTTAAGGCTAAAGTATAGCCATTCTGTTTTTCTGTGGTTCCTGATTGCATATCTTTTCCCATCTTCTTGCTTTCAACCTTGCTGTATCTTTGAATCAAGTAGGCTTTCTGTAGAATGCATATGAATGGATCATGTTTTCCACTCTGACAGTCTCTGCCTTTTGATTGTTTTATGTATTCACACTTAATGTTATGATTGATATCATTTGATTTATGTCTGCCTTTTACTTTTTGCTTTCTGCGTGTTCCATGACCTTTTGTTCCTTTATTTTTCTTTACCACTTTCTTTTCTGTTAGGTGGATATTTTCTCATGTTGCATTTTCATTTAATAATTTTTTCGCTCTATTTTTGCAGGTATATTTTAATGGCTGCTCTATAGTCTACCTCATACATCTTATCAGAATCAGCTTCAGATTTATAACAACTTAAGCCCAATGATATATAGAAAAATGATTTCTATATAATTCTATTATTTTCATTTTGTAGTATTATTGTTACAGATGTAACATCTATTAATCCTGATAATCCATGGTTATAATTACTACTCTACCTTCTGTAGTTTCTTAGTCCAATTCAACTTTGCCTCCATCCAGCTCCTTTATGCTGTAATTGACAAACATATTATACCTATTTTTCTATATGCTATAGCCTCAACAATACATTATATACATATTACTTTATATAATTGGTGTTTGTTATAAGAAAAAACAAGAAAATATGCATTTATATTGTCATATTTAATAGATATATGTAAAATATTACAGAGATTATATCAATACATGTAAATGTTTACATATTTACACACATGTATACTGTCACATTTTCATACTTTGCCACTTTTCTTTGCTTTTTGTGTGTGTGGATTCAAATTATCATCAGAGGTAACTTACTTTCAACCTAAAGAAATTTCTGTAGTCGTTTTTGTAAGACAGGTCTGCTAGCAAAAAAAATTCTCTTTTTGTTTACCTGAGATAATCTTTATTTGGCCTTCATTTTTTTAAAGAGAGTTTTGCTGAATATTAGACTTTTACTTGAAGGGTTTTTTCTTTAACCATTTTGAGTGTTATCCAACTGCCTCAGAGCCTCCTTTGTCTCTGTTGAGAAGTCTGTTGTTCTTATTATTAGACTTCCCTCGTAAGTAAAAAATCTTTATTTGCTGATTTCAAGATTTTCTCCCTGTCTCTGCCTTTCAGCCTTTTTACTCTTTGTATTTATTGTGCTTAAAGTTTGAATTTCTTATATGTAGGTTAATTTCTTAAATTTGCCAAGTTTTAGCCATTCTTTGAAAAAAAAATTTTTCTTCCTGATTTTTCTCTCTCCTCTCCTTCAGCACTTCCACTCCATGTGTGCTGGTATGCTTAATGGTGCTCTCCATTTTTCTGAGTCTCTGTTCATTTTTCTTCATTCTTTCTTTTCCTCTGTTTTTCAGCTTGCATAATTGATATCAATTTACCTTCAAGATTGCTATTCTTTTTTTCTGCTAGTTCATAACTACTATTCAGTCCCACTACTAAAAATGTTCATTTCAGTTATTGTACATTTTGACTGCAGGATTTCCATTTAGTTCTTTTTTATACATTCTATGTTTTTATTGATATTCTCCATTTGACATGACATTGTCACTATACCTTCCTTTGCTCCTTTAATCATGCTTTCTCTTAGCTGTGTGAAAAGATTTTTAATAGTTACTTTGAGATCTTTTCAATGAAAGCTGACATCACATCACTCTCACAGGTAGTTTTTGTTGCCTATTTTTTCCTCACATGTGGATCATACTTTGTTTCTTTTCATGGTTCATAAATGTTGTTGGAATATGGGCATTTTAGGTAATTTGTTGTAACAATTCAGGGTATAGTTTCCCCTAATGGGGCTGGTTATTGATATCTACTTGTTTATTTGTTTTGTTTCCAGTCACTGAGAACTGTCAGTAGTATTGGGAGAGATCTTACTCTCTTTTCCTGACCACATCCAGCTGTTTTACATATGCTACATATTTTTTCATATTTTACATGTATGTATATTTCTTTATTTTTTTGATTTTTTAAACATTTTATTCCATACACATTAAGCTTTTGAAGAAAAAAGGCACACAATAGTATTTTAATCTTTAGTATGTTTTAAAAGTGTTTGATACAAAATATTGATCAGACTAGTCCTCCAAAAATAATTATGCAGTTATCTCAATGTGCATTTCTTGAATAATGCAGACTTTGCCTGCTAATATAGAATGCAATCATGTAGAATTTACCAGCTAATATAGAGTGTACCATATTAGCTGATTAAGTTCCACCTGTTTTTGTGTCTGTGAAGTTTCAACTGATGTGTTCATTCCATCATTACTATCGTATTGCTTTAGAATTCTTAGTGTTTGATACTGCAAGCATCGCCTTGTTACTCTTTTATTCAACATTTTTTCCTGGCTTATCTATGTACTTATTTTTGGGTGAAATTTAGAACAGTTTCAATTCTTTAAAACCCTGTTATAATTTTGATATCCAGTAGATTAAACTTTCAATTAATTCAAAAGAATATATAGCTTTGCAACATTTGACTTCATATTGGAACCTTGATATGTTTATCAATTTATTTTTCACTTTATGCCTCACTGGAGAATTCGAAACTTTTTCCTGATTCTTGTTAACATCTCAGTGCCATGATTTATTTGTTGACAGTGGGGGATGAGATTGTTTTGCATTGTATTTGGACATTTTTCCTGATTACTGTTAAATATAACAATAAGGGCAACATTTCTGAGTGCTAATTGTATGCCAGCTTCTTGTGTTAGGCACTTTACTACTTAATTTTGCCCCACCCCATAACTGATGTTTCACATGAAGAAACTGAGTCTTAAAGAACTCTGGTACTCCACCTGAGGTTTCACAGCAAGTAAGTGGCAGTGCTTACTATCTTACTAGCTGTGACAGACTTGATTTCAAGTATTCTGAACTCTCTTTATTTCTAATAGTCTTTCAATTGATAGTCCTACTTTTTCCAGATAGATCATCATATCCACAAATTGTTCATACTCCTTTCAAATATTTTTATTTTCTCCCTTTTATTTTTGAACTGCTTCTTATACTGCATATATCTGTACTAAATATTTTAAAACATATACATAAGATAAAATACTAATCACTAAACACTTCAAGAATAGTATAGATGACATAATTGAAAATAAGAATTACACATTACTCCTTTAACATTGAGTTTACCAGCTTTGAAGTCACAGAAATAATTACGTTGCATAAAAACTTTTCCTTTTAACTTTCTTATTTTCAAAAATTATAAATTTGGGTGTAAGATATTATTTCTTAATTCTAAGAAAATGTTGATTTTGTTTATCTTCATGTTTTTATTCAATTAAGGACATTTGGTAAATATTTGTTGGTGTGAATGCTGTAGAGAGTTGGGGAAATGGATGGAGGTAACCAGAGTAAAGGTTCAGATTTCCTACTCCTGGGGGATGTCAGAGAGTCCTGAGCAGCAGCGGATCCTGTTTTGGATGTTCCTGTCCATGTACCTGGTCACAGTGGTGGGAAATATGCTCATCATCCTGGCCATCAGCTCTGATTCCCACCTGTACACACCCATGTACTTCTTCCTGGCCAACCTCTCCTTCACTGACCTCTTCTTTGTCACCAACACAATCCCCAAGATGCTGGTGAACCTCCAGTCCCAGAACAAAGCCATCTCCTACGCAGGGTGTCTGACGCAGCTCTACTTCCTGGTCTCCTTGGTGGCCCTGGACAACCTCATCCTGGCTGTGATGGCGTATGATCGCTATGTGGCCATCTGCTGCCCCCTCCACTACACCACAACCATGAGCCCTAAGCTCTGTATCTTACTCCTTTCCTTGTGTTGGGTTTTATCTGTCCTCTATGGCCTAATACATACCCTCCTCATGACCAGAGTGACGTTCTGTGGGTCACGAAAAATCCACTACATCTTCTGTGAGATGTATGTATTGCTGAGGCTGGCATGTTCCAACATTCAGATTAATCACACAGTGCTGATTGCCACAGGCTGCTTTATCTTCCTCATTCCCTTTGGATTCATGATCATTTCCTATGTGTTGATTGTCAGAGCCATCCTCAGAATATCCTCAGTCTCTAAGAAATACAAAGCCTTCTCCACCTGTGCCTCCCATTTGGGTGTAGTCTCCCTCTTCTATGGGACACTTTGTATGGTATACCTGAAGCCCCTCCATACCTACTCTGTGAAGGACTCAGTAGCCACAGTGATGTATGCTGTGGTGACCCCTATGATGAACCCTTTCATCTACAGCCTGAGGAACAAGGACATGCACGGGGCTCTGGGAAGACTCCTAGATAAACACTTTCAGAGGTTCACATGAGGGCAATTTGGAAAAGAGCTTTAAAGTAGAGACTGGGAATATCCTTCACTGTATGTAAGGGACTGCCCTATGTGTTATACAGCAGTGACTGGGACATAGCTCCAGCTCAGAGAGAGCATATATACATGTGGTGATAAAAAAAGACTTCTTTGTAACCTAGTGTCCCCCAGGTCTCATCAGCCTTGGCTGTAAGTAAGGTCACACTAACACCAATACTAGAATGTTGCAGTGTCAAATTATTCAATGTACTTGACTATAGGACCACATTCTTGGTCTTATCGGACTATATCCAGTTAAAACCTAGAGGTGCCTGTCATCTAGCACACATCCAAAGTACAGAAAGTAAATAGTAGCTGATGAGAAAGTTAGTCACTTGGCTGTGATGGTTTAAAAGAGATTGCAATCATATATAGTGAATCAGCTGAGCCAGCACTTTATGTAGACTTTGACAGGGGGGAGTTCAACTCATTTGACATTCATGCAGTCATTAATCAACTCATTCTATTTATAATGAGTGTTTACAGAGGCCTCAAACTGAGTTACAAACATGAGGTTATAATCTACTGGGGGAAGTACATAAATTTACATTAAACATAAATGGACCTAACTCATCAATTAAAAGGCAATTTCAACATACCAATTAAAAAATAAAATACAGATAGATGTATTTAAAGAGACATCCGGAAAGCACAGGAATATACAAAGCCTGAAGTTAAAAAGACAAACAGACATATTTGGAAAATACTAAATATTTTAAGTGAAATATTGCTGCAATGACATCAGGTGAAAGGGACTTCAAAACAGAGGTGAAAGGAGTGATGTCAACAAGATGGTGGAACAGACAATTACATCTCTCATCCACCAACATACAGACTAATTCATCAACCATCCACAGATGAAAATACCTTTGTGAGAGCTCCAGAATCTAAATGAAAGTTTACAGCACCCTGGGAGTGCACAGAAGTAAAAAAAACACTGTATTGGACATTGTAGAAAAAAACTGTCCTGTTACCTGAATCACCCCTCACCCAAGCCAGCATAGAATAGCACAAAGAGAGATCTCCTCATCTCATGTGTTCTTCCATAAGTAAAAAAGAAAATAAAACATATATACAACTTCTCCAGCCTTTCAGGATGCTAACCAAGAGGACCACTTCTATCATGCCTCACTAAGAATATGGAGGGAATCAATGTGGCCAGACCCCTCTGCATAGCTAAGAACAACAAAAAAAATAAGAAAATTGTTGGGAGCTCTTAATAGCGTGTGTATTTCAACAACTGCAACCTTGCACCCTATAGTGGGCCTGTGCATGTCGCCCAGAAGCTGGTGCATCCACCCACATCCCCCAAGCACCAGGCCTGCCTACTGATAGACCCTGCCAACTGGCTAGCCCAGAATATCTGGCTAGGCTGACTGGTGAATAACATTTTCTATCAAATTGGACTTTCTCTATCAAAACCAGCCTGTAAAGACTAAAAGAGATGAATGTTTCTTCAAATGTGCAAATACAAATGTGAAGCTACAGGAAACACAAGGAATCAAGGAAACACAGCCACACCAAAGGAACGAAATAAAGGTTCAGTAACCGTCAAAGAAATGGAGAACTATGAACTGCCTGACAAAGAATTCAAGTAATCATTTGAAGAAACTTGGTGACCCACACAAAAACACAGGTAAACTACTAAACAAAATCAGGAAACCAATACATAAATTAAATGCAAATTTCAGTGGTGGTTGAGTGTGAGACAGCAGTGAAGCTGCTGGCATCTCCACTGCCGCAGATGATGGAAGGGAACAGGAATGGCCACGAGCACTGCAGCAATTGTGAGAATGAGAAGGACAACAGCTACAACCGGGGTGGTTTGAGCCCAGCCAATGACACTGGAGACAAAAAGAAGAAAAAGAAACAAAAAAAAAAAAAGAAAAGAAAAAGGCAGAGATAGATTCAACCCAGAATCAGCATGTGAAGATGAACTCTTTGCCAGCAGAGAGGATCCAGGAAATATAGGCTATTGAGCTGTTCTCAGTGGGTCAGGGACCTGCCAAAACCATGAAGGAGGATAGCAAGTGAAGCTACCAGTTCTGGGCCATCCCCCAAGCTGGGCAAAGTGGTGAACACCATGGCCCCACGGAGCCTGACAAGGATAACATCCACCAGAAGCCCTACACCCCGCCCCAGGGCCTCACCTGGGATGCCTTGGACCAGGTGATCACAGTGTGCTAAAAAACTATACACCCTCCTGAATGAGAACTATGTGGAAGATGATGACAACATGTTTCAATTTTATTGTTCCCTGGAGTTTGTTTGTGGGCTCTCCAGCCACCTGGCTGGCTCCCCCCAGTGGCACTGTGGGATTTGAGTGGTCTCAAGTTGGAAATCGGTTGGGTTCATTAGCGCCATACCAGCAAACATCCATATCTATGACACAGAGAAGATGGTGGAGATCAACTTCCTGTGTGTCCACAAGAAGCTGTGTCCCAGGCTCTAGTCCTGATCCCAGAGATCACCAGGCAGGTTTACCTGTAGGGCATCTTCCAAGCTGTTTACACTGCTGGGGTGGTACTACCAAAGCCTGTTACCTGTGGGTATTGGCATCCATCCCTAAACCCACAGAAGCTGATTGAAGTGAAGTTCTCCAACCTGAGCAGAAATATGACTATGCAGCATATCATGAAGCTCTACCAACTGCCAGACTCCCAAGACAGCTGGGCTGCAACCAATGGGGAAAAAAAGGACATTCCAGTAGTGCACCAGCTCCTCACCAGGTACTTGAAGCAGTTTCACCTCATGCCAGTCACGAGCCAGGAAGAGGTGGAGCACTGGTTCTACCCCCCAGAATATCATAGACACTTTCGTGGTGGAGAACAGTAACAGAGAAGTGATGGATTTCCTGAGCTTTTATATGCTGCCCTCTACCATCATGAACCATCCAACCCAGAAGAGTCTCAAAGCTGCTTATTCTTTCTACAAGGTTCACACCCAGACTCCTCTTCTAGACCTCATGAGGGACGCCCTTGTCCTCACCAAAATGAAAGGGTTTGATGTGTTCAGTGCACTGGATCTCATAGATAACAAAATCTTCCTGGAGAAGCTCAAGTTTGGCATAGGGGACAGCAACCTGCAGTATTACCTTTACAATTGGAAATGCTCCAGCATGGGGGCAGAGAAGGTTGGGCTGGTGCTACAACAACTAGTCACCAGCAACTTTCTGGATAAAGCCACTGAAGAGTCAAACCAGGAAATGGAACCCCACCACTGTTGGTCCAGTTTTCACACAGGTGAGTATCCCTGGCAAAGGGAGCAGAACTGAACCGGCTTTACCAAACAATCAGCGAACTTGACAATTGTATTGCAATGGTGTGGGCTGCATGATGTCACCTCTGGTCATGTCTTTTTTTTCCAGTTAATCACATCCTCATGCAGCCATGATCAAGGGAATGCAACTGCTGAAAACTAGCTCATGATTGGCATATTATAGAGTTAACAGGTGAATAATTAAAGTATATACATACATACATATATATAATTAAAAAAAGAGAATAGAGCAGAAATAAATGAAACAGAATATAATACCTCAAATAGACAAAACTAAACATTGTTTTTTTGGGAAAAAATGTGAAAAAATTAACAAACCCTTAGCTAAGATAATTTTTAAAATATGGAATACTCAAACAAAATCAGTACTATGTTGAGTAAAAGTGCCAACACAGCATCTTTGCTTTCTTCCAAATCTTAGAAGAAAAGCTTTCAGTTTTTCTTCATTGAGTAGGATGCTCGCTGTGGGCTTTTCACATATGGCCTTTATTGTGTTGAGGTAAGTGATATTTCTATTCTCTATGGCCATGGGAAATAAAAAGGTCAGAAAGGATTATTATAAACAATTGTAAGCCAATAAATTGGACAACCTATAAGAAACAGATAAATTTCTAGAAACATACAACCTTTCGACCTGAGTAAGAAATAGAAAGCCTGGACAGTCTAATAACAAATAAGAAGATTGGATCAATAATTTAAAAAACAAACTTTCAAACAAACAAACAAACAAAAAACATAAACAGATAGTTTTGCAGGTAACTGCTACCAAATATCTAAAGAAGAATTAATACCCAAACTTCTTAAATTCTTTCAAAAATAGCAGGAAACACTTCCAAATTCATTTAATGACACCAGCATCACCCTACCCAAGCCAGACAAAGACACCACAAGAAAGAAAAACACAGACCAATATCTCTTATGAACATAGATTCAAAACACTCAGTAAAATAAAAACAAACCAAATTCAACAGCACAATAAAGGATCATACACTGTGGCCAAATAGGATTTATCTCTGGATGCAAGGTTGATTTCACATACACAAGTCAGTCAATAAAACATACCATACTAACAGAATGAAGGATAAAAACTACATGATTATCTCTGTAGATGCAGAGAAGGCATCTGACAAAATCCAAAACCATTTCATGATGAATCTCAACTAATATTAGGTATAGAATTCACTTACCTCAACACAATAAAGGCCGTATGTGAAAAGCCCACAGCGAGCATAACACTCAATGAAGGAAAACTGAAAGGTTTTCTTCTAAGATTTGGAAGAAAGCAAAGATGCTATGTTGGCACTTTTACTCAACATAGTACTGGAAGTCCTAGCCAGATCAGTTAGGAAACAAAAAACAAAAACATGTCAACTAATACAGGAACTACAGGAACAGAAAGCCAAACACTGCATGTTCTCACTCATAAGTGGGAGTTCACAATTTCACTTACCACACTACTTCCTCACGCCAAAATAAGAGTATGTGAAATAATGGATATGCTAATTACCTGGATTGTGGTAATCATTTACAATAGATATATATAATATATATCAAAACAGTACTCCCACTTATAAGTGGGAGTTAACAATGAGAACACATGCACACAGGGAGGGGAATATCACACATTGGGGCCTGTTGTAACGTAGGGGACTAGGGGAGGGATAGCATTAGGAGAAATAACTAATGTAGATGATGGGTTGTTGGGTGCAGCAAACCACTATGGCACTTATATACCTATGTCACAAACCTACACATTCTGCACATGCATCCCAGAACTTAAAGTATAATAAAAAAAATTTAAAAAGATATCCAAATCAGAACAAAATAAGTGAATAATTTATAATCTTGTATGTAGAAACCCCTAAAGACACCACACACACAAAAAACTATTAGAATGAATTAACAAATTCAGTAAAGTTGCAGGATATAAAATAAATATACAAAAATCAGAGGCATCTAGATCTTATACACACACACACACACACACACAAATATATTACTTGGTTATAAAAAAGAAGTAAATCCTGCCATTTGTGATATGGATGAACCCGGAGAACATTACACTAAGCAAAATAAGCCACACAAAGAAAGACAAAAACTGCAGGATTTCACTTATATGTAGAATCTTAAGAAGTATAGCTGAGAGAGAGAGAGAGAAAGGATCCTTACCAGAGGCTGAGAAGGATAGTGGTGGGGGGAGATGGTTAATGAGCACCAAAAAAATCATCAGAATGAATAAGGCCCAGTACTTAATAGCACGACAGGGTGACTACAGTCAATAATAATGTAATTGTATATTCTAAAATAACAAAGAGTATAATTGGATTGTTTGTAACACAAAAGATAAATACTTGAGGGGATCGACACCCCATCTTCCATGATGTGATTGTTATACATTGCATGCCTGTATCAAAACATCTCATGTACTCCATAAATATATACACCTACTATGAACTCACACAAATTAAAAGTTAAATATTTTTTTAAAGCATAGCTCATAGATGCAGACTAAAAGAGTGGTTACCAGAGGTCAGGAGATGGAGGAATTATGGAAGCATTGGTGAAAGGGTACAAACTTTCAATTATGATAAAGTTCTGGAGACCTAATATATAGCATGGTAACTATAGTTTGGTGGTGGTGTTTCTGGTGGTGGTGGTGTTTCAGAGGCAATGTCTTGCTCTGTCACCCAAGCTGGAGTGTAGTGGCATGATCATAGTTCACTGTAGCCCCAAACTCCTGGGTTAAAGCAATTCTCCCACCTGAAGCCTCCCAAGTAGCTAAGACGACAAGCACACACTGCCATTACTGACTAATTTTTTATTAATTTCTCTAGAGATGGAGTCTCACTATGTTGTCTAGGCTGGTCCCAAACTGCTGTCCTCAAGTAATCCTCCCACCCCAGCCTCCTAAGATTACAGGCCTGAGCCATCACACCCAGGCTATAGTCAACAATACTCTGTTACATACTCAAAATTTGCGAAGAGAAAGATCTAGTGTATCCTCCAGATCTTATATGTAGAAAGATCTAGAGAATTTCTCACACCAAAATAAGAGTGACTATGTGAAATGATGGATATGATAATTAGCTTGATTGTGGTAATGGTAATGATTTATAATAGATACATATTATACATCTCAAAACAGCACTAAATAAACCTTAAATAATTTTTATTTGTTAATTATACCTCAATGAAGATGTAAAAAAACCATTTACACAGCAATGCAGTAGGGAAAGGAAGGATGGTCCTTTCAATACATGGCACTGGATCAGTTGGAGATTCATATTTGCAGGATAAAAATATATCTTGACCTATACCTCACCTGATATAAAAATTAGTTTTAGATTGATAGTAAGTCTAAATGTGAATGGTAAAACAATAAATCTTTTAGCAGAAAATATAAAAAGGAACATTGGCAAAGATTTAGCAAAGATTTCTTTTAAAGGATGCAAAAAGCAGTAATTGTGAAATGAAAATTGATAAATTGGACTACATTAAAATTAAAATCTTCTGTTTCTCAAAAGCTACCATTAATTACAAAAAAGCTAACCCACAAACTTAACATAGACAGTCTTACCATTAGGTTGGGGCAAAGTGATTATGGTTTTTGCAATTGTTTTTAAAACCATAATCACTTTTGCCCCAGCCTAATACAAGCATTTGCAAAGACTCACAAAACATGTAAAGAACTACAAACCAACATAAAAAGATAACCTAATAGAAAAATAAGCAAAATACTTGAATGGGTACTTTACACAAGATACATGGTCAATAGATGACATAGATGATAAACAGCCATAAAGAAAAGTGAGTTACTGCATAACTCAACGTGAAAATGCAAATTCATAAACAATACCACTACACGCACACCAAAATATATTCGGATATCAAATTATGTTAAAATTTGGAGCACCCAGAACCCTCATACTTGGGGAAATTAAAATTGACACATGTACTTTGGAAAACTGTTTAGTCCTATTTCTTACATGTGAGGCTGTACTAGGTACAGAAACTCAAAGCCAGGTATGCACTTCCAACAGAAATGTGCATCTGCCCTATTCAGAACAAGCTCAACTGGCTACTGATGTCTATTGATGGTTAAATGGATTTATTAAATGGTACATTCATGCAATAGAATGTTATACAGCAATAAATATGAGCAGTAATATATAACCACATACAAGAGTGTAGCTGAATCACACATATGTAATACTGAGTGAAAGAAGCAGATATAAAAGAGAGCTGTATGATTTAATATAAAGTACAAAAATGAATAAAACGAATTTATGCTATTAGGATAAATTATTAGGAGTAAGGGTACTGATTACCCGTGCAGGAACCATGACTACAAAGGAAAATCAGGTGACTCCTGGAGGGCCAGTAATGTGTTTTCATCTGAGTGCTGGTTACTCATTATGACTGTTCAATTTGTAAAAGTCACTGACAAAATTTTCAGTCTTCATTTTATTTTCTAAAACATCATAAGCATGATTTTTTAAATCTGTGTCTGAGAGTTATATTATCTGGAGTCCCATCTGCCTCCCATGTGTTGGTTCTTGCTACTGGAATCTTCCATCCTGTGTCTTCTTATCTTCAGATATATGTTGGATATTGTGCTTGAAACAGCATTAGAGAAATAATTTGAGCTCTCAGGTGACATTGTTCCTCCAAATAGGATAATTTTTCAATTGCTTTTGCTTAGTACTTGGGGTCACTAGAAATCTAGATCATTCTAATTGTAGTTTAGTACTTCAGATTTTCCAGACCTCCAATGAGTCCAAGCCAGGCTGCAATACGTATGAGATCTGCTTTACCTCTGGCTGACTCCTACTCCTAGCGCGTATTTTAGGTTTGCTGCGTAATAAAGAGCTGGTTTACTTCTTGTAAACAAGACTCATTCCCCAAGATCCTTGCCTCTAGATATTAACACTGAAGCAATTATCCATGTTCATTTCAAGAAGCTACCTTGGGATTGTATCCCCAGGGCCTCTCCAAAACTGGCAAGTAGGTCTAATACAGTCTCTGTTCATTCCTTTCCATTATGAATCTGGGATCCAAACATCAGTTCTCAAATCCCCCCCCCCCGAGCCTCATCAGGGCATAAAGAGTCTCAAATTCTGTCTCCTCTTTGCAGGGACTGAAGATGCAGGAACAATTCTCTGCTGTTTACATACAGCAAATAGGACAAGTCACCAAGTTCTATTTAGGAAATGATGCATTATAGTCTTTATGTGCTTACTGAATTTTCGTCCTGTAGAGCAGGAATGTGGAGGCAGCTGAACCAGTGAACTCTGAGAGCCACACAGGGCAGTGGGTAAGGTCTGTATATCTCGGCCTCATGCTCTTTCTCCCTCTTCTCTTCCTTTGCCTCCATTTTCTCTCTCGTATTTGTGGGATAAAAATATATCTTGACCTATAACTCACCTGATACAAAAATCAGTTTTAGTAAATCTAAACGTGAATAGTATAATAATAAATCTTTTAGCATAAAATATAAAAAAGAACATTGGCAAAGATTTAGCAAAGATTTATTTTCAAGGATAAAAAAGCAAACATACTCACATACTTCACAGCATCTTCATAATCTAACTGCTAAGTGCTTAAGGTAATATAACAATTCCTCCAATCTTTTTGGCACTCTGCAGTTTTCAGGGGCTTACTGGCACACACCCTGCTGCCTGTGATTCTCACAACCTACAATAATGCCCACATGGATGAGATGAGGAGGCTCAGGGAGACCGAGTGTCCTACTCAAAGTCACACAGCAAGGGAGCAGCAGAAGAGGTACAAAGCCCAGTGTTCCAACACCCAGTGTGTAGGATTTTTCTCAAACACATTCACTGTCCTCTCCTCCAAGTCACACTACATAGTTTGTGTCTCTATGGCCTTCTGAACACATGGGTGTTCAGAATCCGCTGATGTTTACAAGGTTAGAGCAGTGTTTCCCAAAGTATAGGATCAGAATTGCTAGGTGCTTGCTAAAAGAACTTGGTTCTCAGAATGGAACCAGTACTTCAGGAGAAGGGGCAGGAAAATCAACTTTGTGTCTTGAAGCATCGCAGGTGATCCTAATATACACTGCAGTGAGGGAGATGATACCTTGAGGGCCAGCAAGCAGTGGTGTCCATTCCTCTGAGCAGCCTTGATTTTCTGAAGTCCCGTCACCTCCCTCCTATCTTCTCTCCTGTCAGGAAGATGTCCCACCCAGAAGGCGGGAAGGAAGTAGTTTCTTCTGTGGTCTAAGAAGGTGGAAGCCATTTCTCTCCATGGAAAAAACTGAGGTGGTGGGTGGGTGTGCTCAGGGAATCACCATGGTGCTCCTTTTCATGCTGAGGTCATGTAGGGGTCTTGGAGTGATCTCAGGGATGAGCCCATCAGTTCCCTCTTTCTCATTTTAACTGTTTTTCTAAGAGGCAAGCAGAGCTTTGGTCATGGGCTCATCTCTGCTGTTAAATCCCTCTGACTTTGGGCAGATCTCTTTGGATCAAGGCTGCACATATGTACTGTAGTGTGGGAAATAAATGGGCTCATTTGTGGTTAGATCCGTAAGAGAATTAACAAATAAGAGATGTGGGAAGCTGTACACACAAAAAAAATCTCCAGAGCAGGTGCTCAGGGTTACTCCCAGTTTCACTGAAATGCCAGAGGACCACATCATTAATCTATAATTTGGAACCTTATTGTTAAAGGAGGTCTTAACAGGCGCTTCCTTCCACGAAATGCTTCACTTGGCTCTGAAACGATCGCTCTAGCCCATGGCATCACCCAGCCCATGGCATCAACCAGCCCATTCGAGTCCCTTCTGTGATGGGGAATTCACCTCTTCCCAATGTCCTTTGCTGGCCCAGCACTTAAGTCTTCTGGGTGACAACCTGGCTCATATTTCTCTCTCTCTTTGCCCCCTCGTTTCTGACCGAGGCAATCCATATCCCTTTGTATGGGAAGCCCATAATACTATGCTGCCTCATCTCTCTCCCATGCAGTTGCACCAAGTGGCCGGACACGCATAAGTCACAACCCTGACATCCTGGACCACTCCCTGCAGACCCCAGGGTGGACTGAGGGATCCCAGGGTGCCCGAGTTTGGGGCAGAACCAGGTCTGGGGTGGAGAACAGTGTCCTGCTGGAGTGAGGTGGGAGATAGAAGCTTGAGGAAATGGTTAAATAGGGCTCCCCTTTGCCATCCCCATAACAGCACCTCCCATTTGAAATCAGCTTTAAAGTTAGAGAACTACTTCCACATTCAGGATTTCAGCTCTTAAGTTTGCATAAAGTAGACATTATTATTCTCCTTTAACAGGTGGTAGTTAGGGCATCAGCTTTGAATCAGTATAGAGGATTAAATACTGACTCCATTTTTTTCAAGCTGAGCAACTGTAAAAAGATTATTGATCTTCTAATTCTCAGTGGAATCATCTCTCATAGAGCCAAATAGTGCTGTGTGTGGACTAAATAAAAGGCCTTAATGTAGATAAGGCATAAAAACACATTATCTGTCCAAGTGCTCAGAAATGGGGGAGTTACTTGCTGAGGAAAAAAAAAGTTGTATGTGTTAAGCTCGGATTTCAATCCACACTTCTGACTCAAAATTTCCTTTCAGTATACCACTGACCCTGGATATCTGGGAAGTGAACTCCATAAATTGAAATTTAAAAATTCTTGGCCAGGCATGGTGGCTTGCACCTGTAATCCCAGCACTTTGGGAGGCCAAGGTGGGCAGATCACAAGGTCAAGAGATTGAGACCATCCTGACCAAAATGGTGAAACCCCATCTCTACTAAAAACACAAAAATTAGCTGGCACTCCTGTAGTCCCAGCTACTCAGGAGGCTGAGGCAGAAGAATTGCTTGAACCCAGGAGGCATAGGTTGCAGTGAGCCGAGATCGCACCACTGCACTCCAGCCTGGCAACAGAGCGAGACTCCATCTCAAAAAAAAATTCATTCAAAGCTGGGCACAGTGGCTCACACCTGTAATCCCAACACTTTGGGAGGCCAAGGCAGGAGGATCACCTGAGGTCTGGAGTTCGAGACCCAGCTTGACCATTATGGTGAAACCCCATCTCTACTAAAAATATAAAAATTAGCTGGGCATGGTGGTGGGTGCCTGTAATCCCAGGTACTAGGGAGGCTGAGGCAGGAGAATTGCTTGAACCTGGGAGGCAGAGGTTGCAGTGAGCCGAGATCATGCCATTGCACTCTGCCTGGGTGACAGAGCAAGACTCCATCTCAAAACAAACAAACAAACCACAACAATAAAACATTCATTTGCTAAATGCTTGCCTGCCCCATCCTACCTCCACCAAAGCTTGCAGCTCCAACTTACTTTAACCTCCTCACAGTTCCCACATCTACATTTCCTTACCCAGCTGCTGCTTCAAATTTATCATGTTCAGTATTGAATTTGAATTTGCAGAACAAGCTCCACATTCCCCTGGCATCAGCTAATTCTCTAAGCAACTACATTTTTAGCTATACATGGGCTTCTGGGCACATGATGATTCATTTCAAATGCATGAAATGTCTAATATTTTACACAGTTTAGTTCAACCCTCTTTTATTGATCTCTACATTACGCCGGGCAATGTGCAAGATTCCGAGGATGCATGAACACAGAGGATTGTCCCCACTCTTGAGACTCTCAGAGTCCTGCAGAGAATGGATAATTAAGCCAAATGTGGAAAGGGTCAATCCTGAAAGAATGTTAAGACCAAAAATAATGCAGAAACTGCAGTGGTTACCTCTGGGGTGGGAGAAGATGTCCCTAGGAGGAGATGCTGAAGCAGGCGGTATAGCAGGTCTTACCAGGCTGACAAGAGCTGAATGAGAAAAATTCAGGCTGGAGGAGCAGGATGAAGAAAGCATATTTAGTGAAAAGTAACAATCAGTATGAAGGACAGAGAAAATATTTTGTGTATTCTAGAAACATACAAACTACAAAGGCACTGCTAGAGTAGAAAGTGGAGGTCAGACAAGCGAGAGAGTCCACTGGGGCTGAAGCATCCTGGGCTTTGACCGCCTGGCCATAAACTTGAGCTACTCTGGGGGGAAATGGGGGACCCTCAGCTACTGTAGGGAAAATACACGAAAATTTGTCAGAAAGCATGCTTCGTGCTCAGATAAAGGTAAGCACTTTACCTCGGCTTTCCTGGTATGCCCTGTGGTAGTTCTTGGAGCAAAAGTTCACAATGTATGAGTCTCTACAGGCTGCTCTGCCCATCCAAGTGGGGAGCTGCATGTTAATCCTTCCTCCTAGCCACCATTTTTCCTACACTCTCTGAATCCCGTAAGTTTTGAAATGTATCTTCACTTTCATTTATCTTTTGTTTCTATTGCTTCTTTCATTCATTGGTTATTTTGGAGTATGGTGCTTAATCACCACAAATATGCGCAGTTTTCACCACTTTTTTCTTCTTTCCATTGCAAATTTCATGCCTCTGTAATTGAAGAACATACTTTGTGTTATTTCTATCTTTTGAACATTATTGAGGTTTGTTTTATGGCCTTGGATATGGTCTATCTGGGGGAATGTTCCAAGGACAGCTGAAAAGAATCTTGTTCTAATTTGGGGTGGAATTCCTAGATATCTGTTAGGAATCCTTCATTTGTAATGTCCAAGTCCTCTATTTCCTTGATCTTTTATCTAGTTTTTCCGTTCATTATTAAAAGCGGGATATTTGGTTATTCCACTACTACTGTTGAATTATCTATTTCTCCCCTTGTTTCTGTCAGCTTTTGCTTGAAGCATTTTGGTATCTATGTGTCCATTATATATTTCTGATAAACTAAATCTTTTACCATTATAGAATGTACCTTTTTATCTCTAACTTGTTTATTTAAAGTCTATTATTTCTATCTATTTTTATATTTAAAGGCTAATGTATAACCACTCCACCTTCTAGTGGTAGACGTTTGCATGATATATATATATATATATAGTTCCATATTTTATAGCCAACCTATCTGTACCTTTGAATCTAAAGTTTGTCTCCTGGGCTGGGCACAGTGGCTCACACTTGTAATCCCAGCACTTTGGGAGGCCGAGGTGAGTGCATCACCTGAAGTCAGGAGTTTGAGACCAGGCTGGCCAACATGATGAAACCCCATCTCTACTAAAAATATAAAAATTAGCCGGGTGTCTGGGCGCATGCCTGTAATCTCAGCTATTCAGGAGCCTGAAGCAGGAGAATTGCTTGAACCCTGCAAACAGAGGTTGCAGTGAGCCGAGATCATGCCACTGCACTCCAGCCTGGATGACAGAGTGAGACTCTGCCTCAAAAAAAAAAAAAAAAAAAAAAAAAGTGTGTCTCCTGTAGACGGCACGTGCAGGCATACTACATAATGCTGCACTTGGCTTTACTGAACTTTGCAGGTGTTGCATATTTTTCTTTGAATGTTTGCAGCCACCCTGCATGAAGCAAGCCTGTCAGTGCCATTTTCCCAATAGCAAGCACTCACTGCACATCTCTGTGTCACATTTGATAATTCTCACAACATTTCAGACTTTGTCATTACGATTACATCTGTTACGCTCATCTGCGGCCAGTGATCTTTGACGTAACCATTGTAATTATTTGGGGGTGCCATGGACCACAGCCACACAAGAAGTTGAACTGAATCAATAAATGTGGCATGTGTTCTGACTACTCCACCGATCGGCCATTCCTCCATCTCTCCCCCTTTCCTCAGGCCTCCATATTCTCTGAGACATATCAATCTTGAAATTAGGCCAATTAGTAACCTTACAAAGGCCTCTTAGTGTACAAGAGAAAGGAGAGTCACACGTGTCTCACTTTAAATCAAAGCCAGAAATGATTAAGCTGGTTGAGAAAGACATGCAAAAGCAGAGACAGGCCAAAAGCTAGACCTCTTCTTGCACAGAGAAACAGAATTAGAAGTGGAGCCTGAAGATGTGACTGAAAAGCTACAATCTCATAATAAAACTTGGACAGATGAGTAGTTGCGTCTTATGGATGAGCAAAGAAAGCAGTTTCTCAAGATGAACACTACTCCTGGTGAAGATGCTGTAAACGTGGTTGAAATTACAACAAAGAATACAGAATATTACATGAATTTATTTGTTAAGGCAGTGGCAGAGTTTGAGAGGATTGCCTCCGATTTTGAAGGAAGTTCAATGTAAATGTTGTCAGACAGCATCACATGCTACAGAGAAATGTTTCTTAAAGAGAAGTGTCAACTGATGTGGCAAACTTCATCGTTCTTATTTGAAGCAATTGCCAAAGCCACTCCAAACTCCAGCAGTCACCACACTGAAAAGTCAGCAGCCATCAATATCAAGGTGAGACCTCCGCCAGCAAAAAGATTATGATTGCTGAAGGGTTAGGTGATTGGTATCATTTTTTAGCAAGAAGGTATTTTTAATTAAGGTATGTACATTTTTAGACATAATGCTCCTGCACACTTAATGAACTACAGTATAGTGTAAATGTAAAGAATATGCACTGGGAAACCAAAACATTGTGTGATGCACTCTATTGCAATATTTGCTGTATGGAGGTGATCTGGAATCAAAGTCACAGTATTTCCAAGGTACACAGGTAGCTAAAACTATCATGTGGCTCATGCCCATAACCCCAGCACTTTGGGAGGCCAAGGCAGGTGGATCACTTGAGGTCAGGAGTTCAAGACCAGCCTGGCCAACATACTGAAACCCCTTCTTCACTAAAAGTACAAAAATTAGCCAGGTGTGGTGGTGAGCACCTATGGTCCCAGCTACTCAGGAGGCTGAGGCTGGAAAATCACTTAAACCCAGGAGGCAGAGGTTGTAGTGAGCTGAGATCGCACCACTGCACTCCAGCCTGGGCAACAGCAGAGACTCCATCTTGAAATACCTATATCTATCTATCTATCTATATCTACATATCTATACATATATATATCATGCAGGCTGAAAAATAAGGTTCCTGAACAACAACAAAATAGCAAATAAAAGACAATATTGACTGGGAGGAAGTTTCCCATCACATTGCTGAGTGAATAAACATGACTGAATGAAAAAAATGGAAAGTATGTTCACCAAAATGTAAACAGTCGTTACTCTGACAGAATTTGGGATGACTTTTACTTCCCATATAAATTTTTTGGTATTGCTTTAATTGTTCACTTTGGAAACTTTTTCTTTATAATCAATAGATTACAATATAGTTTTTCAAAGCCATTTTTTTTTTTTTTTTTGAGAAAAGGTCTTGCTCTGTTCCCCAGGCTGGAGGGCAGTGGCACAATCATGGCTCACTGCAGCCTCGACCTCCCAGGCTCAGGTGATCCTCCCACCTCAGCCTCCCAAGTAACTGGGAGTACAGGCATCTGCCACCACACCCAGTTAATTTTGTATTTTTAGTAGAGATGGAGTTTTGTCATGTTGCCAAGGCCGGGTCTGGAACTCCTGGGACCCAAACAATATGCCCACCTCTGCCTCCCAAAGTTGTGGGATTACAGGTGTGAGCCACTGCACCCTGCTGAAGCTATTTTTGTTTATAAAAAGAATCCCAAGGCCAGGGGCAGTGGCTAATGACTGTAACCAAACAACTTTGAGAAGCCAAGGCAGAAAGATAGCTGGAGGCCAGGAGTTGGAGACCAGCCTGGGCAACATAGCAAGACTCTGTTTCTAAATCAAAAATATTAAATTAGCCAGCCATGGTGACACACGCCTGTAGACCCAGCTACTCAGGAGGCTGAGGTGGGAGGATGGCTTGAGCTCAGGAGTTCAAGGCTACAGTGAACTGTGAGCACTGCTATACTCCAGCCTGGGCAACAGAGTGAGACCCAATCTTTAAACAAATACATTTATATAAAAAGAATTCTACACAATATTTTAAAAATTTCTCTTGTAAGCTATTAAAGAAATTGCAACAAATTTCAAATGTTAGACTTGATGATAAGTGAATACAAGTTTAGTATGGACTCTACTCCAAGCCAAATCATACTAAGAAGAGTGGCACATCCCAACTAAGACTGTAGACAAACCTCATTAATAATTGTGTGACTACAAAAGTCTAAATAAAATATTAGCAAATTGATTCAATAGTTCATAGTGGGCATGCAAATGTACTTCAATATTAAGAAGGCTATTAACATATGTTGAGTGATACTGAAAAAGTATTTGATTAAGAATGCAACAGTCATCCCTGATTTTTAAAATACTGTTGATAAAATACAAAGAAAAAAATAGTTACTAAATGTGCACAGCCACTTCTGCTTTACAGTTCATTACTGGCCACTGCACAATGTCATATCTCACCAATATCCTCTTCACTCCCAGACATGCTGGTCTATATTTACTTCCTTAAACACAAGAAAGGTCTTTCCCCCCCTCAGGGCCTTTGTACATCTAGCTGCTTTTCTTCAAAGCTCTTTGCCCATTGTGTTACAAGACCGGCTTTTTGTTTTCCTTTTGTCCTTCATGTCTCAACTAAAAAGACATTAGCCACGGTTGTCTATCTCTACATGCTGGAATTTGATACAATTTATTTATATTACCTCCTTTATAACTTCTCAGATTTTTAATGTTTTATTCCATATACATTAGGTTTTTAAAAGGAAAAAATAATTTTTTAAAGCTTTAGTATAGTTTGATGCAATATACTAGTGTGTTTGGTATGTTTTAGCATGTTTGATAAAATACAAAACGTTGATGTAACTTTTCCCCCCAAAAAAAGTAGACAGTTGTCCTAATGCCATTCATTGCATAATACAACCTTTCCCTGCTGAATTAAAGTGTTAACATAACAAGTCACCACATTCCGCCTGAACTTGGCTCTGCCTCTTAAGTTTCCAGTCAGTTCCAGTGATCTGTTCATCCCAGCATCAGTATCCCCCACTATTCTAGAGTTCTCAATATTTGACAGAGCAAGTGTCTCCTTGTTTTCAACATTTTCCTAGCTTATTTTCGTTCTTATTTTTAGAGGAAAATTAAACTAGCTTTTGTTTCTTTAAAATCCTGTTGTAATTTTGACTTTCAAATAGGTGACATTTTAGAATAACTCGGAATATGCATCTTTGCAACAGCTCATCTTTTTCATCTAGAATCTTGGTTACATCTGGCCATTTAGTAAATGTTTTCTTTATGCCTCAAGAGAGAATTTGAAGACCATACCTGATTCTTATTAATATCTTTTTTTTTTCCCGTACAACACACAACTTTGCTCAGAGATTCTTATTAATATCTTAATGCATAGATTGTTTGCTGATAATGTGCTGCATATATTTTAATCTTAGTATTTTTGATTGCCATTCATATATAATAACAGGTACTATTTATTGAGTGCTCTCTGCATGTCAGTTCTTTAAGTACATTATTCGTTAATTTTCTCCTCACCCCAACCCATTTTTCCCATTAAAAAAACCCGAGTCTTCAACGAAATAAGAGAGGACACAAACGGATGGAGAAACGTTCCATGCTCATGATTAGGAAGAAAAAATATCGTGAAAATCACCATCCTGCCCAAAGTAATCTATAGATTCAATGCTATCCCCCATCAAGCTACCAATGACCTTCTTCAAAGAACTGGAAAAAACCACTTTAAACTTCATATGGAATCACAAGAGAGCCCGCATAGCCAAGACAATCCTAAGCAAAAAGAACAAAGCCGGAGGCATCACACCGCCAGACTTCAAACTATACTACAAGACTACAGTAATCAAAATAGCTTGGTACTGGTACCAAAACAGAGACATTAGACCAATGGAACAGAACAGAGATCCCAGAAGAAACACCACACATCTACAACCGTCTGATCTTTGACAAACCCAGCAAAAACAAGCAATGGGGAAAGGACTCCATGTTTAATAAATGGTGTTGGGAAAACTGGCTAGCAATGTGCAGAAAGCAGGAACTGCACCCCTACCTGTCACCTTACACTAAAATTAACTCCAGATGGATCAAAGATTTAAATATAAAACCTAACACCATAAAAACACTAGAAGAAAACGTAGGCAAAACCATCCAGGACATAGGCATAGGCAAGGACTTCATGACTAAAACACCAAAAGCAATGGCAATAAAAGCCAAAATAGACAAATGGGATCTAATTAAACTCCAAAGCTTCTGTACAGCAAAAGAAACCATCATTAGAGTGAACCGGCAACCAACAGAATGAGAAAAAATTTTTGCAATCACTAGCATGATGGCTTATGTTGGAAAAAAAAAAAAATTTTTTTTGCAATCTACCCATCTGACAAAGGGCTAATATCCAGAATCTACAAAGAACTAAAACAGATATACAAGAAAAAAAAATCCCATTCAAAAGTGGGCAAAGGAGATGAACAGACACTTTTCAAAAGAGGACATATATGAGGCTGACAAACATATGAAAAAATGCTCATCATCACTGGTCATTAGAGAAATACAAATCAAAACCACACTGAGATATTATCTCACACCAGTTAGAGTGGCAATCATTAAAAAATCGGGAGACAACAGATGCTGGAGAGGATGTGGAGAAATAGGAACACTCTTACACAGTTGGTGGGAGTGTAAATTAGTTCAACCATTGTGGAAGACAGTGTGGCAATTCCTCCAGGATCTAGAAATAGAAATTCCATTTGACCCAGCAATCCCACTATTGGGTATATACCCAAAGAACTATAAATCATTCTATTATAAAGACACATGCACACATATGTTCATTGCAGCCCTGTGTACAATAGCAAAGACCTGGAACCAACCCAAATGCCCATCAATGATAGACTGGACAAAAAAAATGTGGTACAAATACACCATGAAATACTATGCAGCCATAAAAAAGGATGAGTTCGTGTCCTTTGTAGGGACTTGGATGAACCTGGAAACCATCATTCTCAGCAAACTGACCCAAGAACAGAAAGCCAAGCACCGTATGTTCTCACTCATAGGTGGGTGTTGAACAACGAGAACACGTGAACTCAGGGAGAGGAGCATCACACACAGGGGACAGTTGGGTTGAGACAATGGGGGGTGGGGGGGTGGGGAGGGATAATATGGGGAGAAATGCCAGATATAGTATGCACCTAAAGTAAAATAAATAAATTAAAAACAACAACAACAACAACAACAAAAACCTGAGTCTTAAAGAACACCAGTGATCTGCCTGAAGCATCACAGCCAGGCAGTGGCAGCGCTCAGACTTTAATATAGACTTCCCAGAGGACAGTCTTTATAGCTGCACTATACGGCTTACTGGGACCATGAAAGTTTAGGGTCTATTTATTTTCTGACTGGTCACTTCACTGACTAATCACAAAAACCTTTTTTCTTCTAATGATGTTTCCACTGATTTTCTTAGATTTCCTAGAGAGATCATTATATCAACAAGTAATAATAATTATTCCTTATCTTTTCCAATATTTTATTTCTCTACTTCTAATTGGACAAAAATCATTTCTTGTAATGCATATGCCTATATTAAATACCATGTAAAACCCTATATAAAATTATAACGTAACAACTAAATGTTAAACACTTCAAGACTATTGGAAGATGGCAGGATTTAAAATAAGGCATAGACACTGTTTTTATAATACTCAGTATGTCAGGTTAGAAGTTGCTGGAATAATTAAGTTACATAACTTCCATGTTCTGTTTTTGCACCTATAATGACCTGATGCTTTTATTATTTTAAAAATTTAGTCCAAGATACTTTAATGCTGAGAGAAGAGTTGATTTTGCTTATCTTTGTGTCCTTAATCAAATGAGGGCACTTAAACATTTGTTGGTGTTAATGTTGCAGAAAGTTGGGGGAATGGATGGCGATAACCACAGTGAGAACTCACAGTTCCTACTCATGGGGATGTCGGAGAGTCCTGAGCAGCAGTGGATTCTGTTTTGGATGTTCCTGTCCATGTACCTGGTCACGCTGGTGGGAAATATGCTCATCATCCTGGCCATCAGCTTTGATTCCCGCCTGCACACTCCTATGTACTTCTTCCTGGCCAACCTCTCCTTCGCTGACCTCTTCTTTGTCACCAACACAATCCCCCAAGATGCTGGTGAACCTCCAGTCCCAGAACAAAGCCATCTCCTATGCAGGGTGTCTGACGCAGCTCTACTTCCTGATCTCCTTGGTGACCCTGGACAACCTCATCCTGGCCATGATGGCATATGACCGCTATGTGGCCATCTGCCGGCCCCCTCCTCTATGTCACAGCCATGAACCCTGGGCTCTGTATCTGGCTCCTCTCCTTATGTTGGGGGCTGTCTGTTCTCTATGGCCTCATCCTCACCCTCCTCATGACGAGGGTGACCTTCTGTGGGCCTCGAGAGATCCACTACCTCTTCTGTGAGATGTATATCCTGCTGCGGCTGGCATGTTCCAACACCCACATCATTCACACAGTGCTGGTTACCAGTGGCTGCTTCATCTTCATTACACCCTTAGGGTTCATGATCACATCCTATGTACACATTGTCAGAACCATCCTTCAAATACCCTCAGCCTCTAAAAAATACAAAGCCTTCTCTACCTGTGCCTCACATTTGGGTGTGGTTTCCCCTCTTTATGGGACACTTGCTATGGTGTACCTGCAGCCCCTGCACACCTACTCCGTGAAGGACTCAGTAGCCACAGTAATGTATGCGGTGGTGACACCCATGATGAACCCTTTCATCTACAGCCTGAGGAACAAGGACATGCAAAAAGCTCTGGGAAGACTCCTAGGGAGACCTTTTCAGAGGCTTAAATGAAGGTAATTTTGGAAAGGGGATTGAAGTGGAGACCAGAAATATCCTTCACCATATATAAGGCATTATGCTGTGGGATATGTAACAGTAATTAGGGTACAGCACCAGCTCAGAATGAGCATTTCCATCTGTGCTAAAGAAAAGACATAATGTGTATCCCAGTGCCTCCCAGACCTCACCAGCCTTGGCAATAAATAATGTCATGCTAACACTACTACCAGAAGTTTACAGGGTCAAATACTTAAACCTGCTTGATGAATAGGCCCACAGTCCTAGGCTTACCTATATATACCCAGTTACAGCCTAGGGAGGTCTCTCATGTTCTCTAGCACCCATTCACTTATGATCCAGAGGTCCGGCTTCTCTAAGGAGCCTGCTACCCTCAAGCTCCTTGGAGAAGACATTTTGCACTACCCCTACCACAGATGCCCTGGGTGAGGCTTCCCCTTTCCTGATGCTCTAATAGGTACAACATGTGCCACTTCAATGCTGACATATAGTCACTCTGGACACAGTCCATATGGTTCATATAGAAATGCCAACAAGATTCCTCTTGTGCTCTGGGTTGGGTTGATTTTATCTTTTGGGCCTCAAAGCAACACTCTCTTGCCTTTTCTTGCAGCATGCCTTTTCTCTGTAGGAAGTCAGACCTTGTCCTTGGAAAGACCATCCTATCTTTTATTTCTGTAGTTACCTTCCTTCTCTTCTTCATGCAAGAATTCCATTCACCCCTCAAAACAAAGCTCTCAAACATCAATGCATATTCATAAATAGCAGTGGCAGTAAGGCCAGTAGAAGGGGAGGATTCTGGAACAAATGAACAATTTAGTGATCCCAGAGAACATAGAGGAAAGGAGATATTTAAATAAATTGGGAATAGAACTCAATAAAATATAAACCAAAAATATAATGAAGAGGATTTTAAAAGCCAGAGATTGGTTCTTAGAAAGAAATGAAGTGTATAAACCTCTGGGATATTGATCAAGGAAAGAAAAGTTACAAGTAAACACTACAGTGGGAAGAATGGGGGTAAAAACTAAAGACAACATCAAGATTAGGGTGACGAAGAGAGAATATCATCAACATCTACATGCTAACAATTTTTAACATTTTGACAAAAAAATAAATCCTTGAAAAAATGTGACATCAAAGCTGATTCAAGAAGAAATGGAAAAATTAGATAATCCTATAACTAGCAGAATTTAAGCAATCATTTTAAATATTCAGACATATAAACATGTAAATATATCACAAATATAAATCCATTTATAAGTAACTTTTAGCAAGTTATGGATTATCTAGTTTTTTAAAAAATATATTTGCAGAGAATAGAAAAAGAAATGAAACCTCCCAAATAGTTTTATGCCATAATTATCATTTGATATCACAGCAGAAAAAGAGGACAAGAAAGAAAAGTGCAGGAACTAATTTCACTTAAAAATATAAATACAGGTATCCCAAGGAAAATACTAGTAAATTGAATCCAACAGAGGAGGGGATGAAGACACAAACCACCATGGCATGTATGTACCTATGCAACAATCCTGCAGGATGCAGGACATGCACATGTACCCCAGAGCCCAAAAACAATAAAAAAGATAATACTGCATAAGGACCGATTAGGATATATCAAAGGTATGTAAGGACAATTTGACACTTTGTAATTCACAAATGTCATTTATCACATTGACCAAAGAAAAAAATGAACATGTCAATAGATGCAGAGAAACATAAAATTCTAAACAAATGTCCTTAATAAAGCAGTAAAATTATTTTTATTAAATCCAACCTTTTAGTGTATGTCTTTTTTATATTTTGTATAATAAAATGGCAAGTACACATAGAGCACTTCTGCATCTCAAAGTACAATGGTTGTCTTGTAAGGAAGTACTTGAGTATTTGAATTTGGGCTAAACCAGGCACTTCATTGAACATTATTTTTATTTGTAAGAATAACTGATTGTGAGAGGATCCAAGATGGCCGAATAGGAACAGCTCTGGATTGCAGTTCCCAGCAAAAACACAGAGGGTGAGTGATCATCACATTTCCAAACAAATTTTTACTGCCCACAGACCAGGATATTCCCAGGTGGAAAGCACCAAGAGTCTCCAGCACAGCTGTTTCAGCCAGCGCAGTGGGTCTCCACACAAAAACTCACACAAATCCGGGGTGCTGTTTCAACTGGTGACTGGAAAACCTGAGAGACAGATTCACCCGTTCAACTGAAAAAAAAAGGGGGCTGAAACAGGGAGCCAGGTGATCTGGCTCAGCTGGTCCCATCCCCACAAAGACCAGCAATCTGAAACACTCTGGATTGAGAGTTTCACAGCAAGCACAGTTGGACCTGGGATGGTCCAGCTCTGTGGGGGGGAAGGGTGTCCACCACTACTGAGGCAGTCCACCACTACTGAGGCAGTCTGCCATTACTGAGGCAGTACACCATTACTGAGGCAGTCTGTCATTACTGAGGCAATCTGCCATTACCAAGGCAGTTTGCCATTACAGAGACAGTCTGCCATTACTGAGGAAGACCACCATTACCTAGGCAGTTCTAAGTATACCCCTATAAACAAAACTGCAAGGAAGTTCACACAGCAGCTGGGCAGAGCCCACGGCAGCTCAGCAATGCCTCTGCTGGCAGACTGTGACTAGGCTACCTCCTCGCTGGGCAGGGCATCTCTGAAAAAAGGCAGCAAAATGAAAGGAACTTATAAATAAAGCCCCACCTTCCTGGGACAGAGCACCTGGGAAAAAAAGGCCATTATGAGTTGTACTGCAGCAGACTTAAATGTACCTGCTGAGCAACTCTGAACAGAACAATGGAGCTCACAGCTGAGCACTTGAGCTCCTATAAGTGACAGACTGTCACCTCAAGCAGCTCCCCCAACCCCAATATAACCAAAGAGACACCTCATAAAGGAGAGCTCAGGCTGACATCTGGTGGGTATCCTTCTGGGACAAAGATAACAGAAGAAGAAACTGGCAGCAACCCTTACTGTTCTGCAGCTGCTGCAGGTGATCCTCAGGCAAGCAGGGTCTGGAATGGACCTCCAGCAGTCCTACAGCAGGGTGACCTGACTGTTAGAAGGAAAACTAAGAAACAGAAAGAAATAACTTCATTAGCAACAAAAAGGACATCCATTCAGAGACCCCATCTGAAAGTCACCAACTACAAAGACCACAGGTAGATAAATCCACAAAGATGGGAAGAAACCAGAACAAAAAGGGTGAAAATATTCAAAACCAGAATGCCTCTCCTCCTCCAAGGGATCACATCTCCTCACCAGCAAGGGAACAAGGCTGGATAGAGAATGGGTCTGATGAATTGACAGAAACAGGCTTCAGAAAGTGGGTAATAACAAACTTCTCTGAGCTAAAGAACATGTTCTAACCGAATTCAAAAGAAACTAAGAACCTTGAAAAAGGTTTGACGAAATGCTAATGAGAATAAAAAGCTTAGAGAGGAACATAAATGAATTGATGGAGCTGAAAAACACAACACGAGAACTTCGTGAAGCATACACAAGTTTCAGCAGCCAAACAGACCAAGCAGAAGAAAGGGTATCAGAGATTGAAGATCAACTCAATGAAATAAAATGAGAAGGCAAGATTAGAGAAAAAGAGTAAAAAGAAATGAACAAAGCCTCCAAGAAATATAGGATGATGTGAAAAGACCTAATCTACGTTTGATAGGTGTACCTGAATGTGATGGAGAGAATGAATCCAAGCTGGAAAACACTCTTCAGGATACTATCCAAGAGAGCTTCCCCAACCTAGCAAGACAGGACAACATTCAAGTCCAGGAAATACAGAGATTCACCAGGGTTGAAATGAAGGAAAAAATACTAAGGGCAGCCAGAGAGAAAGGTTGGGTTACCCACAAAGGGAAGTTCCTCAGACTCACAGTGGATCTCTCAGCAGAAACCCTACAAGCCAGAAGAGAGTGGGGCCAATATTCAATATCCTAAAAGGAAAGAATTTTCAACCTAGAATTTCATATCCAGCCAAACTAAGCTTCATAAGTGAAGGAGAAATAAAATCCTTTATGAACAAGCAACTCCTCAGAGATTTCATCACCACCAGGTCTGCTTTACAAGAGCTCCTGAAAGAAGTACTAAACATAGAAAGGAAGAACCAGTACCAGCCACTCCAAATATGTACCAAATGGTAAAGACCGTTGACAAAATGAAGAAACTGTGTCAACTAATGGGCAAAACAAGCAGATAGCATCAAAATGGCAGGATCAAATTCACACATAACAACATTAAACTTAAATGTAAAAGGGCTAAATGCCCCAATCAAAAGACACAGACTGGCAAATTGGATAAAAAGTCAAAACCCATTGGTGTGCTGTATCCAGGAAATTATCTCACATGCAAGGATACACATAGGCTCAAAATAAAGAGATGGAGAAAGATTTATGAAGCAAATGGAGAGAAAAAAAAAGCAGGAGGTGCAATCCTAGTCTCTGATAAAATAGACTTTAAACCAACAAAGATCAAAAGAGAGAAAGAAGAGCATTACATAATGGTAAAAGGATCAATGTAACAAGAAGAGCTAATGATCCTAAATATATACGCACCCAATACAGGAGCACCCAGATACATAAAGCAAGTTCTTAATGACCTACAAAGAAACTTAGACTCCCACACAATAACAGTGGGAGACTTTAACACTCCACTGTCAATATTAGACAGATCAATGAGACAGAAAATTAACAAGGATATCCAGGACTTGAACTCAGACCTGGACCAAGCAAACCTAATAGATATTTACAGAACTCTCCACCCCCAAATCCACAGAATATACATTCTTCTCAGCACCATATCACACCTACCCTAAAACTGACCACATAATTGGAAGTAAATCACTCCTCAGCAAATGCAAAAGAATGTAAATCATAACAGTGTCTTAGACCACAGTGCAATCAAATTAGAACTCAGAATTCAGAAACTAACTTAGAACCACACAACTTCATGGAAACTGAACAACTGGCTCTTGAATGTTGACTGGATAAACAATGAAATGAAAGCAAAGAAATAAAGATCTTCTTCGAAACCAATGAGAATGAAGACACCACATACCAGAATCTCTGGGACACATTTAAAGCAGTGTCTAGAGGAAAATTTATAACAATAAATGCCCACATGAGAAGCAAGGAAAGATCTAAAATCAACACCCTATCATCAAAATTGAAAGAACTAGAGGAGCAAGATAAAAAAAACTCAAAAGCTAGCAGAAGACAAGAAATAACTAAGATCAGAGCAGAACTGAAGGAGATAGACACATAAGCCTTCAAAAAATTAATAAATCCAGGAGCTAGTTTTTCAAAAAGATCAACAAAATAGGCAGACCACTAGCCAGATTAATAAAAAAGAAGAGAGAGAATAATCAAATAGATGCAATAAAAAACGATAAAGGGGATACCACCACAGATTCCACAGAAATACAAACCACCATCAGAGATTACTGCAGATTCAAACAACTCTATGCACATAAACCAGTAAACCTGGAAGAAATGGATAAATTTGTGGACACTTACACCCTCTGAAGCCTAAACCAGGAAGAAGTCGAAACCCTGAATAGACCAATAACAAGGGCCGAAGTTGAGGCAGCAATTAATAGCTTACCAACCAAAAAAGCCCAGGTCCAGATGGGTTTACAGTGGAATTCTACCAGACATACAGAGAGGAGCTGGTACCACTCCTCCTGAAACTATTCCAAGCAATCCAAAAGAGGGAATCTCCCAAAATCTTTTTATGAGACCTATATCATTCTGATACCAAAACACAGCAGAGAATCAACAAGAAAAGAAAACTTCAGGCCAATATCCATGATGAACATAGATGGAAAAATCTTCAATAAAATACTGGCAAACCGATAGCAACAGCACATCAAAAACCTTATCCACCATGATCAAGTAGGCTTCATCCCAGGAATGCAAGGCTGGTTCAACATACGCAAGTCTACAAATGTAATTCACCACATAAACAGAACCAAAGACAAAAACCACATGATTATCTCAACAGATGTAGAGAAGGCCTTTGACAAAATTAAACAGCCCTTTATGCTAAAAACTCTCAATAAACTAGGTATCAACGGAAAGTATATCTCAAAATAACAAAAGCTATTTACGACAAACCCACAGCCAATATCATACTGAATGGGCAAAAACTGGAAGCATTCCCTTTGAAATCTGGCACTAGACAAGGATGCCCTCTCTCACCACTCATATTCAAAATAGCATTGGAAGTTCTAGCCAGAGTGATCAGGCAAGAAAAAGAAATAAAGTGTATTCAATTAGAAAAGGAGGAAGTCAAACTCTCTCTATTTGCAGAGGACATGATTGTATATCTAGAAGACCCCATCGTTTCAGCCCAAAATCTCCTTAAACTGATAAGCAACCGTAGCAAAGTCTCAGGATATGAAATCAATGTGCAAAAAACACAAGCACTGATTTTGTATCCTAGACTTTGCTGAAGTTGTTAGCCAAGTCAATTCTAAGCAAAAAGAACAAAGCTGGAGGCATCACACTACCAGACTTCAAACTATACTACAAAGCTACAGTAATCAAAACAGCATGGTACTGGTACCAAAACAAAGATATAGACCAATGGAACAGAACAGAAGCCCCAGAAGCAACACCACACATCTACAACCATCTGATCTTTGAACCTGACAAAAAGAAGCAATGGGGGAAAGGACTCTATGTTTAATAAATGGTGTTGGGAAAACTGGATAGCAATGGGCAGAAAGCAGAAACTGGACCCCTTCCTGACACCTTACACTAAAATTAACTCCAGATGGATTAAAGATTTAAACATAAAACCTAACATCATAAAAACACTAGAAGAAAACATAGGCAAAACCATCTGGGACATAGGCACAGGCAAGGACTTCATGACTAAAACACCAAAAGTAATGGCAATAAAAGCCAAGATAGACAAATGGGATCTAATTAAAATTCAGACCTTCTGTATAGCAAAAGAAACCATTGTTAGAGTGAACCCACAACCAACAGAAAGTGAGAAAATTTTTGCAATCTACCCATCTGACAAAGGGCTAATACCCAGAATCTACAAAGAACTAAAACAGATATACAAAAAAAAAAAAAAAACCCATTCAAAAGTGGGCAAAGGATATGAACAGACACTTTTCAAAAGAAGACATATATGAGGCCAACAAACATATGAAAAAATGCTCATCATCACTGGTCATTAGAGAAATACAAATCAAAACCACACTGAGATACCATCTCACACCAGTTAGAATGGCGATCATTAAAAAATCGGGAGACAACAGATGCTGGAGAGGATGTGGAGAAATAGGAACACTCTTACACAGTTGGTGGGAGTGTAAATTAGTTCAACCATTGTGGAAGACAGTGTGGCAATTTCTCAAGGATCCAGAAATAGAAATTCCATTTGACCCAGCAATCCCATTACTGGTTATATACCCAAAGAACTATAAATCATTCTACTATAAAGACACATGCACACGTATGTTCATTGCAGCCCTGTGTACAATAGCAAAAACCTGGAACTAACCCAAATGCCCATCAATGATAGACTGGACAAAGAAAATATGGTACATATACACCATGCAATACTACACAGCCATAAAAAAGCGATGAGTTCCTGTCCTTTGTAGAGACTTCAGTGAATCTGGAAACCATCATTCTCAGCAAACTGATACAACAACAGAAAGCCAAACAGCACATGTTCTCACTCATAGGTGGGTGTTGAACAATGAGAACATGTGGACTCAGGGAGAGGAGCATCACACACTGGGGACAGTTGTGGGGTGGGTAGGGGAGAGACAGTGGGGGGGTGGGGAGGGTGGGGAGGGGATAACATGGGGAGAAATGCCAGATATAGTATGCACCTAAAGTAAAATTAAAAAAAAAGAAGTTAATAACAAAAATATATTTAAAAACTCTCACAACTCACTAGGAAAAGAAAGTAATTTGGTCAAAAAATGTGCAAAGGATTTCAATAGACATTTCTCCAAAGAAAAAACAAAATGTCCAAAAAGTTACATGAAAAAAGGTGCCTAATATCACTAATCATCAGGGAAAGGCAAATCAAATCCATAATGAGATATCACCTCAAACCTGTCAGAATAGCTATTTTAAAAAGGACAAGAAGAGACAGATCTGACTAATAATAAAATTAAAATTCTGGTCTCCTGCAAAAAAAAAAAAAAAAAAGAAATACTACCTATTTCATACTATGCTGTCTGGCTGGGTGCAACATACACATGCAACAAATCTGCACATGTATCCTCCATATTGAAAAATTTTTTAAATAAAATTTTAAATAAATAAAAACAAATCTGTATAAAACCACAAAAGACCCCAATAGCCAAAAATAATCTTCAGCAAAAAGAACAGAGCTGAAGACATCACACTGTGATTTCAAAACATATTAACATATTATAAAACAATTTTAATCAAAACAGTATGGTACTGGCATAAACACAGAAACATCTATACATGAATAGTGACCTAGCTGAAAAAAATGGAGAAGCCATATTATTTACAATAGCTACCAAAAACAAAAGATACCTTGGAGTACATTGAACCAAAGAGGTGAAAGAGCTCTAAAATAAAAACTATAAAGCATTGAAGAAAAAATTGAAAAGGGAATACTAAATGGTAAAATATTTCCTGTTCATGGATTGAAAGAATTAGCATTACTAAAATGTCCATGCTATTCAAAGCAATCTACAAATGAAAAAAAAATCCATACCAAAATACCAATGATGTTCTTTGCAGATTTAGAAAAATAGTCATAAAATGTATATGGAAGCACAAAAGACTCCAAATAGCTAAAGGAATTTGGAGCAGAAAGAACAAAGCTAGTGGCCTCACATTACCTGAAATTCAAAATACACTACAAAGCCATAGTAACGAAAACAGCATGACACTGCAATAAAAATACATAGACCAATGGAACACAATAAAGAATGCAAAAATAAATCCATGCACTTACATCCAACTGATATTTGACAAAGGTGCCAAGAACACACATTGGGGAAACAACACTTTCCTCAATAAATGGTACTGGGAAAACTGGTTTCCAAATGCAGAAAAATAAAGCTAGACTCTCTCTCTCACCATATAGAAAAATCAACACAAAATGGATTAAAGACCTAAATGTAAGACAAAAAATGATAAAAACTACTAGAAGAAAACATAGGGAGACAGTTCACGGCTTTGGTCCAGACAAGGGTTTTTGAAAAACTCAAAAGCACAGGCAACAAAAGCAAAAACAGACACGTGGAATGGCATCCAACTAAAAAGCCCCCGCACTGCAAAGGAAACAATTAACAAAGTGAAGAGATAACCCAGAGAATGGGAGAAAATATTTGCAACCAATGCATCTGATGAGGGGTTAATATCCAAGCTACAGAAGGAATCCAAACAGCTCAATAGCAAGAAAATAATTTGACTTTAAAAATGGGCAGAGAACATGAACAGACGTTTCTTTAGATGACATACAAATGGCCAACAGGTACATGAAAATATGCTCAGCATCACTAATCATTAGAAAAATGTACCTCAGAACCACCATGAGGTATCATCTCATGCTTGTTAGAATAGCGTTCACCAAAAAGATGAATGAGGATTATTGGAGGATGTGGAGAAAAGGTAACTTTTCAGCATTGTTGGTGGGAATGTAAATTAGTATAGCAATTATGGAAAATGGTGTGGAGGTTCTTTAAAAACTAAAAATAGAACCACTGCTGGGTACAGCCCCAACACTTTGGGAGGCTGAGGCAGGAGGATCACTTACAGCCAGGAGTTTCACACCAGCCTGGGCAACATAGTGATGCCCCGTCTCTACAAACACAAAATGTAAAACGCTAGCTGGGCACAGTGGCACACACCTGTAGTCCTAGCTACTGGGGAGGTTAAGGCAAGAGGATCTCTTGAGCCCAGGAGGGCAAGGCTGCAGTGAGCTATGATTGTGCCACTGCACTCCAGCCTGGGCAAAGAGACTTTGCCTCTAAAAAATTACTTACTTTTAAAAAATGGAACTACCATATGTTTCAGTAGTCCCAATTCTCGGTATATATGAAAGGAAACGAAGTCAGTATGTTGAAGGCATATCTGCTCTCCCATGTTCATTCCAGCTCCTGCTACAGAACCACAATTAGAAGATGGCCGATTAGCAGCAGCTCAGGATCATAGCTCCCACTGAAAGCGCAGAGAGTGAGTGGACGCCACGTTTTCAGACGAATTTTCATAGCCCATGGACCAAGAGATTCTTGGCGGAGGAGCCCCACGGGTCGCCAGCGCGACCGTTTTGGAGGGGCGCGGCCGTTTTGCAGGCGCCCCGGCGTGGCGGTTCTCAGTCCAGAGTATAGGGGGACTGAGTGCCCTTTAGTTGGCATTTGGAGCTCTGGGAAAGCAGAGTCTCCCATTCAGCTGATTGAAAAGCGGACTGAAGTGGGGGAACCAGACCTGGAGATTCCCGGGCAGAGAGCACCACGATTCTTAACGCCGCTGTTTCAGCCGGTGTAGTGGGTCGCCGCAGGGGAAGGCTGGGTCCCCTCCACAAAAAATAAAAAATAAAAACAGTGGTTGGAACTGCTGAAGATTCGAGAGTTTCACAGCAAGTGCAGCTGAACCCGGGAAGGTCCAGCTCTGTGGGGGAGGGGCATCCGCTCAAGGAAAGTTAAGAAATAGAGAAACTTTATCACCAGCAAGCTGGACGTCCACTCAGAGACCTAGTCTGAAGGTCAGCAATTACACAGACGACAGGTGGATAAATCCACGAAGATGGGAAGAAACCAGCGCAGAAAGGCTGAAAACACCCGAAATCAGAATGCCTCTCTTCCTACAGAGGATTGCAGTGTCTCATCACCAATTGAACAAGGCCTGATAGAAAATGAATGTGAGGAATCAACGGAATCAGGCTTCAGAAGGTGGATAATGAGAAACTTCTGTGAGCTAAAAGAACATGTTCTAGCCCAATGCAAGGAAACTAAGAACCTTGAAAAAAGGTTTCACGAAATGTTCATGAGAATGGACAATTTAAAGAGGAATATAAAGTGAATTAATGGAGCTGAAAAACACAATATGAGAACTTCAAGAAGTATGCACAAGTTTTAACAGTCGAATTGATCAAGCAGAAGAAAGGATTTCAGAGGTCGAAGACCAACTTAACGAATTTAAACAAGAAGACAAGATTAGAGAAAAAAGGGTAAAAAGGAATGAGCAAAGTCTCCAAGAAATATGGGACTATGTGAAAAGACCTAATCTACGTTTGATAGGTGTACCTGAATGTGATGAAGAGAATGAATCCAAGCTGAAAAATATTTTTCAGGATATTATCCAGGAAAACTTTCCTAACCTAGCAAGGCAAGACAATACCCAACTCCAGGTAATACAGAGAACGCCACCAAGATATTCCTCAAAAAGAGCAACCCCAAGGCACATAATCATTAGATTCATCAGGGTTGAAACGAAGGAGAAAATACTACGGGCAGCCAGAGAGAAAGGTCAGGTTACCCACAAGGGGAAGCCTATCAGACTCACAGCTGATCTCTCAGCAGAAACCCTACAAGCCAAGAAGAGAGTGGGGGCCAATATTCAACATCCTTAAAGAAAAGAACTTTTCAACCCAGAATTTCATATCCAGCCAAACTAAGTTTCATAAGTGAAGGAAAAATAAAATTTTTTGCAAACAAGCAAGTACTCAGAGATTTCATTACCACCAGGCCTGCTTTACAAGAGCTTCTGAAGGAGGCACTATGTGTAGCGGGGGAACAACCAGTATCAGCCACTTCAAAGGACCCATCAGTAAGCTGCATCCAGATCCATCTTACATGCAAGGATATACAGAGACTCAAAACAAAGGGATGGAGGAAGATTTGCCAACCAAATGGAGAGCCAAAAAAAAAAAAAAAAAAAAAAAAAAAAAAAGCAGTACTTGCAATTCTCATCTCTGATAAAATAGACTTTAAAGTTATAGAAACCGAAAGAGATAAAAAGGACATTGTATAATGGTAGAGGGATCAATGTAACGGGAAGAGCTAACGACCCTAAGTCTATGTGCACCCAATATAGGAGCACCCAGATACATAGGGCAGCTTCTTGGTGACTTACAAAGAGACTTGGACTCCCACACAATAATAGTGGGAGACTTTAACATTACATTGTCAATATTGGACAAATTAATGAGACAGAAGGTTAAGAAGGATACCCAGGACTTGAACTTAAACCTCAAACAAGTAAACTTAATAAACATTTACAGAACTCTGTACTCCAAATCCACAAAATATACATTTTTTTTTCAGTAACACATCACATTTATTCTAAAAGTGACCACATGGTTGGGAGTAAATCACTCCCTAGCAATTGCATAGAATTTCATAGGTTTAAATGAAATATTGGTTGGCTGTTTGTTATTTTCCTCCCTTATTCCTTCCTGTCTCCATTGTATAACACAATTATTAGTATAAAAAAAGCCTTTAATATCCATTTGTAGACTGTATACTAGCCTGGGCAATAGAGCAAGATTCCCGTTCTCTCTCCCTTTTTTTTCTTTCTTTTTCTCTTTATTTCATTCTTTTTTTCTTCCTTTTCTCTTTTTCTCTTAAAAAAAAAAAAAAAGAAAAGAAAAACAGAACCACAATTAACCACCCTGTCAGGTAGTCCTGGGTCCCTTTCTTCTCTGTAATCCATCACTTCTGGATTCCAAAGACACTTCTGTGTACAACTGTACCCCCAACTACAGCAGTCCTCTGTAAGCAAAGGAGGCGGGAGAGAACAAAGCAGCAAGCCCAGTCCAGCAACAAGCAGCCAGGCAGGAGACACTCCGTGGGCTGGGTTTCAAAGGACAGGAAAATAGAAGTTTTGTCGACCAAAGAAAAAAAAAAACTGAGAAGAAAAGGTGAGGCAAAGGGAATAGCACAGGTGAAAGCATGGGGGATTTTCAACATGGCGTGTGCAGGGAGTTCCAGGGATTCTGGTGTAAACAGAGCGGCGGGCAACGACGTGATCCAGGCAGGATCACAGGCTGGGGTCTCCAGAGGGAAGTATGAGAGCGTTTGGAGTAGAAGGTGTTTACCAGGGAACAGCACCTGTGAGAGAACAAGGGAAGACGCTTGACTGGGCAGAGGAGGAAGTCACATTGCAGGCAAGCCGCCCAGAAAGCCGAGTGTCTCAGCACATTCTCTGTTTCCATAACAAAATTCCTAAAACTGGGTAATTTATAAAAAGCAGAAAATTATTTCTCACAGTTCTGGAGGCTGGGAAATCCAAACCGAGGTGCCAGCTGTTGAGGACCCGGTCTCTGCTTCCGAGACAGCATCTCGTGTCTGCGTCCTCTCGGGGCGGTGGAGAAGAACACTGCACCCTGACACGGCAGAAGGTGAAAGCAGGGGAAAGCCAAGCGCTGCGTGAAGCCTCTTTTATAAGGGTCTTAATCCCATCCACATGGGGGAAGCCTCATGGCCTGATCACCTCTTAAGGCGCCGCCTCTTAATACTCTCACGAACTGGCTATGAAGTTTCAACGCGTGGCTTTTGGAATGGACACATTCACACCACAGCACCAACCCAGCAGGGAGATTCAGGATCAGTGATGACCTTCGGAGCTGTCCCATATCAGGTGAAAATGGACGGTCTTTATCCCCCTGCCTCAATCACCAGGTGTGGACTATCCAGGAAAAGGGACTGCCTGGGGGAGGAGGCTTTCTGTAGCTCAGGGTAACCCTAAGGGAGCTGACAGCTGAAGGCTGTTTCTGACCAGACTCCTCACAGCTGGGGGAGCACGTCTATCCTTGAAGGGAGAGCCGTCCTTGAAGGTCACCTCCATGTGTCCACAGACATGTGTGAGCAATGTCACCGAGGGTCTCCTATGGCTACTTAAGGAGCTTGGATTTTATGCAGTAGGCAGTAAAGAGCCCATGAAGTCTCGGGCATGGAGCTGACACCCCCAGCTTGGTGTTAGGTGGCATCCTGAACAATGGATGTGAGACAGGGATGAAGAGTGAAGTCGGGGAGACCAGTCAGGAGACTGCCAGCTTTACCGAAGTGAGGGGACGGACCTCAACAGGCAGTAACAGAAGTATAAAGGAGTGGAAGGATCAGAGGGGAATTTAGGAGGAAAAACTTGCAGGGAGGCAAGCCAAGACTGTGCTTTCAGAAGGTAAATCAAAGTATCAAACATTCAAAAGCAGAACCTCTCAGCATCTAGCCTGCCCCTTACCAGCCAGCAGGCTCCTCATGAGACATTCTGTGTTCACCAGTTTTCCCGGTATCTAGGTCGATGTTTCATATGTAGTAAATGCCTGATAAATACTTTTTGAATGAACAGGTGGATCAGTAACAGGACTGAGGCCACAGTCAACTGACACAAGACGTGGCTGTGACTTCCTGACTGTAAGCCTGCAGAAGCCACATCAAATTGTAGTCTCTGCACACACAAACACCCCAGGGTGAAATGCAGAGCGGGTGAAAGGGCTGCCATGGTAGCACCACCTAGCTTTGCTTCGACGGCAGCAGAGGAGTGAATGCACATCGGCCCTCACGTGCCGCTGAGCCCGTGGAGGAAAACCACCTGGCAAGGAGGGCAGCAGGGAACTTAAGGGGACTGAGATTATCTCAGCACATAGAGGAATCCACAGTCATTCTCCACTTCCGGCCAGCCGTGGGTCCCACTGAGCATCATGCTGGACTCTCTTATACCACTGTCCTCTAGCAGATAACTGCCTCCATCCAGCAGTTTCTGAGCCCTGGGCTCCTCCCTAACTCAGTGCTGTCTACACTGCCCCATTAATCTCCTGGTCCAATGTCTGCTCCATGTCATTTCATCTGCCAAAGGCTGCCAAGTCTTTCTGATCAAATCTAGACCTTTCAGGTATGCAAGGTCTTCTGTCATCACTTCCTGGCTTCTCCACTCAATCTTCATCTTTTCTTTTCTTTTTGAGATGGAGTTTCACTCTTATTGCCCAGGCTGGAGTGCAATGGCGCAATCTTGGCTCACTGCAATCTCCACCTCCCAGGTACAAGTGATTCTCCTCTCAGTCTCCCAAGTAGCTCGGATTACAGGTGTGCGCCACCACGCCTGGATAATTTTTATTTAGTAGAGACAGGGTTTCATCATGTTAGTCAGGCTGGTTGTGAACTCCTGACCTCCGGTGATCCACTCGCCTCAGCCTCGCAAAGTGCTAGGATTACAGGCGTGAGCCACCACGCCCGGCCCAATCTTCACTTTCAACCACAGGTGTTCACTTAGGTGGTTCATGTATCCCTTTGCTTGTATTCAATGTTCTTAATCTTCTCTGAAAGAGTGTGGCCTACACAGTATGACAGCATTATAATTTTCTCTGTATTCCTTGAGGCTTCTTTTGTTCTCCCCAGCTAAGTTATAATCTCCTTAAGGACGAGATCCATGTCTTATATTATGTCCTCCAAACACACAACAAAGTGCTGAGTGGATAGCTGATGTTCAAGCCATCTTGTGGGTTAGCCGACAATAGAAAGCATGACTTAAAATAAGAAATCCGTCTTCCACATAGGAATATTAGGATAGTATAAAGACATAAAGAGAATTTCTTTTTAAAAATAAATTTTCTTCTGATGAAATAAAGACAATCATTGAATATGACATAACAAGGAGAAGCTTTCCTGACTTTGTGCATGACCTGCAATATCATTTCTCCTCAAACAAAAAAATACCCTGAAGCTAAAACCAAAGAAGTGTCTCCTTCTTGCAAAAAATTAGAAATACAGCATTTAATTAGCAAAATCTGAGCATAACACTACAGGTTGGGAAATTCTAAAATATCCAAAGGCTTGGGAGCACATTACAGAGAGGGGGTAATAATAAATGAATGATCATTAGTTGTGTCAAAGTGTTTGTCTTTCCTTGATTCATCTTCTAAAGTGAATTTTTAACCTTGCTATGCCAATATAAATAATTCATGTTTTACGTAAATAATTTAAGTAAAAATCATATATTTGTTTAAAAAGAAGAGTGAAGGTATTGACACGAGAAGTTGTATACCCTATATTACAAAATTTGGAAATTGATGATGATGTAAACGGTATGGACAGAAAAAAGTCCTGGAGGAAAACCCTGAAGCTGCACGTGATGATTCCCTCTGTCGAGGGGAATAGGACTGGGGAGGGCTGTGGAAAATGAGGAATGACTTTCAATTTTTATTTCATTTACTATAGTATTATTACAAGTTTTTCACTGAGTTCTGTAATTTAAAAAAATTAAATAAATATATTTTTTAAATTTCAACTTTTACTTTAGATACAGGAGATGTATGTGCAGGTTTGTTACTTGGTGATACTGCGTGATGCTGAGGTTTGGAGTACAGATTCCATCACCTTGGTAATGAGCATGGTACCTGATAGGTAGTGTTTTAGCTCACACCTCCTCCCTCCTCTCTTTAGTAGTTCACAGTGTCTCTTGTTCTCATATTTATGTCCATGTGTCCATGCTTAGTTCTGTTCCAATGAGAACGTGTGGTATTTTATTTTCTGTTTCTGTGTTATTTTGCTTAGGATAACGGCCTCCAGCTGCATCCATGTTGTGGCAAAGGACATGATTTCATTCCTTTTCATGGCTGCATAGTATTCCATGGTGCATATGCATAATATTTTCTTTACCCAGTTCACCATTGATGGGTGCCTGGGTTGATTCCATATCTTTGCTATTGCAAATAGCTCAGTAGTGAACGTATGAGTGCTTGTGTCTTTTTGGTAGAATGATTTATTTTCCCTTGGGTATATACCCAGTAATGGGACTACTGGGTCAAATGGTAGCTCTGTTTTAAGTTCTTCGAGAAATCTCCAGACTGCTTTCCACAGTGGCTGCACTGTTACATTCCCACCAACAATGTGGAAGCGTTCCTTTTCTCTGCAGCCCTGCCAGCATCTGTTGCTTGTTGGCTTTTTAGTAATGGCCATTCTGACTAGTGTGAGGTGGTGTCTCACTGTGATTCTGATTTGCATTCCTCTGATGATGAGTGATGCTGAGCACTTTTTCAAGGGTTTGTTGGCTGCTTGTGTGTCTTCTTTTGAGAAGGGTCTGTTCATGTCCTTTGCCCATTTTTTAGTGAGATTATTTGATGTTTTTTGTGCAGGTTAACCAATTTTAATGGAACCAAGTAATTACACAATAAAATTTTATATTCATCCACAAAAAATCTATCTTCCAACCTTTGGAAATTGTAGAAAGAAAACAGTGGGGGAGTGTATCCTTGTGGAGAGTCTCTGGTTGTAACTGGAGATTAGTATTTTGGTCTTTTGACTTCAACCCCATCAGCTTCCATCTTCTTCCTCTTCTCAATGATTGCACTGATCTTCCACTGGCGATCAAGCTCTGCTTTGTCACTGGTTGCCTTGAAGTGCCTGGTTTTCCGCACTCAGACATTCTGAAACCATACGGGAATGCAGCCTTGGGCAAAGCCGCCTTGCTGTTCATATACTCGCTGTGATTATTTGAGTTTTGCTTGCTGATTTGTTTAAGTTCCCTGTAGGTTCTGGATATTAGGCTTTGTCAGATTCATAGTTTGTAAATATTTTCTCCCAATCTGTAGGTTGTCTGTTTGTTCTGCTGATGGCTTCTTTCACTATGCAGCTCTTTAGTTTAATTTGGTTCCACTTGTCAATAACTAACTAAATAAAACTTTTAAAGTGCTAATGGTGAAAATGTAGCGGGCACTGGTAAGGTGAGTCAACCGTAGTGTTTTCTCTCCAGCCTTCAGAGTGTCCTCTGTCATCCTCACCTTTGAGAAAACTAGTTGTCTGCCCGTTTATCCAACACAAGGCCACCTTGTTCACTTGATCAAGATTCAGAGGCCCAGAAGAAGCATGAAGTAGTCATCAGTCATCCTGTCCATCTCTCCTCATCTAAGTTAGAAATCAGACCAAACAGTTCTCATCCTTAAGAGAATAACCCTGGTAGACCTTCTTTCCTCTTTCCATCTCCTGTCCCTGAAGACTGAAATTTCACCCTCCACTCCACACCAACCCTTCATCCTGCACCACCAACAACCTGTTCCCCCAGCACCCACTTCCCTGTTGCATAGTTTTGAATCTTTATATGGAATTCCAGTCAAAGGTGGTGACTCATCTTGGTTCGGATGGATGTGTCATCTATGCAAATATAAGTCCATGGATTCCTGACACTAAAAGAAACTTCTAGCAACATTTTTGCCCAGCCATCCTAACTGAGATAGCTCATATTCAAAGAAACATGTTTCAGACATTGTGAGTTTTCAACACATCTGTGAACTGTTGAGTACCTTCACAATCCATCTGTCAAGCTCAGCAGGTGTCATTTTATACACCATGGGCATCTACACGTGTTTACTTGGAGATGATCTCACATACATCTCAACAATACCTCCTTCTCCCTCATTTATCCTACCATCTGTGTCCAGCCCAGAGAACAGCTCTATTAGGACTCAGAATTATAACAATAGTATATTTTATTTTATCATTTTGTTAGTACATAACAATATTTACAAAGCAACTTTAAAATCTACATTCTCATTTGAATTTTTCAGTAGCACAGTTGAATGTAACCCACAGTGACAACGAGGGCCAGGATTAGAAAATAGGAAGGCCCATTTTTGTTACACTTACTTCACAGATGACAGGTTAGGTGACTTGCCAGAGGCCACAGAGTTAGAAGATAGAGCAGCCTCAAGGTGCTGACTCCTGGCCCAGTAGCTTTGCCTTCCCCCCTGCATCCAGTTAATCACCAAAGAATTCAAAATTAAACAGAGTGATAATGACTGTGGGTGCAATGGGTCTCAGGAATGCAAAAGGCAGTACAGTTGAATGAAGAGAACCTTGAACAGAATATATGGAGGCCAAAGTTTTAATTCAGTCTCTGCCATTTTTAGCCTATAGATCTGTTCAAGTCTTGATTCTTTATCTGCAAAATTAGTCATTTCCAAGTATGTCAGGTTTTTTTCATTCACCTACTACATAATACTCAAGCCCATACAGGATGCCAAAAACTGCAGAGATTAAGAAACTATGAGCTATTAAATGGACAGGCAATATGGCTGAGCATAGATGCATAAACCCAGAAACAATTTATGCCCAGTGGATCTGACAGGCAGAAGCTCCTTCTTGGGCTTCAGCAACTGGAGAGATGCCTGAAGTGGAGGTGCTGACAGTGGGCCAGGAAGAGATGTAACGGCCTGAGAAGTAACGGTAAGTGAAACAGAAAGAAGTGAGCTTTGGAAAGTGTCTTGGAACATCAGCCAGAAAATACGTAACCTCTTTTTTAGAGTATGCTTGTAAAATCTTGAAGTGCAAAGACATCAAGGGTCTGAAAGCATTACTTTTATTTGGTATTTACGGGTAGTTGTCCAGGCCAGAATATAAGGACAAATCAATACAAATCCAGTATCTTCTGTGTGGCAGGCAGGAAGATGGGAAGCTCATGCACCTTGTTGCGTTGCGTCAACTTTGGTCAAGGGAACACAGCATTGGACTAAGTTGGGAGGCCTGGGTTCTGGGCTAATACTGCTCCTTGTCAGCTGTGTGACACAGGGTAGATCATTTCCTCTCTGTGGGCTCCAGTATTCCCATCCATAATACAGGAATGGGAATCATACCATGAACTTCAAATGATTATTCTGAGGACTAAATGAACTGAGGTATAGAATTGCTGAGCTGACAAATACAGTGTAGAACATGTTAAGATTTCATTGCGTTTTGGGTTGAAGGAGTTACCGTGTTTCTAGAGTTGTGCCTTCCCTCTAATTAAAACCAGAGTAAGAATTTATCTCCCTAGGCCCAAAACTCTAGCCCTCCCGGCCAGTGCTAGGCCCTTTGTCCCACATGAGCCCTCAATTTCCATGAATGAGCCAGTGGAGAACTCAGACATGTAGAAGCCACAGTGTCTCCCACACTGGGAGAGAGCATGATTCATCTCTTGGGCTTCACACCACTTCAGTATATTTTGGCGTGTTAGATAAGCAGCCACTCACTGATGAACTTTGCCAACTTCCCCCAGTTCAATGAGGCCTTGGGAGATGGCATCCACCAAGTCTTCAAAGAAAGGTTCCCACAGAGGCAGCCAGGGATAGGACTGGGGACTTAACTGCTTACAAGTTCCACAAACAGAATCCCTAATTAGCTCCCAAATGAGAGTTCAGGATACTGCAGCTGAGGCGCTGAGGGAAGGCTGGAGATTTGCTGATTGTCTTCCGTGTCTCCGCTAATAAGGCCAGAGGGAAGGGATACACAGAAAGAGACTTACTTTCTTTTTGGTCCTTACTCTGGAAGAAACTGGGACCTTAGAGAGTGGAGGAGGCCAATTAGTGATGGGGGAGTTCAGTACTTTGGTTAGCAAGACTCATTAGCCAAGTTGTGACTAGCAGGAAGATGAGTTCAAAACAAGAATGCCTGGGCCTGAGTCAGCCTCCCTGCCAACGTCGGCCTCCCCTTTATTTGCTCATTGTCTGCTTATCAAGAGTGCTTTCCTCCGCCCTCCTTCACACCCCAGAACCTTCTTGATAATTCCACTCTTCTTCCTACCCAACACAGCCTGCTTATCTTTTAGTTCCAGACGAATAAATATATCTGCGTCATTGTTTGCAGTGGACACATCATTTGATAACTGCATTATCAACCCTCTGTCTTCATCTATTCGGTTGTTTCCAGTTTCTCACTATTAAGAACCATAATTTGATGTGTTCTTCGCACAGCTATTTTCCTAAATGGGCCATATGTATGTATACATTTTCAACACTTTTATGAATACTGACAAACTATCAGCTACACAGATTGTACCACCAATTCAGTGCGAGAGGCCCACTTTCCGAATCCTAATCAACCCTAAGTGTTGCCATTTTAAAACACCCTTACAATGTGATCAGTGAATCTCTATTTCATATTGTTGTTTTAGCTTGCACTATTTTTGTGAGGTTGAGATTTTATGTTAATGCACATATTATTTCTCATAGATGCTGCAAATATTTTCCTTATTAAATTTGTCTTCTTTATGCTAACGATGTTTTTGATGTATATACTTTCATGTAGTCAAGCATATAAACGTTTTACTTTATGTCTTTGCTGTTATGCTTGAAACTATTTCCCCATCTCAAGTTTACATTGTCATTTTTTACTATTCCTATGAATTTTTTATATCATATGTTTTTATACTGTTATATTTAAAATTCATCTTAGTACATGTTGTGATAAAGGGATACAACCTTATTTTAACTAGACAGCTTGTGTCCGAATTTTTTTATTTTTTTTAGACAGGGTCTCGCTCGGTCACCCAGGCTGGAGTGCAATGGTGCAATCTCGGTTCACTGCAACCTCTACGTCCCAAGTTCAAGTGATTCTCCTGCTTCAGCCTCTGAGTAGCTAGGATTATAGGCACCTGCCACCACACCTGGCTAATTTTTGTATTTTTAGTAGAGATTGGGTTTTGCCATGTTGACCAGGCTGGTTTCAAACTTGTGACCTCAGGTGATCCGCCCATCTCGGCCTCCCAAAGTGCTGAGATTGCAGGAGTGAGCCCCCCTGCCTAGGCGGTTCGAAATGTTTTGAAGTATCTCCTTTTATCAAATTTTATGTATATATATATTTAAAATTTGTCTTATTTATGCTAATGATGTTTTTGACGTACAGAACATTTTGATGTGACAGAGACCCTGCCTCAAAAAAAAAATTGAAATACACATACTTGTATCTTCTTCTGAACTTTATATTTTGTTATACTAGTCTGTGTTAGTACCACAATGTTTCAGTAACTGTAACTTTATTTTTCTAATCAAGCCTCTTTTTAAAACTTGAGGTATAACATCTTGGCCTTTTGGTTAAGATCAAGTATAAAAATTGAGGTAAGATATGCATGTAAAATTTACCATCTTTACTACTTTTTTTCTCTTCAATTTTTAAGTTCTGGGGTACATGGGCAGGAAGTGCAGATTTATTACATAGGTAGATATGTGCCACGGTGGTTTGCTGCACAGATCAACCCATCAGCTAGGTATTAAGCCCAGCATCCATTAACTGTTCTTCCTGATGCTCTTCCTTCCCATCATCCCCCTGAAGGCTCTAGTGTGTGTTGTTTCCCCCATGTGTCCATGTGCTCTCATAGTTCATCTCCCTCTTATAAGTCAGAGTATGTGGCATTTGGTTTTCTTTGCCTGCGTTAGTTTGCTGAGGATAACGGCTTCCAGCTCCATCCATGTCCCTGCAAAGGACATGATCTCATTCCTTTTTATGGCTGCATAGTATATCATGGTGTATATGTCCTACATTTTCCTTACCCAGACTATCACTGATGGGCATTTGGGTTGATTTCATGTCTTTGCTATTGTGAATAATGCTACAAGAAACATAGGTGTGCATGTATCTTTATAACAGAATGATTTATATTCTTTTGGGTATATACCCAGTAATTGGATTGCTGGGCCAAATGTAAAACCCAAAACTATAAAAACCCTAGAAGAAAATCTAGACAATACCATTCAGGGCATAGGCAAGGGCAAAGATTTCATGGCAAAAATGCCAAAAGCAATTGCAACAACAAAAATAAATTGACAAATGGGATGCAATTAAACTAAAGAGCTTCTGCACAGCAAAATAAACTATCATCAGAGTGAACAGACAACCTACAGGAGAAAAAAACTGCAGTCTATATATCTGATAAAGGTTTAATATCAGAGTCTACAAGGAACTTAAATTTACAAGAAAAAAACATTAAAAAGTAGGCAAAAGACATGAACAGACACTTCTCAAAAGAAGACATTCACATGGCCAACAAACATATGAAAAAAAGCTCAACATCACTCATCATTAGAGAAATGTAAATCAAAACCACAATAAGATATCATCTCACACCAGTCAGAATGGCGATTACTAAAAAGACAAGAAACAACAGATGCTGGTGAGGTTTTACACTGTTAGTGGGAGTGTAAATTAGTTCAACCACTGTGGATGACAGTGTGGCGATTCCTCAAAGATTTAGAAGCAGAAATACCATCTTTACTATTTTTAAGTGTATAATTCAGTGGTAACATTTATATTATTTTGTTTTCTCTTCATCCCCTATCTTCCACTTACCCTGCCTGGCTTCTGGTAACCACTATTATACTATCATCATGAAAAACACTATTATTTGCTTGCATGTATGAGTGAAAACATGCAACATTTGTCTTTCTTTGCTTGGCTAATTTCACTAACATAATAACCCCCAGTTCTGTCCATGTTACTGCAAATGACAGAATTTCATTCCTCTATATGGCTGAGTAATACTCCATCACTGCAGATTTACAATGCACATTCACATCTCATTCTGGAAATTTCCCTCATTATTCACTTTCCTCCCAAATGTTTTCAACTGCTCTCACGTTTTCTCTTCCAGGTTGACTATAGAATTATTTTTGCTGATTGAGATTTTCTACCATTGGGATTTTAATCCAAACTGAGTTAAATTTATAGATTGATTTCAGAAGAACTGAAAGCCTTACAATATTGTATCTTCCATATAGAGGCAATATTAGATCTTTCCTTACAGAGACTTTCTAGAGAAGAGTGCCATAGCCTTTTAAAAATTAGAGTTTCTGCCTTTTTAATAAGTTTGTTTCTAAATATGTAATACTTTTTTTAACCATTGTGAAGTGGGTATTTTAATATTGCTAAACTCTCTACTAACAAGAAGGTGACAGTTTGTTTCTATTTAGAAATGACTTGTGTCAATTTCACTGCATCATCACAAGTATTAACTAGTTTTATTCATTGCTAATTTGAGAGGCAAAAGTACAACTTTGCGTTTTCAGCTTATGAGTGAAGCTATTTCTCTTATCTGTTAAATATGCTTTCATTTGCCTCCTTGTAAATTGTCTTTATGTTCTTGGCTTATTTATCCACCAATATCTCAGTGTTTTCACATGCATTTCTATTAAAACTTTACATGGTAAAAATATTAACCTTTCCATATTTTCTGCAAATACTTCTCCAAGTTTGTTTTTTGTCTTTTAACTTGGGTAACTTTTCCGTAAGTTTTTAAAAATGTTTATGTAGTCAAATCTGTTGATATTTTTTCCTTTGTGCCTTCTTTCTTTGCTTGTGCCTAGAATATTAATCTAGCCTGTATTTTGATACTTTTTATCACATATGTGTCCAAGAGGGATTTTTCCAATGAATAATCAATTACCACAACACTATGTATTTAGTATTTCACTCCATGCCCCACCACCACTGACTTGTGATGCTTAATTTATGCATATATTAAATTATGATAAGTTCAAAAATGTGTTTATGGTCTGCATCTTCCATTCTATCAGTTTTCTATTCCAAAGTCAGTATGGCTTCTTATTGTTACACAACAACAACTCCACATATTTCCATTCATTCAGAGACCAGCCAGAGACTACACTTTACATACATTATGTCATTTAACTCATAACAAAAGCCCCATGAGGAAAGTGTTAGAATTCCCATTTTATAGATGAAGAAAGCCCCAGGAAGAAAAATTCTGACAGAGAACACATTCCAGCTTTGTCTTCATTTTTTCCCCAGTTTGTTTAAGAGTATGCCACCTGGCTTCTCTCAATCCCAATTTATCTGACTTAGTGCCCACGCATACCTCCTAACACCTTCTAATTTGGATTCGGGGCCAGATCAGCCAAGCAGCTGACAAGGTGCCAACACATAACAAGTGCTGAAATGTTACTGCAACATTTCGACTCCAATTCACTCACGCAACTTCTTTCATCACCAGCAAATGCAAACTCACTGACTATTCCTGCTGGGACATGTGGAGCCCCCCAGTGGAAGTTTTATAAACTCTCCTTGCCAATGCTGCCTGTCTTCATTCAATATATTGTGGCATGCATGTGGAAACAATGACATGTCACCAGCCCTGACATCAGCCAAGCATTCATCATTCAAATACAGCAGGTGACGTAGGCTAAACTTCTAAAACTGAACAACTCACACAGTATAGTGCTTTTTAGTGACAACAATTCATTTTTTCCCCTATTGTCTAAATTATAAACATTTTAGTCTGTACCTTGAAAAGTTATCTGGTTGGAAAAATCACAAAATAAAACTGAAGAGAGAATAAATGGAGAATAAGTGTTTTGCTGATGTGAATGCCAGGAAAACAATAATTTTGATGCATATTTTGACAAAACTTTAGAACTATATTTATATAAACTTCCTCTATTAAGAGTAACTAATGATAGAAATAAATAATGGAAAAAACATTAAATAAAAGAATTTCAAATAAATTAAGATGTTATGTTAAATGTAACCACTAAATCCATTAATGGTAGCCAACAGAAAGAGATGTGCAATTATAATTAATTGAAAATCTGGAGGGGATCCAAGATGGCCGAGTAGGAGCAGCTCTGGAGTGCAGCTCCCAGTGAGCACATGGAGGGTGAGTGGTCGCTGCATTTCCAGATTTTTATTGCCCACAGACCAGGAGATTCCCAGGTGGAGGTGCACCACAGGTCTCCAGCAAGGCTGTTTTAGCCAGCACGGTGGCTCTCTGCTCAAAAAACTCACATGGGTCCGGGTGCCATTTCAGCTGGTGACTGGAGTGCCTGGGAGACAGAGTTGCCCATTCAACTGATAAAAAGGGGACTGAAATAGGGAGCCAGGCCAGGAGATTCCCAGGTGAAAAAGCGCCACGAATCTCCAGCACAGCTGTTTCAGCCAGCGCAGCGTGTCTCCACACAAAATCTCAAACAAATCCAGGCACCTTTTCAACAGGTGACTAGAACGCCTGGGACACAGAGTCGCCCATTCAACTGAAAAAAAGGGGACTGAAACAGGGAGCCAGGCCAGGAGATTGCCAGGCAGAAAAGCACCTCCAGCACAGCCAGCGCAGCAGGTCTCTGCACAAAATCTCACACAAATCCAAGCGCCATTTCAACTGGCGACTGGAAAGCCTGGGGAGACAGAGTTGCCCGTTCAACTGAAAAAAGGGGACTGAAACAGGGAGCCAGGCCAGGAGATTCCTGGGCAGAAAAGCACCTCCAGCACAGCCAGCGCAGCAGGTCTCCGCACAAAATCTCACACAAATCCGGGCACCATTTCAACTGGTGACTGCAATGCCTGGGAGACAGAGTTACCCGTTCAACTGAAAAACGGGTCTGAGGCAGGGAGCCAGGTGATCAGGCATGGCTGGTCCCACCTCCACAAAGACCAGCAATCTGAAATGCTCTGGATTGAGAGTTACACAGCAAGCACAGTTGAACCTGGGACGGTCCACCTCTGTGGGGGGAGGGGCGTCCACCATTACCCAGGCAGTCCACCACCGAGGTAGTTCTCCATTACTGAGGCAGCCCATGATTGCCAAGGCAGTCTGCCATTACACAGAGAGTTTGCCATTACAGAGGGGGGGCTGCCATTGCCGAGGCAGTTCTAACTATACCCTTATAAACAGAAATGCAGGGAAGTTCACACAGCAGCTGGGCGGAGCCCACAGCAGATCATCAATGCCTCTGCTGGCAGCCTATGACTAGGCTGTCTCCTCACTGGACAGGGCATCCCTGAAAAAACGTAGCAGCACGACAGAAACTTATAAATAAAGCCTTACCTTCCTGGGACAGAATACCTGGGGGAAAAAAGGCTGTTATGAGTTCTGCTGCAGCAGACTTAAACGTACCTGCCCAGCAGCTCTGAATAAAACAATGGAGCTCACAGCTCAGCACTTGAGCTCCTATAAAGGACAGACTGTCTCCTCAAGCAGCTCCCTGACCCCTGTATATCCAAAGAGTCACCTCATAAAGGAGAGATCAAACTGACATCTGGCAGGTAACCTTCAGGTAAAAAGAGAGCAGCAGAAGAAACTGGCAGCAACCTTTACTGTTCTGCAGCCGCTGCAGGTAAGCCAGGGTCTGGAGTGGACCTCCAGCAGTCCTACAGCAGAGCGGCCTGACTGTTAGAAGGAAAACTAAGAAACAGAAAGAAATAACTTAATCATCAACAAACAGGACGTCCACTCAGAGACCCGATCTGAAAGTCACCAACTACAAAGACCACAGGTAAATAAAACCACAAAGATGGGAAGAAACCAGGGCAAAAAGGATGAAAACACCCAAAACCAGAACGCCTCTCTTCCTCCAAGGCATCACAACTCCTCACCAGCAAGGGAACAAGGCTGGATGGAGAATGAGTCTGATGAATTGACAGACACAGGCTTCAGAAGATGGGTAATAACAAACATCTCTGAGCTAAAAGAACATGTTCTAACCCAATGCAAGGAAACTAAGTACCTTGAAAAAAGGTTTGACGAAACACTAATGAGAATAAAACAGCTTAGAGAGGAACATAAATGAATTGATGGAGCTGAAAAACACAACATGAGAACTTCACAAAGCATACACAAGTTTCAACAGCTGAATTGACCAACCAGAAGAAAGGATATCAGAGACTGAAGATCAACTCAACGAAACAAAATGAGAGGACAAGATTAGAGAAAAAAGAGTAAAAAGAAATGAACAAAGCCTCCAAGAAATATGGGATTATATGAAAAGACCTAATCTACGTTTGATAGGTGTACCTGAATGTGACGGAGAGAATGAATCCAAACTGTAAAACACTCTTCTATTATTTCCTGGATAATAAAAACTATTATCCAGGAAAACTTCCCCAACCTAGCAAGGCAGGCTAATATTCAAGTCCAGGAAATACAGAGAACACTACAAAGATATTTCGCAAGAAGAGCAACCCCCAAGGCACATAATCATCACATTAACCAGGGTTGAACTGAAGGAGAAAATGCTAAGGGCAGCCAGAGAGAAAGGTCGGAATACCCACAAAGGGAAGCCCATGAGACTCACAGCGGATCTCTCAGCAGAAACCCTACAAACCAGAAGACACTGGGGGCCAATATTCACCATCCTTAAAGAAAATAACTTTCAACCTAGAATTTCATATACAGCCAAATTAAGTTTCATAAGCAAAGGAGAAAGAAAATCCTTTATGAACAAGCAATTCCTCAGAGATTTCATCACCACCAGGCCTGCCTTACAAGAGTTCCTGAAAGAAGCACTAAACATAGAAAGGAACAGTCAGTACCAGCCACTCCAAAAACGTACCAAATGGTAAAGAGCATTGACACAATGAGGAAACTGCATCAACTAACAGGAAAAACAGCCAGCTAGCATCAAAATGGCAGGATGAAATTCACACATAACAATATTAACCCTAAATGTAAATGGGCTAAATGCCCCAATCAAAAGACACAGACTGGCAAACTGGATAAAAAGCCAAAACCCATCAGTGTGCTATATCCAGGAAACCCATCTCACATGGAAGGATACACATAGGCTCAAAATAAAGTGGTGGAGGAAGATTTACCAAGCAAATGGAGAGCAAAAAAAAAAGCAAGAGTTGCAATCCTAGTCTCTGATAAAATAGACTTTAAACCAACAAAAATCAAAAAAGAGAAAGAAGGACATTACATAATGATAAAAGGATCAATGCAACAAGAGCTAATGATCCTAAATATATACGCACCCAATACAGGAGCAACAAGATGCATAAAGCACATTCTTAATGACTTACAAAGAGACTTAGACTCCCACACAATAACAGTGGGAGACTTTAACACTCCACTGTCAATATTAGACAGATCAACGAGACAGAAAATTAACAAGGATATCCAGGACGTGAACTCAGACCTGGACCAAGCAAACCTAATAGATATTTACAGAACTCTCCACCCCAAATACACAGAATATACATTCTTCTCAGCACCACATCACACCTACTCTAAAATTGACCACTTAATTGGAAGTAAATCACTCCTCAGCGAATGCAAAAGAACAGAAATCATAACAAACAGTCTCTCAGACCACAGTGCAATCAAGTTAGAACTCAGAATTGAGAAACTAACTCAGAACTGCACAGCTTCATGGAAACTGAACAACCAGCTCCTGAATGTTGACTGGATAAACAATGAAATAAAGGGAAAACAAAGATGTTCTTTGAAACCAACGAGAAAGAAGACACAACATACCAGAATCTCTGGGACACATTTAAAGCAGTGTCTAGAGGAAAATTTATAGCAATAAATGCCCACATGAGAAGTCAGGAAAGATCCAAAATCAACACCCTATCGCCAAATTGAAAGAGCTAGAGGAGCAAGATCAAAAAATTCAAAAGCTAGCAGAAGACAAGAAATAACTAAGATCAGAGCAGAACTGAAGGCGATAGAGAGGCAAAAAATCCTTGAAAAAAATCAACAAATCCAGAAGCTGGTTTTTTGAATAGATCAACAAAATAGACAGACCACTAGCCAGATTAGTAAAAAAGAAAAGGGAGAAGAATTGCAATAAAAAACAATAAAAGGGGTATCAGCACTGATTCTAAAAAATACAAACCACAATCAGAGATTATTACAAACAACTCTATGCACATAAACTAGTAAACCTGGAAGAAATGGATAAATTCCTGGACAATTGCACCCTCCCTAGCTAAAGCAGAAGAAGTTGAAACCTTGAATAGACCAATAACAAGGGCTGAAGTTGAGGCAGAAATTAATAGCCTACGAACCAAAGAAGGTCCAGGTCCAGACAGGTTCACAGCTGAATTCTACCAGACATACAAAGAGGAGCTGGTGTCATCTTTTCTGAAACTATTCCAAACAATACAAAAAGAGGAAATCCTTCCCAAATCATTTTATGAGACCAACATCATCCTGATACCAAAACCTGGCAGAGACTCAACAAAAAAAGAAAACTTCAGGCCAATACCCATGATGAATATAGATGCAAAAATCTTCAATAAAATACTGGCAAACCAACTGCAACAGCACATCAAAAAGCTTATCCATCACGATCAAGTAGGATTCATTCCAGGGATGCAAGGCTGGTTCAACATGGGCAAGTCTATAAACGTAATTCACCACATAAACAGAACCAAAGACAAAAACCACATGATTATCTCAATAGATGCAGAGATGGCCTTTGACAAAATTCAACAGCAGTTTATGCTAAAAACTCTCAACAAACTTGGTATTGAAGGAACATATCTCAAAACCATAAAATCTATTTAAGAAAAACCTACAGCCAATATCATACTGAATGGGCAAAATCTGGAAGCATTCCCTTTGAAATCCAGCAGTAGACAAGGATGCCCTCTGTCACCACTCCTATTCAATATAGTATTGGAAGTTCTAGCCAGAGCAATCAGACAAGAAAAAGAAAGCGTATTCAATTAGGAAATGAGGAAGTCAAACTGTCTCTATTTGCAGATGACATGATTGTATATTTAGAAGACCCTATCATCTCAGCCCAAATCTCCTTAAACTGATAAGCAACTTCAGCAAAGTTTCAGGATACAAAATCAATGTGCAGAAATCACAAGCATTTCTATACACCAGTAACAGACTAACAGCCAAATCATGAGTGAACTACCATTCACAACTGCTAGAAAGAGAATAAAATACCTAGGAATACAACTAACAACAGATGTAAAAAACCTCTTCAAGGAGAACTACAAACCACTGCTCAACGAAATCAGAGAGGACACAAACAGATGGAGAAACATTCCATGTTCATGGTTAGGAAGAACCAATATCAGGAAAATGGCCATACTGCCCAAAGTAATTTATAGATTCAACACTATCCCCATCAAGCTACCAAGGACCTTCTTCACAGAACTGGAAAAAACCACCTCAAACTTCATATGGAACCAAAAGACAGCCCGCACAGCCAAGACAATTCTAAGCAAAAAGAACAAAGCTGGAGGCATCACACTACCTGATTTCAAACTATACTACAAGGCTACAGTAATCAAAACAGCATGGTACTGGTACCAAAACAGAGATATAGACCAATGGAACAGAACAGAGGCCTCGTAGGCAACGCCACACATCTACAACCATCCGATCTTTGACAAACCTGACAAAAACAAGCAATGGGGGAAAGGATTCCCCTGTTTAATAAATGGTGTTGGGAAAACTGGCCAGCCGTGTGCATAAAGCAGAAACTGGACCCCTTCCTGACACCTTACACTAAAATTAATTCCAGATGGATTAAAAACTTTAACGTAAGACCCAACAGCATAAAAACCCTAGAAGAAAACCTAGGCAAAACCATTCAGGACATAGGCATAGGCAAGGACTTCATGACTAAAACACCAAAAGCATTGGCAACAAAAGCCAAAATAGACAAATGGGACCTAATTAAACTCCAGAGCTTCTGTACAGCAAAAGAAACAATCATTAGAGTGAACCGGCAACCAACAGAATGGGAAAAAATTTTTGCAATCTACCCATCTGACAAAGGGCTAATATCCAGAATCTACAAAGAACTAAAACAGATTTACAAGAAAAAACAAACCCATTCAAAAGTGGGTGAAGGATATGGACACTTCTCAAAAGAACACATATATGAGGCCAACAAACATATGAAAAAATGCTCATCATCACTGGTCATTAGAGAAATGCAAAAAAAAAAAAAAAAAAAACCACACTGAGATACCATCTCATGCCAGTTAGAATGGCAATCATTAAAAAATCTGGAGACAACAGATGCTGGAGAGGATGTGGAGAAATAGGAACACTTTTACACTGTTGGTGGGAGTGTAAATTAGTTCAACCATTGTGGAAGACAGTGTGGCGATTCCTCAAGGACCTAGAAATAGAAATTCCATTTGACCCAGTAATCCCATTACTGGGTATATACCCAAAGGATTATAAATCGTTCTATTATAAGAACACATGCACACATATGTTCACAGCGGCATTGTTTACAATAGCCAAGACCTGGAACCAACCCAAATGCCCATCAATGCTAGATGGGACAAGGAAAATGTGGCATACAAACACCATGGAATACTATGCAGCCATAAAAAATGATGAGTTCGTGTCCTTTGTAGGGACATGCATGAATCTGGAAACTATAATTCTCAGCAAACTGACACAAGAATAGAAAATCAAACACCGCATGTTCTCACTCATAGGTGTGTGATGAACATGAGAACACATGGACACAGGGAGGGGTGCATCACACACTGGGGTCTGTTAGCGAGGGCCAAGGGAGGGACAGCAGGGGGGTGGGGGAGGTCAGGGAGGGACCACATGGGGAGAAATGCCAGATGTAGGTGACAGGAGGATGAAGGCAGCAGACCATATTGCCATGTGTGTACCTATGCAACAATCCTGCATGATCTTCACATGTACCTCAGAACCTAAAGTACAATTAAAAGAAAAGAAAGAAAAAAAAACTTACTAGCAAACTAACAATTAAAGGAAAGTTATTCAATCTGATCATAGGTAACCACAAAAATAAACCAGCAAACATCAGACTTAATAGTTACATATTAAACATGTAACTTCTCTTTGGATTCAAGAAGATACATATACACATCTATCTAACATTATATTAGAGGTCACAGATGGTGCAGTAAGGCAAGACAATATATAAAAAGTATATAAGTTAATAGAAAGACAAGCTGTATTAGTCCATTTTCACACTGCTATAAACAACTGCCTGAAACTGAGTAATTTATGAATAAAATAGGTTTTATTGACTCACAGTTCCACAGGCTTAACAGGACGCATGACTGGGAGCCCTCAGGAAACTTACAATCATGGTGGAAGGTGAAGGGAAAGAAGAGAAAACAAATACATTTTAATATGGTGACAGAGACAGGGCAAAGACAGATGTGCCACATACTTTTAAACCACCAGATCTCGTGAGAACTCACCATTATGAGAACAGCGAGGGAGAAATCCACCTCCATGACCTAATCACCTCTCATCAGCCCCCTCCTCCAATTTGGCATGAGATTTGGGTGGAAACACAAATCCAAATCATATCATCCCACTCTTGGCCTCTCCAAAATCTCAAGTCGTTCTCACATTGCAAAACACAATCATACCTTCCCAACAGTCCCCCAAATTCTTAACCAGTTCCAGCATTAACCCAGTAGTCCAAGTCCAAAGTCTAATCTGAGACAAGGCAAGTCCCTTCTGCCTATGAGCCTGTAAACTCAAAAACAAATTAGTTACTTTGAAATACAATTGAGGTAGAGGTATTGGGCAAATGCTCCTATTCCAAATGGGAAAAATTGGCCAAAACAAAGGAGCCACAGACCCTATGCAAGTCTGAAATCCAGCAGGGCAGTCATTAAATCTTAAGGCTCCAAAATAATCTTCCAAGTCTCACATCCGGGCCACACTGATGCAAGGGATAGGCTCCCAAGGCCTTGGGCAGCTTGGCCCATGAGACTCTGCAGGATACAGTCCCTGCAGCTTCTTTCACAGTTCAGTATCTGTGGCTTTTCCCCATCTCACAGCACCATTAGGACATTCTGTAGTGGGGCTTCTGTGGGGGGGGCTCCAACCCCACATTTCCCCTCAGCACTGCCCTAGTAGAGCTTCTCCATGAGGGCTGAGCCCTAGCAGCAGACTTCTGCCTGGACATCCAGATGTTTCCATACATCCTCTGAAATCTAGGCAAAGGTTCCCAAAGCTCAACTCATGCCTTCTGTGCACCCACAGGCCCAACACCACAGGGAAGCTGTCAAGGCTTGGGGTTTGCCTGAGCTGTACCTTGGCCCCTTTTAACCACACCTGCAACTACAGCAGCTGGGATGCAAGGTGTCATGTCCCAAGGCTGCACAGAGCAGTGGGGCTCTGGCCCATGAAACCATTTTTCCCTCCTAGGCCTCTGGGCCTGTGATAGGAGGGGCTGCTATGAAGATCTCTGAAATGCACTGGAGACATTTTCCCCATTGTCTTGGCTATTAACATTCAGTTCTCTGTTACATATGCAAATTTCTGCAGCTGGCTTGAATTTCTCCCCAGAAAATGGGTTTATCTTTTCCACCTCATGGTCAGGCTGCAAATTTTTCAAACTTTTATGTTCTACTTCCCTTTTAAATCAGTTCAAATTTCAGGTCACCACTTTCTTCATGCATATGAGTGTACACTTTTAGAAACAGCGAGGTCACATCTTGAATGCTTTGCTGCTTTGAAATTTCTCCTGCCAGATACCCTATATCATCTCTTTCAAGTTCAAAGTTCCACAGATTTCTAAGGCAGGGGTGACATGCTACCAGTTTCTTCACTAAAGCATAGCAAGAGTGACCTTTACTCCAGTTTTCAGTAAGTTCCTCATCTCCCTCTGAGACCACCTCAGCCTGGAGTTCGTCCATATCACTATCAGCATTTTGGTCACAATGATTCAACAAGTCTCTATGAAGTTCCAAACTGTCCCACATCTTCCTGTCTTCTTCTGAGCCCTCCAAACTGTTCCAATCTCTGCCTATACCCAGTTCCAAAGTTGCTTCCACATTTTCAGATATCTTTATAGCAACGTCCCACTTCCCTGGTACTAATTTTCTGTATTAGTTCATTTTCATGTTGCTATAAAGAACTACTTGAGACTGGGTAATTTATGAAGACGTTTAGTTGACTCATAGTTCTGCAGGCTTATCAAAAGCCATGACTGGGAGGCCTTAGGAAACTTACAATCATGATGGAAGGTGAAGCAGAAGCAAGCACCTTCTTAACGTGGTGGCAGGAGAGAGAGAAAGTGAAGGGGGAAGTGCCACACAGTTTCAAACCATCAGATCTCATGAGAACTCATTCACTATCACGAGAACAGAAGGGGAAATCTTCTCCCATGATCCAATCACCTCCCACTAGTCCGCTCATCCAATTCAACATGAGATTTCGGTGGGGACACAAATCCAAAGCATATCACAAGCTTTTTAAAAAAAATTACAAATGATATAAATGTATGTGTAGAAAACAAAAGAATTTATAGACAAAGTGTTAGAATCAGTAATTTTAAAAGCTAAAGTCCTGAAATTACTATTCCAGAGGAAGCAGATAGCCTCACATGTATATTTTATTATGTTTTATTTTCTTTTGAATTGACAGATAATAATTGTATCTATTTATGGGGTATAATACAATATTTTGATACATATATACATTGTGGAATGATCAAATCAGGCTAATTAGCATATCTCACTTCCAATATTTATCATTTATTTGTGATGAACACATTTAAAATTCTTTTTTAGCTGTTTTGAAATATACAATATGCTATTATTAATTATGGTCCATACTGGTCAATAGATTGAACTTATTCCTCCTGTCTAACTGAAACTTTGTGGCTTTAGACCAATGTCCCCCATCCCTGTCCACATCTCACCCAGCCTCTGGTCACCACCATTCTACTCTCTACTACAGTGAGTCCACAATGAGATATCACCTTACTTCTGTTACAATGGCTATTACCAGAAAGTTAAAAGATGATAAGCATTGGCAAGGATATGGAGAAAAGGAATCCTTGTACACTATTGGTAGAAATGTAAACTAGTTCAGCCATTTTGGAACAGAAATGAAAAACCAGAATTATCATACGATCCAGCAATCTCACTCCTGGGTATATAGCCAAAGGAAGTGAAATCAGCATGTCAAAGTGATGGCTACACTCCCATGTTCATTGTAGCATTAGTCACAGTAGCCAAGATATGGAATCAATGGAAGTGCCCATCAATAGGGAAATTATATGTGCATTTTAAATACTTAGCAATAAGCAGAACATATAAGCATTAAGGTAAATAAAAAAGCAATTAAAATGATTATAGGTCACTATTATAATATTCTATCATAATTACATTATTACATACAGAATGCATCTTTTTAAGTTAGCAGCAACATTAAGAACTAAGAAATGGTCTAATGAAGACAAGAGCAAATCCTGAGTTGAGGAAGACAAGGACTCCTTTGATCATAACAAACTCCAAATGGTGTCACTACAGTTCACCCGGCCATTGAGGGAAAGTAGTGCAATACCTGGAGAAGTCTGGAAAACAATTTATTCTGCAAAAATTCACAGTTCTAGGCCCTATGTTAGGTATGTGGGGGTATATCAGAAAATAAGATTGATGGGATGTTACACAAAGCATACATCAAAAATAAACATAAAACTCAGAAGTAAATTAGGAAAAAATAATCTGGATCTAATGATTCAGGCCTTCCAAGAAAAACTATTTTTTGTTGTTGTTTGAGGAATTAAAGAAATTGAGGCAAAGACAAATGATCTCATGAGTGGATGTGTGTCAGAAGCCACAGCACTGAATTTGGCACCTTTTGCCCCTTTCAAGCAGTTCTCTGTTTCTGCCAGGATAATGTAGGCTACGCTGAGGTAACAAATTAACTTCATAATCTCAGTGGATTAACATTAACACAGCTTGTCTCTCAATCATGCCACGTGCTCATATGGTCACAATGATCTATACCGATATGGCAAGGACTCACACTGACAGAGGCTCCACTATCTTGAACTTGGAACCCAACACCTTGAGGTTACTGCAGCAGGGGAGAGAGGGATGGAGGAGCTGCATGGGGTCCTAGTTGAGTCAGCCCAAAAGTAACACATATTTGTGCTCACAGCTTCAACCTAAGTGCAGAGGAAGCTGAGAAATACAAACGTGTCTTTGCCATCTTTTAATTGCATGCAACAGAAATCAACTAGCTTGCTTAAGCAAACAGGAAAAAAATTTGGAAATGCATGGGGACGATCACAGCACCAAAGGGAAGACTGAAGAGCCAGCTTTGAATACACAGGACTCAGAAAGCCACAGAGGTTCTTGAGAATAGGAAATCTGTGAATGTCCCTCCTGGGCACCAGTGTTAGAATGAATGGTGTCTAGTCTTCCTTGAGTCCTGTGTACTTTCACTCGGCAGTCAAAATACCAGGGACTAGGTAGGGGAAAACGTCTGACAGAAAGATTACTCAACAATCTCTTCAAGTTAATATGTACAAAGGGAAAGCAACTGGATTCACTGGCCAAACCATGATCATGTAAAAGGAGTGAAGTAGTTCCACAAAAGGAAATAACAGATTTGTACACTGAAAAATGGACATAAAGTGGCCACTATACTGAAATTCTTTTTCATCTTGACCTTTGTGGTTCCGGCTACCTGCCCCATCCTAGCTACTCTCAGAATCTCAGGGACCCGCCATGGGAACTGACCCTTTAGCTGCAAGCAAAATTGTTGGGGAAACAGAAATCCTTTAGTTGAAATGTTAAAATGAGAAATCTCTCACAGACTGAAAATATTTCAGAAAATTCAGATTATCATTTATCACAATTCCTTGATGCCATAAAAGCTTGGACATCACAAAAAGATCTTTTTTAAACTTTTTTTACTTTTTATTATAATTTTAAATTCTGGGGTACATGTGCAGAATGTGCAGGTTACATAGGTATAAACGTGCCATGGGGGTTTGCTGCATCCATCCCCCCCATCATTGACACTAGGTATTTCTCCAAATGTTAGCCTTCCCCAATGCCCCCATCCCCTGCTATCCCTCCCCCAGCTCCCCGACCCCCCAACAGGCCCCAGTGTGTGATGTTCCCCTCCCTGTGTCCCTGCGTTCTCACTGTTCAACACCCACTTATGAGTGAGAACATGCAGTGTTCGGTTTTCCAACTTTTTTAATGAAAAGCTTCACTGGGAAACAGCAACAGCAAAAACATAAGTATGATCAACAACCCCAAGAATATTGGATACTCTCTCTACCTTAACCCTATTATGGAGATTTATGATTTTCCAATTTGTTTCATTGTCTCAGTTTTTCACACACACAAACACCCTAAAACATTCATGGCAGATATTCTTGAGTCTGTGAGAAAATGTAATCTGGTCAATGTTCTGGGCTTTGTACTCTGTGCTGTATTGAGGGGAAATCCCAGGTTAAAGAGAGCAGCCAGCTCAGTAGAAGCACTGCGGGACAATCTCTTCAGTAAACCCCTCTGGAGGCACACAGTGTCTGTGCTTTCATTGCCAATGGAAGCCCTCCCAGCCAATGTTCCTTGTCATCTCATTTGCCAGAACCAGGTCATATGCTGGCGCTAAGACAAATTATACGCCAAGGGAGTGAGCTTATCCTGAGACTGGTGTGGGCTAATCAGCCCCTTCAGCTGGTTCCGAACGTTAGTGGGTCACATGTTTCTTCCACTATCCAGATAATTGGTAAGGCTCTAGCAAATATGAATGCTAATCCCACTGGCTCCCAGAACAAAGTCTTAGGGAAGCAATAACCTGTCAGGGCCACACCTTCAGACTTGATCTGGATCTTCCATTTACAAGTTCTGTGACTTTTGGCAATTTATAGCTCAGACTCAGTTGTTTATATTTCAATGGTTTTTTTTTTTTGGTGGGGGAAAGGTGGTTTTCAGTTACGTGGAGAAGTTATTTAGTAGTGATTTGTGAGATTTGGGTCCACCCATCACCGAGCAGTGTACACTGTACCCAGTGTGTAGTCTTTTATCCCTTACTCTCCTCCCATCCTTCCCTCCCATGTCCCCGGAGTTCATTATATAATTCTTATGACTTTGTATCCTCATAGCTTAGCTCCCACTTATGAGAACATATGATGTTTGCTTTTCCACTCCTGAGTTACTTCACTTAGAATAATGGTCTCCAACTGCATCCGGGTTGTTGCAAATACCATTATTTCATTCATTTTTTTTTTAATGGCCAAGTGGTATTTCATGGTATGTGTATATATATGCATGCATACCACGTTTTCTTTATGAACTTGTTGTTTGATGGGCACTTAAGCTGGTTCCATGTTTTTGTAATTGTAAATTGTGCTGCTATAAACATGTGTGTGCAAATGTCTTTTTCATATGACTTCTTTTCCTCTGGGTAGATGCCCAGTAGTGGGGATTGCTGGTTCAAATGGTAGTTCTACTTTTAGCTCTTTAAGGAATCTTCAAAAGTGGGCGAAGGATATGAACAGACACTTTTCAAAAGAGGACATATATGAGGCCAACAAACATATGAAAAAATTCTCATCATCACTGGTCATTGGAGAAATGCAAATCAAAACAACACTGAGATATCATCTCACACCAGTTAGAATGGCGATCATTAAAAAATCGGGAGACAACAGATGCTGAAGAGGATGTGGAGAAATAGGAACACTCTTACACAGTTGGTGGGAGTGTAAATTAGTTCAACCATTGTGGAAAACAGTGTGGCTATTTCTCAAGGATCTAGAAATAGAAATTCCATTTGACCCAGCAATCCCACTATTGGGTATATACCCAAAGAACTATAAATCATTCGACTATAAAGACACATGCACACATATGTTCATTGCAGCCCTGTGTACAATAGCAAAGACCTGGAACCAACCCAAATGCCCATCAATGATAGACCGGACAAAGAAAATGTGGCACATATACACCATGGAATACTATGCAGCCATAAAAAAGGATGAGTTCGTGTCCTTTGTAGGGACTTGGATGAATCTGGAAACCATCATTCTCAGCAAACTGACCCAAGAACAGAAAGCCAAGCACCATATGTTCACACTCATAGCTGGGTGTTGAACAACGAGAACACATGGACTCAGGGGAGAGGAGCATCACACACAGAGGACAGTTGGGGGGGCGTAGGGGGAGAAACAATGGGGGGGGGTGGGAGGAGGGAGGGGAGGGTGGGGAGGGGATAACATGGGGGAGAAATGCCAGATATAATATGCATCTAAAGTAAAATAAATAAATTTAAAAAAATAAATAAAATAGAAATTTAAAAAATTAAAATTAAAAAAAAAAAAAGGAATCTCCATACTGTTTTCCACTGTGGTTGTACTAGTTTACATTCTCACCAACAGTGTTCCCTTTCACCACATCCACACCAGTATCTATTTATTTTTTATTATTTTATTCTATTTTTATTTTATTATTATTTTTTGAGTGGAGTCTCACTCTTTTTGCCCAGGCTGGAGTGCAGTGGTGTGATCTCGGCTAACTGCAACCTCTGCCTCCTAAGCTCAAGCAATTCTCCTGCCTCGGCCTCCTGAATAGCTGGGATTACAGGTGCCCACCACCACACCCGGTTAATTTTTTTTGTACTTTTAGTAGAAATGAGTTTTCACCACGTTGGCCAGGCTGGTCTCAAACTCCTGACATCAGGTGATCCACCTGCCTTGGCCTCCCTATTTTCTGAGTTTTAAATTATGGCCATTTTTGCAGGAAGCTGGTATCTCATTGTGGTTTTGATATGCACTTCCCTGATAATCAGTGATGTTGAGCATTTTTTCCTATGTTTGTTGTCCATCTGTATATCTTCTTTTAAGAACTGTCTATTCATGTCCTTCGCCCACTTTTTGATGGAATTGTTTTTTTTTTTCTTACTGATTTGTTTGAGATCCTTTGTAGATTCTCGACATTAATGCTTTATCAGATGCATAGTTTGTGTAGATTATCTCCCTCTCTGTGGGTTGTCTGTTTACTCTGCTGATTATTTCTTTTGCTGTGGAGAAGCTTTTTAGTTTAAGTCTCATCTATTTTTCTTTGCTTTTATTGCGTTTGCTTTTGAGTTCTTGGTCATAAATTATTTGCCTAAGCCAATGTCTAGAAGAGTTTTTCCAATGTTATCTTCTGGAATTTTTATGCTTTCAAATCTTAGACTTAAGTCTTTGATCCATCTTGAGTTGATTTTTGTATAAGGTGAGAGACGAGGATCCAGTTTCATTCTTCTACATGTGGCTTGCCAATTATCCCAGCACCATTTGTTGAACAGGGAGTCCTTTCCCACTTCAGGTTTTTGTTTGCTTTGTTGAAGATCAGTTGGGTGTAAATAATTGAGCTTATTTCTGGGTCCTCTTTTATGTTTCATTGGTCTACATGTCTGTTTTACATCAGTACCATGTTGTTTTGGTAACTATTTTCTTGTAGTATAGTTAGAAGTCAAGTAATGTGATGCCTCCAGATGTGTTCTCTTTCTTTTTCTTTGGCTATGCAGGCTCTTTTTTGAGTTCCATATGAATTTTAGGATTGTTTTTTCTAGTTCTGTGAAGAATAATGATGGTATTTTGGTGAGAATTGCATAGAATTGGTAGATTGCTTTTAGTGGCATGGTCATTTTCACAATATTGATTCTACTCATTCATGAGCATGGGATGTGTTTCCATTTGTTTGTGTCATCTATGATTTTTTTTTCAACAATGTTTTGTAGTTTTCCTTGTAGAGATCTTGCATCTCCTTGGTTAGGTATATTTCTTAGTATACACATATTTTTTGTGGCAGTTGTAAAAGGGGTTGAGTTCTTGATTTGATTCTCAGCTTTACTGCTGTTGATGTATAGCAGTGCTACTGATTTGTGGACATTATGTATCCTGGAAGTTCACTGAATTCATTTATCAAATCTAGGAGTTTTTTGGATGAGTCTTTAGGGTTTTCTAGTTATACAATCTTCAGTGAACAGTGACAGCTTGACTTCCTCTTTATCAATTTGGATGCTCTTTCTTTCTCTTATCTGACTGCTCTGGCTAGGACTTTCAGGACTATGTTGAATAGAAGTGGTGAAAGTGTGTATCCTCGTCTTGTTCCAGGTCTCAGGGAGAATGCTTTCAACTTTCCCCCATTTACTATAATGTTAGCTGTGGGTTTGTGACAGATAGCTTTTATTACCTTAAGCCATGTCCCCTCTATGCTAATTTTGCTGAGGATTTTAATCATAAAAGGATGCTGGATTTGGTCAAATGCTTTTTCTGCATCTATTGAGATGATCATGTAATTTCTGTTTTTAATTCTGTTTATGTGGTATATTTATTGACTTATGTATGTTAAACCATCCCTGCAGCCCTGGTATGAAACCCACGTGGTCATGGTATATTATCTTTTTTATAGGCTGTTGGATTCAGTTAGCTAGCATTTTGTTGAGAATTTTTGCATCTAAGTTCGTCCAGGATATTGGTCTGTAATTTTCTTTTTTTGGTATGTCTTTTCCTGATTTTGGTATTAGGACAATACTGCTTCATAGAATGATTTAGGGAAGATTTTCTCTTTATCTTTTGGAATAGTTTCAGTTGGTTTTTTTTTTTTTTTTTTTTTTTTTTTTGACAAGCTGTGGCTCTGTCACTCAGGCTGGAGTGCAGTGGCACAATCTCAGCTCACTGCAACCCATCTCCCAGGCTCAAGCCATCCTCCTACCTCAGCCTGCCGAGTAGCTGAGACTACAGGCATGTGCCACCATGCATAACTAATTTTTGTATTTTTTGCAAAGACAGGTTTCATCATGTTGCCCAGGCTAGTCTTGAACTTGTAAGTTCAGTGATCTGCCCATCTTGGCCTCCCAAAGTGCTGGGGTTACAGGTGTGAGCCACCGTATCTGGCCCAATTCTTCTTGAATGTCTGATAGAACTCAGCTGTAAAACCATCTGGCCCTGGACTTTTTGTTGTTGTTGGCAATTTTTTTTATTATTGTTTCAATCTCGCTACTTGTTATTGGTCTGTTCAGAGTTTCTATTTCTTCCTGGTTTAACCCAGGAGGGTTTATATTTCCAGGAATGTCTCCATCTCCTCTAGGTTTTCTAGTGTGCATAAAGGTGTTCACAGCAGGCTTGAATAATCTTTTGTATTTCTGTAGTATTGGTTGTAGTATCTCCCATTTTGTTTCTAATTGAGCTTATTTGGATTTCTCTCTTCTTTTCTTGATTAATCTCACTAATGGTCTATCAATTTCATTTATATTATCAAAGAACCAGCTTTTCATTTCATTTATCTTTTGTATTTTTTTGTTTTTATTTCATTTAGCTCTGCTCTTATCTTTGTTCTTTTCTTCTGCTGGGTTTGGGTTTGATTTACTCTTGTTTCCATGAGTCCTGAGCCTCTTGAAGACAGAAGATACTTTTTTGGTGGATTTTTATCCATTCTTCCATCCTCTGTCTTTTAAGCGGAGCATTTAGGCCATTTACATTCAATGTTAATATTGAGATGTGAAGTACTGTTCTGTTCATCATGCTCGTTGTTCCCTGAATTCCTTGCTTTTTTTTTTCATTGTGCCATTGTCTTATAGTCCCTGTGAAATTTATGCTTTAAAGAGGTTCCTGTTTGTTGCATTTCAAAGTTTTGTTTCCAGATGAAGAACTCCTTCTAGCATTTCTTGCAGTGCTGGTTTGGTAGAGGCAAATTCTCTCAGCATTTATCAGTCTGAGAAAGACTTTCTCTCTCCTTCATTTATAAAGCTTAGTTTTGCTGGATACAAAATTCTTGGCTGACAATTATTTTGTTTATAGAACCCCAATTCCTTCTGACTTGTAGGGTTTCTGTTGAGAAATCTGCTGTTAATCTGATAGGTTTTCCTTCATGCCTTTGCCTCACATATCTTAAGATTCATTCCTTCATCTTGACTTTAGATAACCTGATGACTATGTGCCTAGGTGATGATCTTTTTGCAATCAATTTCCAAAGTGTTCTTTGAGCTTTTTGTATTTGGTTGTCTAGATGTCTATTGAGACCAGGGAAAGTTACCTCAATTATTTCCTTGAGTAAGTTTTCCAAATGTTTAGATTTCACTTCTTCCTCCAGAACACCAATTATTCTCATGTTTGGTTATTTAACATAATCCTGAATTTATTGGAGGTTTTGTTCATTTTTCTTTTATTTATTGTCTTTGTCAGATTGTGTTAAGTGTATTTTGCATTTCTTTAAGTGCGTCTTTCACTTTCAGAAGTTGTGAGTAACTTTTCTTTAAGGTTTCTATTTCTCTGGAGACTTTTTTTTCCCCCATGTTGCTTAAAGATTTTATTTATTTGTATTTTTTAGTTCTATAGGTTTTTGGGGAACAGGTGATGCTTCATCACATGAGTAAGTTCTTTAGTTTCTGAGGCTGTGGTGCACTCATTACCCAAACAGTATACACTGTACCCAATTTGTAGTCTTTTATCCCTCACTCCCTTCCCACTCTTTCCCTCAAATCCCCAAAGTCCATCACATCTTTCTTGTGCCTTTGCATCTTCATAGCTTAGCTCCCACTTACGAGTGAGAGCATACAATGTTTAGTTTTCCATTCCTGAGTTACTTCACTTAGAATGATGGGTCTCCACAGAATTTTTCATTGCTCTCCCTGAACAGTCAAGCCACAGGTGCAGTTTCCTTTCAGCTCCTAGGGCATGTACTGCACTGAAACTCACTGTGCCCAGGTCTTCTCTCCCCCACCTGTTAATTATGAAAGGTGCATCCTCAAAACTTAACACCCTCAAATATGAAAGGATCACCAGTTTACCCCTCTCAATCTACCAGGGAGAAAACTGAGACTCACAGGGGAGAAATGCCTCACCTAGGGTCAAAAGCTAGTGGGGACTTGAACATCTCACTCATTCCAAGACTTCTCTGACACTCCTCAAAGATCAACAGGGCTGGGACCCCATGGACACTGAGTAAATGTTTTCAAGTGAATGAACAGTCAAGCTGGAGAAGTTCATCCCATGGGATATGACGTTCAGTTCCACAAGAACTAAAAGACTTGCCCAGGTGGGGAAAGGAAAGATGAGAGAACAACTGTCCTCAGGAGAAACTGGTCCAGCTTGGGAAATTAGCTTGGCCCTTCCAGATCCAGGAGGGATGCTTTGCTGAGGCCAATGAGGACAGGACAGTCAAAAGCCTTCAGAACTAGAAGCGGAAGTCATTTTGCTCTGGCAGCTGCTGGACAAGGCTGAGATCCCCCACAACTCCAACCTGAGCAATGGAGTGACAGAGAGCGTCAACCCTGGAGTCCACCAAGAGCAGCTCCACATGGGTGTGAGCTCAGCTGCCATGATCCCCCGAGCCTACTCTCCTGGAGCAAATCTGCTGCCAATTCCAGCCCTTCCTCTCCTCCCCCAGCTTCTGGGTGAGGTGGGACCTCAGGGGCCGAGGCAGGCATGGAGCTCAGGGAAAGACAACACCAGCTCCACTTCACTGCTCACAGCAGAATTAAGAGGAAGAGCTCTTCCCTGAGCAGAGGAATCACATGGTGAGGTCAAAACTTTAGGGGTGATGGTTGTAGCTCACGGTGGAAAAACCTAGGGGGAAGAGGCCAGGGTCACCTTTAGCACACCCCATCCCTCACGTGCCATCCTGCTTAGAAGTGGGCACGGGAGTAAAAGCATCATCCTTTGAACACAGTAGACCAGCACAGCCAGTCACCACACTGAGAGGTATCTACCTTAGTTCTGGGTTCCCAGACACCTCATGCCCCCTCTCCTACTCAGTTTTCTAGCACGAGAGGGGAGGGGGAAGTTGTGCTGGCTGAGGACTGAGGGGTCCTCAAGGAGCCAGCAATTTCAGAGGCCACCACAGCTCTCCATGGAATTTCCAGGCTAATCAATTATTGGGTGGCCCCTCTCCTCCCAGCCTGCAGGCCACTTCTGCCTTTGGCTGCTGAAACCAATCTTCCTCTCTGAGGCACACCTGCCGCAACTCACTCTCTGTCTGGAGCAGCTCAGCCTCTGCGTGTGAGCTGTGGAGGGCAGAACTCATTCATGCTTGCAGGTGAGTTGTCTGGCAGGAAGCAGAAGAATCGTGGCAGAAAGGGAAGGCAAGTAAATCAAGTGTCTGAGGGACAGCGACACATGAGAAGGACCTGCCAAAGTGTGGCAGGCAGCACGGGGAAGTGGAGGAACCATAGGTGAGATTCAGAGCCCAGGATCTGGACCCTGGCTCATCCCCTGATCACTGAGCGACTGCTGACACAGTTCTCCAAGTGCTGCTTTCCTTGCCTATGACATAGGTGTTGGGTGGAATGACATCTAGGAAGCACTGCCAGTTGCCTGATACCAAGGTAGAATGGTGAGCTTTTTCACTTTGTGTGACTCATCTCTGAATGCCTCCCACACCAGTGCTCAAGTACCTGCCTGGCATGAAGTAGGTACAACAGTTAAGATTTCTGAATAAATTACTGAGGACAAATGAGTAAGAACTTGGCAGAAGGAAGTAGAGGAGGAGGAGGTCCTTGGAATAGAAAGGGCTCATTCAGGACTAAGACTATGGTTGAAGAGAAAGTTCCTGGGCACACCATCAAGAGAAGAATCTGGGCTGGCCAGGAAGAGACTGGATTTAAGGAATTGGATAGAAACCTCCAGGCCTGAGAGTGTGGGGGCCAGTGATGGTTACCCTGTTTACCACTGCCCACTCCCCCACTCTGTTGAGGTAGACAGACTTGAGGCAAGAGACAGCGAGAGGAAGGAGGGGAAGCAGCATGTGGACGTTTGCGTGTGGACTCACATGGGTGCCTCAGTGTGTCAGGGAGCATCTATTGAGGTTTCTAGGTCTCTGGTATTTGTTTGGGGGGCAGGGCATCTTTGTTGGGTGCTGCATGTGTATGTGGCATGTATGACTTACGTTTTTCTCTAGTGCATGGACCTGTGTAGGTGTCTATGTCTGTTTGTAAGGGACTGAGTGTCTGTGTGCCCACATTCATATATTCCTGTCCTGGTGTCTGTGCATGCGTCTCTGGCATGTCTGTGTGTCTGGACATATTGGGATACATCCATGTGTGTCTGTGTGTGTGTCTCTGGCATGTCTGTGTGTTAGGATGTATCGGGAAACATCCGGTGTGTCTGTGCGTGTGTCTCTGGCATGTCTGTGTCTGGACATATTGGGAAACATCCGCGTGTGTCTGTGCGTGTGTCTCTGGCATGTCTGTGTGTCTGTACATATTGGGAAATATCCGCGTGTGTCTGTGCATGTGTCTCTGGCATGTCTGTGTGTCTGGACACATTGGGAAACATCCGTGTGTGTCTATGTGTGTGTCTCTGGCATGTCTGTGTTTGGACATATTGGGATACATCCGTGTGTGTCTATGTGTGTGTCTCTGGCATGTCTGTGTGTCTGGACACATTGGGAAACATCCGTGTGTGTCTATGTGTGTGTCTCTGGCATGTCTGTGTGTTTGGACATATCGGGATACATTCGTGTGTGTCTGTGTGTTTGTCTCTGGCATGTCTGTGTGTTTGGACATACTGGGAAACATCCCTGTGTGTCTGTGCATGTGTCTCTGGCATGTCTGTGTGTCTGGTCATATTGGGATACATCCGTGTGCCTCTGTGTGTGTGTCTCTGGCATGTCTGTGTGTCTGGTCATATTGGGATACATCCGTGTGCCTCTGTGCGTGTGTCTCTGGTATGTCTGTGTGTCTGGTCATATCGGGATATATCTGTGTGTCTCTGTGCATGTGTCTCTGGCATGTCTGTGTATCTGTACATACTGGGAAACATCTTGTGTGTGTCTGTGCATGTGTCTCTGGCATGTCTGTGTGTTTGGACATATCGGGATACATATGTGTGTGTTTGTGTGCAAGCATGTATCCCTGTGCACTTCCATGTCTTGGGGCATCTGAATGTGTGCTCTAAAAATGACCCTTTCAGCAGAGTTTAAGGCAGTGAGCTGCCAGAAACAGGTTTTCTTGTTGTTATTGTTCTAGAAGCTAAGCATCCCTGCCTCATTTTGTGATCTTAAATAATCAAACCTTCCTGCCCAATTCAAAGCAGATACCTGCCTTACCTGGGCCTCAGGAAAGGGCTCTGTGTCCACAACAGCAGCTCAGCATCCAAGCAGCCCAGCCCTGTGCCAAGTGTTTCAACAGGAGCCAATACAAATTCAATCAACACATCTCTCCATCGCCCGAAGTCACCAGGAGATGGGGGAAGGAAACTGACATTTATGAAGCACCTACTATTTGCAGTGTTTATAAGCAAACTGTGAGGACAATATTCTTATCCTACTTCTGGAGGAAAAAAAAAATCATGAAGCTGAAGGAGGTTAAGAAACTTCCTGTCTCTTGTATTTTCTTTGTACGTTGAAAGGAATTCTTTCTAGAATTCTCTCCACCCCTATCTGTCCACTGAATGCCTTGTCCTTCAAGCCTGCCCTGCTGAAATGCCACCTCTTCTGTGGAGCCTTCCCTGACTTTGCAAGGAAAGTTAGGACAAAACCCTGTGCCAAGCCTAAGGTCAGACAAGCAAAGACAAACACTTGTCTTCAGAAGGTTCATCATCTAGCAGGGAAGATAAGCATCACAGAAAAAAACAAAAACAAAAAGAGAAATTTTCACTTTTATAGCAGAAAATGAGGGCCAAGTTCCCAATGAGAGGTCCAAGAAACAGCAGTGAGGTGCTCAGTTGGGCTGGAGTCAAGAAAGGAGGCGGGGTTTTTGGAGGAAGGGGAGCTGGGCCGGGTATTGGGACAGGGTAGGAAGAGTATTTCAGGTAGGCAGGAGTGTATGGGGAAGGCATGTGAGGAAGGTGTAATCCAAAAGGCAGTGGAATAAGACTGGAGAAGCTGGGGCCATGCTGAAAGCTTAGGATCCATAGCTGAGCCACTGGCACTGTATCTAACAGGCAATGAGATGGCTGTATGAGTGCAAACAGCTCAGCCCCGCATCCAATAGGCAAGAGGGAAACTGGCAGGAAAGTAAAGTTGAGTGGGGAAAAGCATGGCTCAGGAATTCCCAGATATATGATAGCTATGGCTTTCTTTCTCTATCTGGCTTCTGTCTCAGCTCACAGGAAACCCACTGAAGTCTCTGGGCTGAGATGGATGACAGTGCATTTGCCTTCAAGACTGGGTACCTCTGGCTGCAAGGGAGACCACCCAACAGTCTTTGCAGACGGTGCTGAGTTCTGGCATGCTGCCCTTCAGGTGAGAGAACCCGACATTTCTCTGCTATCTTCTTTCCCTTGTGTCCTGTTTTCCTCCCTGACCCCACATCCATCTATCTGCCTTACAGCATTAGGGAGGAAGAGGTCACGTTTTAGCTCTAACCAACCCACAAAACATCTTCCTATACCTTCACATTCTCTTTCCCCTGCCTGAAATGCCCTTTCCATTCCCAAGCATCTGTATATCTAGTGATTTCCTACTCATTATTCCAAACCCAGCTCGATTTCCACTTATTCTTTGGAATCTTCTCCAAATTGTCTAGTGGAGGAAACCACCTCCACTTTGTTCATGCAGTTAGTGTAGGCTGTCGTGCCCAGCTGGAGGTCAAGGACAATGACTGATCTTTCTCTAGAGCCCCAGAGCCCAACCCAGTGCCTGACTCAGAGCAGGCACTCAATAACGGGTCATGAATTGTACAGCTGAGCCATTCCATGGCTAAGCATTGTGTCCAACTCCTGTTAACATGGACAAAACAGAGAGTGACCAGAATGGAAAAGGACCTAAAAATATGGCTCTATAGGAAAAGCTCTAAGGTACCAGGGGTGTTTGAGTTGAAGAAAAGAATAGAATAGATTCCTTTGACCACTATCTGAAAAACTGCAAAGGAAGCAGGCTTGGCATGCGTGGCTCTGAGGCCAAAATTGGAATCATTTGTAGAAGTTACATGAAAGCAGACTTCAGTTGAGATTAAGAAAAACACTTAAAATAACTACAGTCCTCCAGCACTGGACTGGCCTATCTCAAGAGGTCATCAGGGAACAGAGAGAAACCATCAGAAGTTGAGGAAGAAGGAACTAACATCTATTAGCATCCGTTCTCTCCTACATGTCTGTACATGCACTACCTCTTCAATCTTGACATCAACCATGTCAGAGAGAACTCAATATCCCCATTACAGATGAGGAGAGTAAAGAGGAAATGAAGTGGGTCCACATTTCCACAGCCAATCAGGATTAAAATCCAGGTGGCTCTAAAGCTGCATCACACAAGCTGCCTAAGAGGTTGGGAAGTGAGGGTTAGGAGTCAGTTGAGAAGAATCCTGCACCTGAAGAAAATGGATTGGAGGGGGTGCAAAGGTCTTGGCTCTCTGATGCTACTACCCTACATTGGGGCAAGCGGTGAGGTTGGAAGGAGCATAGCATATGATTTCCCTGGGACAGCTACTGGGTGACAGTGATAGAGAAGCAGAAAAATGTAAAAAATGGTGTATATCTGGGGCTTGCCCTGGGAAGTTGACAGGAGTTGTCCCTGCAGTTTGTCCATCACCCTCTCTCTTTATCCTCCCTTCACCTCTGTTTTCACTCACTGCTCTTCCAAAAGCTTCATTCAACAAATATGTATTGAATAAATATTGTGCACAGATCACTGGACAAAACAGTGAGATGCAGCTCCTTCTTGCAAGGAGCTTCCCTGCCAAGACCTGACTTAGTCCATCCTCCAGGACTGCACCAAAGCCTGGAGCTTTCCTGGCAAAGGGTAGGTGTGCTAGGTTAATTGAACACTGCTAGAAACTTCGGAGCAATGGTAGAAAAGAATGTGGTATTTTAAGTAAGAGATTCAATGGGGGATAAAATGAGTGCATTGTTTCTGAGATAACTGAAGTCACTTGGTTAACTGAGAAATTTAGAAATGTTTTGTCCAGCTGATTTGTGCACTGAGGACAGATCAAGGACAAGCCTTTCCCCAGTGTCATGTGTGGATATTTTACTCTCTTCACTCCATGCCTTCTCTGCTAACAGTCCCACACAATCTCTTCATTCAGTTTGGAATGCCCTCCCTGGTGAACCTGATTCATTCTCCAAGACCCAGTTAAAGTCTCACCTCTTCTTTGAATTCTTCCCAAATTTCTCTCAAAAAATAATTTACTCCCACTTGGTTCATAAAATTAGTAAAGTACTAAACATGCTACAAGCTACTGCAGGTCAAACTATTTAGGGGCAGAAGCTTAGACTCATTCATCTTCCTGCTCTCTGTAGTATCTAATACAGGGGTCAGCGAATTATCCAAATCCAGTCTACCACCTGTTTTGTAAATAAAGTTTTATTGGAACAGAGTTGTGGCCATTCATTTACTTTTTCTTAATGGCTGCTTTTGCACTACAACTTCAGAGCTGAGCTGTTGCAGCAAGGACCATATGGATCACCAGCATAAAATATTAACTATATGATTCTTTAAAAAAAAGCTTGTCAATTCCTGAACAAGCACATAATGTGCAGTCAACAAAGAAATGGCAAATGCAGTAAGGTGCTTTATGAAGAAATTTAGACTGGTGTTCAAATGGCCTGGGTCCAAATTCTGCTCCTATTTGTTTAAACAAAAAATGATGATTAAGTAGATAGATGTTAGATAGAAGATAGATGATAGATAGATGGAAGAAGATAGATGGATAGATGGATAGATAGTAGAGATTGATAAATAGAAGATGGATAGACACATAGATAGGTAGAGGAGTTTTGAGTGCTTATTATATGCCAGGCACTGTGCTAAGTATTTTAAATTTATTCACTGTATCTCACAACTGTTTTAAGAACATATAGTTCCTCTTCAAAAGGTTTCAGTTTCTAGATCTTTTTCTATTCTAAGAGGTAATCTTACCCATTCATCTCTCAGCCTTATCTCTGCTGTGCCTAAACACGCCCAAGCATTTCCTGTCACTCGAAAGCCTACCCTTGCCCCCTTGATGATGTCAACAGTAGCCAATCAGAATTAGCCTAGATTGTGCAGTCTGAACTCAGCCCACCAGGGAAGACACAGGAACAGGGTCTGCCTTAAGTATAAAAACTGGTGTTCTCCTTTGTTCTAGGCATTCTCCCTTGCGTGCAGGAGATGCCTTTCTATAGAAGTAAATTGCCTTGCTGAGAAAAACTTTTGCCTAAGTGTTAGTTCCACTTTGCAGCACTGAGCATTTTACTTCTAACACAACCAATCCCAGGGTACTAATATTTTCCTCATTAAAGAAGAAACTGAGGCTGAGAGAGGTCGCAATACCTTTGTGGTACAGCCAGGATTCAAAGTAGGTCTGACCTACACCAAAGCTTGAGAGTTACCCACTACGCTAGAACACTCTTCTGAGATTCAGTTTCTTCATAAAATTACGATTATAGATGAGCAACGTGATTTTCAATCCATTTTAGGAGGAATAAATTTATATATCAAAATCTACAAACATATATATTAAAATGTGTATGTGAAACTACAACATGCAGGAAGTCTACCCCAAGTTCCAGAATTTTGGCCGGCTGCCTCCTGTCTTCCCTCAGCATTCCCACCTGTTGGTACACTCCATGGCGCCGACCAACCTCACCTCTGCTCCGGTGTTCCTCCTCCTCGGCCTGGTGGACGGAACAGACGCCCACCTGCTGCTGTTCCTGCTCTTCCTTGGCCTCTACCTGCTCAACGCCCTGGGCAACCTGAGCATGGTGGTGCTGGTGAGGTCCGACAGGGCCCTCCGCTCCCCCATGTATTACTTCTTGGGTCACCTGAGCCTCGTGGACTTCTGCTTTGCCACTGTCACAGTCCCAGGCTGCTGGCCGTCCTGCTCCATCCGGGCCAGGCCGTGTCCTTCCAGGCCTGCTTTGTCCAGATGTACTTCTTCGTGGCTCTGGGCATCACCGAGAGCTACCTCCTGGCGGCCATGTCTCACGACCGCGCGACGGCGGTGTGTCGACCCCTGCGCTACGTCGCGCTGATGACGCCACGACGCTGCGCCGCGCTGGTGCGTGCGTCCTGGGCCGTGGCGCACGTGCACTCGCTGCTGCACACGCTGCTCCTCTCCGCGCTCTCCTACCCGCGCGCCGCCCCCGTGCGGCACTTCTTCTGCGACGTGACGGTGATGCTGAGCTCGGCCACCTCGGACACGTCCGCCGCGCAGACGGCCATCTTCTCCGAGGGCCTGGCCGTGGTGGTGGCCCCGCTGCTCCTCGTGACCCTCTCGTATGCGCGCATCCTGGTCGCGGGTGCTCGGCGTGCGCTCGGCCGGGGTCGGCGGCGCGCCTTCTCCACCTGCGGGGCCCACCTGGCGGCGGTGGCGCTTTTTTCGGCTCTGTTCTCTCCGTGTATTCCGGCCGTCGTCTGCCTACTCGGCCCGCTACGACCGTCTGGCCAGCGTGGTCTACGCGGTCATCACGCCGACTGTGAACCCTTTCATCTACAGCCTTCGCAACAAAGAGGTCAAGGGCGCCCTGAAAAGGGGCCTCAGATGGAGGGCCGCACCCAGGAGGTGTGAGGGCAAATCTGGCTCACTGGCATTTGCATTTAACATCTCGGCTTTTGGCTTTCCGAAGCACTATGAGTTTCCATGTACCCTGTCTTATTTCTTGTTAAAGAAATTAGACTGAAGTAAACATGACAAAGTGTTTACTGTAGTGACAGATACATAGTAGGTTAGATTCGTTTCTGTGTTGTCTGAATGTGTGAGATAGAGTCTACTTTTAAATTTTGGAAAAATTAAAAGACAGCAACTGAAGGTAGGGAAGTCATTTGAAAAGGAGAAGGAAGGGTTTGACTAGCAGCAAACTGGTGGGTAAACAGGAAGCTTGAGAGGCAGTGCAGGAATTTTTTTTTTTTTTAAGACAGTGTCTCACTGTGTTGCCCAGTCTGGAGTGCAGTGGCCTGATCTCGACTCACTACAACCTCCGCCTCCCCGGTTCAAGTGATTCTCCTGCCTCAGTTTCCTGAGTAGCCAGGATTGCAGGCGCCTGCCACCACACCCAGCTAATTGTTTTGTATTTTGTTTACTAGAGACAGGGTTTCACCATGTTGGCCAGGCTGGTCTCAAACTCCTGGTGTCAAGTGATCTGCCCACCTCAGCCTCCCAAAGTGCTGGGATTACAGGCGTGAGCCACCACTCCCGGCCCAGGGGAGGATCTGAAAGAGATGTTAAAGAGGTGTTGTTGAATGCCCCTGCAGACTCCTGGAGAAACTTCAAGATCCCAGTTATTTAAGTGACTTAAATTTTTTTCAATTCTTTTCCTAGATACTATATCCACCATTTTTATTGTAAAAATTCAGAGTTAAAGATAAAATTCTCTTTGACTACCACCCAAATCAACCTCCACCGCCATCCCAATTATCAGTTCAATCTGTGTCTTGCTCTCGCTTTCATTCTTGCTCTCTCACTCTGGTTTTGAAACATAAACAGTTTCATTCTATGTATATATTATTCTGCAGTTTCCTTTTTTCATGAAACAGTACATCTAGAAGATCTTGCTTATGACGCAAATGGAATGCCCTCATTCTTAACTTCATGCTATACAGTCCTATACTGTGGACCCTCCACAGTTTAATCATCCCCTTATGATAAATATTAATGGTTTTCTACTTTTTCACTATTGCAAGGTTATAATGGAAATTCTTGCAACAAAAATGATAAAAGCTAACATTTAGTGATGAACTGTTACATGGCAGACCCTGTCCTAAGTGTTCTATTCATATGCCTCAATTGAACGCCATAAGGTTCCATTATTCTCATACGGGAGAGAAGACAGACTTAGAGAAACCAAGTCGCTGTCCCAAAGTTTTAAGTCTAAGAAGTTTATCTTTGATTATTTGTAGTCTATGCAGACTTTTTCATCTTACTAAGTTTTAGTATTATGTAAGTCCCTAGAACATAATTTTGTCCACATTTTCTTTCAGTTTTTAAATTGCCTCTCAGCTATCCATTTTTGTTCCTCTTTCAGTGCTAGAGTTCTGTTTGTGCCTTTGTCCTTTTTTGTTTTGTTTTACATGCCAGAGTTTTACCTGTTAATATTTCCAAAGAGCCAACATTTAGCTTAATTAACGGTAATTCTATTACAAATAAATCTATAACTGGTTGTAAAACACCACTGGACTCAGACCAGCTCTTTTTTAGATTCGTGAGGCTTATATATCATCTTGACTTTGGGAAACGGTTGTCTTGCTGATTCCCACGATTGACGCAACTTGACATCTCTTATCTTATCATGCACCATACATGACTGTTCTTTTGGGGAGAAAGCTGTTGGTCTTCCCCAGTCTCACCAGTCCTGCTGATGTTAGACTCAGCCATGTCTTCCCTCTGGCCCTGGGCTCTGATCTTTGCCTCTGCCACAGGTCCCCTCACTCCATATCATGACAGCTTTTGGAGACACTGGCTCTCAACTCCTAGCTACCATCTGGACTACACCAGTGTGTGTAAGGATGTTTCAGATCTCCGTGGCCCAAGATGGTTGAGAAGAGTCACGTTTGCGTGTGTCTGCAGAGTAGAGGTGGTATTTTAGACACTTGCCTAGACTTAAGTGCTGCCATTGCATGGCTATTCCATATGGTGGCGGCTCTTCTGAAAAGCTTTCTCCTCTCAAAGTACCACCGAACAAGTTGAGTAAGTCTACTATATCCTCCAATAACCAGAACTATTGGGAAGATTCTATCATCTTCTCACCTGGGAGTGGGGAGAACAACATCTAAACTCTTGTGGGAAACACTATCACTTGACATTATTCTTGAAGTATTGTTGAGTGGAATTAAAAAGGGAGAAAGAATATTACTGAATATTTGAAAGGAGTAAGCATACTTATCAGAATTTTGTTAGCTTTGAATTGTAAATCTCTGATATCCAAGACATTTAACTGAAAATCCTTATTAAAAACTGTGATAATTTAGTAAGGTAGATTGTTGGAAAAGTGATACACAAAACAATAACTTTTCTATGTACAAAAAATTACCTGTCAAAAAACACAAGAGTGAACCCCTTCTAACATACTTTAAACATGTAAGACACTGAGGAGTAACAGTAGAACGTAATGCACACATACCAAATTAAGAAATTTACAGAATTCAACTAAGAAAGCTTGAATAAGTGCCAAAATATTTCTTATTTATAATTTGTAAGACAACTGTATAAATAGCAAATGCTTCTTAACAAATAGCCAATTTTCCATAATAAACCTATAACTCCGTGTGGCACCAGTAGTGTGATGAAAATACAATGTAATTTCTCAAAAACATTTTCACTGGAATTTAACAAAATAGATCTCAAGCATATTTGAAAAAATAAATGTGTCAACAAAGTTTTGAAAGAGAATTTTGAGCTGGACTTGTCACACAGATACTTAAAATGTGCTATTATGAAATACACCTTGTATAGTACTAGTACAAAAATAAAATTACATCAATCAAATAGAGTTAAGAGGTAAACAACATTATTCTTGAAGTAGTGTTTAGTGGAATTAGAAAAGGAGAAAGAATGTAACTAAATATTTGAAAGGAGTAAACATACTTACCAGAAATTTGTTACTTTTGAATTGTAAATCTCTTGATACCCAAGACGTTTCACTGAAAATCCTTATTAAAAACCATGAGAATTTAGTAAGATAGATTGTTGCAAAAGTGATGCTCTCTGGGCATCACTGAGAGCTACCTCCTGGCAACCATGTGTTATGACTGTGCAGCAGCGGTGTGTCGGCTGTACATGTGTATATGTGTGTATATGTGTGTGTGTATATATATATATATGTATAAGTATATATATATAAATATGAATGCTTAATATATTTTTAAATTAGTGAAGATTTGGACAACTGACTTGCTGGGGAAGAGGAGAAGAGAAATATGACAATTTTCATTAAACCAAATTTCAAGGGAATCAAAGAGAGTTGTAGAAACTAAAACTGTACCAGAACTAGAGAAAAAACGGGATGACATAATTTTGGATAGAAAAAAATCTAAAAAGTCCTTTTTAAACACGTTTAAAAAATCAGAAAGTAAAAATAAACATATTTGTCTACACTGAAATTTAAAACCTTTAATAAGGAGAAAATACATCCTACCAATGCGTGAATAACAAACTGAGAGAAATGTCATCTATAAGTCAGATAAAGTGACACTATCCATTATAAGAAAAACTTTGTTTCAAAGCAACATGCACAAAGAATACGTGAAAGAAAATGTGGCTGATGATTATAAAGAGATATCTGACTTCACTGATACATATGGACATCCAATTTAAAAATAGGAAAATCTGACATTTTGGATATGAGAATGACAAAAATTTTGAAAGCAAAATATCCACTTTTGGGGACATTGTAAAGGAACAGCCACTGTCATTTACTTTTGGAGGGAGTTTATAGTAGAACTTTTGTGGAGGCAATCTGGCAATTTCTATCCCACTATAAAATGTCCATATCCTCTGATCTAACACACCCATTTCTAAGAATGTGCCATAGAAACACAGAAAAAAAAAACCCACAAAAATATATGGACCAAAATATAAAAGTGAACATCGTTCAAAAATAATTAAAAATTGAAAATAACCCAAATGTCTATCAAAAGCAGATTATTTAAATAAATTATGATAAATGCATTGATTCAACAAAATACTGTATAGCTTCTTAAGGAGTTACATCTCTTTATATTGATGAAATCACAATACATTTTAAGTGAAAACAATTTAAAAATTTCATGTGTAACTTAGCCCTACTTACTGATTATTTATAATGGTAGTCTGTTCATAGACAATATCTGGAATAATACTCCTCAACTTTCAACTGCCTTTATGAGGGAGAGGAACAGAACTGTGGGGGGACCCTTACATTCTACTTTTTTTCTTTGTTGTTTTTTTATTAAAATATTTTTTTCTTTGTTGTTTTTTATTAAAATATTTTTAATGATTACTAAAGTAATACTCACTGGAAAACTGGATGTTTTCCAGTGAGTACTACTTTAGTAATCATTAAAAATATTTTGAAGAAATGAAGTCAACATTGGCGTTATTGGGAAGATTTTTTTAAGATGGGATTTTTTAATGTATAAATTTATTTTTAAAACATGAAAATGTATTTAAATCAATAAATATTTCTTTTACATCTAACAGATGCAAGGCACTGATCTAGGCATTACAGAGATTAGAGAGCACCTGTTTTTAAGACACACATGGTAAGAAAAGAAATAAAGCATCAAATTATTTTAGCAGAATATTCCAGGGGGGAAAAACACCTACCTGGAAGTCATAAATATATTCTAGTCATTCTGTTATGTTACCTTAATCTATTCTCTGGGCCACCATTTTACCATGTCTATAAATTAAACAGTGTATAACAGAACTCTCATTCATTCCATATTGTATGATTTTAATTCAAAAGAGGAATTCTCATCCAAAATATCAACCTTATCAAACAAGTAATTCATTATTATCCAACAAATGATTTGTACAGTTACTTCAAAAAGAAAGGAAGAGATAATTTCACAGTATGATTATTAGGTGAATAGTCAATACATGAAAAGAAGATTAAGAACTGAATAGGTTGCTAAGAGGAGAGATGATGATCCTGGAGAGTAAAACATCATCAGAAAAGGCGGTGCATAATAAGTTGGAGTATATTCCTCATTGAACAGGTAGTTTGGCAGAAGCAAAACACTGAAGTGGCTGTGGACTTTGGACCTACTTATTGGGGAACTAAGGATGACTGCACATTCTTTGAGTACAATAAACTCCAAGGTAAGAGTGATAGTTATTCCATCTTAAATAATAATCGTGGAATGCCCATGACATGTCAAGCCTTGGGCTAGATCACACCTGAGTTACAGTGGTAAGCTCAAGAGGCACAATGGACTCTCCCCTGGCAAAACAAGAAAACTGCCCCTGCACATGCTGTGGGGGTTGCATTGGCAGTGCCAAGCTTGAGTGCTGTTAACACTTCACTACTAATCTTCAATATTGCACCTACTGTTTCAAAACATACTTTCACCTTTAGAGTCACTATCCCAGAGAAAAGTGAATTAAGAATAATTTATATAAAAGTATAAACCTATATACATATATGTGAACACATGCATATATACATTGCAGAGCTTTCTGAAAGATTTTTTTATTCAATTCCCATAAGTCAAGAGTTAATTTTAGTACTTTATTTGTTCTCTCTCAAGCATACAAATAAATATTTATATAAAGAAAAACAACAAGAGCACATAAAGTTATGAATCAAATGTAACAACATTCCAGGATTCTTTTTTTTTTATTGCATTTCAGGTTTGGGGGTACATGTGAAGAACATGGAAGATTGTTGCATAGGTACACACATGGCAGTGTGATTTGCTGCCTTCCTCCCCATCACCTATATCTGGCATTTCTCCCCCATGCTATCCCTCCCCCAACTCCCCCACCCCCCCACTATCCCTCCCCTTTCCCCCCACAGACCCCAGTGTGTGATACTCCCCTCCCTGTGTCCATGTGTTCGCATTGTTCAACACCCGCCTATGAGAAATATTCCATGTTCATGGCTAGGAAGAATCAATATTGTCAAAATGGCCATACTGCCCAAAGTAATTTACAGATTCAACGCTATCCCTATCAAGCTACCAATGACCTTCTTTGAAGAACTGGAAAAAACCACCTTAAACTTCATATGGAACCAAAAGAGAGCCCGCATAGCCAAGTCAATTCTAAGCAAAAAGAACAAAGCTGGAGGCATCACACTCCTGGACTTCAAACTATACCACAAAGCTACAGTAATCAAAACAGCATGGTACTGGTACCAAAACATTCCAGGATTCTATAAGAATGTTCCATAACCGTGCCATGGGTGGGGTTAGATAATTATGGTCTGAAAGTAGGTAAGAAGTAATCTAAGAAAACACTTTCGTTTGCTGCTAGCTTGGGGATGCAAATAGCATACCAGCTAGAAAACCAGTCATCATCCTTACCACTCCAGAATAATGATGATGGTGATGATGATGATGGTGATGGTGGCAGTGGTGATAATTATCATGATGATGGTGATGTTGATGGTGATGATGATGATGGTGATGGTGGCAATAGTGGTGATGATTATCATGATGATGATGATGGTGATGGTGGCAATGGTGGTGATTATCATGATGGTGATGATGATGGTGATGGTGATGATGATGGTGATGGTGGCAATGGTGATTATCATGATGGTGATGATGATGATGGTGATGGTGGCAATGGTGATGATTATCCTGATGGTGATGATGATGATGATGGTGATGGTGATGATGGTGATGGTGATGATGATGGTGATGGTGGCAATAGTGGTGATGATTATCATGATGGTGATGATGATGATGGTGATGGTGATGGTGGCAATAGTGATGATTATCATGGTGATGGTGATGACGACGGTGATGATGGTGATGGTGATGATGATGGTGATGATGATGGTGGTGATGATGATGATGGTGATGGTGGCAATAGTGGTGATGGTTATCATGATGATGGTGATGGTGATGATGATGATGGTGATGATGGTGATGGTGATGATGATGATGGTGATGATGGTGATGGTGGCAGTGGTGATAATTATGATGATGGTGATGATGATGGTGATGGTGATGATGATGGTGATGACGATGGTGAGACTATGACAACATCTCTCAGTGCTCACTCTTGCCAAACAGTGGGATAAAAGCTTAATAGACAGAGATTTATGCTTCATAGCAACCTTATGAGATAGGTACTATTATTTTCATCTTTCAAACGATATTTATATTCAATAAATAACTTGTCTGACATCTCCCATCTGTGAAGCAAAGAATTTAGACTTAAGTCCAGATGGTCTAACTTCAGACCTTTGCTTTTACCCAGGAGGGATTCTAGGGCTGATTACACACTGCAGGTTAGTATATATTATCAGGAGAGAGTCTTACAGATGGTAGCATAGACAAAATGAGCACTGAGAGTGAGGCACTCTGGGGAAGGAGTAGGAAATGTGTTTTATTGACACCTCTGATGATTAAAGAGAGATACCTACAGGGTATTCAGAAATACAACCACTTCCTCTTGGTCAGAGAACACAGCAGGAGGGCAAGCAAAAGATTCTTCTTTGGTGGAAATGCACAAAAGCACTGGATGCTGGGGACTGCTAGTGTCATGGTGCAGAAAGGAGTGTGGGGCAAGGGCTGAAAAACTCCCTGTTGGGGACTACACTCATTGTGTGAGCGATGGGCTCAACTGTACTTCAAACCTCAACATCACACAGTATGCCTTTGTAACAAACCTGCCTATGTACCCCTGGTTCTAAAATAAAAGTGGCAAATAAATTAATAAAATACTAAAAAAAGAAAGAAAGACAAAAACAACAACAACAACAAACAGGCCGGGCGCGGTGGCTCATGCCTGTAATCCCAGCACTTTGGGAGGCCGAGGCAGGCGGATCACCTGAGGTCAGGAGTTCGAGACTAGCCGGGCCAATGTGGCAAAACCCCATCTCTACTAAAAATACAAAATAACCAGGCGTGGTGGTGCATGCCTGTAATCCCAGCTACTCAGGAGGCTGAGGCAGGAGAATCGCTTCAGCCCAGTAGTCAGAGGTAGCAGTGAGCCGAGATCGTGCCATTGCACTCCAGCCTGGGCAACAAGAGCAAAACTCTGTGTCAAAAAACGAACAAACAAAACAAACAAAAAAAAAAAAAAAAAAAGGCATTGGATACCATGAAACACATGGTGCATATCAATCAATTTACAGATTGGGAAATTCAACATGGTCCTTAAACTCTCTCAATTTGTGATTACCTTGAAAGAGTTACAGATAGAATCATTTGTGAGACATTAATCGTTGAAGATTTTGTTTCATTGTTTTCCACTGTCCCTTCCTCCCTGTTCAGGTAGGTAGTCAGCTCCATGTTCACTGCCACAAGATAAAGATGTGGGAAGAGTCCACATGTTCTCCCAGCTTTTATTTCCAAAAGACTGAGCCCTAGAGGGAGGACAGAATTTGCTGGTATAGATAAATAATGTCTTGGCCAGAATTGGGAGGTGAAGTGAAGTTTCTTCATACCAAATGAGAAAGAGATTTTCTTGACCTAGGCAGGAAGAGGGAGGATGAAGAATGGTCAATGGGTCCCAAGAACAGGAAGGACCCATCAATGCCACTAGGAAGGCATGAAGACAAAATACAACTTGACTCAGAGGAGAGTAAAACTTCCTTAAAACACTGCCAATAAATCTGATGACTTTAATGAAATGATTTATTTTCAGAAAGATAAAAATAACATAAATTACCTATATTTACTCAAGAAACCAGAGAGATGATCAATGCTGGGCTTCTCCCAGTGGCCTGGCATTCACTTTTTCTCTAGCCAGGCAATTACAGCCCCAGTCTTCTAAATAAGGAGTTTGTGAGCTCAAGTATCACTGGGCTGCTTAACATAAGGTAGCCTCTAGAGAGGAACCTTCATGAGGGCAAGGACCATGTCTATCTCCTTCACCATGAGAGTCACTTGTCTACGTGTCTGTTTGGTCTTCATTTAATGATATCACCATCTTTCTTTATTCCACGTAACATATGATGAATAATAAAGTACCACAACTTCTTATAAGGAACTTACAGCCCAAAAATAGAAATTTTAAAGAAAGACTGCATTATCCAAACATAATGCTGTGAAATATATTAAGACTCTCCTGAACAGCCTTTGTGTCAAAGAAGCAATCGATAAAGTAACAATACTCCATTAAGAAATTTAAAAAAAATACTACAAATACTACATACAGTATTCATTACAGAAGAAAGATTAATGCTTGTCTTACTTAAAAACTAAACAGGAAAATAAATCAATAAAGTATAAGCTGAAAAGGATAGAAAAAGTGGCAAACACTCAAATAAATAGGATTAAGTGATTAACAAAGCATATATTAACAAAGTGGAACCAGAAAAACAGTAAAGTTGATAAATTAATGTGAAAGTTTTTTCTCCAAACATCAGCAAAATAGACAAAATTGGGAAATCTAATGTTTAAAAAAATTAAGGCAAAGATAGAACATTCAGAATTGTTTTAAAAAAAGAATATAATCACAAAGGAAGATATTTTTAATCTTTCTAAAACTTCTTAAGTAAATTTAAAAATCAAAATAACACTTTTCTAAGCAAAGACAAACAGTAAAATCTGGCTCAATAATATATACAATGTCTGAATAGACCATTAAAATAAATATTTAAGAAGGGAAAATGAAGAGTAATAAATATAAAATAAACTGAAAAAAATCATCTCTAATGAAAGTCTTGAAGCTGACCATAAGCATATGAAAACATGCTCAACATTATTATTCATCAGGGAAATGCAAATTAAAATCATACTAAGGTACTACTGCATACCCACCAGAATGGCTAAAAACGAAAGATTGATAATATCAAATGTTAGCCAGGATGTGGAGCAATTAACACCCTCATATATTGCTAGTAAGAATGTAAAAGAATAAAACTGGCTGGACACGCCTGTAATCCCAGCAATTTGGGAGGTCAAGGCAGGTGGATCATCTGAGGTCAGGAGTTTGAGACCAGCCTGGCCAACATGGTGAAATCCTGTCTCTACTAAAAACACAAAAATTACCTGGACGTGGTGGCAGGTGCCTGTAATTCCAGCTACTCGGGAGGCTGAGGCAGGAGAATTGCTTGAACCCAGGAGGTGGAGGTGCAGTGAGCCGAGATTGCACCATTGCATCCCACCAAGATTGCACTATGGCATTCCAGCCTAGGCAACAAGAGTGAAACTCCGTCTCAAAAAAAAAAAAAAAAAAAAAAAGAATAAAACTGCTTTGTGAACTATTCGTGGTTCCCAAAGTTTTAATATTTACCCAATCTACAGCCCAGAAATTTTGCTCCTGAGGTATCCAAAATAAATGAAAACAAGTGTCCAGCAAAAGGTGTGCATTAGAATTTTCACAGAAGCTTTAGTCATAGTAGCTAAAACTGAGAAATGCAAATATTCATCAGCAGAAGGAATAAATAAACTATGGCATAATCATTTCAATGGAATACTATGTAGCAGTGAAAAAGACTGAACTCTACGATTCACACAGCATAGATAAATCTTTAAAACATTACGCTGAGTAAAAGAATCCAGACTCAAAAACATGTTGTATGATTCCATCTGTTTAAAGTTCATGAGCTGGCAAATCTCATCTCTGGTAATAGAAACCAGAGTAGTCGCTACCTCTGGATGTGGGTAGGAACTGACAAGGAGGGGGCACAAGGAACATTTCTGAAGCGACATAAATCCTCTATATCCTGATCCATACAGTGGCCACACAGGTGTCAAATTCAGCAAGCTGTACGCTTAAGATTTGTGTACTATATTTAAATTATATTACAATTTTAGAAGTCCTTGGGCTTATTCCCTTTTTGAACTTTCAAGGAATAATCCCCCAGGTTCTATATAATGCATTCCAGAACCTAAAATTGAGTCAAATTAAAATAGCTACCTAATTTACTGAAGAAAAAAAAAAAAGACATGAATAAAATTATAGACCCATTCTATCTGTGAAAACAGATATCAAAATGATGTCTAAAACACCAATAAACCCATCTTTTCATATTTAAAATCATGCTATTATGTTCGATTTAAAAATTTAGGATTACCTCATCAGAGGCAAAAGACATCTTTAAAAATCAATACCAATTCCTGATCAAAGCTCAGAATAAAATAAAAAGCTACTTCCTTAACATAATGTGTTAGAGTTAGCCAAGGTTGTACCTTATCTTCTCGCTGGATGAAAGCATTCTTTAATTCTCTAAATTGCAATAAAATGGAAATTATAGCACCCCCTAGACAATCCTGTCGGGGGAAAAAGGGGAGGGATAGTGGGGGGTGGGGGGAGTTGGGGGAGGGATAGCATGGGGAGAAATGCCAGATATAGGTGATGGGGGAGGAAGGCAGCAAATCACACTGCCATGTGTGTACCTATGCAACAATCTTCCATGTTCTTCACATGTACCCCCAAACCTAAAATGCAATTTAAAAAAAAAAAAAAAAAAAAGATTTTGCTCTCCCTTTATTCTTTATCAACAATAATACCAGGTATAATGTACACTGCTCCCAGCCAGGATTCTTCAACTCTTCAAACAGCTTCAGTGACTCTGAACTCAGCAGTGGGTTGCTTGCCCTGGACTTATCATCTAAGTCTCTGCTAGCAGCACTGAATGACTGCTGGCAATGGAACAGGTTGTTTTTTTTTTTGTTTTGTTTTGTGAGATCTTGCTCCATCAACCAGGCTGGAGTGCAATGAAGCAATCTCAGCTCACTGCATCCTCTGCCGCTCAGGTTCAAGCAATAAGAATCTCAGCCTCACGAGTAGCTGGAATTAAAGGCGTGTGCCAACATGTCTGGCTAATTTTTATATTTTTAGTAGAAACAGGAGTTTCACCATGTTGGCCAGGCTGGTCTTGAACTTCTGGCCTCAGGTGATCCACCCTCCTCAGCTTCCCAAAGTGCTGAGATTACAGGCATGAGCCACTGCACCTGGCTTGTTCTTTTTTTTTTTTTTAATAATTTATTTATTTTACTTTAGGTGCATACTATATCTGGCATTTCTCCCCATGTTATCCCTCCCCCACTCTCCCCCTCCCACTCCACCCTCCATTTTCTGTCCCCTACCCACCCCCCCGCAACTGTCCCCCTGTGTGAGATGCTCCTCTCCCTGAGTCCACATGTTCTCGTTGTTCAACACCCACCTATGAGTGAGAACATACGGTACTTGGCTTTCTGTTCTTGGGTTTCTGTTTTTAACAGCTTTGCTCAGGATGGGTCCTAGGGACATCTGAACAGCCTTTCCTTTCATCTTGATTAGGACACTGAGAGGACAAATCAGCAAGCAAGCATTATTTCTAAACCTAAGGGACTTTGAACAGAGATTTGCAATTACTTCACAGTGTCCTACCTCATAAATATGAAGCCTATTTCTTGGAAGAGGTTTAGAGACACTGGGGTCCTTTCTGTTGTAGACCAGCTTACTCATTTGCTATTTAAAATTCTTTAATAATAAATTGCACTGGAATAAATTTTCTTTAATAAACCCTGCACATAAATTTAGCCAATTTCTACCAATTCCCAGAAGTGAAATTTCTTCATCATAAGGTACTATGAAACTAAATCCAATAGCATAATAAAAGAATAATGTACTGTAACTAACTGGCATTTATTCAAGGAATGTAAGGGTGGCTCAATATGAAAATCAATCAATGTAATACACCACATTAATGGAACAAAGTGGCAAAAAACCTCATGGTCATCTCAACTGATACAGAGAAAGCATTAGACAATTGAATACCCTTTCGTGATAAAAACACATAGCATTCTAGGAATAGAAGAGGACTTTCCTCAAAATGGTAAAGGGCTGCTATGGAAAACCCAAAACTAACCTCATACTCAATGATGAAAGACTAAAAACATTTCCCTGAAGATCAAGAGCAAGACAAGGATCCACTTTCACCACTGCTCTTCAATATTGTATTGGAAGTTCTAGCCAGAGGGATTAGGCGAGAAAAAAGTTAACAGATATCCAAATTGAAAAGGAAGAAGTACAAAAGACAAAATAGACAAATGGGATCTAATTAAACTTAAGAGCTTTCACAAAGCAAAAGAAACTATCATTAGAGTGAACCGGCAACCAACAGAATGGGAAAAAAATGTTGCAATCTACCCATCTGACAAAGGGCTAATAACCAAAATCTACAAAGAACTTAAATTTACAAGAAAAAGCAACCCCATCAAATAGTGGGAGAAGGACATGAACAGACGCTTCTCAAAAGAAAACATTTATGCTGCCAACAAACATATGAAAGAAAAGCTCATCATCACTGGTCATTAGAGAAATGCAAACCAAAACCACATTGAGATCCCATCTCACACCAGTTAGAATGGCGATCATTAAAAAATCGAGAGACAACAGATGCTGGAGAGGATGTGGAGAAATAGGAATGCTTTTACACTGTTGGTGGGAGTGTAAATTAGTTCAACCATTGTGGAAGACAGTGTGGCGATTCCTCAAGGATCTGGAACTAGAAATTCCATTTGATGCAGCAATCCCATTACTGGGTATATACCCAAAGCATTATAAAACATTCAACTATAAAGACACATGCACACATATGTTTATTGCGGCCCTGTTCACAATAGCAAAGACTTGGAACCAACCCAAATGCCCATCAATGATAGATTGGATAAAGAAAATGTGGAACATATATACCATGGAATATTATGCAGCATAGAAAATGAGTTCATGTCCTTTGCAGGGACATGGATGAAGCTAGAAACCATCATTCTCAGCAAACTGACAGAAGAACAGAAAACCAAACACCGCATGTTCTCACTTTTAAGTGGGTATTGAACAATGAGAACACATGGACAGAGGGAGGGGAACATCACACACCGGGGCCTGTCAGGGAGTTGGGGATTAGGGGAGGGATAGCAGGGAGGGGGGGATTGGGGAGGGCTAACATTAGGAGAAATACCTAATGTAGATGACGGGGGGATGGATGCAGTAAGCCACCATGGCACATGTATACCTGTGTAACAATCCTGCACATTCTGCACGTGTACCCCAGAACTTAAAGTATAATAATCATCATCATCATTACATTTTTGTATAATAAATTAAACAGTGTTTTGGCATTTATTAGCTTCCTATTCTTTAATTAGGTTTAGAATAATCTCTGCTATAGACAAAAATATCTATTTTCTGTTTTACAAATAAGAATCTAACTTTCTTGGCTTTACAACCACATGCTGATCTCTTTGCGTTTTGTGGTTTTCTTAAACTTTATTTAAATTTAAATTATTTAATTTTATTAATTAATTAATTAATTACTAAATAATAATGAAATGTGTACACTGAAATTAATTAAATAATAATAAAACTTGTACACTGAAAACTATAAAACACTACTGAAAGAAATTTAAGTCTTAAATGAATAGAACTACATATGCTGTTCACGGCTTGGAAGATTTATTATTTTTAAGATGACAATACTACCCAAAGTGACTTATGGATTCAATGCAATCCCTATCAAAATCTCAAAGTTCTTTTCCGCAGAAATGAAAAGGCTGATCCAAAAATGCATATGAACATTCAAGGGACCTTGAACAGCCAAAACAATCTTGAAAAAAAAAAAAAGCAAAATTGGAGGGCTCACTTCCCAATTCCAAAACATACTACAAAGCTACAGTAATCAAAACTGGCATAAGGATAGACACATAGGTCAATGGAATAGAATTGAGAATCCAAAAGCAAACTCATGCATTTATGGTCAATTGATTTTTACAAGACTGCCAAGATCATTCAACAAGGAAACAGTAGTCTTTTCAACAAATGATGCTGGGACAACTGGATGTCCACATGCAAAAGAATAAAATTAGACCCTTACTTCACACTATGTAGAAAAATTAGCTCAAAATGAATGAAAGACTTAAATGTAAGAGATAAAACTATAAAACTCTTAGGAGAAAATGTAAGGGCAAGTCTTCATGGCATTGGATTTGGCAGTGGTTCCTTGGATATGACACCAAAATCATAAGCAATAGAAGAAATAGATGAATTTAACATTTTTATACCTCAAGGGACACCATCAGGAAGGTAAAAAGACAACTCACAAATGGGAGAAAATATTTGCAAATCATATATCTGGTATGTAGAATGCATTTTTAAAAACCGTTACAATTTAACAACAAAAACACAAACAACCAGGTTTTTTAAATAAGCAAAGGACTTCAACAGACATTTCTCCAAAGAAGATGTACAAATGACCAAGAACATGAAAAAATGCTCAATATCATTAGTCACCAACTAAGGACGTTAAAATATTTAAAGAAGGCTTTAAAAATAGCTAATCACCCACGAGCATGGCTATAATTTTTTAAATGACAAATAACAAGTGTTGATGAGAATGTGGAGAAATTGGACCCCTGATACATTGCTGGTGGGACAGTAAAATGATACAGTTGCTATGGAAAATGATTTTGGCAAATCTTCAAAGAGTTAAAATAGAAACCTAGTTAAAATAGCTAGGATCTTATGACCTAGCAATTCTACACCTAGGTATATACCTAAAAAAAATTAGTACTCAAATAAATGCTTGTACATGAATGTTCACAGAAACATTATTCATAATAGCTCCAAAGTAGAAATAGCTGTTAGCTGATAATTAAATAAATAAAATGTGGCATACCCACACAACGAAATATTATTCAGCAATAAAAATAAATGAAGTACTGATATATACTAATACATAACCACAGTATGGATGAACCTTGAAAACGTTGTGCTAATTGAAGAAGGCAGTCATAAAGGCCACTTACTGTATGCTTCTATTTACATAAAATATCAAGCATAGAAACATAGAAACATAAAGTAGACTGGAAATTTCCTAGGCATGGGTGAGTGGACAGAAGGGCTGGGAAAACAAGGAGTGGCTATTAATGGGCACAGGATTTCTTTGTGGGTAATAAAAATGTTCTAGAATTTGCTTTTGTATATACACAGAGTAAGCACAAAAAGCACACTGCTGCCTCCCCCACCAAACTGTCCATAGCTTCAGTGTTGGTTAATATTCTGGAGTTTCCTCCCAAGTCCTCCTAGATTCTAAGTGTTTTGGAACTCTGAAGCCATAAGCTGCTTAGGATCATAAGCCTGCTTAGGGACTCTGCGGGATTCTCCTGATGGCCTGTTTTTGAAGAGCACAAATCTGTGAATATACAAAACCTATTTAGTTGCAGGCTTTAAACGGGTGGTGTAGTATGTGCGTTACATGCTAATAGATCTTTTATAAAGTTGGTCCTTATAATTGGGGGGGACCTGTGTCTAGATTGGATGTTACATTTGTGTGTGTTAATGCACATTTTCTTGGGTGTAATAACAGTATTATTAATGTAATCATATTATATAATAAGATAATAACAGTATTGTTAACACAACTACAATGACATTTGTAGACAGTTTGGTGGGGGAGGCAGCAGCATGCTTTGCCTACTCTGTGAATATACAAAACATGCTTTGTGACAATGTGACAATGACATTGTAGTTATGTATGAGAATGTTCTTTTGAGGAGATCCTGAACACTAAATTATATAGTGATGAAGTGCCTTGATGTCTGAACATTATCTCAAGTGGCTCACTCATTAAAAAAGAAAAAAAATGAAAGAAATGGGAGTGGGAAGAGCAAAAATTAAAAAGAGAGGGAGGGAGGAACAGAGAGAAATTTACATATGCTACAAATATGAGCAAATGGAATGTGGCCTGACTTTAGAAATTTGTGGAGTATAAGAAAGGGAAACAAATTTGACATTAAGCTTGTAACCTTTGCTTTGAATATCACAGCTTTAATGATGTAGGATTTCATTTTTTAATCTGTGAGTTCAATCCTACATCTTGCTTCTGCAGTAGTAATATTTACATAATTATACTATTATAAATTTTGTTTTCCATTTTCATTTATAAAAACAAATTTCTCATTTTGTGTATATTGATTGTGGCATATAAACTTCAAACTTGCTACAAAATTATTGGTCTTACTACAGAACAGGAAAAAAAAAGAAACAATAGTGTTCCAGGTATAATAGCAGAAAACTGTCTAGAAATGAAGGTGCAGACTTGAAAATCAAAAGGAAACTTCTGTGCTACAATAAATTATAATAAAAGTCAGCAAATACAAAAATATAGTCTGATGAAGAAATAATCCTACATGTGTCGTGGGGGGGAGATATGGCCACATATGAAGTAGAGGAAGGAGAGAATATCAGCCTTACTTCAGATTTTTTCACAGCTATTTTGGAAAATGAGTCAGATGAGAAAACAGATGTTCACAAATTTTATGCCTATCCAAGTCATCCTTCAGTTATATAAACACAATACAAAAAAAAATCTGAAATATGTGAAAATGCAATAAATATAACATGCATGTACTCGCCATTTAAAAATGACTTGATGCAATCCAACCAACCAAGGAATTAGTCAAAATTTAAAACTCAAGAATTTAAAAGTCATAATATTAAAATAATGGTATAGAAAAATGCATTTAACATCAATAATAAAGAAAAAAATATGTGTTATGGTAATAAATACAGATAGCATGCTTTATCTTTTAATAACAAAGGTGAATTTAAGGCAAACAGCATTACAGAGACCAAAATTCACTGCTATAATAAAGTAGATAAAAAGATCGTTTTCAGGTAAGGACAGGTTGGAAAAGACAATATAGGTATAAAAATATATCAGGAAAAAATAATGTGACAGAAATAGAATGAGTCTAGCATTTTAGGAAGAGTAAGTTAAGTAGGAGACATATAGATCAATAGAACAGAATAGAGTCCAGAAACAGACCCAACCATCTTGAGTCAATTTTAGTGTCCATGGCATAAGGAAGGCGTCCAGTTTTGATCTTCAGCATTTGGCTAACCAGTTATCCCAGCACCATTTATTGAATAGGGAATCCTTTCCCCATTGCTTGTTTTTGTCAGTTTTGTTGAAGATTAGATAGTTGTAGGTATGCAATCTTATTTCTGGGTTCTGCATTTTTTTCCATTGGTCCATGTGTCTGTTTTTGTACCATGCTGTTTTGGTTACCGCATCCCTGTTGTATGGTTTGAAGTGATGCCTCCAGCTTTGCTCTTTTTGCTTAGGATTGCCTTGACTATTAGGGCTCTTTTCTGGCTCCCTGTGAATTTTAAAATCATTTTCTCTAGTTCTGTGAAGAATGTCAATGTTTAGTTTCCTTTAGTTCAATAGGAATAGCACTGAATGTATAAATTGCTTTGGGCAATGTGGCCATTTTAATAATATTGATTCCTCCTATCCATAAACATGGAATGTTTTTCCACTTATTTGTGTCATCTCTGATTTCTCTGAGCAGTGGTTTGTAGTTCTCCTTGTAGAGACCATTCACCTCCCTAGTTAGCTGTATTCATAGATATTTTATTCTTTTTGTGGCAATTGTGAATTCCTGATTTGGGAGTGCATTCCTGATTTGGCTCTCTGCTTGACCACTGTTGGCGTATAGGAGAACGCCTGTACACATAAAGGGGAACAACATACACTGGGACCTATCAGAAGGTAGAGGATGGGAGAAGGGGAGGATCAGGAAAAATAACTAATGGTACTAGGATTAATATCTGGGCGATGAAATAATCTGTACAACAGACTCCCATGATACAAGTTTGCCTGATAACAAAACTGCACATGTACCCCTGAACCTGAAAGTTAAAAAAAAAATAGATCCAACTATATACAGTCAATTGACTTTCTACAAGTGACCCAGATAATTCAATGGGGAAAAGGCTAGCATTTTTCAACAATTCATAATCTAAAACTGGATATATCCCCAAAACAATGAAAAAGTAAAAGAATGAACAAATCATGGTATATGTGTACAATGAGATACTACTCAGTAATTTAAAAACCCTGCTGATCTACACAATTACATGATGAAATCTATAAAACATTATGTGGAGCTGAAGTAGCCAGATACAAAGAGTACATACTAAATGATTCCACTTATGTGAAGTTCAAAAGCAGGCAAATCTCATTTGTAGTAATAGAAATCAGATAGATCAAAATCAGATTAGTGGTAGGAAGGGCTTGATTGCAAGGTTCACAGTGAATCATGAAGTGGTGGAATTATTCTAGATTTGGACTGGGGTAGGGGTTACATGACATAAAAGTCCCCTATTCCCTCATCCTTGCCGTTACCATAGAAGGTCAATCATTTCTAAATTTTCCAAGTATGTGGTCATTCAATAATCCCTTATAGTTTTTCAAGTTTTTTTATTTTTTTATTTTTTGAGACAAAGTCTCGCTGTGACGCCCAGGCTGGAGCGCAGTGGCTCAATCTCTGCTCACTGCAACCTCTGTCTCCTGGGTTCAAGTGATTCTCCTGCCTCAGCCTCCCGAGTAGCTAGAACAGGCACCCACCACCACACCTGGCTAATTTTTGTACTTTTAGTCGAGAAGGGGTTTCACCACATTGGTGGGGCTGGTCTTGAACTCCTGACCACAAGTGATCCACCCATCTCAGCCTCCCAAAGTGCTGGGGTTACAGGTGTGAGTCACCACGCCCAGACTTTTTTAAGTTTTTTTCCTGGTTAATACTAAAGCTGAACATCTTCTCATATTGTTCATTCTTTATGAATTTTCTTTTAATATTCTTTGTACATTTTTATTCAGTTATATTTTTATTAGAGTATAGGAGCTTTTTATAGATTTTAAATTTTAATATCGTGTTTATTAGACGTGTTACAGCCTGTCACTTCTTTTTCAAATTTCTGCTACCTTTTGTCCCAGAAAACTTTCCTATTTCTATCTTGTCAAATATGTCAACCTTTTTATAGAGTTTCTGAGTTTCGCATAAATTATAAATATTATTTTATGTTAGAGTATTTTTATAGGTTGTAATTTAAGTTTAGGTTTTTAAGCCATCTAAAATATAATTTTACTTGTACTGTAAAAATTTCATTTAATATTTTGCCATGTCAATTTTCCTGGTACTATATCCTTTCTCCCACTGATTTTCTTGATCACAAAATAAATCTTCACATACACAGGACTATTTTAATGTTGTTTTCACTCAATTGATCTTTTTTGTCAATTCCTGCATAAATGCATACTATTTTAATTATTGTGTTTTTCAAGTATGTATTGATACTTGGTAGACAAAGAACCAATTTATGGTTTCTATTTTTCAAATACTTCTTATAAATTTTACCTATTTTGTCTTTCAAGAGAACTTGAGAATAAACTTGTCCATCTCCACAAAAATAATTCTACTGGGAATTTTATTTGGATTACATTGAATGTATTTGAGTAGAGTTCCTTTTGTAAAAGTACTGTGGTTTCAAAACATATTAAATGGTACAATTTCAATTAGACTGATTTTATTGCATAAAATTAATCTTTAAAAAACTTAAAACTGAGGTATCCTTTCCAGAGTCATTATGTATGTTCATTTCTGTAGTATTTTTTATATCTTTTATTAAACTTTTAAAGGTTTCTTCCTCAGTTTTTGTACCTGCTTTTAATTGCTATTAAGAATGAAATCCATTTTTATTGGTTTTTAAATTGGGTTTTCCTGGTATAAAGAAAGGTGATTTAATTTAAAGACCAATCTTTTTTCTTGCCTATAGTATCTAAAGCTGAACATCTTCTCATATTGTTCATTCTTTATGAATTTTCTGTTAATATTCTTTGTACATTTTTATTCAGTTATGTTTTATTTTTATTATAGGAGCTCTTTGTATATTTTAAATTTTAATATCGTGTTTATTAGATAATAATTGTTACAGCCTGTCACTTCTTTTTCAAATTTCTGCTACCTTTTGTCCCAGAAAACTTTCCTGTTTCTATCTGGTAAAATATATCAACCTTTTTATAGAGTTTCTGGGTATAAAGAAAAGTGATTTAATTTAAAGACCAACCTTCTTCTTGCCTATAGTATCTCTGTTGTATTATGCCACTGAGATTTTAGAGTGTATCCGTTACAAAACCTGGAATGACCATATGGAGATTAATAAAGTATTTCAGGAAATATTCAATGAAAAAGGCAAAATTCAAGATGGTAGGTATACACATATAGAAGTGGTTGGTCAGGTAACTGAATGAGAGGAGACATCATAAATCCCAACATGGAAACAGTAACAAAGGGCAGACTTAGATGGAACACGAAAAGCTTAATGTTGTGCATGTCAAGATTACACTGCTCATAGAGCCTCAAAGGGAGGTATCTACAAGGCAGCTGGAAGTCCTGGAGAAAGGCCGGGCTTCAGACACAGCTGTGGACGTCGGCAGAACATACAGGAGGATGAAAGTGACAGGCTTGGACGCCATCACTTAGAGGGGACCACTAAGAATACAAATTTAGTGGGGCATGGTGGCTCACGCCTGTAATCTCAACACTTTGGGAGGCCAAGGCGGGATGATCACTTGAGGTCAGGAGTTCGAGACCAGCCTGGCCAATATGGTGAAACCTAGTCTCTACTCAAAACACAAAAATTCGCTGAGTGTGGTGGTGGGCGCCTGGGGTCCCAGCTACTCGGGAGGCTGAGGCAAGAGAATCACTGGCGCCTGGGAGGTAGAGGTTGCAGTGAGTGAGATCAGGCCATTGCACTCCAGCCTGGTTGATAGAGTGAGACTCCTTCTCAAAAAAAAAAAAGAAAAAAAAAAACCAACTTCACCAATATTGGAAACTTACCCATACCACAAGTGGAGATAAGAGTTTTGAAAAGATTTATAATCCTTTGTGTATATACCCAGTAATGGGATTGCTGGGTCAAATGGTATTTCTTGTTCCAGATCCTTAAGGAATCGCCACACTGTCTTCCACGATGGTTGAACTAATTTACACTCCCACAAATGGCTGCTCCCTTTCTTTCTAAAGTGAGAGAAAATGAGAATAAACTGCAGAATCAGCCTGGAATTTTACATAAACTCAACAATTGACACACTGTATGATGTAAAAAGTTGCTGAACTCCCTGCTTCTCCGCATATAACACGGCGTTAGCACCTTCTCTACTTGCTGGGAATTGTCGTGGGGGTAGAATACAAACATAAATATGAAGTTCTTTGTAACATCAAAAATACCAAACAGAAGAGAGACATTCTTTCTTTTTTCTTTCTTTCTTTTTTTTTTTTTAATTTACCAGCATCTAGCTTCTTTCCTGGTGAAATAAATAAATTTTAGGGCCTCAGGATATTAGTTAATTCTAGGTAAAGACAAAATACACCGTTCTAGTAAAAGGGTTAGAAAAATGTATTGAAGGTCAGGCCAGGTGAGAAAAGACTATGGAGAAGTGAAAATAAATCAGGAGCAAGGGAGAAGAGGGAAAATGATGTGAAAATGTGTACAGGGAGAATATGCAGGAGACACTCAAAGGGAGGCTGGGAGGTTGAGCTGTTTGGATGTTATTTAGCACTGACCTAAGATTATACAGCACTATTTAAAAATGATTCTATCCAAGCACTTTGGGAGGCCGAGGTGAGAGGATCACAAGGTCAGGAGTTCAAAACTGTCCTGGCCAACATGGTGAAACCCTGTCTCTACTAAAAATATAAAAATTAGCCAGGCATGGTGGCACATGCATGTAATCCCAGCTACTTGGGAGGCTGAGGCAGAAGAATTGTTTGAACCGGGGAGACAGAGGTTGCAGTGAGCCAAGATCATGTTATTGCACTCCAGCCTGGGCAACAGAGTGAGACTCAGTCTCGAAAATAAATAAATAAGTAAATAAATAAATAATAAAAATAAAAATGATTCTGGGTGTGGTGGCTCACACCTGTAATCCCAGCAGTTTGAGAGGCCAATGCAGGAGGATCACTTGAGGCCAGGAGTTCAAGACCAGCCTGCAAAACATAGGGAGACTTCATCTATATATATAAAAAAAATGTTTTTAATTGGCTGGATGTGGTGGTGTGTGCCTGTAGTCCTAGCTACTTGGGAGGCTGAGGCAGGATAATCCCTTGAGTCCAGGAGGCTGAGGCTACAGTGAGCCATGATTGTGCCACTGCACTCCAGCCTGGGTAACAGAATGAGAGCCTGTCTGAAATAAAAAATAAAAATAAATACATAATTTTTTAAAAATTTTAAATTAAATAAAAATGATTCTACAATCAAAGCAGAATTCTGAGTAACATAACACAATCCTGTGATAATTTAAGAATGTGGGGCATGAAGACCATTTAAAACAGTCGTTCTTCAACTATATTTTTCCAGGATCACCTTGGGAAGACAAAAAAGGAAGTCTTAGCCAAGTCACCAAGACACTCTCCCCTAGTTCAAGTACTCAGCTCTACTTCATCTCCACTACATATTGAAAAATTTTGTAGGATGCCATTTTAACAAAGGTGTTTATGGTGAGGAAATAATCTCAAACAATATTCCAATATTAATGTCAATATTTTGCTGGATAAACTACATAACAGCTCCAAGTGTGATCACCGCAGAGAGAAGGAAGTTGTCTTTTGATGGATGAGTCTGCCCAGGGCTCCCTTCATGTCTCTGTTCTTCAGGCTGTAGATGAAGGGGTTCAGCATGGGGATTACCACGGTGTACATCACAGCCACGACAGTGTCCTTCAGAGTAGAACTGTTTGCTGATGGGCATAAGTAGAGACCAATAACAGTCCCATAGAACAGTGACACCACAGAGAGGTGGGAGCCACAAGTAGAGAAGGCCTTGCAGATACCCTTAGAAGAAGGGACCTTGAGGATGGAGAAGACAATTCGTGCATAGGACCCAATGATAAGTAGAAATGGGATGATAAGAATGAGGCCTCCCATGATAAATATCACCAATTCATTAACTCGAGTGTCAGAGCAGGCCAGCTTCAGCAGAGCAGACATGTCACAGAAAAAGTGGAGGATCACATTGTCTGCACAAAAACACAACCTGGCCATGAGTAAGGTGTGCAACATGGCGTGGAAGGTGGTCAGCACCCAGGACAGCGCCACCAGGGCGAGACAGAGCGTGGGGCTCATGATGGTGGCGTAGTGTAGGGGAAGCAGATGGCCACGTAGCGGTCATAGGCCATGGCCACAAGGAGGAAGCTCTCCCAGGTCTCCAAAACAAGAAGAAGTACATCTGGGTCAGGCAGCCCGCATAGGGGATGGATGGGTCTTGGCTCTGCATGTTCTGTAGCAATTTGGGCATTGTGACAGAGGAAGAGCAGAGGTCAGAGAAGGACAGGCTGCCGAGAAACAAATACATGGGTGTGTGGAGATGGGAGTCCAGTCCAATGAGGATGATGATGAGGAGGTTCCCCCAGGAGGGTGGTAAGATACATGGCCAAAAACAGGGCATAGAACAGGTTTTGCTGCTCTGGCTGGACGGGCAGGCCCAGAAGGAGGAACTCTGAGATGCTGGTTTGATTCCTTCCTGTCATGCTCTGTCTCCAGTATCTTTAAGGGAAAACAACAGTGTCCTTTAAAATCTTAATTTTAAAATGGAGCTATTTCTGTGATGCTTGGTCTGTTACGCATTTTGCAAAAATTTTTTATTTAACTGACATTACAGTAATTATCATCTCTATGCCACAAATGTCTATAATTAGAATCTCTATAATCAGAAATAACTTATTTATCTTTTTTCTCTTCATTTATCTTTAACATGTAACGATATTACATCCTTTCTAAAACACTCATCTATTTACTTCTGAAACATAAAATGTGTTGGTTTCTTTCTTACCTGCCTGCCCAATCATCCTCAGTAACTGCAGCTGGTTCCTCCTCTGTCAGTTTCTTACATGTTCATATTCCTCACGGATTTCTCTAAACTTCATTTTTTTATAATTCTGCATAATTCACAATAAAAACACATCAACTCCAATGGCTTTAATTGCCATTTAAAACTCAGGTGTAGGCTGGGTGCGGTGGCTTGCACCTGTAATCCCAGCAATTTGAGAGGCCAAGGCAGGTGGTTCACCTGAGCTCAGGAGTTCAAGACCAGCCTGGCCAGCATGGTGAAACCCCATCTCTACCAAAAATACAAAAATTAGCTGGGCATGGTGGCGCATGCCTGTAATCCCAGCTACGTGGGAGGCGGAGGCAGGAGAATTTCTTTAACCTGGGAGGCAGAGGTTGCAGTGAGCCGAGATCACACCATTGCACTCCAGCCTGGGTGACAGAGTGAGACTCTGTCTAAAAAAAAACAAAAAAAACAACAACAAAAAAAACCACTCAGGTGTACCATTCTCTAGTATACAGAACTTGGTATCCTGAGTCTCAGTAATCACCATCTCTTGGGTGGATCACAGGCATCGTTGGCTCAGCAGATCCTAAATGACATTCTGATCTCACCCTGCACTTCTTCTAAGTCCATCCTCCTCCACTCTCCCATATTTAGTGAAAGAAATCCAGGCTCAAGTCAGAAACCTGAGGTTTTATTCCATTAATTCATTTCTCTCACAGTCAATCTCCACTCTAGCAAGTCCTATAGACTCTGCAATTCATTCTCTTTCTAATTCATCCACTCTTTAACCCAGCCACACTGCCCTAGTCCAGGTAGAAATCCTGTGTTACCTGGACTATTGAAACTGCCTCTCAATTCATCTTCCTGCCTCTGTGCTTCAAAACCCTCTCTTCCAACAATCTCATTTACATGGTGGCATTCTGAGATGAAAATCTGATCACCCCTTTCTCTCCTGATTAAATACTTCAAGGATTATCATTGCTCTTAAGATAAAGGTAAAATTCCTTTCAAGAGCACAAAGGATGTTTCTTTACCGGACCCATGCCTACCTCCCCCAGCCTCATTGACCCCACAATGACTCTTGCATCCTCTTTTCAGCAATACTGGACTTATGAGTCATAATTTCTTCCCCCCATCCTTTCCTACTTGCTGTTCCTCCTACCTAGCATCTATGCCCACTCTGCCCTGTCTTCGTCCAGCTCATTCTCACTTATCCTTCAGGTGTATTACATGTAACTTGCTAAACTAAACCTTCCCTGTGTCTCTGTAAACCAGGTGAGACCTGCTTCCAAAGTCATCCAATAGCACTCCATGCTTTGGATCACCTGTTGATAGCTGACTTCCTTACCAGACTGTAGACTCTACGCATGAAAGTCCGTATCTCCTTCATAACTGCAGCAAGGCAACCGCCAGGCTTGGTGTGGTGCCTGGATATTGCGGATCTTTTATAAATATTTGTTGGCTGTCTCTCAGGCTGGAACATGCATTCATCCAACTAAAAAGGTAGCAAATGCCCATTAACTTAGAATAACTACTCCTACTAAATCCTCCTGGAATAAGAACTCATTATCTTTAGCAATTTAACAGTAAATTTTGACCTTCTATTGCTGACTTCAAAAATGTCATTTTGTACCCATGGAAAATATTAGGGTATCTCAGATATACTACTCTATTCACAAATACAGATGACCCAGACCAAACATTCTTGTGCTCAGATCTACATCATGTCATTGAAATTGATGTGGGAAAAATAAACATGATAATATTTTTACAAATTTTGGGACAAACAGAAAGAAGAGGGATAATTTCTAACCTCAAGCCTTCATTTGAGTTTGTCCTCAGACATCCATATCCCATGTGATGGTTAATTTTTATTTTTATTTTATTTATTTTACTTTAAGTTCGGCAGTACGTGTGCAAAACGTTCAGATTTGTTACATGGGTATACATGTGCCATGGTGGTTTGCTGCACCCATCAACCCGACATCTAGGTTTTAAACCCCACATGCAGTAAGTATTTGCCCTAATGCTTTCTCTCCCCTTGCCACCCAACAGGCCTGGATGTGTGATGTTCCCCCTCCCTGTGTCCGTGCGTTCTCATTGTTCAACACCCACTTATGAGTGAGAACATGCAGTGTTTGGTTTTCTGCTCTTGTGTCAGTTTGCTGAGAATGATGGTTTCCAGCTTCATCCCTGTCCCTGCAAAGGACATGAACTCATTCTTTTTTATGGCTGCATAGTATTCCATGGTGTCTATGTGCCACATTTTCTTTATCCAGTCTTTCACTCGGCTAGGCCCTGGTACTAAGTTTTGGTCAAACACCAGTTCTAGATGTTGTGATAAAGGTATTTTGTAATGTGATTGACATTTGAATCAGTAGACTTTGAGTAAAGCAGATTCCCCCTATTATGTGGTAAGCCTCATACAATTAGTTGAAGGCCTTAAGAGAAAAGACCACAGTCTCCTGAAGAAGAAAGAATTATGCCTTCAAACTGCTCAGACTCAAAACCGTAACATCAACTCTTCCCTGGGTCTCCAGCCTACTTACCTGCCCTGCGGATTTCAGACTTGCCCATGCTCACAATCTCATGAGCTAATTTCTTAAAAGTCTCTCTCTCTCTCTCTCTCCCCCTCTTTCTGTCTTGATATAGGTAGGAAGGCAGGTAGGTAGATAATTGATAGACTGATAGATAGATACAGGTAGAGAGAAAGATAGATAATGATAGAAGATGGATAGATAGATAGATAGACTATGCTTATGGTTCTGACTTCTGGAGAACCATAAAATTGTCTATAAAGCGTCATACATAATTTTAAAACAAAACACAGCTTGAGAATGACTGCCTTAAAGCATACTTCACAGAGCTGTCATTATACTGAAATGATAGGATCTGGTGAGGATATATTCCACAATAAGAAATATGTATAAGTGCTGTCATTACCAATGGCTGTAACTGGAAAACATTAGTTAAAATACTTCCAGCATGTTGGAAAGTCTTGGGAGGCAAAGACATAGAGAAGAGGAAAGTTATTATGACTAAAAAAATATCCTGCAGATCATACATCTGGGAAATCAAGACTCTTAGGTTGAAAGGACACCAAGAATCAGCTCATTCATCCTCCTGCCCAACTCACCTGGCATCTGAAGGTAACTCCAGGGCACCCACCCTAGATCCTGCTCCCATTTAGCCATTATGACATGTAAAGTAACAACAGTCTCTGTACTCATCCCCTGTGTCTGGCCCACTCCTTTTTACATCTCCCCTTCTACCCATCCCTGAGCCCAAGGGACCCTGCATCCCAGAGGAATCCAGATTCCGGAGTAACTCATTAAAGACAAAGTAATTACCCTGGCCCTCTCTAGAACAAACTCACTCTGACTCCCGCAGAAGTGACTAATTACAATACATGTCATCAGTCACTGTAATTAGTCACTGGTCGCATCTGACTATACTTAGGGGGATCACAAGGATAGAGCTGATGGATGGATGCCTAATCACTGCCTGCTTAGGGAATGGACAGTAGTCCTGTGTGGCTACATTTGGGGAGGTGAAAAAGAATGACTATAAAAGACTGTGAATGGCCTCGAATATCTTAGGCGTGTAACATTTACACAATAAGTTGATACAAAAAGATAATGGTCTCTAAGCAGAGTACCACCATGAAAGACACATGCTTTGTAAAGATATCCAGGTGGCAGTCTTGCACTAAAACTCAACTTCCCATAAAAATACCCCAGGAGAGTTAAACATCCCATTGACAAAGATCAGACTTCTGTCTCGATCTCTTGACCTCATGATCTGCCCACATTGGCCTCCCAAAGTGCTGGGATTACAGGCGTGAGCCACCGCGCCCAGCCTGGAGATCAGACTTCTGTGACCCAGTCATAAGCAGATATTGAGAAGGGACATGAAAAGAAGAAAAAATGAGCTCCCTCAGGTCATGCTCAATTCTTCTTCAGGCCAAAATAGAAAAAGAAAACCAAATTTCCACTGTTCAGTTAATTTTATCTCCTTATCTTTCTAGGAAAACTTGACAGCACGCATCACCACCATGGTGCCAGCCGCTCTCCATCTATGACTCAGAGTACCTCCCAACGCCACGCTCTTCCTGTCCCCACAAGTGATCACAAGGCCACAGTGGACATTTATATATTTTTGTCTTCCACCACCCATTCTACCTTCCCCTTTCTCTTGGCCATTATCAGCGGGATGACATTCTCTACATAATGGTAACAGTGCCAACTTTCATCCCTAGGAAATCTGCATCCCATAAGCCTCACTTTATCAAGTTGTTATGGTTTTCACTAACCTTTATTGGTGGGCATGGAAATACTAACCCCAGGATTTTAGACACAGCCCTCGCTTCTCCAGTTATGTAGAACAGCCAAGTTTTCCCTTGGTAATAAATATCAATCACACCAGGCAGAAGGGCAACCCTACTCTTTGCATGTTGGCTTATGTGAGTACCAAAAATGGCTGGGGTGGGAGGCTTAACCTCCAATTCAGTGAAACCATTGTTACATCTCTTGGTAGAGAACGCATCCCTTGAGAGCTATAGGAAACACTTATGATGCGCCATTTTCGGTTTTCTCAGCCTCGTTTGGTATTTCAGCACAGCTGAAGGAACCAGTTCTGCGATGGCTTCAGCTAGCATTAGTGGATGCATCTGAAAGCACCTCACCTCATTGCTATTAAATATCCTCCTTGCCTCCTTCTCTGGGACGTCTCTGGCCCCACAGATGTCATGGCGAACCTTTAGCGCTCACACAAATATTAAGATCTATGATGCATTTTGAATTCATTGTTGTAGGGTGTTAGGTGTAAATTGAGGTTCCATTTTTTTTTCTTTTGCATATGGAAACTCAATTTTTCCAGCACCATTTGTTGAAGACTAGCCTTCACTGAACTGCCTCTGTACCTTTGTCAAAAATCAGTGAGTGATACATGAGTAGATCTGTTTCTGGACTCTTCATGGTATTACATACTCTCAATACTGATCTATATTTCTGTACTTTGTCTGATACTACACTTTCCTGATTATTGTAACTTAATAGTCAATTTGGAAACAAGACTATGTTAGCCTTTCTACATTGTTCTCCTCTTCAAAATTAATTTTGATTTTGGATGTATTTGCCTTTACACATAAATGTTATAAACACATTGTCAAATCATGCACAAAAATTTCGTTCGAATAGTTATTGGAATTTTGTTAACTCTCCCAATCAGTTGCTACATCTTAGAATGTTGAGTCTTTCAATCTGTAAAAGCGTTGTAACTACCCATTTCTTTTTATTTTGTTTTATTTTAAGTTCTGGGGTAGGGTACAGGATGCGCAGGTTTATTATGTAGGTAAACGTGTGCCATGACGGTTTGCTGCACCTATCAAAACATTATGTAGGTGTTAGGCCCAGCATGCGTTAACTATGTTTCCTAATGCCTTTTCTCCCCTGACCCCACCTTTGACAGGCCCCAATGTGTGTTGTTCTCCTCCCTGTGTCCAACTGTTTTCATTGTTCAGCTACCACTTATAAGTGAGAACATGAGGTGTTTGCTTTTCTCTTCCTGCATTAGTTTGCTGAGGATAATGGCTTCTAGCTCCATCCATATACCTGCAAATGATATGATCTCATTTCTTTTTATGGCTGCGTAGTATTCCATAGTATTCCATGGTGTATATGTACCACATTTTTTTTAATCCAGTCTATCATTGATGGGCATCTGGGTTGATTCCATGTCTTTGCTATAGTGAATAGTGATGGAATGAAGACACATGCATTCATGTATCTTTATAATGGAATGATTTATACTCCTTTGGGTATATACCCAGTAATGGGATTGCTGGGTCAAATGGTATTTCTGTTTTTAGGTCTTTGAGGAATTGCCACACTGTTTTCCATGATGGTTGAACTAATTTCATTCCCACCAACAATGTAAACTCATTCCTTTCACCCCATAGCCCTGCCAGTGTCTGCTGTTTCATGACTTTTTAGTAATTGCCATTCTGACTGGCCTGAGATGGTATCTCCTTGTAGTTTTAATTTGCATTTCTCTAATGATCAGCGATGTTGAGCTTTTTTTCATATGCTTGTTGACTGCATGTATGTCTTCTTTTGAGAAGTATCTGCTCATGTCCTTTGCCCACTTTTTAATGGGGTTGTTTGTTTTTATCTTGTAAATTTGTTTCAGTTTCTTGTAGACTCTAGATATTAGACTTTTGTCAGATGAAAAGATTGCGAAAGTTTTCTCTCATTCTATAGGTTGTCTGTTTGCTCTGATGATAGTTTCTTTTGCTGTGCAAAAGCTTTTTAGTTTAATTAGATCCTATTTGTTAATATCTGCTTTTGTTGCAATTGCTTTTGACATTTTGTCATGAAATCTTTGCCTGTGCCTATATCCTAGATTTTCTTCTAGGATTTTTATAGTTTTAGGTTTAATCCATCTTGAGTTAGTTTTTGTGTAAGATGTAAGGAAGGGATCCAGTTTCAATTTTCTGAATATAGCTGGTCATTTCTCCCAACACCATTTATTAAATAAGGAATCCTTTCTTCATTGCTTGTTTTGCCAGGTTTTTTGAAAATTAGATGGTTGTAGGTGTGTGGTCTTATTTCTGAGTTCTCTATTCTGTTTCATCAGTCTGTATGTCTGTTTTTGCACCAGTACCGTGCTGTTTGGGTTCCTGCAGACTTGTAGTATAAATTGAAGTTGGGTATATACCCATTTCTTAAGTCTTTGATTTCCATAACCAGTGTTGCAGGTTTCATGTCATAGATCTTACACATATTTTGTAAGACTTATACTTAAATATTTAAATGGTGCTATATAAAGAGTACTTTAATTTTGTCAACTTCCACATGTTCTTTGCTATTTGATATAAAAATAATTTTAATATATTAATATTATGTATATGTTTATATAAAGAAATACAACTTTTTAATATGTTGACTTTATACCCTATGGGTTTACTAAACTTGATTATTCATTCCAGAACCCTTGTTTTAGATAATTTTGAGGATTCTGTATAAACATGAATAGAGATAGTTTAATTTCTTACTTTTCAATATGCATACATTTTAGTTCTTTTTATTGCCCTTTCTCACTGCCTAGTACAATGTTAAAAAAAAAATAGTGGGTTCATTTTTGTATATGGTATAAGGAAGGGGTTCAGTTTCGATCTTCTGCCTATGGCTCTCCAGTTATTGAACAGGGGAATCATTTCCCAATTGCTTGTTTTCGTCAGGTTTCTATCTGTCAAAGATCAGATAGTTGTAGGTGTCTGGTCTTATTTCTGGGTTCTTTTATTCTGTTCCATTGGTCTGTGTGTCTGGTTTTGTACCAGTGCCATGCTGTTTTGGTTACTGTAGCCTTGTAGTATAGTTTAAATATAGACTGAAGTCAAGTAGCGTGATGCCTTCAGTTTTGTTCTTTTTGATTAGGATTGCCTTGGCTATTCAGGCTCTTTTTTGGCTCTGTATAAATTAGTTAGTTAGTTTTCTCTAACTCCATGAAGAATATCAATGGTAGTTTAATAGGAATAACAGCAAATCTATAAATTGCTTTGAGCAGTATGGCCATTTGAATGATACTGATCTTCCTATCCATGAGTATGGAATGTTTTTCCATTTGTTGGTGTTGTCTCTGATTTCCTTGAGGAGTGTTTTGTAGTAATACTTGTAGAGCTCTTTGACCTTTCTAGTTAGCGATATTCCTAGGTATATTGTTCTTTTTGTGGTAATTGTGAATGGGAGTGCATTCCTGATTTGGCTCTCAACTTGACTATTGTTGGTCTATATGAATGCTAGTGATTTTTGCACTTTGATTTTGTATCCTGCAACTTTACTGAAGTTGACTTTCTTCACAGAATTGGAAAAGAAACCACCTTAAATTTCATATGGAACCAAAAAAGAGCCAGCATAGCCAAGACAATCCTAAGCAAAAAAAAAAAAATAAAGCTGGAGGCATCATGCTACCTGACTTCACACTATACTACAAGGCCACAGTTATCAAAACAGCATGGTACTGGTACCAAAACAGAGATCTAGACCAATGAAACAGAACAGAGGCCTCAGAAGTAACACCACACATCTACAACCACCTGATCTTTGACAAACCTCACAAAAACAAGCAATGGGGAAAGGATTCCCTATTTAATAAATAGTGTTGGGAAAACTGGTTAGCCATATGCAGAAAGCTGAAACTGGATCCCTTCCTTATAACTTATACAAAAATTAACTCAAGATGGATTAAAGATTTAAACATAAGACCTGACACCATAAAAACCCAAGAAGAAAACCTAGGCAATACCATTAGGACACAGGCATGGGCAAGGACTTCATGACTAAAATACCAAAAGCAATGACAACAAAAGCCAAAATAGACAAATGGGATCTAATTAAACTAAACAGTTTCTGCACAGCAAAAGAAACTATCATTACAGTAAACCAGCAACCAACAGAATGCGAAAAAAAGTTTTACAATGTACCCATTTGAAAAAGGGCTAATATCCAGAATCTACAAAGAACATAAACAAATTTACAAGAAAAAAAAAACAACCCCATCAAAAATGGGCAAAAGATATGAACAGACACTTCTCAAAAGAAGACATTTATGCAGCCAACAAACATATGAAAAAAAGCACATCATCACTGGTCATTAGAGGAATTCAAATCAAAACCACATTGAGACACCATCTCACACCAATTAGAATGGCGATCATTAAAAAATCAGGAGACAACAGATGCTGGAGGGATGTGGAGAAATAGGAACACTTTTACACTGTTGGTGGGAGTGTATATTAGTTCAATCATTGTGGAAGACAGTGTGGTGATCTCCTCAAGGATGTAGAACTAGAAATACCATTTGACCCAGTAATCCCATTACTGGGTATATACCCAAAGGATTATAAATCATTCTATTATAAAGACACATGCACACATATGTTTATTGCGGCACTGTTCACAATAGCAAAGCCTTGGAACCAACCCAAATGCCCATCAATGATAGACTGGATAAAGAAAATGTGACACATTTACATCAGGGAATACTATGCAGCCATAAAAAAGATGAGTTCATGTCCCTTGCAGGGACATGGATGAAGCTGGGAACCATCATTCTCAGCAAACTGACTGAAGAACAGAAAACCAAACACGACATCTTTTCACTCATAAGTGGGTGTTGAACAATGAGAACATATGGACACAGGGAAGGCCTTGAACGTCATACACCAGGACCTGTCAGATACACCTGAGAGATAACATTAGGAAAAATACCTAATGTAGATGATAGGGTAATGGATGCAGCGAACCACCAAGGCATGTGTATACCTATGTAACAAACCTGCATGTTTGGCACATGTACCCCAGAAGTATAATAATAATAATAATAATAACAAAATAAATTAAATTAATTAATTAAATTTTAAGACTCACTTTAATAAAAGTAAAAAGCAGGTGAAATCATTTTAATGATGTATTTTATTTAATTCAATAATCTAAAATATTATCACTTCAACATGTTAATATTTAAAATTTTTCATCAGTCATCATTGTAATGAAAAAAAATATTTTAAAAACAAAAATTTTAAGTGAAAGAGTTTACATTTTTATATTTCATAGTCTTTGAAATCTGATATGTTTTTTAAACTTATAGGACCTCTCAATTAGGATGCTAAATCTGCATCAAAAACACTGGGTCTGGGTTCTCCCATGAGGTTGCCTTAAGAGTATCAGCCAGTGGTGCAGCTGCCTCAAGGCTTGACTAGGGAAGGAGAAGCTTCCATGCTCATTCACGTGATCACTAGTAAGTTGCATTGTTTTGCTGGTTGTTGGACTTTGGGCTTCAGTGCCTCTCTGGCTGTTGACTGGAGGCTGCCTTCAGTTCCTTGCTGCTAAGGCCTCTCAAAACACATCTGCTTCCTTACACAGAGCAATCAAGAGGAAAGAACCAGAAAGAGAGGAGATGGAAATCATAGGGTCTTCCATAACTTAATCTCAGAAGTCATCAGTTTTACCGTATTCTATTTGTTAGAAGCAAGTCCTTAGGTTTCACCCACGCTCAAGAGAGGAGTTTATACACAGACATGAATACCAGGAGGCAGCAATCATCGGGAGACCTTTTAGAGGCTGCCTGCCCCACAACAACCGATAAACTGTCTTGTTTATCAATTTGTTTGTTTGTTTTTGAGACGGAGTTTTGCTCTGTCACTAGGCTGGAGTGCAGTGGTGCGATCTTGGCTCACTGCAACCTCTGCCTCCTGGGTTCAAGTGATTCTCCTGCCTCAGCCTCCCAAGTAGCTGGGACTACAGGCATGCACCAAATGCCAAGCTAATTTTTCTATTTTTAGTAGAGATGGAGTTTACCATGTTGGCCAGGATGGTCTCGATCTCTCGACCTCGTGATCCGCCCACCTTGTTTATCAGTTTTTTGGTGGAGCATTTATGTTTTTCTCTAGACAAGATCATGTCATCTGCAAAGAGGAGCGATTCGACTTCCTCTATTCCTATTCAGATGCCCCTTATTTCTTTCTCTTGCCCAATTACTCTGGTGAGGACTTCCAGGGCTATGTTAAATAAGAGTGGTGAAACTGGGCATCCTCATCTCATTCCAGTTTTTTGAGGAAAGAATTTCAGTTTTTCCCCCATTCAGCATGGTGTTAACTGTGGATTTGTCATATATGGCCTTTGTTGTGTTGACATATTTTCCTTCTATTCCTAATTTGTTGAGAGTTGTTTTTCATCATGAAGCAATGTTAAAAATTCTATCAAATGCTTTTTCTACATCTATTGAGATTATCCTATGGTCATACGTTTTTTCTCTTCATTCTGTTGATGTGACATCAAAACTAGACAAGAACACCACCAAAAAAGAAAACCACAGGCCAACACCCTGACGAACATGTAAAACTCCTCATCAAACTACCAGCAAACTGAATCCAGTGACGCATCAAAAAGATAGCACAGCATGACCAACGGCAAGGATGAAAGGATGGTTCAACATACGCAAATCGATAAATGTGGTTATATTTTCTTGCCACTTTTAATAATTTTATATTGTTCAGTAATTTTATATTGTATATTATACTTTGTCTATAAAATAATTATAGAAGCTTTAGATGACGTTATAGTCTACTTTACATCAAGTTTTTCTTTTCCTCTGTTACATGGATAAAGTGAAGGGCTAATCACCATGATTCAGCAGAGATAAAGCTGGAATGGGTCCGCATTACAGATTTGCAAAACCCTGTCTCCCCTGTTCCTTGAGGATGCCTCCCCTGGACTTTTAATTGATACCCTAGCACCAAAATACAGCAGGGCATATAGCTACCTTTCTGAGTTTCGCAGCAAAGCTTCCTAGACTCCCACCGCAGGCAACTTCAGAATCTGGCAAATGTCTTGAGAGATGAGTATGGTGACTCAGCCTGTTTTTTTTTAAGCATTGTCTTTTTCCCATGGCTAATTTGACACTATTTAAAGAAGTTTAGGGGAATCTTCTTCAACCATTGCTCTAGGGTCTCAGTCAGGCCAATTTCACTTATTTTTCCACTTTTCAATTGAATAAAGCATGTCTGTCAATTGGCTGGAAAAGTAAAATCTTGAACTAGACTGTTAGCAATATAGTCTTACGTTGTTCTGTTTGTTGGATGACAAATAACTTTTAGAGCGATATTGTTAACAACACTAATCAAACAGTCTAATAAGTCATCTGTCTGTATCTTCTAAACTAGGGGTGTCCAATCTTTTGGCTTCCCTGGGCCACACTGGAAGAGAAGAATTGTCTTGGGCCACTCATAAAATACAGTAACACCAATGACAGCTAATGAGCTAAAAAAAAAAAAAAAAAAAAATCACGCACACCAAAAAAACTCAATGCTTTAAGAAAGTTTACGAATTTGTGTTGGTCAGCATTCAAAGCCATCCTGGGCCTCATGCAGGCCGTGGGCCATGGGTTGGACAAGCTTGTACTAAACTATTTTAGATTCACTCTTCCAGTAAGCAAGGCCCTTTCTATAGTACAATTCCTCATTCTTAGAATTCTTATTTTTTTCTGTAGTCTCCAACAAAACTTTAAACAGGATCAGTGCTTAAAGCTCTCACTACCGAGACGCACACTTAGGCTGAAAATCCGTGAAGGCTGGTGGCATGGATGTCTCTAGTGAAATACTACAGCTGTAGATTTCTTTTCTTGTCCAAAAGTTATTTAAGACAGTGTATTTAATTTTTCTGTGAATTTCATTGATGTTTTCATTTCTATTCTCATTTATAACTCAATATTCTTATTTTTATTTTTTTAACCTTTAGTTTCAGGGGATATGTACAGTCTGTTACATAGATAAACTCAAATCACGGGGGTTTGCTGTACAGATTATTTCATTCCCAGGTACAAAGTCTAGCTCTCGGTAGTTATTTTTTCTGCTCCTCTCCCACCTCCCACCCTCCACTCTCTGGTAGACCCAAGTGTCTGTTGTTCCTAGTACTTTTATACTTTTTGTTTTTGTTTTGAGGTGGAGACCTGCTCTGTCGCCCAGGCTGGAGTGCAGTAACACGATCTTGGCTCACTGCAACCTCTACCTCCCAGGTTCAAGTGATTCTCCTGTCTCAGCCTTCCAAGTAGCTGAGATGGCAGGTGCCTGCCACCAAGCCCAGCTTATTTTTTCTATTTTTGGTAGAGACAGGGTTTCACCACATTGGCCAGGCTGGTCTCAAACTCCTGACTTCAGGTGATCCACCTGCCTTGGCCTCCCAAAGTGCTGGGATTACAGGCGTGAGCCACTGCGCCCAGCCTATAGTTTCATATTTAGAGAAATGTTAGTGGACAATGAGCAGCCTTCACATTCATATATTACATGCTTAAGCGGGAGCCCTGGGACCCAACAATGTGAGCCTAACACTGGAGCTCAGCTCTCACAGTCAAGATTATAATTATTTGCAGTGAGAGTAAGTACCAGATATAATAGGAGAGCAGGAGAGTAACACTGGAGGTAGCAGCTGGAAGTCAGCTTTGGTGCTGTGGACTGGGACGTTAGGAATAGAGCAGAGGTTGCTACTGCTGAGATACGGACTCCGAGGCTCATCCCTGGAACGCAGTCCATGGATGTGGGAAGCCATAGTCATCACAAACACCAGAAGCTCAAAGTATATCATTTGACAGACAGAGGCGAGCTGAAAGCGGGTGGTAAGAGGAGGTCACATAGCACAGTTGTTGGCATTACGTAGGTAGGAATCAAATGCCTGATTGAACCCCTACTCCTCAAATTCCCATGTGGCCTTGGGCAAATTACTGAATTACTTTGAACCTCAATTTATTTATGTGTAAAATGGGAATGATAAAAGTACTTACCTCATAGAACTGTTGTAAAGGGTGATTGGGGTTTAATGTGTATAAAGCTCATGGTCTGGTGTCACGTGCGTAACAAACACATGAGAAATGTTATCCATTATTAATAACGTTGTTGGCAGTCCCCTCCTAGGAACGTTATGTGTGTTAATTCTCCCAGCAACCCTAGGAGCGGATATTACTCTCACGTCACAGATAAGGAAACTGAGGCCCAAAGGATTTCCGCAGTTGCTAGTAAACAGAAGAGCAGGGCTCTCCATCTACAAAGTCAAGTCCCGCAGACTTCCCACCAAGGGTGTGCTGTCACGTGGCACAATTCATTGTCTGAGGAGGGCAGGAGAGTCTGACGGTGGCGCCACACAACCTCCCCACTTCCCTGTTATCATCTCTACCAGTAAACTCTCAACTTCTAAGCGCCTGGCCTAGAAAATCATGGTGGGGGCAACTCCACAGTCCCCGCCCCCGGCTCTCCTGCCAGCACAGCACAGTGCTTCTCCCATCTCCGCCTGATCCTTGTGGAACTCTCCAGACACAGTCCCTGAGGCCCTCACTAACAAGGCCCTGGGTGGGAATGCTTTTTGTTCCTGAGGATTCATTAAGAATTTGAGGCCAATATCCTTAGCAAACTAACACAGGAACGGAAAACCAAGTACCGCTTATTGTCACGTGTAAGTGGGAGCTAAATGGTGAGAACATGTGGACAGACACACAGAGAGGAACAGCACACACCAGGGCCCACCGGAGGGTGGAGGATGGCAGGAGGGAGAGGATCAGGGAAGGTAACTCATGGGTACCAGGCTTCATACCTCGGTAATGAAATAATCTGCACAACAAACCCCCGTGACACAAGTTTACCTATATAACAAATGTGCTTGTATCCCTGAGCTTAAAAGTTAAGGCCAGGCCCGGTGGCTCACGCCTGTCATCCCAGCACTTTGGGAAGCCAAGGCAGGCGGATCACCTGAGGTCGGGAGTTCAAGACCATCCTGACCAACATGAAGAAACCCCGTCTCTACTAAAAATACAAAATTAGCCGGGCATGGCTGTGCATGCCTGTAATCCCAGCTACTCAGGAGGCTGAGGCAGGAGAATCACTTGAACCCAAGAGGCGAAGGTTGCAGTGAGCCAAGATTGCACCAGCCTGGGTGACAGAGTGAAACTCCATCTAAAAGAAAATAGTTAAAAAAAAAAAAAGCAGTGAAGCTGCAAAGGGCTTTTTCCATTTTTCCTCCTTTCTTTGGTTTCTTCCCATTCCCGGATCCAAGGCAAGTTTCATCCTCATCTTCAGGTTTAGGAGTTGGCCTGTGTCTGCCCTGTTTGGACCTGGCATCTGGGAGAGAAAAAGCCCTGAATATGGAGACCCACATGCAGTGCTGGCCGCACCTCTAGCTCCCTGTTAGCTCTGGGAAAGCAGACAGCTCCTCTATGTCCCCGTCTGTGAAATGGAGTTGTTATAATTTTTTTCCTAGTGATCCCTGTAGATTAATAGGGGGGATGGAGATGATGACATGGGAGAAAGTCTCAGTCAGCACAGAGCAGTGAAACCACTGCTTCCGCCCTGAAGTGCATTATTTTCCCGTCTTTGGCTCTCCCCACATTCCCCTCCCCTTTCTTGGGACTCATTTTGAGATCCCCAAAGGATAACACTGTGGTAGAAGAGTCCCATGGCAGAGACGGTCTCAGCCTGCCTTTATCTCATTTCCTTTATAGATGGCTCCTTACTTGCCTTTGGAGCACTGACTGGGTTTGTGTGGCCTCTTAAGCCCTCTGTGTTCCTTTCTGGAAAACCTGGCTGGTCTCTGTGCCGTAACAAGGTGAGTTCCGTCCTAACCCTCCCTCTGATCCTGGGTAACCAGGAAGGGACTTTAGCTGTTACTCAGTGGGCCAGACCTCCTGGCTTTACACATGTGATCATCAAAGTCTCAAAAGCTAAAAGAGACTTGCTCTGGATGACATACCGAGTGAGTGGAAGAGCTGAGACTATAACCCAGGAGTTGAGGCTCCTTCGCCAGGGACCTTTACAATCCCCTCTTTTTTAGATGAAGTTTGCTTTCCGATTTTTTTTCCTCCATCTCACTCTGTCTCCCAGGCTAGAGTGCAGTGGCACAATCTCAGCTCGTGGTAACCTCTGCCTCCCGGGTTCAAGAGATTCTTCTGCCTCAGCCTCCTGACTAGCTGAGACTACAGGCTGTTTTCAGATTCTATTAAGGATGAGTAGAAGGAGATTCAGTGTTCAACTTCTTCACCCAGAACCCAACCCTTACAGGACAGCCTGATCAGAACCTCAAGATCAGCCCTGGTGCATGAAGAACATGTTGGAGCTTTGGAGCAGGGAGGGGGTACAGCATAGGGAAGGAGGTCTGGGACTCACACAGGCCCCGAGAGTGGCCATCTAGAAGGGCCTCCTCAGCAGCGACCACTCTTGTGATTCCATCAGCCACAGACATCCTAGATGGTGGACAACCCAGAATTTGGGAGATCTTCCATAAGCTTTGTTCCTTGCTGATTGAGGTGCAGACGGTAGCTGCTAGGGAGCATACCATTCTGTCCATGACTTGCATGTTTTTAAAAAATATTTCTTCTGATTGTAAAATATATTTGTGAATTTTATATAAAAAGATATATGTCAGTGTGTGGATCGCTGCAGGAACTGCACACCCCATGTAGACAAAAAGAGGAATCATTCCTACAGCAGTAACCTCGCACTTTTCACTCAACTTTTTACCTCTTCCAAATTATATCAATCCTTCAAAGTCTAGCACAAATTCCAACTTGTCCAGAAACCCTTTCCTCATCACTGCTGGCCACAACGATGACAATAGTAATGGCATCAGAAACCCTATTTGTTAACCAGAGCAATCATGCATTTATTCATGAAACAGTGCATACATAAAATGGATTTACGCCTCAGGTTCCTAAAGATGAATCAGACATGAATCTTGTTCTTCAGTTGGACTGGGGGAACTAGGCTACATAGATAGCTACAAGATTGTGCTAGAAGTATAGTGGTAAGTGCCACGTAGAATGTAATTGAAGTGCATTGGGAAAGTCAATGACATAAATATCACGTTAAAACGAGCATAGATCAGGCAAGTATTTCTGGGGAAGGTAGCAGAGGAACTGGGTCTTGAAGGCTTAACCATGTGACACTGGAAGGACACTCTATTTAGAGAAAACAGCATATTCGAAGGTGGAGATGTAGGAAATCACAGCATTTGCAATCTGATGACATGAGTCAAAATAAGGGAAATCAGGGCAGATGGTGACCGTGGCCATGGCCCCTACAAGGCACTTGCCTGGACTTGAGCTACTGCCCCCCCTGCAAGGCAAGACTTTGAGATCTATAGGGGCACAGCTGTAGAGACTGTGGGAGGGGGTTTTTGAGTCCTAAGAGGGGTCACAAATAGATTCAGAGAGAATTGAAGGAGAAGGGCATGGTTGTATGACCCTTGAGATGCCTTGGGTCACCGAGGGTGGTGTTATGTGTGGTGGTGAAGAGCAGAGCCTCGGGAGTCAGGCTACCTGGGTTCAAATCCTGCCTGTGACATGTGCTTTATATGACTCACGTTCTTTCTGAACATCTTATGAGATGAATACCTCAGTATTAATTATAGATAATTGGAAAGTAGAGAAGAGTAGAAGGGAGAAAACAAAAACCACCTGTATTACTACTCAAACTACTACTAAGTGCTTGGTATTTCCTTCTAGTCTTGGGGTGGGTGTGTGTGTGTGGGGGTGTGTGTGTGTGTGTGTGTGTGTGTGTGTGTGCATCTCTTAATATAAAATCATATTGTATAATTCTGCATCCTACTTTAATCATATAAGCTTATATCATAAGAATTTCCTTTAAAAATGTGTTTTTGAATTATTTTTATCATGTTTTCATCAATATATACTGATGATATATAAAGAAATAAGTGTTTTTGTATATTTGCTTTTCATCTTCCACTTCTGTTTTAATAGCTCTTTTCTACAGACAAATAGCCTTTTTCTCTTTTTCCAACATATAAACTTTTGTTTTCTATTCCTTGACATTAATTTGCTAGTGATTCTAGGACAGGTGTAAAAAATAGATGTAATGGTGAGAATCCGTCTCTTGGGCCTGACACTCATAAGATAATTTGTTATTCTCCATTTGGAAGGATATTGTAGTATTCTTCTATTCCTAGATAACGACAACTGGGTGAGTTTTTTTTTTTTTTAAGAATGGATTGTGACCTGTAAAATGTATGTTTTAAATAATTGATTTGATGTATTATATAAATACATTGATGTATTAAATTATCCCTCATTTCTCACAAGATCTATACATTAATAATGGTGGATTATTTTTAAAAATATTCTAATTGTTAAAATTTTCTGGAGCTATAGTAGTTATATTAGCATTTTGTTTTTATATTCATAACTAATGTTCTCTAGTAATATTTTTTCTTCCCCAAACTTTTTAGATTTTAGCATCAGATATATGCTAACTTCATAAAAAGTATTGGGATTCTTATATCTTTCTCATGCTATAGGAAATTTTATATAGCATGAGAATATTCTAGTCATTAAAATTTAAACAAAGCTTTTCTCAACAGCTTTATGAGCAAAGAGATTCTTACTAGTATAATTATTCATTTTATTTTTGACAAATAATTTTATATATTTATGGAGTACAATGTGATTTTTTAATATATGTTTCCACTGTGGAATGATCAAATCAAGCTAACAAATCCAATGCTATCACATACTTTTTTGTGGGAAAATATTTAAAATATATTATTTTAGCAATTTTGTTCAATGGCAACATTCTTTTATGGAGTGAATTTTATCTGTTTTTCTTGTTTATTTACCTCTTTTTCCTTGTAGAATCCATGTTTATATGCTATGCTGGTTTGTTTGAATCCTTACATGAAATGAGTTTTTGCCAAACTGGATATTCACAAGACGCTTGTATCTTGCAAGGCTAAGACATGTTTCAGACGAACAGGAACCTATCTTGTGATTCAAAATTGCAGGTAAATTATTTTAGTTTTTACTTGTCTGTAATGAATACAGACAGGTAACTAGAACTGTTAGAAAAAACTGTATTTTTTTTCTAATTTTTGCCTCCAGTCTGATGCTTTACCTATAGCCTGTGAACATAAGTCTTCGTTTTTGCCTTTTCTCTGCTTCTTGAGTGCAGTCGGGATCACAGAAGATTGCAGTGCCATGCTTTGCAAACAGGGGCTTTGTTTTTGTTTTTTATTGATTGCCTCCCCTAGCTCACCCTTTGTTTTTAAGAGAATTACACTCATCTAACTCTTCTACAGTCATGGATTTCCTCTCTGCTTCTTGTCACTCTCCTATTTGATCTTTACTGTTCTTGAAACCATCCAGTCTAGTTTATGGATTGGGGTTGTGGATATTTACTAATTTCTTTGAAGACAGAATCTGTGCATTTATTTTCCTGCTTGTTTTGGAAAGAGATGAGTTCTTAGAAGAGAAAGTTTTGGATGTACTCAGCCATGTTCAAACCAGAAGTACACTTTGCTTATTTTTCCCGAGGGTTTTGTCTTTTATAATCTTTACAAATAGGTTCTTGCAGCTGGGGGGTCGGTTCAGGTAGGGAGGTCCAGAGTGGTCATGTCACCTGTCGTTACACCTGCAAATAAAGTTAACTTATTCAGGTAGATGTAGTGAAAGAGCAAACAAGTGTAGTGTGACCTAAGGAGCGGGACACTCCTTACTTGTACAGAGGGAACACAGCAGAGGGCTGGGCAAGTAGAGGAGGTCCGTTTCTTCTTTCTGAATGAATAAATCAATTGAGAGGACAGATTCTTTTCCTCCTTGGATGTTTCTTTGCAGGAACTCATGCAGCCAGAATCTGGGGCCAATGGAACGGCCATTGCTGAGTTCATCCTGCTGGGCTTGGTGGAGGCACCAGGGCTGCAACCAGTTGTCTCTGTGCTCTTCCTCTGTGCCTACCTGGTCACGGTCGGGGGCAACCTCAGCATCCTGGCAGCCATCTTGGTGGAGTCTAAACTCCACACCCCCATGTACTTCTTCCTGGGGAACCTATCAGTGCTGGACGTTGGGTGCATCAGCGTCACTGTTCCCTCTGCATTCAGTCGTCTGTTGTCCCAGAAGCGTGCAGTTCCCTACGGAGCCTGCCTTACCCAGCTCTTCTTCTTCCATTTGTTCGTTGGAGTGGACTGCTTCCTGCTGACTGCCATGGCCTATGACCGATTCCTGGCCATCTGCCGGCCCCTCACCTACAGCACCCGCATGAGTCAGGCAGTCCAGAGGATGTTGGTGGCTGCGTCCTGGGTTTGTGCTTTCAGCAATGCACTGACCCACACTGTGGCCATGTCCACACTCAACTTCTGTGGCCCCAGTGTGATCAATCACTTCTACTGTGACCTCCCACAGCTCTTCCAGCTCTCCTGCTCCAGCAGCCAACTCAATGAGCTGCTGCTTTTTGCTGTGGGTTTCATAATGGCAGGTGCCCCCTTGGCTCTCATTGTCATCTCCTATATCCACGTGGCAGCTGCAGTCTTGCGAATTCGCTCTGCAGAGGGCAGGAAAAAAGCCTTTTCCACGTGTGGCTCCCACCTCACTGTGGTTGCCATATTCTATGGTTCAGGCATCTTTAACTATATGCGACTAGGTTCAACCAAGCTTTCAGACAAGGATAAAGCTGTTGGAATTTTCAACACTGTCATCAACCCCATGCTGAACCCAGTGATCTACAGCCTCAGAAACCCTGATGTGCAGAGTGCCCTCTGGAGGATGCTCACGGGGAGGCGGGCACTGGCTTGAGGAGGTCTCCATTGACTCTTTCTCCCTGTGTCTTTTTGTACTAAAGGAAAAATCTTCTAGAGCCAGAAACTAGGAAAAACATGGTTCAGACCTGTTTCTATCTCCCTGGGCATAAGAAGGACTTTTGTAGGGAAGAATAGTTATCATTTCTTAAAGCAGCCCTGTCCAGTTATAGACGATGTGTGTACAGGTTCTCCCAAGCCAGCCCCTTAGACAAATTACAACTTCAGGCACTGTGTTCTCCCCTTTCTGGCTAGAGGGGGAAACCTGGGAAGCTGTGAATGCTTACAGGCTCCGAGAGGGAATGACTCTTTGGTTGGTTACAGCCTGGGTTCCCAGAAGCACCCCAGAAAACTTCCCCCACCCCAAAGTCATCTTTTTCCCTCAAGTTCAGGTATGCTTGGTCTGTTTATAAATCATAGGTCTAGATATTAGGATTGTTTTATTTCTCCCACCAGAACACTATAAGCAAAAATGAAACAAAAAGAAACAAAAAAACAAACAAAAAAAAGTAGCTCTTTCTATTCCCATTAAACAAAGATCCCGCAGCATCTACAGGGGGCAGAGGGGAAGCCGTGTGATGATGTGTCCTCTAGTAATTCTGGCGCACATGAGACCTGTGTGCAGCTCACAGACTTGCTTCTAAATGTTCAAACTCCACTAATATGTATTATATATCTTATGATACAAAAAAGAATTTTCCTCATCTTTTTCCCCATATGTTTCAAATTTTTTGAAAAGATACGAATTTATAATCTAAGCATTATTTATGTATTTCAAAATCTCCAAGACTACTCAATGTGAAATTTCCCCAAACCTCTCACTCTTCCTCTGCAGGCCTCCTAGCCGAGATAATCCATAAGTGTAAATGCAAGTCACATGGTGAGGACTCGCCCGACATTTCCCTTCTCATGAGGGGAGCGTGGCTCTGACCCAGAGCATTCTCTCCACTTGCTTGATGTTAGACCGGTCATTATTTCACCATATCTTCTTTTCAGCCTCCCTTTTAGGACACATTCCCCACTCCTGGCACCTCTGCTGTGCCACGGTTGTTTCCCAGCTCATGTCCCTAAAACCTTCCTTGCAGTGGCACCTGTGACTTGGCTTCTCCATGATATTTTATGGGGGTGAGGGATCGAACAGATGGGGTAAGATAGAGATAAAGAGAAAAGACACCGAAGAGGGAAGCAAAGCAAGACTGGAGGAGGAGAGTGGGTGGGGAAATGAAGAGGAGAGATGAGGAATATGGAGAGCTGGGATAGAACTGCAGGTGGAGGGGCAGGAAGGGAAGCAACGCGGCATTAGAGACGACCAAACAGGGTATGCAGAACGGGAAAGGAGAAGGAATGGAGGAACTGGGTAAGATGCCTTGAGACTATTAAAGATCAGAGGAAGAAAGTGGGGGGATGAAACTAGTGGGTCAGACCTGAGAGGTGTGGGCTTTCCCGTCTACACTGTCCAGAAATAACTGATTCCAGTGGCCCTGACGCCATCATCGTAGTCTGTGGTCTCCATGTAGAAGGAAGTGATGATGTTTTAAGTTTTGCTGAAGGTACGAAAAGTAGTACACGGAGGATCACTTTCTCTTTCTCTAGACAGAGGAGCTCCTAGAATGTCAGGAAGAAGGTTTACTAGATTAGAGAACAGAGGAGAAAAGAGTGCTGGGTATTTTCTCCAGCTACATATCTAAAATGTCATCAAAATTAGTAGCGAACTGCCCAACTGACACTCCCTACTTTTGAGTCATGCTGGCTGACAGTGTCACAGATATTGGGAAAAGAGGTCTTTTTCCATGTCTTACTGTGTCATCAGAAAAACTTCAGGACACAAAGAGTGAGCCTCCTTCAAGGGTCAAGAAGACCGTTGGGGAGACCTGTGATGTGGTTCTCATCTCACTTCTCTCACTCACGATGCTCTTCACCTTGAGTCGGTTGATTACCTCCTCTGGGTCTGTTCTTGACCAAAAGCACTAGGTAATATTAAGTTTCTTCCACTGTGAATGTTCTGTGAGTCTGTTCGTTTGAATGAATGGAAGGACTGTATCTGTTTACCCTCAGAGAGCTACCACCTCTTCCACCATCACTTCTTTTGCTGCATTTCACACCTGCAGCCAAGCAGAGCCTGCTGTTTATCTGCAAAGATCCCAGTGCCTCTGGCATTTCTTCCAGCTGCTATTGACTTCAAGCCTCCAGGACAGATTTTTGTCTTGACCTCCTTGTCACTCGGGTGGAATGGAGCAACTGGGTCCATCATCACAGAGAATGGCCAAGGCCTGATTCCCAGCTCTCTGTTCACCCCCCTCCAGGATCCTAGGGTTTCTTTAACAGTTTGGGAGACTCTGTTTCTTTTGGAATTTTTCTCTCTTTTTATATTTCAAACTGGAAAGCTCACTGCTACTAAAATATTCTATTATACATATAATAATACATCATGATGTAAATGTTCAAACAGTACAGAATGTCATCACCACCCTTCTGCACCATCCCCCACAAAAATCTCATCTTTAAAAGTAACTACTTCATGTCATGCATAGCTTTCCACCAGTGAACACACACACACACACACTCCCACACATACATTCAAAACCATAATATTTTGTAATTTTACTTTCCTCTGTCTATATTACATGGTATAATTCTTACACATGAGCCTACAAATCTACCTTATCCATTTTAAAGGCTGCATAATATCCCATTTTATGTAAAATTATAATCTATTTAACCAAACCCCTATTGATGTAATTTAGTTCCTGTTTTTGCAACTGCTAATAATACTGAGATTAGTAATTATGTATCTATCTGATATCTGAAATTACCTCATACTGAGATTAGTAATCATGTATCCATCAGAATATGTAAAATTACTTCCAACGGCTCAATTCATGAACGTAATTTGTGTGTTTGTGTATAAGCACATGTGCACTAAAGGAAATACAAAAGTTAAAGTTGGGTAACTATTCTATTTGCCAAAATAAATGTACCCCATTTTACATCTGAATAGCAGTGTATGCAAATGCTTGTTACGTCACATCTTTGACTTCATTGGATGCTATATATGTATCTTTTTATATTTGAAAATTAGATGAAATATTGTATCATTTCTAATTTGAATTTCTACATGTACGTGTGTGGTTGAACACATTTCTATGTACAGTCATGTGTCAACGACAGGGATACATTCTGAGAAATGCATTGTTAGGTGATTGTGGTGTGCAAACATCGCTTACACTTGCACGAATCTAGATGGTGTGTCCCACTAAACACCTGGGCTCTGTGAAATAGCCTGTCAATAGCCTACTGCTCCGACCACTGCCGCGTACGCAGCCTTTGTTGACCCAAACATCATCACACAGCACATAACTGCACTTATTTGTCACTTGCATTTCTCCTTTGCAAATTTCTTGTTCTTTTTTCTTTTATTTTTGCCCATTTGGTGGTGGTTTATCTCCTTGTAAATGACTGGTAGAAACCCTTTCTGTTTTAAAATGGTAATACTTTGCCTTATACGTTGCTAACGTATTTCCAAATTCCCCATTTTTGTTTAGAGTACCTGCTGCCCAAATTAAGTTCTGTATTTTATGAACTTTTTCTTCTTTGTTTTATGTCATGCTTAGAAAAAAGAGCTTTTTCATCTAAATGCTGTATAAATATATGTCTGATGTTTTTCTAGTATTTTTACATTTTAAGTCAAATATTTAATATATTTAGAGCTTATTGTTGTGTATGTTCTAATTTTTTCCTAGTAATTGCCTCAACACAATAAAATATAAGTTTATTACATATACAGTGTATGCGATACTACATATAATAGAAAAACATAAATTCAGCAAAAGTAATAATATTTGAACTGAGACCTGTGCTGCCACCCAGGAAGCACGTCTGCAGTTGAAGCCCAGCCAAGAGAATTCCCCATCAGCACACGGGAAACGACACAGGATCAATAATCTCCTCTAGAATCTCTAGCAGAACTTCATCTGAATATTGTCCAGGACATAGTTACCAGAATAACCCAATCTATGAAGAATCAAGAAAATGCATTCGCCAAAGAAAAGAAAATCCAGCAAGTCCAACTCTGAAATGAACTAGATGTTGACACTAACAGACGAAAATTTTAAGCTGCTGTTATAATTACCCCAATTAGGTAAAAAATTGAACATGTTTTCAATGAATGAAAATCTCAGCAGAGAAACAGACACAATACTGTGTACACAAAGATGCAGAGTGGAAGGACAGACAATGGAAACTCAGAAATGTGAGTAGGGGGTGGAGGATGAGAACAAATTACTTAATGGGTACAGTGCACATAAGGTGAGTGATGGAAACCCTGAAAACCCTGACTTGACCACTATGCATTCTATGCAGGTATCAGAAATATGAGTGGGTGGGAGGGGGTGGATGATGAGAAATTACTTAGTGGGTAACAATGTACATGATTTGAGTGACGTCCCCATCTCAAGATCTCAAACTTTAAAGTCTCCTTTACCATATAAGGTAGATTCCAGGATTTAGGCTGGATATCTTTGGGGGCGCATTCTACCTACCACAATCAGGGAGGGGAATTCTTTTCAGTGACTGAATTATTTCCTCTTGATTCATAAGATGTGATTTCTTCTCTCAGACTATGCTGAGAGCTGATTTTAACTGGAGGTACTGAGGGAAATGTAAAATGTTCTTGAGAGGACAAGAATCATGGTGCATGAGGCTTCTGCCTCATATCAGATATGTGCATGGTCTTCAGGCAAAAGGAGATTGTTTTCCTCCCGAAAGGAAAGGGCTTCTGCCCTGGCAAGTGAATTCAGGGGAATTCAGGGATTCCAAATTCTCATGCTTATCCACTGAAACATCCCCATTCCAGAACTCAGGGTCTCACCCCTTCCCTACCAGGGCCCAGAGTTTAACAGAGGAGGCCTGCCCAAGCCACAATGGAGCCCGCCTAGTAGCTCTCCCGCCCTACAGTGAAGTCCTAGGGGTGACTTTCGCACTGGGCGTCGATGGCTGCAGAAGATTCACGTCTCATTAAATGTTGCCATGGAAGGTTTCTGGTTTTTGCAACATCCCCTGAGCTGATGGGAGGCTAACCTGGGATGGTTCTTCTCTTCCAGTCTTGCAAAAAAGTTAATAAAAATCATGCCTAGTCTTAAAACTCCAAAGGTCTTATAATTACCATCATAACATTATCGTGCTGGAGCTGACACCTAACCTAACGTTTCGTCTTCCACCTGTACCTCATCCCAGTCTATCACAAGCAAGTCTTTGTAATTATGATGTCATCCCCTAGGGTTAATCGCCAACCCCCCCATACCCAAAGAGTGGTGAATCGTGAATGAGCCTGTCCCAGAATTCCCTCTGGAAGACTTGCTTCCTGGGGCTGCTCCCAGAACCAAGAGTCTTAGGATATCGATTTGGACAGTGGAACCAAGGCACAAGACTGATTCACAGAGAGGGTGAGGCAGAGAAGGGAGAACTGTCCCTTACTAAGGCCACATGACCAAAGTCCTCTATGGACAGAGAGGGAAGATCCGTCCCTTCATGAGGAGCACATAATGAAAGCCCCTGTCATGGAGGCAGAGACTCGGCTGTGCAATAGCATACACAGTGCCTCCAGCATGGGGTGAAGACAGCGGCTGGCCTTTCCCTCTTGGCCCCAGTCCCCATTGTGAAGTTGCCCTCTGTGCTTTCGAGCTCCCCCGTGTGCTGAGACAGAGTAAGCTCCTCACTGCTCATGGCATTGGAGGATCCCAGGGAAGAGGTTACTCTGTCAGCTTGCAGTGGAAGCCTGCAGGGAACTGTCCCCTCAACCATGGCTGAAATCCGGAGACGGGTTAAGCAGGTGTGAGGCGGAACATCTTACATGTCTGCTACAATCTGCTTCACAGAACTGCGAAGACTCAAAGAGACTCCAGGCTTGTCAAGTTCTTAGCACATGGCCCTGTACATAACCGACACTCATGAATGGCTTCCGTTTGTTTGTTTTTGCTGTTTTGTTGAGATGGGTTCTCGCTCTTTCGCGCAGGCTGCAGTGCAGCGGTGCGATCACCGCTCACTGCAGCCTCCACCTCCTGGGCTCAAGCGATCCTTTCACTTCAGCTCCAGAGTAGCCGGGACTACAGGCCCGCACCACTATGCCCAACTGATTTTTGTATTTTTTGTACACATGGGGTTCTGCCATGTTACCCAGGCTGGATTTTGAACTTCTGAGCTCACGTGATCCTTGCCTTAGCCTCCCAAAGTGCTAGAATGACAAGTTTGAGTCACCACACCCAGCCACAGATACTCATAAATGTTATCAATTCATATGCAGATACATTGTTGAACCTCACCTTAGTGAATTTCATGTTCACAGCAGCACTGTGTGGGAGGAGACCTCATTTTACAGATGAGGAACCTGAGGCCCCAAAACTGACTTTGCAGCTTGTACAAAGTGAAACCACTAATAATCAGAAGAACATGTTTGTCTGCACCGCTTTCCCTCCTGCACCAGAATTCCGTGGTGGGAGAAGAAAGAGCCCCTCTCTCTGGGGCAAGGGAATGTTGGCTGAGCATTTGTTAGTGGGAAGATTAGTCAGAGGAACACACGCCTACACCTTCCCATAGCTTCTGTTCATTAATCTGTGACCTTCACCACGGCTCACAATTCCTAAGGGCCTGGCTTAGAAAATCATGTTGGTAGGCAGCTTCCCAGGAGTTCTAGCCTCATAGGGCTCGTCCCCTACCACCTCCAGAATCATTATAGGATCCCCAAGACACAGTCCCAGTGGCCCCCACTAACAAGACCCCAAGAGAGAAGGCACCACACTGCTGAGGACCCATCAGGAAGCCGGATTTGAAGAAAGCTTTTCCCTCTTACCTCCCTTCTGGGCCCTCTCCTCCTCCCTCCCCAGCTCCAAGGTAAGTTCAGGAATTGGCTTGTCTCTGCCCACATGCCCTGATTGACTGACATCTGGGAAAGAAAATTTCTCCTTGGAACACCCATATAGAGTCCCCAGCTGTAACTCTCCCTTCCTGGGGGACTTTGAGGCTGTGGGCAAGTCCTGTAGGCCTCAGTGACCTACCATTAAGTAGAGCTTACATCGTCTGCCAGAACAGCCTGCCTACAAAGCCAGGGCCAGAGACAAAGCCTGCCTTGTGAGAAAGTCTAAATGCCAGGAGGTGTGAGGCATCACTGCCGTAAGCATGAAGGGTTGGGGTGTTTCCTGTCCCATGTCTCTCTCCCCCATCCTTCCCTCTCCTAGGAGGGCCAGTTTCTGAGTGCCCCAGAGGATAACGCTGTGGTGCAGACAGCCCTATACAGAGAAGACAGCAGCTCGAGTCCCTTCATTTCTCATCCATAGCCCCTCACTCGCTCCCCGGGGGGATACCTGGGTCTGAGCAGCTCCTCCGCTTCTTCCTGGAGAAACCTCAGTGGCTTCTATGTCCATTCCAGGGTGAGTATCTCACGAGTCCTTCCTCTGCTCCTACAAAACAGAGAAGGGGCTTCTGTTGCCATCAGCTGAATCAAGCTGGTGCGATGGATGCCCCTGGAAGGGAAGACTGTTTAAGGGAAGAGCTGGGACTCTAGCCCGGAGCTCCTGGGTTCTTCCGTGGTTCTTCTCCCGTGCTCACCTCTCTCAGATGCAGCCTGCTGCCCGTTACCGTGAGTGTGAAAAGACCTGCTCAGACCAGTTCCCTGCCCGCACCCATGGCATCGGGCAGCCGAGAACCCTCACTCCAGCGAAGGCCTTGAGCCTTGTCATGGTGGGCGCGTGATGGGTGGGCTGGAGTTTCAAAGCAGGGAACTTTCAGGGTGCGTAAGGAGAGCCCCGAGAGTGGTCGTGCAGGAGGGCCTTGTGGGGGACCCTGTCAGACCCTCCCGTGTCTCAGGGTGACCTGAGGTCATCCCAGAATCCCCCCTGGTTTTAAGCAATTTCATCTGTATCTTTCTGAGGGTTGGCAACAGCTGTTGAGTGGTTCTTCTACCCCTGACCATGACTCACTTGTCTGTAAGCTGTGTTCCTCCTAAGGGCCGTATTGTTTTGGGAGGTTTAAGTAAAAAGAAGATGTAGATTGGTCCATGACCTGCTTGTCCCATTAACAAAAAGGAGTCCCCGTGATAACCTTGCACCCTGCACTTAGCCCCGTACCTCCCCTAAAGCATAGTTACCCCGAAAAGTCTAGCCCAAAGAGTGACATGTCCAGAAAGTCTTCCACGAGAACTCGAGCCTAGAGTGATGCTCCCTTTCTCTGAAACTGTGTGAACATTAGAACAATTGATTAATTCATTTGACAAATATTAACGTATTATGATGAGTATTGCTATTGAAAAAACTGAATCACACATTTTGTCCTCGAATTACTTATAGAGAAGAAAGATATGTTCTACAGAGAAATGACCGAACTAGAAGATAAAGAGTAGTAGGTTACATGAAATAACGTGTGTGGGAGTTCAGGAGAGAAGCAGAGTGAGAAAGCCAAAGACAGGGAGAGGGAGAAACAGAGAGACAGGCAGAAAACGTGAGAGAAAGAGTGATCCTTTCCAGATGGGAACGTTTCAAGGCAAGATTAGCTCAGCAGCCAGCATTTGAGTCACGTCCTGAAATATTTGGAAGTGGACTTGGAGGAAAACCATCGCAGACAGAAAGAAACAGCATGAGAAAGGAGCTCAAGGAAAATCTCAGGGTCGCCATCCAATGCTTGTGTTAGAATGGGGGACAAATGGGGAGGAGCTAACTCTGCTTCAATAGAACATATGTACAGAGCTGTTACCCACGCACTGACTTGCCAATTTGCAAAGCATTTACCAATTACCAATTTCATCAAGATAATCATACCGGAAGATGATTTCCTCCCACTCCCAAGTAATGTGATCTTAGAATTTTCAGGACCTCTTAGAGATCCCCGCTGCAGTTTCCACATGGCCGGAGCACATATTCGGCGGTGGAGAGCTCATTTGGAAGGTTGGTAATTGAGACAGCCTCACACTGGAGACATCCCCTGCTGCAGAGGCTCCAATGAGGTGCGTGTTATTCACTAAAAACTGCAGGTCAGTCTGTAGTCACTGCCTTCACCATAAGCCTAGGTAGAGGAGTGTTTGTAGAAGTAGCTGTATGACCTAAAAGGGCTGGTGGCCTTTACGTTCTATAAGGAGAAAAGCAATGAAGAGTGAAACGAGAAGCCACTATCGTGCCTCCCAGGCTGCAGATCTGTCAGCGCTCTCTGTCCTGGCTAGACACTGGAAACACCCGGGAAGCTTTAATGACGCGCCTATACCCAGGTACCAAGAACTCAACCGACTAAAACAGAGTTCTTGGGGAAAGGCCTTGGCATCAGTATTTTCTTCCTAAAGTTTCCCAGGTGATTCCGATAATCTTGTGGCCTGAGCACCTAATCTAACAAACAGTCAGGAAACATGGTTGGAAATACTGACCACCCAACGTTTGCAAGATATCTTACAGTTTCCTAATTTTTCTTGGTGTTGCCTTTTAAAATATCAACTCTTCTCCCTTCAGGATTATCAGTAATGCTAAAATAAGCAAGGGTTACATTTTAATCTGAGGGAGTGACAAAAAAGAGCTAACAGTTGGAAGTGTCTGTCCTGTAAAATTCTGAAACAGCAGTGATCAGGTGGTTGCTTTAAAAAATCCTGACACCTGGGTCTTCCCTTCAGAGCTTCTGATTTAATTGGCCTGGGGGATTTAGTCTGGGCATACGGACTTCTTAAAGCTCCCCATATTTCTACTGTTCAGCCAAGGCTGAGACTCACTGCAATACACTTTCACAGAGCAACAGAGAGGAATGAACTACAGGCTGATCTCCTGTAGTCTTCACACAGAAGGAAAAACACCATTCAAGGAGGTAGTGTGAATTCTAAGAAATGACCTCAGGATTTTAAGAGTCACGAAACCCATCTGATTGCACTTTGACAAATGGGGCAGCAATGGGATCAGAGACCACTGGACACATTCCTGGTAATGAAGAAAAGACCCAAATCACCTCAGGATGTCAGAGAAAAGGCATTTGCTGGTGAGCCAAGAGATAGCGCATCACCAGAGATGGAATTTGGCTGACAGGAAGTAAAATAGCCTGGGAGAGCGACTGTCCACACCCAGAACCCACCCAAGGCTCTTCTGTGGATAGCAACTACCGCAGCGTGCGAGGCAAGGCACTAAGAAATGTACAAGTCGCAGCCATGGAGAGGATGGGAATAGTTCAATCATTCATTAAAATGTATATTAATCATCATTATAAAAATAATATAGGTACTACGTTGAAATTTAAGTTCTCCAATGAAAACAGCTAAAACCCGTTATATTACTACTTCTCTTTGAAAACCGCTGCAATAGCTCAGGATTTCCTTCTATTTATTATATGAGGATGTGATAATAGTGAGGTCAAATCTTAAGCATACAGTTTGCCTTTCCTTTTACTTATTTAATATCTCACCACAAGAATTTGCTTGATTTTAAAGTCATTTTTGTTAATGTGAACTTTAAAAAAATTGTTTTCTAGTTTATGATGATATATATAAGAAAACTACATATTATTGTATATTATTTTTATATTTACTTTTTATCTTGCAATCTTCCTATACTTCCGTATTTTTAAGAGTTTTCCAGCTGGGTTCGGTGGCTCCTGTAATCCCAGCACTTTGGGAGGCCGAGACGGGAGGATCACCTGAGGTCAGGAGTTCGAGTCCAGCCTGGGCAACATGGCGAAACCCTGTCTCTACTAAAAATACAAAAATTAGCCGGGCATGGTGGTGGGCGCCTGTAGTCCCAGCTACTCAGGAGGCTGAGGCAGAAGAATCGCTTGAACTCAGGAGGCAGAGATTGCGGTGAGCCGAGATCATGCCGCTGCACTCCATCCTGGGCAACAAAAGCGAAACTCCATATCAAAAAAAAAAAAGTTTTTTATTGCTGTCTAATATATGGTCTTTTAATTTCTTGCGTTGGCTAAAGCTTCCAGAATAATGTTAAATAATAATTGGTAATCAATATACTTGTCTCATTAGTGACTTGAATGAGAACCCTTTTAATGTTTTTTCATTAAACATGATGCTGGCTTTGGAGTTTAGTTCATTTTATTTTTATTCACTTATTTTTTAATTATTATTATTTGAGACAGTCCCACTCTGTCACCCAGGCTGGAGTGCAGGGGTACAATCGGCTCACTGCAACCTCTGCCTCCTGGGTTCAAGCAATTCTCCTGCCTAGCCTCATGCCAAGTAGCTGGGATTACAGGCATGCACCATCATGCCTGTCTAATTTTTGTATTTTTAATAGAGATGGAGTTTCACCATGTTGGCCAGGCTGGTGTCAAACTCCTAACCTTAAGTGATCCACCTGCCTCAGCCTCCCAAAGTACTGGGATCACAGATGTGAGCCCCCACGCCCAGCCTACTTAGTTTTATTTTAACATGATAGGTGAATAGCTAACTATTCCTATTTTATAATAAGATTTCAAAAATCAAAATATTTAATATAAATGCCTTTAAAAAAATCTATGGAAAGGATCACATAACCTGTCTTCACATCTATTAATATCATAAAACATATTAATAAATTTCCTAATTTTGAATTAACCTGGCATTCCTGGACCAAATCCCAAATACTTATGGTTAACTATTTTGGGGGGGGGATGGAGGCAGGAAACCACATTGCCATGTGTGTACCTATGCAACGATCCTGCATGTTCTGTACATGTACCCCAGAACCTAAAGTACAATTTAAAAAAATTATTTTGGTGAAATTACTGAAATAAATCTGTTAATATGTTATGATTTTGTATTTTATTTTCTTTTTTTCCATTTATTTTTTATATTTTATTATTATACTTGAAGTTCTGAGATACATGTGCAGAACGTGCAGGTTACATAGGTATACACATGCCATGGTGGTTTGCTGCACCCATCAACCCATCATCTACATTAGGTATTTCTCCTAATGCTATCCCTTCCCTAGTTCCCCACCCCCTGACAGTCCCCAGTGTGTGATGTTCCCCTCCCTGTGTCCGTGCGTTCTCATTGTTCAACACCCACTTATGAGTGAGAACATGCAGTGTTTGATTTTCTGTTCATGTGTTAGTTTGCTGAGAATGATGGTTTCCAGCTTCATCCATGTCCCTGCAAAGGACATGAACTCATCCTTTTTATGGCTGCATAGTATTCCATGGTGTGTATGTGCAGCATTTTCTTTATCCAGTATACCACTGGTGGACATTTGGGTTGGTTTCAAGTCTTTGCTATTGTGATCAGTGCTCCTGCAATAAACATACATGTGCCTGTGTCTTTAATATAAAATGTTTTATTTTCTTTTGAGCTAGTTTTGTACACTTCATTTAAAATATGGAAGCTTTCTTCTTTTATATTCTTGAAGTTTGATTGCCATTACAAACTTCCCTGTGACATTTTATGGAGATGTTGCTTTTTATTAGTGGCAATTGGCAGCTAGCTCTTTTCTCTGCTTTTTCTATAGTAGTCTGTTTAGATTTTCTAACTGTTCTAGAATTATTTTAATAAATCATAACTTCATAGAAAACTTTTATAACTTAGAGTTCAGAAAAATAGAATTTTATAATTTTTAGTGAAATATAATAGTTGTATATACATGCACTGTGATGTGTGTGTGTGTAAGGATCAAATCAGGGTAATTGGGATATCCATCACCTCAAATATTTATCTTTGTGTTGGGAACATTCCAATTCTTGTGGCTATTTTGAAATATACAAGAAAGTATTGTTAACTATAATTTCCATACTCTGCTGTCAAATTCTAGAATTGTTCCTATTATTTCACTGTTTTTGTATCCATTAACCAATTTCTCTTCATCCCCCCTTCCCTTTCGCCCTTCCCAGCCTCTAATCACCACCATTCTACTCTCTACCAGAATTTTTCAATTGTCTATTGGGCTATGTTTATTTTCTCCCTGTCAATTATTATTTTACATGTTTATACTTTTTTGCTTTTATTCATGAGTAGGTCACTTAAAGGCTTGTCAGTTTCATTTTACCACAGACAATCTGTTCTCAATTTCCATTACTTCTTTTGTTTGTCTGTTTTCTAATTTATTACTATGTAATTCCTTTAGATTTTCTTAAAGGTCTTCTGTTTTCTTATTCTAAATTCATGAATTGGTTAACCCTTTTCATTTCAATTTTTTGCTTATTAACATGAACATATCTTTTGACTTACAGCTGTAGGACAACTAAGAAAATTAGCATACCTATGCTATCTTACCTGTTCTTTCTTCTCTCTCAACTTTATTAGATGTGTCATTTCTACATTGCCTTTGCTCACACATTTATATTTTGTTCTGAAACCGCAATCCCCATATATGTCTTACAGTAAAAAATATTCAGTGCTTATTATCAGTTCTCTTGTCTTCTTTTTCCTTCCTCTTCTCTTTGTTGGCTGGAGTTTATCCTCTGGAAGTTGATTCTATTGGGCTCGTAGAACAACTCCTTTTGAGTTTTTGAGTGTCTTAAAAAGGCTGTTGCTTGTATATTCGAGTTACAGTTTGTCTCAATAGAAAATTATCTGGTCACATTTTTCTTCTATGAAGATTTTATATGCAGCTTTCTATTTTCTTCTAGCCTTGAATATTTCTATAGAGAAATCTGAGATAAGTGTCTTCTCGTTCCATTGTAAGTGACTTGATCTCTGCCAATGTACCCAAAGGATTTATTATTTTTTAATTTCAATAACCTTACTAGGATTATCTCAGAATGGAACCTCTGTTTCCGTGTCTCCTGGTATGTGTTGTGACTTTTTAGTCTCTGGAGGCCAGACTTTAGCTATTTCTGGAAAGTTTTCTCTTGTCTAATTGTGTGCTCCTCCGTGCCCATTTTTTGCCTGAGTTCTGTTGTCTCGCATTTTATCTCCATCTGGTATCCTGAAACTCTTCCCTGGGTCTTGTATCTCTGTCTTGGGTTCTTGTTATACAGAGATGAATGATTTATTGCATGTTTTAAGTTCACACTTGTTTTCTGTTTTTCAGTTATTCAGCAGCTCCATAGCACCATTTTTCTTCTGAGTGTTTGTAACCTAGCATTTGTTTGTCCTGGTTTCTTCCTCTCCCCTCCCCCATTTTTTTCTTGAGTATCTTTAGCTAGATCTTGTGCTGGTACCCTTTTGAAGTCTAAATGAATTGAAAGGTTTCTGAGCCAGTGTTTCATGAGAGGGTTTTGTTGGGGGACAGGTGCATGTCTTGACTCGCGGGTGTTTTGAGTACCTTTTGCCTTGACTTCTCTAATGTCAATGCCAACAGACAGCTGAGGAGCTGCTGACAATGCCATTTCATCACTTTTACAGTCTCACCTGAACACTACACAATCAGCCTGTCTGGGTGGCTTCTCACTCAGTCCTGCCTCCTCTGCTTCTCAGATTCAAACTGAGACCAAAGGAGACCATGCCACCAACCATTCCCACTTTTACGAACAAGGGATTTTTAAGAATATTTTGGTGAGCAACCCCCAAAACAGTCATATCAACCTTACTACTACAGCACTCTGATTTCTGGGATCTGGTTTTCTTAACCACTCCTGGCCCTGAATTTCACTGCCCTGGTTCAGGCAATCATCTTGCTTCTCTTTCTGTTGGAGTTATCCGATCCCGCTGCCTCCCCCTCTTCTGATTTCAGATACAAGGGTATGTCATGGCTCTTCAGGAAGCTCTAGCCACACTTGTCTCTGGTCAATAAAGACATTGATATTCGTTTGATCCAGAGTGTGGCATAATTCAATATGGCCTTCCAAGTACATGCCTTCTTCATTGGAAGACATAGTCTTAGAGGCGTTGGTCAGTCTGCCATGTCTGAATGAAGGATAAGTAGAGCACCAGTGACTGTGCAAAGCAGAACCCTACCCACGCATGGCAGCAGCCAACCCACGGGCCATGATCACAACTTTGGTTTTAGAGAGGAGTAGTAGACAGGATACACAGAAAAAATAATTTTAAGTTGTTAAAGTCCAGTGCAAGGATTTAAGTAACAATAATAACACTAGCAATGTATGGAACAAGGAGTGTTGGATTGATATTTCGGAGTGGGGTCCCTCACTGTGGAGAAATGTGCTCGGCTGGTCTTTCTCGACATCCAGAATCGTGGGTATCTTCTCTCTGATTCTTGCTATACCTTCACTTGATCCTCACTAATTTCCAGAAGCCTTGAAACCTGGGCAACAGTTTCAATATTTTGTAGTTTCTCTGAAAATCTCATACATTTTTCTATTTTGAAGGCTGCTTATTGATCTCAGATTCTATGCCATCGACTTTTTAGATTCCATATATAAGTGAAATTGTAAACTATTTGTCTTTCTGTGTCTAGTTTACTTCACTTAGCATAATGTTATCCAGTATGTACAAAAGGATATATTTTAACATTCTCACCACAAAAATGAGTTGGTGAAGGGATGGATATGTTAACTATCTTAATCCCACTACATTCAAAGGAAAGTCCTTTGCCTTTTTTTAAACAAATTTTATTGTGTATATTTAAGGTTCACCACATGAAGTTATAAGATACATGTAGATAGTAAAATGATTACTACCGTGAAACAAATTAACATATCCATCATTTCACAAAGTTACCCGTTTTCCCTCCTCTGGCAAGAGCAGCTGTAATCTACTCATCTAGCAAATATCTTGGATACAATACACTTTATTAACTGTAATCCTCATGTTGTAAATTAGATCTTTTATTTTAGTTTATTTTCCCAAATATTCTGACCTTTTCCGCTAGCAGAGGGTGAGAGGGACAAGGTGGTGGTGGCATTGGACATCTCAACCAAGAGTGAGGTGAAGACACTGAGGTGATGGAGGATGTCAATGAGGGAGGGACGGCCTGGGACCCGCCATGGGGCTTTGAACATAATGGTTTAAAACGTTAATGTGAACTGAGTGGACTGATGCCTCCCCCTTCTGGGACATGTCCTTACAGAAACTCATGGAGCCAGAAGCTGGGACCAACAGGACAGCTGTTGCTGAGTTTGTTCTGCTGGGCCTCGTGCAAACAGAACAGATGCAGTCTGTGGTCTCTGTGCTCTTCCTCTGTGCCTACCTAGTCACGGTCGGGGGCAACCTCAGCATCCTGGCAGCCATCTTGGCAGAGCCCAAACTCCACACCCCTATGTACTTCTTCCTGGGGGAACCTATCAGCGCTGGATGTTGGATGTATCACTGTCACTGTTCCCTCAATGTTGGGCCGTCTCTTGTCCCACAAGCGTACAATTTCCTATGACGCCTGCCTCTCCCAGCTCTTCTTATTCCACCTTCTGGTGGGGACGGACTGCTTCCTGCTGACCGCCATGGCCTATGACCGATTCCTGGCCATCTGCCGGCCCCTCACCTACAGCACCCGCATGAGTCAGACAGTCCAGAGGATGTTGGTGGCCGCATCCTGGACTTGTGCCTTCAGCAATGCACTGACCCACACTATTGCCTTAACTACCCTCAACTTCTGCGGGCCCAGTGTGATCAATCACTTCTACTGTGACCTTCCGCAGCTCTTCCAGCTCTCCTGCTCCAGCACCCAACTCAATGAGCTGCTGCTCTTTGCAGCGGCCGCCTTCATGGCTGTGGCGCCCTTGGTCCTCATCAGCATGTCCTATGCCCATGTGGCGGCTGCAGTCCTGCGAATCTGCTCTGCTGAGGGCAGGAAGAAGGCCTTCTCCACATGTGGCTCCCACCTCACCGTGGTGGGCATCTTCTATGGGACGGGTGTCTTCAGCTACATGAGGCTGGGTTCGGTGGAATCTTCAGACAAGGATAAGGGGGTTGGAGTTTTCATGACTGTGATCAACCCCATGCTGAACCCACTTATCTACAGCCTCAGAAATACCAATGTTCAGGGGTGCTCTGTGCCAGGTACTGGTGGGGAAGCGATCACTGACCTGAGAGACAACCTCCTTTCCTGCCTTTTCTGGACTAAGGAAAATTTCCCCAGAAGACAGCAACCAACAAGCTTTGTTTGTAACCGTTCTTTCTGTCTCCTGCTGCCTGAGGAGTGGTGTTCTGTGTTTGGCCTGCAAGGAAAGCCTACATAATTCATTCATGTATTCATTCGAGAAATATTTATTAAATTACCTCTATGATCCAGTCTTCTAGGGCATTGGTGAGCAAAATGAACAAAAGTCCCTTCACTCAAGAGAATCCCATGCTATAAAGGTAGGCCAAATAAATAAATAAGCATCATCTATAGTGTACCACATGGTGATACACTCTAGAGAAAAGCTAGGAAGACAGGAAGACCTAGAGTCAGGTTCTGCCAGCCATGCCTCCTGGGCAAGTTGCTACCTTGTTTTGGACTGTGCCCACTTTCTTGGTAGAGTTGAAACCTTGGCAGCAATTTATGCCTGGGCAGCAAAGTCCTACAGGAAAGGGCCGCTCAATCCTAGCCTAAATAACCAAGAATATCACTGCCAAGTTTCATTCCAAAGGGATGTGAGACTCCTTCCAGATCAGAGTGTGGAAAGGTATTTTGAACCATGGGCCTAGTGCCAAGAATCATTTCTTTCTACTGTTCACCTTAGATATCCAATAAAATCAGTTCTCTCTCTTTAATACCACACGAGGATCCCATAGGATGATCAGGCTACAGGTGGGGTCCAGAAGAGGAAAGAGTTGCTAAATAAAAACTATGTTAATGGGTACATGAAATTGTAATAATCTAGCTTGTGCTTGCCTGACTGATGCCATCTTAGCTTCTCTTTCCCTGCCTCGGCCCCTCAGGTGCATTACAGGGTCACGCTGCACTCAAAGCTCTGAACCATTGAGAGGGTTCACACCCTTCACAGCACCTGTAACCGCTGCACTCAAAGCTCTGAACCGTTAAGAGGGTTCACACTGTTCACAGCACCTGTAACCACTACACTGAAAGCTCTGAACTGTTGAGAGTGGTTCACACTGTTCACAGCACCTGTAACCGCTGCACTCAAAGCTCTGAACCATTAAGAGTGGTTCACACTGTTCACAGCACCTGTAACCGCTGCACTCAAAGCTCTGAACCATTGAGAGTGGTTCACACTGTCCATGGCACCTGTAACCGCTGCACTCAAAGCTCTAACTGTTGAGAGGGTTCACACTGTTCACAGCACCTGTAACCGCTGCACTCAAAGCTCGTGAACCATTGAGAGGGTTCACACTGTTCACAGCACCAGTAGCCACTGCTCTCAAAGCTCTGAACCGTTGAGAGTGTTCACACTGTTCACAGCACCTGTAACCACTGCAGTGAAAGCTCTGAACCATTGAGAGTAGTTCACACTGTTCACGGCACCTGTAACCACTGCACTCAAAGCTCTGAACCATTGAGAGTGGTTCACACTGTTCACAGCACCTGTAACCACTGCACTCAAAGCTCTGAACCGTTGAGAGTGGTTCACACTGTTCACGGCACCTGTAACCGCTGCACTTAAAGCTCTGAACTGTTGAGAGGGTTCACACTGTTCCCAGCACCTGTAACCGCTGCACTCAAAGCTCTGAACCGTTGAGAGTGGTTCACACTGTTCACAGCACCTGTAACCACTGCACTCAAAACTCTGAACCGCTGAGAGTGGTTCACACTGTTCATGGCACCTGTAACCACTGCACTCAAAGCTCTGAACCATTGAGAGGGTTCACACTGTTCGCAGCACCTGTAACCACTGCACTCAAAGCTCTGAACTGTTGAGAGTGGTTCACACTGTTCACAGCACCTGTAACCACTGCACTCAAAGCTCTGAAATGTTGAGAGTGGTTCACACTGTTCACAGCACCTGTAACCGCTGCATTCAAAGCTTGGAAGTGTTGAGAGTGGTTCACACTGTTTACAGCACCTGTAACCGCTGCACTCAAAGCTCTGAACTGTTGAGAGTGGTTCACACTGTTCACAGCACCTGTAACCGCTGCACTCAAAGCTCTGAACTGTTGAGAGTGGTTCACACTGTTCACGGCACCTGTAACCACTGCACTCAAAGCTCTGAACCATTGAGAGTGGTTCACACTGTTAACAGCACCTGTAACCGCTGCACTCAAAGCTCTGAACCATTAAGAGGGTTCACACTGTTCACAGCACCTGTAACCGCTGCACTCAAAGCTCTGAACCATTGAGAGTGGTTCACACTGTTCATGGCACCTGTAACCGCTGCACTCAAAGCTCTGAACTGTTGAGAGGGTTCACACTGTTCACAGCACCTGTAACCGCTGCACTCAAAGCTCGGAACCATTGAGAGGGTTCACACTGTTCACAGCACCTGTAGCCACTGCTCCCAAAGCTCTGAACCGTTGAGAGTGTTCACACTGTTCACAGCACCTGTAACCACTGCAGTGAAAGCTCTGAACCATTGAGAGTAGTTCACACTGTTCACGGCACCTGTAACCACTGCACTCGAAGCTCTGAACCATTAAGAGAGTTCACACTGTTCACAGCACCTGTAACCGCTGCACTCAAAGCTCTGAACTGTTGAGAGGGTTCACACTGTTCACAGCACCTGTAACCGCTGCACTCAAAGCCCTGAACCGTTGAGAGTGGTTCACACTGTTCACGGCACCTTTAACCGCTGCACTCAAAGCTCTGAACCATTGAGAGTGGTTCACACTGTTCACAGCACCTGTAACTGCTGCACTCAAAGCTCTGAACTGTTGAGAGGGTTCACACTGTTCCCAGCACCTGTAACCGCTGCACTCAAAGCTCTGAACCGTTGAGAGGGTTCACACTGTTCACAGCACCTGTAACCACTGCACTCCAAACTCTGAACCGTTGAGAGTGGTTCACACTGTTCACGGCACCTGTAACCACTGCACTCAAAGTTCTGAACCATTGAGAGGGTTCACACTGTTCGCAGCACCTGTAACCACTGCACTCAAAGCTCTGAACCGTTGAGAGTGGTTCACACTGTTCACAGCACCTGTAACCGCTGCACTCAAAGCTCGGAACTGTTGAGAGTGGTTCACACTGTTTACAGCACCTGTAACCGCTGCACTCAAAGCTCTGAACTGTTGAGAGTGGTTCACACTGTTCACAGCACCTGTAACCGCTGCACTCAAAGCTCTGAACTGTTGAGAGTGGTTCACACTGTTCACAGCACCTGTAACCGCTGCACTCAAAGCTCTGAACCATTGAGAGTGGTTCACACTGTTCATGGCACCTGTAACCACTGCACTCAAAGCTCTGAACCGTTGAGAGGGTTCACACTGTTCACAGCACCTGTAACCACTGCACTCAAAGCTCTGAATCATTGAGAGAGTTCACACTGTTCATGGCACCTGTATCCACTGCACTCAAAGCTCTGAACCATTAAAAGGGTTCACACTGTTCACAGCACCTGTAACCACTGCACTCAAAGCTCTGAACTGTTGAGAGTGGTTCACACTGTTCACGGCACCTGTAACCACTGCACTCAAAGCTCTGAACCATTGAGAGGGTTCACACTGTTCACGGCACCTGTAACCACTGCACTCAAAGCTCTGAACCGTTGTGAGTGGTTCACACTGTTCACGGCACCTGTAACCGCTGCACTCAAAGCTCTGAACCGTTGAGAGGGTTCACACTGTTCACAGCACCTGTAACCACTGCACTCAAAGCTCTGAACCATTGAGAGGGTTCACACTGTTCACAGCACCTGTAACCACTGTACTCAAAGCTCTGAACTGTTGAGAGTGGTTCACACTGTTCACAGCACCTGTAACCACTGCACTCAAAGCTCTGAAATGTTGAGAGTGGTTCACACTGTTCACAGCACCTGTAACCGCTGCACTCAAAGCTCTGAACTGTTGAGAGTGGTTCACACTGTTTACAGCACCTGTAACCGCTGCACTCAAAGCTCTGCACTGTTGAGAGTGGTTCACACTGTTCACAGCACCTGTAACCGCTGCACTCAAAGCTCTGAACTGTTGAGAGTGGTTCACACTGTTCACAGCACCTGTAACCGCTGCACTCAAAGCTCTGAACCGTTGAGAGGGTTCACACTGTTCACAGTACCTGTAACCACTGCACTCAAAGCTCTGAATCATTGAGAGTGGTTCACACTGTTCACAGCACCTGTAACCACTGCACTCAAAGCTCTGAACCATTAAGAGGGTTCACACTGTTCACAGCACCTGTAACCACTGCACTCAAAGCTCTGAACCGTTGAGGGTGGTTCACACTGTTCACAGCACCTGTAACCACTGCACTCAAAGCTCTGAACTGTTGAGAGTGGTTCACACTGTTCACAGCACCTGTAACCGCTGCACTCAAAGCTCTGAACCGTTGAGAGTGGTTCACACTGTTCACAGCACCTGTAACCGCTGCACTCAAAGCTCTGAACTGTTGAGAGTGGTTCACACTGTTCCCAGCACCTGTAACCGCTGCACTCAAAGCTCTGAACCATTGAGAGTGGTTCACACTGTTCACAGCACCTGTAACCACTGCACTCAAAGCTCTGAACCATTGAGAGTGGTTCACACTGTTCACGGCACCTGTAACCACTGCACTCAAAGCTCTGAACTGTTGAGAGTGGTTCACACTGTTCACAGCACCTGTAACCACTGCACTCAAAGCTCTGAAATGTTGAGAGTGGTTCACACTGTTCACAGCACCTGTAACCACTGCACTTAAAGCTCTGTACTGTTGAGAGTGGTTCACACTGTTCACAGCACCTGTAACCGCTGCACTCAAAGCTCTGAACTGTTGAGAGTGGTTCACACTGTTCACAGCACCTGTAACCGCTGCACTCAAAGCTCTGAATCATTGAGAGTGGTTCACACTGTTCATGGCACCTGTATCCACTGCACTCAAAGCTCTGAACCATTAAGAGGGTTCACACTGTTCGCAGCACCTGTAACCACTGCACTCAAAGCTCTGAACTGTTGAGAGTGGTTCACACTGTTCACGGCACCTGTAACCACTGCACTCAAAGCTCTGAACCGTTAAGAGTGGTTCACACTAGGAGGTATCCAACATGGCCAATTAGGAGCAGCTCAGGATTGCAGCTCCCAGTGAAAGTGCGGAGGGTGAGTGGATGCTGCATTTCCAGATGGATTTTTATTGCCCACAGACCAGGAGATTCCCAGGCAGAGGAGACCCACGGGCCACCAGCCCGGCCGGTTTGGCCAGCGCAGCTGTTCTCGCCAGTGCCTCTGTTTTGGCAGGCGCAGCTGTTTTGCCCGTGCCGTGGCGTGGCGGTTCCCCCATACAAAATACATGGGTCCAGGTGCTGTTTTAGCTGGCAATTGGAGCTCCAGGAAAGCAGAGTCACCCATTCATCTGATTAAAAAGGGGACTGAAACAGGGGAGCCAGGCCAGGAGATTCCTGGGCAAAAAAGCACCAGAAATCTCAACGCCTGCTGTTTCAGCTGGAGCAGTGGGTTGCCACACGGGAAATTACACAGATCCCGGCACCTTTTCAACAGGCAACTGGAACACCTGGGGAGACAGTCAACCGTTCAACTTAAAAAAAGGCTCTGAGGCAGGGAGCCAGGTGATCAGGCTCTGCTGATCCCACCCCCCACAAAAAACAGCAATCAGAAACACTCTGGATTGAGAGTTTCACAGCAAGCACAGCTGAACCCGGGACGGTCCAGCTTTGTGCGGGGAGGGGGTGTCCACCATTACCGAGGCAGCCCACCATTACGGAGAGAGGCCGCCATTACAGAGGTGGGCCACCATTACAGAGGTGGGCTGCCATTGCCGAGGCAGTTCTAACTACACCCGTATAAACAGGACCGCAGGGAAATTCACACAGCAGCTGGGCAGAGCCCACAGCAGCTCAGCAAAGCCTCTGCAGGCAGACAGTGCCGAGGCTGCCTCCTCGCTGGGCAGGGCAGCCCTGAGAAAAAGGCAGCAGCACAACGGAAACTCATAAATAAAGCCCTAACTCCCTGGGAGAGACCACCTGGGAAAAAAAGGGGTTTATGAGTTCTGCTGCAGCAGACTTAAACACACCTGCCCAGCAGCTCTGAATGAACCACAGAGGTCACAGCTCAGCACTTGAGCTCCTATAAAGGACAGACTATCTCTTCAAGCAGCTCCCTGACCCCCAAATAGCCAATGAGTCACCTCATAAAGGAGAGCCCAGACTGACATCTGGCGGGTATCCTTCTGGGGCAAAGATAGCAGAAGAAGAAACTGGCAGAAACCCTTACTGTTCTGCAGCTACTGCAGGTGATCCCCAGGCAAGCAGGGCTGGGAGTGGACCTCAGCAGTCCTACAGCAGAGGGGCCAGACTGTTAGAAGGAAAACTAAGAAACAGAAAAAAATAACTTCATCAACAAACTGAACATCCACTCAGAGACCCAATCTGAAAGTCAACAACTACAAAGATGGCAGGTGGATAAATCCACAAAGATGGGAAGAAACCAGTGCAAAACGGAGGAAAACACCCGAAACCAGAATGCCTCTCTTCCTACAAGGGATCACAACTCCTCACCAGCAAGGGAACGAGGCTGGATGGAGAATGAGTGTGATGAATTGACAGAATCAGGCTTCAGAAGGTGGGTAAGAAGAAACTTCTGTGAGCTAAAAGAACATGTTCTAACCCAATGCAAAGAAACCAAGAACATTGAAAAAGGATTTGACGAAATGCTAATGAGAATAACCAACTTAGAGAGGAATATACGTGAATTGATGGAGCTTAAAAACACAACATGAGAACTTCGTGAAGCGTACACAAGTTTCGACAGCCGAACTGACCAAGCAGAAGAAAGGATATCAGAGGTCGAAGATCAACTCAATGAAATACAATGAGAAGGCAAGAGTAGAGAAAAAAGGGTAAAAAGGAATGAACAAAGTCTCCAAGAAATATGGGACTATGTGAAAAGACCTAATCTACGTTTGATAGGTGTACCTGAATGTGATGAAGAGAATGAATCCAAGCTGGAAAATACTCTTCAGGATATTATCCAGGAGAACTTCCCCAACCTAGCAAGGCAGACCAATATTCAAGTCCAGGAAATACAGAAAACACCACAAAGATATTCCTCAAGAAGACCAACCCCAAGGCACATAATCGTCAGATTCACCAGGGTTGAAATGAAGGAGAAAATGCTAAGGGCAGCCAGAGAGAAAGGTCAGCTTACTCACAAAGGGAAGCCCATCAGACTCACAGCAGATCTCTCAGCAGAAACCCTACAAGCCAGAAGAGAGTGGGGGCCAATATTCAACATCCTTAAAGAAAAGAACTTTCAACCCAGAATTTCATATCCAGCTAAACTAAGCTTCATAAGTGAAGGAAAAATAAAATCCTTTATGAACAAGCAAGTACTCAGAGATTTCATCACCACCAGGCCTGCTTTACAAGAGCTCCTGAAAGAGGCACTAAACATAGAAAGGAACAACCAGTACCAGCCACTCCAAAAACATACCAAATAGTAAAGAGCATCAACACAATGAAGAAACTGCATCAACTAACGGGCAAAACAGCCAGCTAGCATCAAAATGGCAGGATCAAATTCACACATAACAATATTAACCCTAAATGTAAATGGGCTAAATGCCCCAATCAGAAGACATAGACTAGCAAACTGGATAAAAAGCCAAAACCCATCGATGTGCTGTATCCAGGAAACCCATCTCACATGCAAAAATACAAAAAGGCTCAAAATAAAGGGATGGAGGATGATTTACCAAGCAAATGGAGAGCAAAAAAAAAAAAAAAAAAAAAGCAGGAGTTGCAGTTCTCATCTCTGATAAAATAAACTTTAAACTTACAAAGATCAAAACAGACAAAGAAGGACATTACATAACGGTAAAAGGATCAATGCAACAAGAAGAGCTAATGATCCTAAATATATATGCACCCAATACAGGAGCACCCAGATACATAAGTCAAGTTCTTAATGACTTACAAAGAGACTTAGACTCCCACACAATAATAGTGGGAGACTCTAACACCCCATTGTCAATATTAGACAGATCAACGAGACAGAAAATTAACAAGGATATCCAGGACTTGAACTCAGACCTGGACCAAGCAAACCTAATAGACATTTATAGAACTCTCCACCCCAAATCCACAGAGTATACATTCTTCTCAGCACCACATCGCACCTACTCTAAAATTGACCATGTAATTGGAAGTAAATCACTCCTCAGCAAATGCAAAAGAATGGAAATCATAAAAACAGTCTCTCAGACCACAGTGCAATCAAGTTAGAACTCAGAATTCAGAAACTAACTCAGAATTCAGAAACTAACTCAGAACCGCACAGCTTCATGGAAACTGAACAACTGGCTCTTGAATGTTGACTGGATAAACAATGAAATGAAGGCAGAAATAAAGATGTTCTTCAAAACCAATGAGAACGAAGACACAACATAACAGAATCTCTGGGACACATTTAAAGCAGTCTCTAGAGGAAAATATGTAGCAATAAATGCCCATATGAAAAGCAAGGAGAGATCTAAAATTGACACCCTATCATCAAAATTGAAAGAGCTAGAGGAGCAAGATCAAAAAAACTCAAAAGCTAGCAGAAGACAAGAAATAACTAAGATCAGAGCAGAACTGAAGGAGATAGAGACACCAAAAACCCTTCAAAAAAATCAATAAATCCAGGAGCTGGTTTTTGAAAAGATCAACAAAATAGACAGACCACTAGCCAGATTAATAAAGAAGAAAAGAGAGAATCAAATAGATGCAATAAAAAAGATAAAGGGGATATCACCACAGATTCCACAGAAATTCAAACCATCATCAGAGATTATTACAAACAACTCTATGCACATAAACTAGTAAACCTGGAAGAAATGGATAAATTCCTGGACACTTGCACGCTCCCTAGCCTAAACCAGGAAGAAGTCAAAACCCTGAATAGACCAATGACAAGGGCTGAAGTTGAGGCAGCAATTAAGAGCCTACCACCCAAAAAAGCCCAGGTCCAGATGGGTTCACAGCCAAATTCTACCAGACATACAAAGAGGAGCTGGTACCATTCCTTCTGAAACTATTCCAAACAATCCAAAAACAGGGAATCCTTCCCAAATCATTTTATGAGACCAATATCATCCTGATACCAAAACCCGGCAGAGACTCAGCAAAAAAGAAAACTTCAGGCCAATATCCATGATGAACATAGATGCAAAAATCTTCAATAAAATACCGGCAGACCGATTGCAACAGCACATCAGAAAGCTTATCCACCATGATCAAGCAGGCTTCATCCCAGGGATGCAAGGCTGGTTCAACATACGCAAGTCTGTAAACGTAATCCACCACATAAATAGGACCAAAGACAAAAACCACATGATTATCTCAAGAGATGCAGAGAAGGCCTTCGACAAAATTCAACAGCCCTGTATGCTAAAAACTCCCAATAAACTCGGTATCGAAAGAATGTATCTCAAAATAATAAAAGCTATTTATGACAAACCCACAGCCAATATCATACGGAATGGGCAAAAACTGGAAGCATTCCGTTGAAATCTGGCACTAGACAAGAATGCCCTCTCTCATCACTCCTATTCAATATAGTATTGGAAGTTCTAGCCACAGCAATCAGGCAAGAAAAAGAAATAAAGGGTATTCAAATAGGAAAGGAGGAAGTCAAATTGTCTCTATTTGTAGACGACATGGTTGTATATTTAGAAGATCCCATCGTCTCAGCCCAAAATCTCCTGAAACTGATAAGCAATTTTAGCAAAGTCCCAGGATACGGAATCAATGTGCAGAAATCACAAGCATTCCTATACACCAATAACAGACTTAAAGAGAGCCAAATCAAGAATCAACTGCCATTCACAATTGCTACCAAGAGAATAAAATACCTAGGAATACAACTAACAAAGGATGTAAAGGATCTCTTCAAGGAGAACTACAAACCACTGCTCAACAAAATAAGAGAGGACACAAACAGATGGAAAAAGATTTCATGCTCATGGTTAGGAAGAATCAATATTGTGAAAATGGTCATACTGCCCTAAGTAATTTATAGATCCAATGCTATCCCCCATCAAGCTACCTACGACCCTCTTCACAGAACTGGAGAAAACCACCTTAAACTTCATATGGAACCAAAAAAGAGCCCACATAGCCAAGTCAATTCTAAGCAAAAAGAACAAAGCTGGAGGCATCACGCTACCTGACTTTAAGGCTACAGTAATCAAAACAGCATGGTACTGGTACCAAAACAGACATATAGACCAATGGAACAGAACAGAGTCCTCATAGGCAACATCACACATCTGCAACCATCTGATCTTTGACAAACCTGACAAAAACAAGCAATGGGGAAAGGATTCCCCTGTTTAATAAATGGTGTTGGGAAAACTGGCTAGCCATGTGCAGAAAGCAGAAACTGGACTCCTTCCTGACACCTTACACTAAAATTAACTCCAGATGGATTAAAAACTTAAACATAAGACCTAACACCATAAAAACACTAGAAGAAAACCTAGGCAAAACCATTCTGGACATAGGCATAGGCAAGGACTTCATGACCAAAACACCAAAAGCATTGGCAACAAAAGCCAAAATAGACAAATGGGACCTAATTAAACTCCAGAGCTTCTGTACAGCAAAAGAAAAAATCATTCAAGTGAACTGACAACCAACAGAACTGGAAAAATTTTTGCAATCTACCCATCTGACAAAGGGCTGATATCCAGAATCTACAAAAAACTAAAACAAATTTACAAGAAACAAACCCATTCAAAAGTGGGCAAAGGATATGAACAGACACTTTTCAAAAGAAGACATATATGAAGCCTAAAAACATATGAAAAAATACTCATCACTGGTCATTAGAGAAATGCAAATCAAAACTACACTGAGATACCATCTCATGTCAGTTAGAATGGCGATCATTAAAAAATCTGGAGACAACAGATGCTGGAGAGGATGTGGAGAATTAGGAACACTTTTACACTGTTGGTGGGAGTGTAAATTAGTTCAACCATTGTGGAAGACAGTGTGGCGATTCCTCAAGGACCTAGAAATAGAAATTCCATTTGACCCAGCAATCCCATTACTGGGTATATATCCAAAGGATTATAAATCATTCTATTATAAAGACGCATGCACATGTGTGTTCATTGCAGCACTGTTTACAATAGCAAAGACCTGGAACCAACGCAAATGCCCATTGATGATAGACTGGACATGGAAAATGTGGCACATATACATCATGGAATACTATGCAGCCATCAAAAATGATGGGTTCATATGCTTTGTAGGGACATGGATGAACCTGGAAACCATCATTCTCAGCAAACTGACACAAGAACAGAAAATCAAACACCGCATGTTCTCACTCATAGGTGGGTGTTGAACAATGAGAACATATGGACACAGGGAAGGGAGCATCACACACTGGGGTCTGTTGCGGGGGACTAGGGGAGGGACTCCAGGGGACAGGGAGTTGGGGAGGGGATAACATGGGGAGAAATGCCAGATATAGATGATGGCGGTGGAGGCAGCAAACCACATTGCCATGTATGTACCTATGCAACAATCCTGCATGCTCTTCACATGTACCCCAGAACCTAAACTGCAATAATATATATATGTATATATAAAACTGGAAAAAAAGAAAGAAATAATATTGTTAAAATGACTATACTGCCCCAAGCAATCTACCTATTCCATGCAATTCCTATCAAACAGCAATGACATTGTTTCATGAAATAGAAAAAAAAAAAAAATCCTAAAATTTATATGGAGCCACAAAACACCCCAAATAGCCAAACGAGTCTTAAGCAAAAAGAACAAAGCTCGCTCCATCACACTACCTGACTTCAAACTACACTACAAAACTATAGTAACCAAAACAGCATGGTACAGGTATAATAACAGACAGACCAATGGAATACAATAGAAAATCCAGAAATAAATCCATATATTTACAACCAACTGATTTTTGACAAAAGCACCAAGAACATACACTGGGAAAGTCAGTCACTTCAATAAATGGGGCTGTGAAAACGGAATATCTACATGCAGAAGAATGAAACTAGGCCCCTATCTCTCACTATATACAAAGATGAACTCAAAATTGATTAAAGACTTAAATGTAAGACCCAACACTGTACAACTACTAGAAGACAACATAGGGAAAATGTTTCAGCACCTTACTCTGGGCAAAGATTTTATGGATAAGACCTCAAAAGCAGAGCCAACAAAAGAAGAAATAGACAAATTGGATTACGTCAAACTAAAAAGCTTCTGCACAGCAAAGAAAACCATCAACAAAGTGAACAGAAAACCTGCAGAATAGGAGAATATCTTTGCAAACTATTCACTTGGTAAGATTTTAATATCCAAAATATACAAGGAATTCAATTCAAAAACAACAACAAAAAATACTCAGTAAAAAATGGGCAAAGGATCTGAATAAACATTTCTCAAAAAAAAAACACATATGAATGGCCAACAAGTGTATGAGAAAATGCCCAGCATCACTAATTATCAGGGAAATTCAAATCAAAACCAAAATGAGACCTCATGCCACTCCAGCTAATATGAGTATTATCAAGACGACTAAAAATAAAAAATGTTGTCAAAGATATGGAGAAGGGTAATTTTTATATACTGTTATTAGTGGGAATGTAAATTAGTATGGCCATTATGAAATGTGGTATGGAAGTTCTCAAAAAAGCTAAAAATAGAACACTACCAAATGATCCAGCAATCCCACTACTGGGTATGTATGCAAAAGAAAGAAAATTAGTATGTCCAAGAGCCATCTGCACTCCTATCACTATTTATATTACTCAGGATGTAGAATCAACCTAAGTGGCCAGCAGCAGATAAAGAAAATATGGTGTATATATACACAATGGAATACTATTCAGTCATTAAAAAGTCTTCAGTCTTGTCATTCGCGGCAACATGGGTAAGCCTGAAGGATATTTTGTTAAGTAAGTCAGGCACAGAAAAATAAATACCACATATTCTCGCTCATGTGTGGAAGCTTAAAAAGTTGCCAGTATAGAAGTATAGAGTAGAATATTGGCCACTAGAGGCTGAGAAGGGGACGAAGTGGGGTTATAGAGGTTAGTTAATGGATAAAATATTACAGGATAGGAGGAATAAGTTCTAGTGTTCTATAGCACGTAGGATGACCCTGGTAAACAATTTATTGCATTTTTCAGATAACTAGAAGAGAGAATTTTGAATGTCCTCAATACTAAGAAATGATAAGTTTGAGGTGATAGAAATGCTAATTTTCCTGATCTGATCATTGTACATTGTGTATATGTATCAAAATATCACCCTGTGCCCATTAACTCTGTATGATTATTACGCATCAATTTAAAAAACAATTTAAAAATAACTGATATAAATGAATGCGTGAACAATGAGTGAGGTTCTTAAGCAGTCTTTGGTCCCCTTACCCATGCTTGGGAAGTCCTTTTAAAGCCTCAGGTATGACTTAATTCTCAGATATAGATAAACTAAACTATGGTAGCAAAGCAAATAGAAAGTCTGTTTTACGTTTGGGTCAAGTAAGAAAAAAAAGACATACAAATACAAAAATTAAGAAGAAAGCAAGGTTAGAAGACAGACTGATGTGAACACTTGCTCAGGAAAATGAGTAAAAAAATTTTATTCAAAATTTGAAGTTTGCTTTAGCAAAGAAGGGGACTGAGATGTTTGGGTCTTATTATTGGCATGAGAGGACAGACTATCATTTAAAACAGACCTACAGGGTTTAAGTACGTACAATAAATTAGTGGCTTAACAGTAAAGACAGAACTTTCAACGATTTTAAATTATACCTCCTTAGGGTCACTTGGGATTAACAAAGAGGAAAATCTTCCTAGCAGATTACTGAGAACAACTTCCTAGTTCAACTATATATCCCCCCACATCTCTTTACTTATTCAGAAATTATGTAATATTACATTTAAACAAAAAATTCCACATGGAGAAAAAGAGAACTGAAATAATATTGAAATATTAATGTCGATATATCCATTGGATAACATTATGTAAGACTCCCAAGTACTACTGTCATAGAAGGAAGGGATTTTTCCTTTTACCAATGACTCTTTCCAGGGCTCCCTTCATGTCTCTGTTCCTCAGGCTGTAGATGAAGGGGTTCAGCATGGGGGCCACCACAGTGTACATCACAGCCATGACAGTCTCCTTTAGAGTAGAATTATTAGCTGATGGGCATAAGTAGAGACCAATAACAGTCCCATAGAACAGTGACACCACAGAGAGGTGGGAGCCACAAGTAGAGAAGGCCTTGCAGATACCCTTAGAAGAAGGGACCTTGAGGATGGAGAAGACAATTCGTGCATAGGACCCAATGATAAGTAGAAATGGGATGACAAGAATGAGGCCTCCCGTGATAAATATCACCAATTCATTAACTCGAGTGTCAGAGCAGGCCAGCTTCAGCAGAGCAGACATGTCACAGAAAAAGTGGAGGATCACATTGTCTGCACAAAAACACAACCTGGCCATGAGTAAGGTGTGCAACATGGCGTGGAAGGTGGTCAGCACCCAGGACAGCGCCACCAGGGCGAGACAGAGCGTGGGGCTCATGATGGTGGCGTAGTGTAGGGGGAAGCAGATGGCCACGTAGCGGTCATAGGCCATGGCCACAAGGAGGAAGCTCTCTAGATCCGAAAAAAACAGGAAGAAGTACATCTGGGTCAGGCAGCCCGCATAGGGGATGGATGGGTCTTGGCTCTGTATGTTCTGTAACAACTTTGGAATGGTCACGGAAGAGAAGCAGAGGTCAGAGAAGGACAGGCTGCCGAGAAACAAATACATGGGTGTGTGGAGATGGGAGTCCAGTCGAATGAGGATGATGATGAGGAGGTTCCCCAGGAGGGTGGTAAGATACATGGCCAAAAACAGGGCATAGAACAGGTTTTGCTGCTCTGGCTGGATGGGCAGGCCCAGAAGGAGGAACTCTGAGATGCTGGTTTGATTTCGTCCCGTCATGCTGCCTCCAGTATCTTCAAGAGGATATAATAGAGTCCCCTAAAAACCTGAATAAAAATAAATGTATTCTATAATACAGGGTCACTAGGTGTTCTTCAGTCATTGGTTTCACCATCATTATCCCTAACAACCATCTCTACAATCAGAAATGTGCCACGTCACAAAAAGCACGCTACTTTTCACGCTGATTGATCTCACCTTTCCTAACATGTAACACGACTGACTCCTTTCCTTCTAAAACACTCTGATCTATTAGCCTCTGTGTGATCACACTAGGCGCCTCACACATACGATCATTCCTTCTTAACAACTGTAACTGGTTTCTTCTCTAACAGCATCTTATATGTCGGTGTTTTCTGGGGGATTTTTCCTAAACTCTTCTAATTTTACAGACCGAGCCCTGAAAGAGTTCACCTGTCCCCGTGGCACTGATTACCATCTACACCTCATGGGTAAACCTACCACCATTAGTATTTTGTAACCAGTTGCTTCCTGATGATCTCCCCCATGGATGACTATTCTCAGCCTTAACAGATCCCAAAGGCAACTCATGGTCTCACCCTGCCACCCTCCCAATGCACGCACTCCTCCAGTCTCTCAGATCTCAGTAGAAGGAATCCAGGCTCCAGTCAGAAACCTGGGAGTTTTCTTTCATTCATTTATTTCTCTCAAGACCAGGATCTTATCCTAGCAAGTCATATAGAGTCTGTACTTCATTCTCTTTCTAATCCACCCCACGCTTATCCCAGCTGCCACAATCTAGAACAGGCTGACCTTCTCCCTTATCTGGACTTCATCTCCCTGCTCCTGTGCTCACTAGCCTTCAATCCATTCACACTGGGGAATTCTAAGATAAAAATCTGATCATCACTCTCCTGCTCAGAGTCCTTATGGATTCTCATTATTCTTAAGATATAGGCAAAATTCCTTTCAAGGACACAAATGATACTTCATTGTCTGACCCATGCCTCCCTCCACAGCCTCATCTGGTCCCACAGACTCTTGCGTCAGCACTCTCCAGAAATGCTGGCCTTGTACGTCACGATTTCTTACCTCCAGATGTTCACACTTGCTGCCCTTTTGTGTAACATCTCTTCCCTCTGTCCCCTCTTGCTTGGCACACCCCTGCTTCATGTACTTTACATGTCACTGGCTCAGCTAAATCTTCCTTTGCCTCCCCAGGTGAGACCTGCTTCTGTGTTTCCACAGCAACCGGTACTCACCCAGCAGCATTCTGTGCCCTTGATTGCTTGTTTATAGCTCAGTTTCCTACCAAACCGTAAACTCCATACAGGTAGGGCCGTGACTGCCTTTGTGACTGCAGCAAGGCCAGCACCTGGGATGGTGCCTGGATATGGCCAATGTTTCACTAATATTTGTTGGCTGTCCTTCAGGCTGAGACATACATTCCTCCAACTTTAAAGCAGCCAACTCCCATTGTAGTTAAACTCCTATTAAATCCTCCCAGAATAAGAATTCACTAGCCTTAACCATTTGGTGCTAGTTTTGACACTTTATTACAAAATTCTGAGATAAACTTCAGACCTATGGAAAATGTTAGACCATCCAACCACATACTCTTTATTTTAAAAAGACAGCCCAGGCTGGGCACAGTGGCTCACACCTGTAATCCCAGCACTTTGGGAGACCAAGGCGGGTGGATCATGAGGTCAGGAGTTCAAAACCAGGCTGACCAACATGGTGAAACCCCGCCTCTACTAAAAATACAAACAAAAAAAAAAAATTAGCCAGGCATGGTGGTGCACACCTATAATCCCAGCTACTCAGGAGGCTGAGGCAGGAGAATCACTTGAATCCACGAGGCAGAGGTTGCAGTGAGCCGAGATCATGCCACTGTACTCCAGCCTGGGCGACAGAGAGACTCCGTCTCAAAAAAAAAAAAAAAAAAAAAGACAACCCATTACGCATGTTTACACTGTCATTTTGGTTTTGGTGTCGATGTCTGCGTGGTTGTTATGTTGACATGAAGAAATGTATCTGAATGTTTGTGTGATTTGGAGAGAAAGGGAATGAATATACCTACCCTTGTGACCTCACTGCACATCCTCTCCAGATAGCCATACCTCAAAACGCCTCTGAGCTAAGCAAGTTGAAGGGTGTTAAGGTATATGAGAAGTTCCTCCTGAAAGGGATGTAGCTGAGTCTAATTGCTGGGATTTTCACCCTGCTGATGCTTAATCTAGCCACATTAATAGCTTTTCACATGTGGACATAATGTGCTAGCACTGTACTAGGGAAATGGCATCAAGTGAAGTTTCCTCAGAAGTCTGCCTCCTCGGGAAATGAGTGGGACCCATATCTAGGGTCAAGGATCTTATTAGAAATTTCAAACCAGAGAGACATCACTTGCAAATACTGCCGCTGATTGGGAATATGAATTTCAGCGGCTCCCTCAGTAATGCCTCTCATCATCTTCACCTGATAAATCTAGAGTTTTCAGTCTGGACTGCATAGAAGAATCACAAAGGTCGCTGCTTCTAAAACTTTAATTTACATACAAACCACCTGGTGGTCTTGTTAAATACTGATTTTGATTCAATGGGCCTGGTGTAAGGCCTAATTTACATTTTGAAAGTTAAAATTTTACATTTGGGGATGCCAATTCTGCTGCTCTGTGGACCACACTGAGTAGTAAGGACATATAATACATTTTAAAAATACAGATTACAGCACCATCCCCCGATAAATGTAATCAGAATCTCAGGGGGGGGCCTTAAGTAAGCTCCTTAAGTAATTCAAATATACAGCCCAGGGACTGAAATCTCCGTATTAAATGCCCATCTCATAGATATGTCATTATGTTGAAATGATACAATCATGTGAGAGAGTACATCGTGCAGTACTAATGGACACTATCATCAATGAAAAGATACTAAGTTGTGAACATTCATTCAAAGAATTTCTGGAACGTAGAAAAGTCTTGAAAGGCAGAGAGGTGAAAGGCAGAAAAGGAAAGTTATCATATCTGAAAAACTGTCCTATAGAACATCATACAACCGGGAAATGAAGACCCTCAGGTTGTAGGGACACTAGGGTACCAGCTTATTTACCCTCCTGCCCAACTTACTGCGTCTGAGGTTAACTCCAGGGTCCTGATCCAAAATCCTCCTCCCCTTTATTCGCTGTGGGCATGTGAAGTAATTGCCTTTATAGTCATCACCTGCGTCTACAGCCAAGCTTCTTACTTCTCCCTTCCTACCTATCCCTGGCCCTAGGAGACTGTGCATCCCAGAGGAGTCTAGATCCTGGAAGAACTCATTACGAACAAAGCAAACACACAGGGCCCCTCTAGAACAAATTATCCTGAGTCCTGCAACAGTGACTGATTAGTTGCTGATCACATCTTACTATACTTTGGGGGATCACGAGAATGGAGAGAAGCTCAGGGATGGGTGCTTAATCATTGCGTGCTTAGGGAATGGAGAGTACACCTGTGAGGCTGAGAAGTGAAGAAAAATGGTTGGAGAAGTTGTAAAAGTAAGCAGGGACCCGTCCGTAAATGTCCTAAAATATCTTAAGGGTGTTAAGAGTTTAAGCTTTATCCTGTAAACAAGCCATCAGTGGCCTCTGAATAGAGGACAACTGCGGAAGGACATATGTTTTGGAAGTATTTCCAGGTGGCAGAATCTCTCACTATAATCCAAATAGGCCCCAGGAGAGAGAAAAACTGTAACCAACGAGGATCAGAGTTTCAAGACCCAACCATATACAGATACAGAGAAAGGACAGGAGTAAGAGAAAAGATGAACTGTCTCCGATCACATTCGGTTCTTCCTCGGGCCAATACGGAAAAGCAAATCCTGGTCTGCAGCCCTCTGAGTTACTTCTAGCTCCTGACCTCTCTAGGAAAACCTTAGGAACCAGACACCATCATTACCTCAACCACTCTCCACCTGTCGTTACCTCCTGGTACTAGCTTTTCCTTACCCTGCAATTGATCACAAGAGCACAACTGACGTTTACAACTCCTTCTTCCACACCTAGTCCATGTTCCCTTTTTCTTAACTGCAGCTAGATTCACCCTTCCTTCCTTGTGAGCCTGCATCCTCAGTGTTATTGCTTTTCTTGGGTTGCTAGAACAGTGTTTCATTAACTTTTACTGACATCCAAAAAAATCCTCCGCATATCAGATATGGTCTTCCCCTTCCTCAGTATGCAGAGAAACACAATGGGATTGAAGTACTACAGACAGTAGAGTAAACCCCTTTCTGCCTGTCGATTCGGAAACATTAAAGAACCAAAATTGCCAAATGGCAGTCTCAACTTTCAGAATGGAACCAAGGAAGCACTTCTGGTAAAAGCCTTCCTTTCTTTAGAATCGTACCAGACACTTCCCGTGGACACCTTCAGATTCTCTCAGCCATCTTCTCTCATTCCAGCCACAGCCGCAGTATCCAATTCTGCGCAGACTTCGACCAGCTTCACATAGATTCAGTCTGACAGTATTACCTCAAGCCTATTCCATCTGCTTCTTGCGTCCTGCCATATGGTTTCTCTGATTCCATGGAGTGGAATATCATGGAAAACCAGCCCAATACTCAAACATACCCAACCAGAAAGTGGAAGCGAGTTGTTGCTGTGTTGGTCACCCCTTAAGCACAGGTGCTGGGAGCTTATGTCTTAGTTCCTCCTAGTGGCTGTCAACTCATTAAGCCATCCTAGTAACTGGTCTTCCTCCTTCCCTACTTAACACCCCCTCTATTGCTTACTTCTTCTCATGAAGTAAAATTCTCAAATAAACTACTTACAAATAAGACTTTTTCTCTGTCTCTACTTTTTGGGTAACTAAAGCTATGACAGAAAGTAAGATCTGTACATCAGCAGAACCCAGAATTGTGGGGTAGGAAGCAAGAGTCCTGTGGGTACCTTAGTTGGTCTAATGAGGAGGAAAGTCAGCCCTGCTACCACTCCTTGATTTCCAGACTCATGAATCATGGCTATGGGAGATACAGGATGATATATGGGCTCCTGGTTCAAAGCACATCAACCTTTCTGGTACCCCTAATTTTTGTTACTTTGTGAACTGCTTTGTCTCTAGCATTTGCAACAATGCCTGGCACAAAGCAGATTTTCATTAAATATTTGAATTAAATGAACCACACAGACTAGCAGTTCTGGGACAATGCTTAGGAACAGTACTGACCGTGGGCACACTTGTCTTTTTCCTGATAGTGCAAATACCTCTAGTATTTCCCCCTTAAGCCTGATGCTGGCTTTTAAGCTAACTCAGATGTATTATTATCCCATATTAAATAAGCATGATCCATTCCTGTTACAGTGAGCACTGTTATCTAGGATGGTTGTGAAATTTTAGCAAATATATCATTTTAATAAAAACATTAAAATTATACTTCAAAAACTCCACATTTAAAAGGATTCAAATACTTTAATTCAACAAGTGAAATACAGGAAAACAGTAGCTATAAAACTATGGAGATGGTAAATTAAGCAATAACAGAAAAGTGCTATAGTTTATGCTATTTAAACTTCCTTTTATCACTACTTAAGTTTCATTCATTACATTAACATAATACTGCATCTCAACATCTGCAATTTTGACAAATGCCTGGAAAGTTTTTTGTTCAGAAACAGATGCCGGCCTGACAGAAACACATTTGAAAATGTTCTTTGTCTGGTCATAGCTGCCAACACATCTATGAACTCGGCCTCTAATCAGTCTTGGAAGTTCACGGTCCTGTTTTTCAAAAAATAAATATCAAAAGAATTAATTATTACTTCCTCTGAATTTCAATTTTTTAAAATATTGATACAATCAACTAAACATGTATCACCTCAAAATGCTATAATTCTTTCACGTGAGTCAGGGCCCCACTGTTGACAAGACTACCATAGTTATTCACATGTTGGTGCCTGGTAGCAGAGGAGAGACCCTCACTTGGTAGGGCTTTTACAAGCCAGCAAGTTGTTGCTTCTTCAAAGACTGAATAATTCCCAGTGTAATGACACATGAATTACCCACTCTTTTATCGAATTCCCAGAGTTCCACTTTCAGTAGGCAGCAGACTGGGTGATTCAAAACAGCTCATCGGATGAAAGCAATTAGAATAACTGGATGAAATGTTTTGTTAAAAAATCTCCTGGCCGGGCACGGTGGCTCACGCCTGTAATCCCAGCACTTTGGGAGGCCAAGGTGGGTGGATCACGAGGTCAAGAGATCAAGACCATCCTGGCCAACATGGTGAAACCCGTCTCTACTAAAAATACAAAAATTAGCTGGGTGTGGTGGTGCCTACCTGTAATCCCAGCTACAAGGGAAGGCTGAGACAGAAGAATCGCTTGAACCCAGGAGGTGGAGGTTGCAGTGAGCCGAGATTGCGTCACTGCACTCCAGCCTGGCAACAGAGTAAGACTCTGTCTCAAAAAAAAAAAAAAAAAAAATCTCCTTGTGGCCAGGCATGGTGGCTCACACCTGTAATCCCAGCACTTTGGAAGGCCAAGGTGGGTGGATCATGAGGTCAGGAGATCGAGACCATCCTGGCCAACATGGTGAAACCTCATCTCTACTAAAAATACAAAAATTAACTGGGTGTGGTGGTGCCCACCTGTAATCCCAGCTACTCGGGAGGCTGAGGCAGGAGAATCACTTAAACCTGGGAGGTGGAGGTTGCAGTGAGGCAAGATTGTGCCACTGCACTCCAGCCTGGCAACAGAGCAAGACTCCATCTCAAAAAAAAAAAAAAAAAAAAATCCTCATAAGCATCAGAGAGATATCAAAACTGTGAGGAATTACAGAGACCCCCTCCCCCATCTAGAAGAGTATGGGAGTCTCAGATGAAACCTGATTTGGGGGGTGCTTTCTCCCTGAGATATCTGCAAATTACAGAAAGGCAGCTGAGATTCTAAGAAGCTGAGCAGAGCTTTCACAGACTTGTATAGGTGGGAAACAAGTGTGAGGCCCCCAAAGAAAAGAGATCCTAGTAACCACGCCAACTCTGACCCAAGGCTTACGGTTGGTACTCAAAAGTGCTATGTCTTTAGAGACAAGTAAATCAGACAAAGACTAGCAATCTCCAAATCCTCTCAATTATGAATAAAATTAAAGCATTCTGAATTGCTTTCATTAAATAGTCACAAAAAGCACTAATTATAAGGGAAAAGACTGATGATTGATAAAAGGACTGTATTAAAATGAAAAACTTCTGTTTATCAAAAGCCATCATTAAGTGTGAAAAAGCGAACTATGTATATGAGAAAATATTTGCAATGCACATTATGGACAGAAAACTTATTCCCAGAATAGTTAAAAAAAATTCCTAGAATCAGTAAGAAAAAGACAAATAACTCAACAGAAAAAAACAGCAAGATGCCCAAACAGACTTTACAAAAGAAGATATCCAAATAGCGTATGAAAAGGTATTCAATCTCATTACTCCCCAGAGAATTGTAAAGAAATAACACTAAACTTACTCACCAGAATGATTATAATAAAAAAGGCTGACAATACTAAGCGTTGGTAAGAATACAGAGAAACCACAGCTCTCTTACATTGCCTATGAGTACTTAAATTGACACAATCCTTTGAAAAATTCTTTGGCAATAACTACGGTATTTGAATAGACACATGATCTATGACCCAGCAATTTTACTTCTCGGTATATATCAAACAAAAATACATGCAAATGCATAAAAGACATAGATAAGAATGTTCATAGAACATTATGCATAACAGCAAAAATCCAGAAACCCAAATCCCCACCAACAGTGAAATAGAAAACTGTGGTATATTCATGCAACACAATATTATACATAGCAATATAAATGAGTGAACTATAGCTACACACAACAACATGGATGAATTTTACACTTTGTCAAGTAAAGGAAATCAAATATTTTAAAAGACATACTGTATGATACTATTTCTATAAAGTTAAAAAACAGAATTAATTGATGACATTAAAAGTCAGGCTAGGGGTTACTTGTAGGTAGAAGACAAGCGGTAGTGACTAGGAAGAGGCACGGAGGCGTTTGGGGGTGATGGTAATGTCCTATTTCTTAACCTGGGTAGCATTCACTTTGTGATACTTCCTAGAACTGTACAGTTATGATTTTCATACTTTTCTGTATATGTTATACTTCAATAACAAAGTTTTTTAAAAAAACATCAGACTAGATAAAAATAATACGCATTCAAAATATTATAGGAATTGACATGACAATTATTTCTTGATCATCTACTATGTGTCGTGCACTGTGTATTCATGTCTCATCATTTAATCTCCGTAACAACCTTTTAAAGTAGGAATTTGTTTCCCCATTTTATAGATTTTTTTTTTAACCTGCAATTCAAGTAATTTAAGCAGCTTACTTAAGGTCATAAAATTAATAAACGCTGGAGTAAATGCTAGAATCCAAGTCTGATTTCAGAATTGAGGACTATTTCAGAATTAAGGTCAAACTTTTACAAAGTATGTAGCTCTATACAGCCTCAGTGTATGTAGGTCTATAGCCTCCTTTGCAGTTTCCAGACTTCGGTGTCACCAAGCCAACTACTTTCAGTTCCCTAAACAAGTGAAGCTCTCTCTTAGCTTCAGGTCTGCATATGCTGCTCCTCACGTTGGACTACATCCTTCTTCCCCTCCCCCAACACATTTGGCTGAGTTGATTCTTATTAGTCCTTAAAGATCTAGGATAAGTTACCACCTTCTTTAAAAATCTTTCCCTGATCTGCCCCATCTTTCTTACCTACTTCTTCAGCACCCTGCACATACCTAGCTCCACCACGCCATTCACCATACCACAGTATAACATTTCTGTACCGTTCTACCTGGGATTACAAACTCTGGGAGAAAGAGCCATTTACCATTTATGTCCCACTTTATATCCCTCACATCCAGCATGGTACCTGGCACATAGAAGGCTCTTCGTATCATACAAATAAACAACTTTCATATCAGAACGAAAACCAAAGTGTTGAAAGTACTAAATTGTTAACAGAATTTCTATTTCAACTGAATTGTAGCCTGCACTTTTATATTTTGTTGACATAGGCTTCGCGAAGAATACTTTAAAAATACTCACAATTTCATAAAATACACAAGGCAGAGTATTTTTCCCATCCCTCAGAAGAAAAGTCTTTGAATAATATGGGCCAGGTGTAACAGCTGAATCAAGAACAGCTAAGCAATATTGAAATGGGGGGAAAAAAATAAATATTGGTAAATTGCAAATAAAATTTAACAAAGAGAAGTTGACATTTAAATAACTATTCACATTGTTTATAGTTCTTTTTATACACTAATAACAAAGACGACATTTTAAGAAGGGAAGATATTTCTCAGACAGTTTTATATGAAGGAAAACAAAACTTCTGACTCTCTCCAACTTAGGAACAGATCATATGCCAAGCTCATACAATTGACAATTAATGGCCATCTGAAACTTTTTCCTTAGAATGTGCAGTATAGAGTGGTTAAGTCCCCAGAACAGTCTACAATATTATAATAATAAAATGCACAGGTATAACAAATAAGCATCATAATTTAATGAAAAAAGAAACATTGCATTAGAATCAGGAGTCATGTGCTCAAGTCCCAGGTCCTTCAACTAACTAATATTTTGTGACTTTGAGCAAACTGAGTTTTTAATTTATTTTTATTATACACATTTAAGGTATACAACATATTTTCTATATATATATATATATATATAATGAAATCATTCCCACAGCAAGCAAATTAACATACCCACCACTGTCCATAGTTATCCTTTTTGTGTGTGGTAAGAGCACCTGAAATCTACTCTCTTAGCAAACTTTTAATATACAATACAGTAATATTAACTATAGACCTCCTCTGTGCATTAAGTCTCTAGACTTATTCATCCTACATAACTGCAAGTTGGTACCTTTTGACCCACATCTCCCTATTCCTTCCTCCTTGAGTAAATTGTTTAACCACTTTCAAATCTGTTTCTTCACCTATAAAATGCAAATTGTAATTCATGTTTATCTCAAGAAACTATTATCAAATGACAGCATTATTTGTTTATTTAATAACCATCTACGGAGTTATTTTGAGGCTGGCCTCCATTTTTTCTAAAAAAGACCCAGTGATCCTTTAGGAAAATTCCATTTTTAGCCACAATATTTGGATAGGATTTGTCCCCATCCTCAGATCCAGGAGTGAACTGTGACTGACTTAATTCAATCAGCATATTTTATTACTCAACTATACAGTTCAGGATTTCTGTACTGGGTATGTTACATTCAGAAATGATTACATGCAAAGACTTATTTGTTAGTTTCTAGGAAAGAGCAACCAGAAGAAAAATCTAAGAATGTGATAGTGTGGTATAAGAATGCATAGTCTACAGAAATTTAATAATCAACTTGCTACCATAAGGGGAGAGTCAGAAACTTCTTGAGAGACTATAATGTGGAGCCTTAAGATGAAGCCAACACTACGACTGGCCAGAAAGATGGAGAGAAATCACGGTGCCATCTCTTGAGCAGCTAGATCAAGCTTTGCCTAAAGTCAAAAACCCAGCTGCTTTTCAGTTTCATGAATAATTCTCTATTATTGTTTAAAAGCCACTACAATTGTTTTTTAGGGGGGCGGGGGGGGCCTTGCACCTGAAAAGGACTTCCTATATACTGTGCAGTGAGCTAGACATTAACGTTTAACAAAAAGGAAGTATCTACCTTAGGGAAGTTTAGAGTCTAGCCTAGAACTCAGGATTATTAAAGCACTATGAAAGCTAACCATCACATATAAAAGCATGGAACCCCTTCATTTCCTGATAAGAATGTCTACTGCTGTTCATATTGGGTATTGTGATATTTTTAAAAGGATTATTCTGGAGTGAACCTGAACAATTCACCAAAGAGAACCTGGGGAAATGAATGGAATTAGCACGTCCTTTTAATAGGCTCAGGCTATTTCTAATATTTCTATTCTGCAAATGAGGTGAGAGCCAAAGGCATCCTTCACACAGGAAAAAGCAATTTAGTGGGAAGTCCAACAGGGTTTAAAATATTTGAAATAAGACGTTCTACCTCCGACAGTATTCTAGTTCTGACAGAAAACAAACATGAAACAGAGTACCACCTGCTATTGCAGTTACGTAGCTTCCAGTATGAACTGAACAAAAGAGCTAAGTCAGACTTCAACTTACCACTAAGTCAGAGTAGTAACAGCCATACCAACCAGCTCAGAACTATGCCTCAAGCAAAATGAGTAGGACTTGATGAAGAATCCCTAAAGCATATGGGAGTTCCAGAGGCCAGAGGTATGGAAACCTCCAAAAAGCCAAAAATGAAAACTGAACAAAACCAGCCCAGCCAACACCTTGATTTTGGCACTGTGATATCCTGAGTATAGAACACAGTCAAGCCCACATGGAATTCTGATCTACAAAACCGGAGTTAGGAAGTGGGTGTGGTTTTTAGCTGCTAAGTTTCCATTAATTTGTTAAGCAGCAATTGAAAACTAATACAGTGTGTTTACTCAGAGTCTGAGTCTCTGTTGAATCCAATGTCACTTCATATAATAAAGCTTTTTCCTTAATGGTAACAAGAGAGACACTGGAATCATTTTTAGGTGAAAGTTAAACATGTGAAATGAATGCACTGATGGAAATCTGAGACATTGATCACTGCTTGCTGAGGTCTGTCAGGCAGACGTTGACTCAGCGACGGATAGATGAAATACACACTTAGTACAGTGATTTGAGTGGGCTAAGGATGGTCATCAGCTGCCTTCAGAGGGTGACTGCAGCTGACTGACCACTGCTCCATATATATACACATTTATATTTACATTTATATATAAATATAAGGAGGAGGAGGCTGTATCTTTCCTACTGCTGCTATAACAAATCACCACAAACTTAGTGGCTGGCTTCAAACAACACAAAAGCATTATTTTAATAGTGACGGAGGTCAGAAGTCTAATGAGTCATCAGAGCTGTGTTCCTTTTGGAGGCTCTAGAGTAGCGTCTGTTCCCTTCACTTTTCCAGCTTCTAGAAGATGCCTACACTGTTTGACTCATGGTCCCTTCCACCATCTTCAAAGCTAGCAAGGTAGCATCTTTCAATCTCTCTGACTCTGACCTTGATGCTTTCTTGTATAAAGGACCCTTGTGATTACACTGAACCCACCCAAGCAATACAAGACAATCTTCCCATTTCAAGATCCCAAACTTAATTACTTCTGCAAAGTCCCTTCTGCCATGTAAGGTAGCATTCACGAATTTTGGTAATTATAATGTAGACATGTTTAGGGGGCATTATTCTACCTACCACAGGGACTATTATTAAAACTTCAGTTCTCCGAATATACTTTAGGGAGTAGCAAAAATCAGACTGTTTTATTTGGAAGAAAAAGGACTAATCAGACATTAAAACTTGTTGTCCAAATAGTATTACTGAAGTATTTTTGAAGTATTTTACCTACCTAATACTTCAAAAAGAAGTACAGTTTTCTGTACATGTTCACGCCAATACTTCATGCTTTCAATAACTGCAGAAATAATTCTTAAAGAATTGTCTTTTTCCTTAAACTGTAACTGATACAATGAGGTTTCCTTTTGAAAAAATAAAAAACATAGCATTAGAAAAATATTTCTTTTTTCGTCATACTCATTTATCTTCTATGTAAAAATTCTAAGTCCTTATAATGGACAAATGTGTAAAAAGAACTACTGAAAATTTTAGTTACCTCCCTAAATTAAGCCATCATTACTGTATTGGAGGAGGAGAAACCAGGGTGCACTTGGAGACAATTAATCAAGAGGAGAATTATTTATATGGGCACTTGTTCACTTATTCATTCACTGAATATTTTAAAGCATCACATGCCAGATCCTGTGACAAATACAGGTAAGGCCGTTCCTTTCCCTAATGTACTCACACTCTAGGGAAGGAGCCAGTCACATTCATTCATTCATTTACTTCTTTCGAAAGTGTTTATTGGGCACCTACTACCTACCAAACATAGCTATTAAGGAAACATTCATGGACAAAACAATCAAGATACCCGCTCTCAAAGATTTTACAGTCTAGTGGAGGATTTATAAAATAAATAACATACAACAGAATGTCAGGAAATGTACTTTTTTAAGAAAAAAAACACAAGGTAAAGGGAGAGAGAGAGACAGGGGTTATTATTTTAAGTGGGTTCTTGAATGAGGACAGAGGAACAGCAAGTATAAAAGCCCTGATATTGCAATGTTCTTAGCATTTTTTAAGATCAACTAAGAATAAAGTGTGTTAAGATACTAATTTTCAAAGGTAGGGGGACACTCTCCTTTGTGAGGGTGAGAGTTGTGAAGAATACATGATGAAACTTTTCTTCAAAATACAAGTAGTTTCTTCCCTCTTCCCCCCTCTTAACCAAGATCCTAACATGCCTCCTGTTGATGATTATGGCCACAGTAAACCCGTTACTAAGGTGATTATGTCATATAATTCTTGAGTGCAAGGAAACATAACATTGAGAACCACTGTGAAACATGCTTTATTAGCCTTTTTTCCAACAAAAAACAAAACATGCAAAAACAGATTTTACCCCAGTGGCTTATGCTTTTTCAGACATACGGGCAGAACAAAAACTAACAACATTAAGAAGCTGTTACCAATCCTAGGCTGAAAGGACAGGAGGAGAAAATAAAAGTACCAAGCCCAGGAAAGCTATACTCATGAAAAGGCTACATCCTGCAGTGACACAGCCACTGCTGGTGATAGAACATTTAAGACTGCAGAAAGTGAGGAAACTCCCACCCTGTCATGTCGTCCCAGTGACTCCTACTGGATGACCTCTAGCAAAAGCCAGCAAGTAAAGAATCTCAGGATGATGTACTTCATAGGACAATTCAGCCTTCCAGAACACAGAGAAGGGCAGGTGAAGAATCAAGTGGGCTAAGGGGCCAGGGAGCAGCGACGAGGAATAACCAGCACACATAATATATAAATAACATTTACAAAGAACAATTAGAGCACTGAGCGTAGAGAGGAAGCACAGCTGACAAACAGGTATAGGGAAGAATATAAACCAAAGCACAGACAGAGTGTATGCTACGTTTAGAGAACTGTGACGAGTCCGAAGTGGCTAGAGCATTGGACAATTAGTAAAATATGAAGTATGAGGCTACAAAGGTAGAATAGGACAAGATCATAAAGCAAAGGTCATAATAGGTTGATCATAAAGAAAACTATGGACTGCAGTGCAAATCTAACCTGCCATCTGTTAGTGTCGACATTTGTTGGAGGACAGCCATGCACATTCATTTACTATTGTTTATGGCTGCGTACAAGCTACAGTGGCAGAGTTGAGTAGAATTGAGTAGCTGCAACAGAGACAGTATGGCCCATAAAGCCAAAAATACTTACTAACTGGCCCTTTAAAGAAAATGTTTGCTGACCTCTGCTGAAAAACACTTAGAATGACATATGAAGAGACTGGGTAACTTCACTAACAGTGGATAAACTATCATTATCTTTTAAATGAGTATAAAGTGAAAGTCAGAAATCCAGTAGAAAACTCTAAACTTTGAAAGGAAAAGGAGGAGCCATCCATATCCTCTAAGAAAATATTCTGGAAACTAACATTCATCCACTTCAATGAAACTAAGTATTTATGCTAATCAACTAATGTATGTCATGGAATTGATTTCAGATGCTCTTATCTCTCTAAATTTCTAAATATTTACCTCACATTTTTAAAAATGTGAATAGGTCATTAATTGATATTTAAACATTTACCTTCAGAGTGTTTTCTTCCGGAAAATCATCCAACATTTGTTTCTTATAGTGATTTTGTTGAAAATTGGGCTTAAACGTCTGTAATGCACTGTTTTTGTCTAGCCCTCTCATTGTGGAACCAGATATTTTTGATGAATGTGTTTGTCTAGGTAGCTCGGTTTCTTTGTTGTGAGGTAAGTTAGGAGGTTCAGGTGTTCTTAATTGTTTCTGTTGCTGAGCTCCCAAACTCATTGGACAGGAATTTTTTCCATCATTTGCCACTAAGTTTGTTCGTTTACATTGAGGCCTAAAATCATTTTTATTCCAAGTTTTCAAGCTGGTAGTTTTGTTGCCATCTTTGTAGCTGTAATAGTGAAAAAAAAAAAAAAGAGGATTTGTTTCTATATGGTTTCTTAATTACAAAAACAAATGAAAAATTCACTTATATGGCAATTTATGATTTAGAGAACACTTTATAACTACTAACTACTTACAAATTCCAAATACATCACAACAACCCTACAATATTATCTCACTTTCTAAATGAGAAGACTGATCCTTAATGAGGAATTAACTTGCCCAAAGTCACACAACAAATTACTCACAAGTCTAGAGCCCAATAAATACAAGATCTCCCAACTCAGAGTCTAGTACTACAAAGTATATTTTTAAATAATAGCATCCTTCATATGACAGTTGTTGTAACCAAGTGGTAAGATTTTGAGGGCATGTGCATACTTCTTTATATATTCAATTTTAAAATTTTCTACAAAGTAAAATTTTAAGAAGTTAAACTGGCTTATCAATGATTTTAAATCACAAGGAGAATACATACAGGCAGGACGGACAGCTATTAATACTTGATTAGAAATTTTGTGCTTTTACTACGTAGCTTAAAAGCCCTATAATGAATTTGGTGCAGCATTTGCCAGCAACATTAAGTGTGATATAGCAGCAGACCAGAACATTATGTTAGATGCTAATGAGGCCAAAATCAAAAGCATAATTTCTGAGCAGGTTAGTTAGGAGTTCCACAGGAAATAAAACTAGTCCAAGTCACAGATTATTTTTTTGTTTGTTTTTTCTCAGAGACAGGGTCTCGCTCTGTCACCTGGGCTGGAGTGTAATGGCGAGAACACAGCTCGCTCTAGCTTCAATCTCCCAGGCTCAAGTGATCCTCTCGCCTCAGCCTCCTGAGTAGCTGGAACTACAGGTGAGTGCCACTATGCTCAGCTAATTTTTGCTATTTTTTTGTAGAGACAGTGTTTCACCATGTTGCCCAAGCTGGCCTCAAACTCCTGGACTCAAGTGATCCACCTCCTTGGCCTCCCAAAGTGCTGGGACTACAGGTGTAAGCCACCATTCCCAGCCCACAAATTCTTAATTCTCAATAATTTTCCTGGAAATACAAGTATTACAAGAGGGCGACCAATACAACCCATCCTTTATTTAGGTAAATAATCCAAAAGAGGTCTAGGTATATATACTACTGAGCAGGAACAAATTCAAATTTTATGAGGCCTGAAGATTGTATAATGTAGGGAACGCTGTTAATTGGGTACAGAGTTAGTATAAAATAATAAGAAAGCATAATTACAACAATTTAAGTTATAAACACCACAAACATCACAATACTCGGAAAAAAATATTAGAATTATTATTAAATTAACTGCCTGATATCCCTTTACAGGAATTTTTTCCTACATTGATCACTTCTTCACATGACAATAATTTTATAATTTTTTTTGGATTCATGATCTCATTGTGTTGCCCAGGCCGGTCTCAAACTCATGGGCATAAGTGATTCTCCTGCCTCAACCTCCGGAATAGCTGACACTACAGATAAGTACCACCACACCCAACAATTTTGTAATTTTATTTTCAATAAAGAGAACAGAAACACAGTTTTGTCTTTCCTCTCTCCCATGGTTATAGAATTTGCTTTTATTATTCATGGTCTAGAAAAATTTATTTCAGCTTTACAACTCTCTATTGGTAACGGCACATTTGTAGTAATATCAAAGATCACTGATCACAGATCATAACCGATATAATAATAATGAAGATGTTTGAAATATTGCAAGAAATACCAAAATGTGACATAGAATCACGAAGTGAGCACACGCTGTTGGAAAAACAGCACCAATAAACTTGCTCAATGCAGGGTTACCAAAAACCTTCAACTTGTAAAAATGCAGTATCTGTGAAGTGCAATAAAGTGCAATATAATGAGGTATGCCTATATAGAGTGGCTGACTGGATTAGAGATCCAACTATATGCTGTCTACAATCAACTCAGTTTACATTCACAAGACACATAAAAGCTCAGAATAAAGGGACAGAAAAGATATTCCATGCAAATGGCAACCAAAAGTAAACAGGGGTGGCTGAGTTTATGTCAAACAAAATAGACTTTAAGTTAAAAGTTGTCTCTAAAGACAAAGAAGGTCATTACATAATGAAAATGGGTAAATTCAATAGGAAGATATAAAAATTGTAAATATATACACATCCAATATCGGAGCTCCTAAGATATAAAGCAAATATTGACAAACCTAAAAGAAAAATTGACAGCAATATAATAATAGAAAGAAAGCTCAATACTCTACTTTTAATAATAGACCAATCATCCAGACAGAAAAATCAATAAACAGTGACCTTGAATAACACTATGGATCAAATGAACCCAAAAGACATATGTAGAATTTGCCACCCAACAGCAGAAGACTACGCATTTTCCTCAAGCACAGATGGAACTTTCTCCAGGATAACTACCATGTTAGGTCACAAAATCAGACAACAAATTTAAGAAGATCAAAATCATACCAAATATCTTTTCTGACCATAATGGTACAAAACTAGAAATGAGTAACAGCTAGAAAACGGAAAATTTCACAAATATAACAACACACTCTTGAACAACCATTGATCAAAGAGGGAATTAAAAAAGAAAATTTTTAAATTATCTTGAGACAGAAACAAAACACAACATACCAAAACTTATGGGAAAGCAAAAGCAGTGCTAAGGGAAGTTTATAGAAATAAATGCCTAAGTGGAAATAAAAAGATCTCAAATAAACATCCTAACTTCACACCTAAAGGAATTAGAAAAAGAGTAACAAGCTAAGCCCAAAATAAGCAGATAAAGGAAATAATAAGACTAGAGTAGAAATAAAATAGAGAATAGAAAAAAAAAAAAGAAAAACAGTAAAACTACGCTGGGCACGGTGGCTCACGCTGTAATCCCAGCACTTGGGAGGCCGAGGCAGGTGGATCACCTGAGGTCAGGAGTTTGAGACCAGCCTGGCAAACATGGTGAAACCTCATCTCCACTAAAAAATACAAAAATTAGCCAGGCGTGATGGTGGGTGACTGTAATCCCACCTACTTGGGAGGCTGAGGCAGGAGAATCACTTGAACCTGGGAGGAGGAGGTTGCAGTGAGCCAAGATCACACCACTGCACTCCAGCCTCCAACAGAGTGAGACTCTGTCTCAAAAAAAAAAAAAAAAAAAGGCAAAACTAAGAGCTTATTTTTTGAAAAGGTAAAGTCAACAGCCCCTTACATAGACTTAAAAAAAGAAAAGAGAAGGTTTAAATAAATGAAAGAGGAAACATAAAATGGATTTCTCAGAAATAAAAAAGATCATAAGGGGCTATTACGAACATTATATGACAACAAATTAGCTAACACAGAAGAAATGGATAAATACCTAGAAACATGCAACCTACCAAGATTGAATCAAGAAGATGTAGAAAGCCTAAACAGACCAATAATAAGAAAATTACAGAAGTAATCAAAAACCTCTCAGCAAAGGAAAGCCCAGGACCAGATGACTTCACAGTAAATTCTATCAAACATTCAAAGAGAAATTAATACCAATCTTTCTTAAATTCTTTCATAAAATAAGAGGGAATACTTCTAAATTCGTTTAATGAGGCTAGCATCACTCTGATATCAAAATCAAAAAAAGACAATGCTAGAAAACTACAGCCCAATATCACTAAAAAACATAGATGCAAAAAACCTCTATAAAATACTAGCAAGGCAAATCCAACAGCACATCAGAAAAATTACCTACCAAGTACTCTGCTCACTACGTGGGTGAGGTGACAGGTTCCATACTTCAAACCTTAGCATTACACAATATTCCCATGTAACAAATCTGCACATGTATCCTCTATATTGAAAGCGAAAGTTGAAATCTTTTCTTAAAAAATTACACACCATGATTAACTGAGATTTCTTTCTGGGATGCATAGTTGTTTAATATGCACAGATCAATAATGTTATACACCACAGTAGCAGAATTAAAAATAGATGCAGAAAAGGCATCTGACAAAGTTCAACATCCATTCAGTTTACTCTCAAAACAGTAAGTATAGAAGGAACATACTCCAACACAATAAAGGTCATTTGCAAAATTCCCACAGCTAACATCATAATGGGGGAAAAACTGGAAGGTTTTTCTCGAAGATACGGTACAAGGCAAGGATGCCCACTCTCACCACTTCTATTCAAACATAGTTACAGGCTGGGCATTCTAAATCTGAAAATCCAAAATTCAAAATGCTCCAAAATTTGAAAGTTTTTGAGCAACAACATGAGGCTCAATGGGAATGCTCCTTGAGGCATTTCAGATTTTGAATTTTCAGATTTAGGATACTCAACTGGTAAGTATTCTGCAAATATTCCAAACTCCAAAAAAATGTGAAACACTTCTGATCTCAAACATTTCAGATAAGGAATTCTCAACTTATCTTGGAAGTCCTAGCCAATCACTTAGCCAAGAAAAAGAAATAAAAGGAGTACAAATTGGAAAGGATGAAGTAAATGTCTCTGTTTGCAGATGACATGATCCTGTATGTAGAAAACCCTAAAAACTCCATTAAAAAACTGTTAGAACTAAAGAACAAATTTAGTAAAGTTGCAGGATACAAAATTAACATACAAAAATCAGGAGCATTTCTTTACATCAATAATAGATATCCCAAAAGAAAACCAAGAGAATGATCCCACCACAATAACATCAAAAAGAATAAAATACTTAGGAATAAATAACCAACATGGAGAAAGGTCTATACCCTAAAATGTATAAAACACTGATTTAAAAAAAGACACTGAAGACCATAAATGAAAAATCCTGTGTCATGGATTTGAAGAATATTGTTAAGTGTCCAAACTACCCAAAATGACCTACAGACTCAATGCAATCCTATCAAATTTTCAATGATATTTTTCACAGAAATGGAAAAAAAATCCTAAAATTAATATTAAACCACAAAAGTCTTTGAATGGCCAAAATAATCTTGAGAAAGAAGAACAAACCTGCAGCCATCACACTTCATTATTTCAAATTATACCTGAAACCTATAGTAATCAAAACAGTATGGTACTGGTATTAAAACAGGCACACAGACTAACAGAACAGAGAGCCCAGAAATAAACCCACACATTTACATTTAATTGATTTTCAACTAAAGTGAGAACACATAATGGGGAAAAGATAGATAGTCTCTGCCATAAACAGTGCTGGAAAAACTGGGTATCTACAAGCAGAAGAATGGAATCGGACCCTTACCTTACACCATATACAAAAATCAACTCAACATGGATTAAAGACTTAAATGTAAGAAGTGAAACCATAAAACTCTTAGGAAAAAATATAGTGAACAAACTCCTTAACGTGAGTCTTGCAAATGACTTTTTAAAATATGACACCAAAAGCAGTCCGCAAAAGCGAAAATCAACATGTGAGACCTACACCAAACTAAAAAGCTTCTGTACAGTAAAGGAAATAATCAACAGAGTGAAAAGGCAATCTACAGCATGGGAGAAAATTTTGGCAAACCACATATCTGATAAGGAGTTAATATCCAGAATATTTAAGGAATTCACAGAACTCAGTAACAAAAACAAGTTACACAATTTTAAAATGGGCAAAGAGTCTAAATAGACATTTTTCTAAAGAAGACACACAGATAGCCAATAGGTATATAAAAAGGTGCTCAACATCACTAATCAGGAAAATGCAAATCAAAACTACAATGATATAGTATCAATTCCCATTTGTTAGGATAGCTGTCATCAAAAATTCAAAAGATAACAAGTGTTAGCAAGGGTGTGAAGAAAAGGCAATCCTTGTACACTCTTGGTGGGAATGTAACTTGGTACAGCCATTATGAAAAACGGTATGGAAGTTCCTCAAAAAAATTAAAAACAGAACTACTATATAATCTAACAATCCCACTTCTGGATATATATCCAAAGGAAATGAAATTAGTATCTCAAAGAGATATCTGCATTTTCAGATTCATTGCAGTATTATTCATAATAGCCAAGAGGGTCAGGCACAGTGACTCATACCTGTCATTCCAGCACTCTGGGAGGCCAAGGCAGGCGGATCACCTGAGGTCAGGAGTTCGAGACCAGCCTGGCCAACATGGTGAAACCCTGTCTCTACCAAAAATACAAAATTAGCTGGGCATAGTGTTGCATGCCTATAATCCCAGCTACTCAGGAGGCTGAGGCAGGAGAATCACTTGAACCTGGGAGGTGGAGGTTGCAGTGAGCCAAGATCACGCCATTGCACTTACATTGTCTTGTCACCATTGCCTGGGCAACAAGAGCGAAACTTCACCTCAAAAAAAAAAAAAAAAAAAAAAAATCCAAGATATATAAACAATCTAAGTGACAGATAAATGGACTAAAAAATATGTCATAAACAGATAACAGAATACTATTCAGACATTAAAAAGAAGAAAATCCTGCCACTTGTGACAACATGGATGAACCTAGAGGATGTTATGCTAAGTGAAATGTCAGACACAGAAATAAAAATACTGTATGTGCTTACTTATATGTGAGATCTTTACAAATCAGACTCACAGAAGTAGATAGTAGAATAATGGTTTCCAGGGGTGGAGAGGTGAGAGAAATAAGATGATGTCAAAGGGTACAAAGTTATATATGATGAATAAAATCTAGAGATCTAATGTATAGCATAAGGACTATAGTTAATAATACTGTGCTATACAGATGAAATTCGCTTAGAGAGTAGATCTCAAGTGTTCACACTACAAGAAAAAAATGGTAGTTATGTGAAGAGATGGATATGTTAATTGGGTTGACTGAAATAATCAGGTCACTATGTATATGCACATTAAAATATCAAGTTGTACAATTTAAATACATATAATTTTAATTTAAAAAATAAAAATTAAAAAAACTTTTTTTGAAACAGGGTCTCACTCTGTCTCCCAGACTAGAGTGCAGTGGCAGGATCTCAGCTCACTGCAACCTCCATCTCCCAGGTTCCAGTGATTCTCCTGCCTCAGCCTTCCGAGTAGCTGGGAGCGCCACCAGGCCTGGCTAATTTTTGTATCTTTTGGTAGAGATGGGGTTTCACCATGTTGGCCAGGCTGGTCTCAAACTCGCAACCTGAAGCCATCTGCCCACCTCGGCCTCCCAAAGTGCTGGGATTACAGACGTGAGCCACCGCGCTCAGCCCTAATTAACATTTTTTTAATATAACAATGGAAGTACAATAAATATTCCACTGCAGCTGGAACTATAACAAGGAAGAGCGTGTCGAGAGAGAGTTCCAGAGGCAAATGAGAGTCCAAAAGAAAACCGTCCTCACGTCTTTGGCCATCTTGAGCAAGTTGAAGGAGATTTAAAAGATTAAACATTTAGTTATATGGGTATTGGGGGTCTGCCACCTCCTTTTATGAATTACTGACTTAAGTTATATACCATCTTAGATTATTAAACTTTTACAATAGATCCGTGTAACAAGAATGGTTGAAAGATATGTTGTGTAATAAGAAAACAATACTGGGTGAATCAGAGCAATAGGCATTCTAAGTATTCTACCACATACAAACACGTTAAATATATTTGTGTATTTGTAAAATCCTTGATCAATGGTTTTCTTGGTGGTGATAGACAAGACAGCACTAACTTACATAAATACATCAAAACTGTATGTTTTATCCACAACATATACTGAGCACTGAAGGAACCTTACATATCATCTAGTTCAACTTTTTTCCCACGGATAAAGACGTAAGACTCAAAAAAAGGTGAAATGGTTTCTTTTTCTATTCAAAAATAAATAAATGGTTAACTCTGGATCAGCGCAACTATGAATAATTTTCTTTTTACCTTTTTTCTAGAATTATTCCATTATTTTTATAATGAGAATAGTAAGTTATTTTAGAAAAAAAACAATATTCCAATCTTCCTTTAAAATTTATGCATTTACCTGAACCCGTTTGCCAGTTTGTATTCAGTTCTCAGCTTCTAAAGCCTTCATCTCACTGAGCACAATAGCTTATGCTGTAATCCCAGCACTTTGGGAGGCTGAGGTGAGGGAATCACTTGAGCCCAGGAGTTCAAGACCAACCTGGGGAACATAGCAAGACCTCACGTCTACTAAAAATTTAAAAATTAGCCAGGCGTGGTGGTACACACCTATAGTCAGTCCTGGCTACTCAGGAGGCTGAGGTGGGAGGATTGCTTAAGCCCAGGAGTTCAAGGTTGCCATGAGCTATGATCATGCCACTGCACGGCAGCCTGGGCAACAGGGTGAGATCCAGTCTCAAAACAAACAAAAAAAAAGATTAAAAATTTTTAAATTTTAAAAGTCCTCATATCACTTCAATTCCTCAACTGAGATTTCTTAACTACTAAGTAAGTGCAAGCTCACTGTCTCCTCAGAGTCTAAAGCCAACTGTAGGAGCTTTGGCAAAGAAGTCCATCTTTACTAATCTTACTAATTGCCCATATCCTAATTCTGGTGAATGAAATCTGTATTGACAATATGTCTAACATAGGAGTGTACCTTGTTCTTGAAAACTCCATGTCCCAAGAAAGTCTAGACTAGGCTGCCAGAAAAAATACAAGATGCCCAGTTAAATCTGAATTTCAAATAAGCAAAACATTTTTGGTATAAGAATGTCCCAAATATTGGCTGTAACACATACTAAAAAATTATTGATAACCTGAAATTCAAATTTAACTGGGAATCCTTTATTTTTATTTGCTAAATCTGGTGACAATAGCCTGGTCTCTAAACCTGAGGATTAGACCTTTAACTGGTTCAAAAGATCAACAGATTACCAACTGCCTGTATGGATTTTTAAACGTTCTCTGTTCCTGGATTTTCTGTTGTATTCCAACAGTCTGACAGATCATGTATTAATTCAAATTGCAATATTCAATACTGGCTACCTGTCCAGATTAAAACATTTTACTTAGTCTTCTGCCTAGAGCTTGTCAAAATAGATTTTCTTCTAGCACCTGGAGTTGGAACAATGTCCCGGCTCTAAGAACCATCCCAAACCACTGCACAGGCCTCTAAGAACCGTCCCAAACCACTGCACAGGCCTAGTTTTAAGGCCTTGTGAAGAAACTAATGGACTGGTCCTGGGGAAACTAGCATGAATAATAAAATCAAAACTCATTTTTTTTTTTTTTTTTTTGAGACAGAGTCTCGCTCTGTTGCCCAGGCTGGAGTGCAGTGGCACTATCTTGGCTCACTGCAACCTCCGCCTCCCTGGTTCAAGTGATTCTCCTGCCTCAGCCTCTCGAGTATCTAGGACTACAGGTGTGCACCACCATGCCCAGCTAATTTTTGTATTTTTAGTAGAGACAGGGTTTCACCATGTTGGCCAGGATGGTCTCGATCTCTTGACCTTGTGATCCACCCGCCTCGGCCTCCCAAAGTGCTGGGATTACAAGCGTGAAATAAAGATACTATTTCAATGTATTTATTAACAACTATATAAAAAGTTCCCCCTTTAAAAAAATACACTATCTTTAATAAAAATAAGAATAGTACTAACTTCATATGGTTGCTGTAGGGATTACTGAAATAACATAACAAAGCACTTAACAATGACTGATACATGTATTTGGTGGTGTTTTCCCAGCACTTTGTTTCCAAAATTATTTCCTTCAATATTGCCATTTATCCAAGGCTATTAAAGTCCAACCAAAAAAAATCCATGTTCTTTTTCTATCAATTTTTTCATGCTATTTAAACATTAAACTTTGGTCCTTATGGCGAGAACCCTGACCATCTTTTCAACCATCTTATTCACTCCTTGAGCCCCTACTGTTGCATATGCATCTCAGCCTCCATTTTTCTTTCTTCTTCCATTCTGTTTACCTTGAAGCTGACTGTCTTACAGGATAAGAATGAGCACTCTAACTGGTTCTCAATTCCTAAATATAACCAATACTAAGACAGGACTCCTATCAATCGTCAATTAAATCATTAATAACACATAAGCAAAATCAAAAATTCATGGCAATAAATATTGCCAGAAATTTCATTATCACATTAAGAATCTTTTGAAGCATAATCACTGTCAAATTTACATATTTTTTAAAGTTTTCCATGCATGTTCTCTTAAGTTCTTTTATAAAACATGATTAATACTGCCATAGTTACTATTTATAGAAATTTTCTAAATGTAATTCTGTTTAAGAAATGAAGAAGTAAAGGAAGAGGGGAAAGATGAAGAGAAAGACAGGAAAATGAGAAGGAACAGAAGAACAAAGAAATTTTAAGTGGACTCACCTCCAACCACTCTGGCTTCTTTCAGTATTTGATTGAATAGAGTTAAAGACAGAATCTTGGCTTCTCAGAGGACGAGAAACTGAATGTGGTATTTGCCTTTCAAAGAAATATGTCTTGTTAAATATTAATAGTTTGCTTTCAAACTGAGAAACTAAGATATACATAGAAGAATAACACCAGTCAGTAACAGACACATCCATTGGTTTATATTTTTCTACATACCCGGTGTCCATTGTTTTTATTACAGGCGCCAACTCTGGATTCATAGCTTCCCAGGCCCAATCTCAAAAGATATAAGTAACATAGATAAAAGTAAGATAGGTAGTATTTTTCAAAATAATAACTTCATACTTATTTAATTTGGGGGGTTTAAAAACTTGAAGAAGGAAAGAACTTGCATATACAAACTTCTTCAACAGTACTTTCTTGGAAAATGTGTCACAGCCTGCCTTATAAATTTTTATAGATGTCTTTCTTATCCATTATATTTTAAGCAAAGATAATTTAATCTGTATCTTTTCTACAATCAGTTCTAGTATAGTATCTCAAACTTTGTAACACGAATTTCATTTAATCCAATGTTTCCTGAACTTTTTAAATCCCACCAACAGAAATACATCATAACTCAGAACATATATACGCATGGTATGTGTGTGAGACAGAGACAGAGAGATAGAGAAAGGAGGAAAGAGAATATAAAACTTCATCAAATCTTAACCTTAATATGTGTGATACACTGACACAGTCGTGTGTCACTTAATGACAGGGATACATTCTAAGAACTGCATTGTTAGGTGATTTTGTTGTTGGGCAAACATCAGAGAGTGTGCTTACACAAACCTGGAGAGTATAGCTTGCCACACGCCTAGGCTGTAGTTATAGCCTACTGCTCCTAGGCTGCAAGCTTGTGCAACATGTTACTTTACTCAATACCATAGGCAACTGTAATATAACAGTATTTGTGTATCTACACATATCTAAACATAAAAAAGATACAGTAAAAATATAATACAAAAGATAAAAACCAATACACTTAAGAGGGTACTTACCATAAATGAAGCTTGCAGGACTGAAAGTTGCTCTGGGTGAGTTAGTGATTAAGTGGTGAGTGAATATGAAGGCCTAGGACATTACTGTATACTACTATAGACTAAACACACCATACATTTAGGCTATACTAATTTATAAAAAAAATAATAAAGTGTGCTATGACGTGATCACAGCTACCATGTCACTAGGAGATAGAGTTTTTCAGCTCCATTATAATCCTAGCAGCACCACCATCACGCAGGTAGTCCGTCACTGACCAAAACATTGTTATGCAGTGCATGGCTGTATTTTCTGTTCTGCTCTACTTTATTCTCTTCTATTTCTTTTTTTTAAGATCAATTATATCCCAGCCCAACTAATGGATCAAGACAAAAATTATAAAAAAACAAAAAAACAAAAATACTGATGTAGTCCTCTCTCTTACCCTACAGGAAAATTACTATTTCTGACAAACAGTAACCCTGGTCAGAGCTTGAAGTACTTCAGGAGGACACACATCATGAGATACAGAGGACAGCCTACCAATGACCTCTGAGAACTAGAACTAAAAGGTTATGTAAATTCCCAGCAAGGGCAACTTAGTTCATGTGCCAGTTGAAGCTATAAAGAAGCCCACTGGACGCAGGTGTGTCTTAGTCCGTTTGAACTACTATAACAAAAAATTCTTTAGAATGGGTAATTTATAAATATGATACATTTATTTCTCAGTTTTGGAGGCTGGGAAGTCAAGGCTTTTTACTGTGTCCTCACATGACAAAAGGATGAAACAGCTCCTCACACCTTTTATAAAGTCACTAATCTTATTCATGAGGACAGAGCCTTAATTACCCTCCTAAAGGCCCCACATCTTAATACTATCACACCAGTAGTTAAGTTTCAACATACGAATTTGGGGAGGGGAGGACACACTGAGACCACAGAGTAAACAGCCAACAAATGAATGAGGCAAAAATGCCCTAAGAAGAGAAAAAGACTATGGCCAGGCACCAGGTATTTCCAGGCGCTTGCACTTCCTAAAAATTTAGCTTTTTTGTCCATTTCTCCTGTGTTCCCATGTACACTTATCCCCACTCTCTGAGGCAATTCATGTGTTTCCACTCTTTACCATCAAATGTATAAGCTATAATATCCACATGTATTTTGAGAATGAAAAAGTATTTTTTACAATATATGTTACTACTTTATTAGAACAAAGGTTCTCCAAATCTAAGATACTCCATTTAAATGCTAAGCCACCCTTGTAGATAAGGAAACTCAAACTTCTGACCTGTAATGTTCAGAAAGAGCCATGTAATTTCTGTATGTGGATAATGGAAAGAAGAAAAAATAAACTCTCTGTTTTTCATTACAATAAAATAGAAAATACAATTTTCTATAATCCTAGTTTGTATTTCCTGAAAATTTTTACCTTATTAATTTTCTTACCTGCAGGTAGAGGAGGAAAATCAAAAATTGTCAGAAGGAGTACTGATACCTGGATCATCTTTAAGTGGATTGGAAGTTAATGGCTGTCGGTTCCTCTTTTTCTGATTGAACAATGGAACAGGCAAACAGCCTAAATTGAATGTACCAATAAATTAGTACATAATAGACACATAAGCAGATCTAGTTGTAAAATAACTAGCATATAATATACATTTGAAATTTGTCTACTTCCATATGCTAATACACTTCTACATTTCTATATCTTTGGATTTTTACATTCTTTTAAAGATCCTGAATAGCCTCATTTGTCTCTTTAAAAACCTTTTGTTATTCTAACCTAACACAGTTTTAATTCCTCTCATATGGAATTAATTCCCATCTCCTCCCTCATCCCCCAACCTTCCCAAATCCACTTTTTGTCTTCCTCATCCGTGTCCTGTGCTTGCCTATTACCATATCCCCCCGCAGGGGACCTTTGGAGTACAATGGAGGTGAGGAAGAACCAAGCTCTGAAGCATGCCTTGAACAACAGTGCATATCCTTTTGGGCCTTGGTTCTCAAAGCTTCACTGGACTAAGATTCATCTGGAATGCTTAACATGCAGGTTCCTAGACTCCACGCTCACAGATTTTATTTCAATAGAGTTAGCCTGGAACTCAAAACTCTGCAATTTTAACAAGTACCCCACGTGTCTGTAATTATGTTTCTTTGTGGATCATTTTGAGAATGCCTTAGAGAGTAATAATATCCGGTCCAAATGAGAATAAATACTACTACCAATTCCTGCAGATAGCAGATCTAGGATCTCAAGTCAGGCTAAAAGTCACAAAACATAAACTTTAAAACTTAGGGGGACTCGAAGGGGAAAGAAGCTCACAACGCTTGTGCATTGCTAAGAGCAGGTCAGTGGAAGAATCTAGACAGGACCCACGATTCTTAAATACCAGTTGAGATCTCTTGCCACTGTAGCATTCTCTAACTGGTCATCACCAATTGTATTACAGGCAAATACAGACTCTCTGAAAACTCTCTGATTGAAGGCTGGGAGAATTATGTGGGCTCTGGCATCAGACCGCCTGGTTCCGAATTATGACTTCAAAGTAGGTTTGAATTTCAACTTCAGAGTATGACCTTGGGCGATTTCTCTAAATTCTTTGTGCCAATATGACATATACTGACAGCATAACGATTAAGAGCATGGACTAAGAGCCAGATTCCTAGGTTCAAACTCTGATTCAGCTACTTCATAGATTACTTATTTAACCTCTTTCAGCCTTGGTTTTCTCATCTGAAGAACAGAAATGATTATAATAACCTATCTCAGAGGATTGGTGTAAGGATTAAATAAATATATATAATTAATGTCTTGAATATAGTTAATCCAGTTACTGTTATCTGCATTATGCATCATCATTCCCCCTGGTTCTCATCATCCTGGCCCTCTGTCTTTATACTAATAAATTAGGAAAGCAAAAGTGATAGGAGAGGCTATTAGAAAGACAGAAGTGCTTCTGAAAATATTTTTAGCAAGTCAGTCACAAATACAAACAAAAACAGATCTATTTATTTGTTTCCAGTTTAAAAGCATAGAATAACTCAAGCACATTGAATTTCTAGAAAAAAACACCAAAATAAATCCAAGAAGTTTGATCTACTCCCATATCTACCACTAAATGTTTCGTCTTGACTAAGTTATTTTACTTCCTTGGGCCTGAAAAGTAAAGAGGCTAGACTAACTTCAATCTATTTTAAAGTTATTTCCAAAATGTTACACCTATAAACTATACAAGCTTTATGTGATATACAGAAAATTGTAAAATAAAAGTTGTTCAATACCTGCTGTACTTCGAGCTGAATTTTCATTTAGACTTCGCTTCATTTCCTTCAGTATCAAAATCTATAATCTTCCCTCCAGTATTCTAAATTTATGCCGTTGTCCCACTAAACCTACAAAGAAAGAAATTTATAACTCATATCGTCTCACCACAAAGCCAAATCCTCAGCCCAGTAATTACTGAAATTATGGTTTTAAAGCACTTTCAAACCTGATCATCTAAATACTTTAGGGAGTCCTTTGCTTTCCAAGAGTTTACAACATAATCCACTTTTCCAACCCTGTTCAAATTATGACTAAAGCAACTGTAACCTTGCTTCTGAAACATACGCAGATTTTTTCACACAGTATATGTAATTTATTTTAGGATCCAGCACCTACAAAGAGAGTTCTGAACCAGATCTACGAAGAGGAAAATGGACGACAACATTGGCAAATACATATGCTTCCAAGACCAGGGAGGAAACACAGTTATTTAGCCACTGGGAACATCCTCCATGCCCCACTTTAAGACACTGTGCAGGTTATCTGCCTTGGCATCAGTTTGAACTGCCTGGATTATATAATACCAAAGACTAAGTCCTCCTGAGATCAGGAGTTCAAGACCAGCCTGGCCAACACGCGAAACCCTGTCTCTACTAAAAACACAAAATTAGCTGGGCGTGGTGGTGGGCACCTATAATCCCAGCACTTTGGGAGGCCAAGGCAGACAGATCACCTAAGGTCAGGAGCTCGAGATCAGCCTGACCAACATGGTGAAACTCCATCTCTACTAAAAATATAAAAATTAGCTGGGTGTGATGGTGGACACCTGTAGTCCCAGCTACTCAGGAGGCAGAGGCAGAACTGCTTGAACCCAGGAGGCAGACGGAGGTTGCAGTGGGCCGAGATCCCACCACTGCACTCCAGCAGTGAGCGATAGAGCCAGACTCTGTGTCAAATAAAAAAAAAAAAAAAGAAAAAGAAAAAAGACTAACTCCTCCCTTTATATCCAGAATAATTGTAATAATAAGTTGCCGCTCCATTTCCACAACTTCAACAAGTAAAACAAGTTTTCCCTTAGTTTCCTTCTTTTACGAAGTTCTCTTGTAATTTTGCATGTTTAGCCCCCTAACACATTTCAACCCCAATCTAATTCAACAAACACTTGCCCATCGCATGAAGAGGCAAAGATACAAACCCAAACCAGGTAACCTCTGTTCCGCATTCACGACCCAATGAGACAGACAGACACATACGCAGCTAAGCAGCATGCGAGTCAGGCCGAGGTATTCATTTTCAAATATCGTGTGTAAAAATAAAAAGTTGATTGTACAAATGTCCAATGTAAAAATAAAATAAAAATTAAAAAATTAAAAAAATAAAAGTTGGGAAACACGAGGTCAGGTGCTGCCTCTGCTTTGTTCCAACATCTTGGGCTTGAAGCTGGGCCGAGGGAGACAGACCCTTCAGAAAATATTCTTGTCCCATCCCAGGAGCCAGGAAAGAGATTCTGCCACTTTCTCTACCAGCGGAACTCACATCCTACATTTAGAGGGACTTACAAGGGTTAGGATGTTTTTTAGTATCAAACAAACAATAAACAACAGCAAACGTGTTTTTTTTATTTTTGAGACGGGGTCTCGCTCTGTGGCCCAGGCTGGAGTGCAGCGGCGCCATTCAGCTCCCCGCAACCTTCGCCTCCCGGGTTCAGGCGAGTCCCCTGCCTCATTCTCCCGAGTAGCTGCGATTACAGGCGCGCGCCACCACGCCCGGCTAATTTTTGCATTAGTGGAGATGGGGGCTTCACCACGTTGGCCAGGCTGGTCTCGACTCCCGATGTCGTGATCTGCCCACCCCGGCCTCCCGAAGTGCCGCGATGACGGGTGTGAGCCACCGCGCCCGGCCAACAAAAACGTTTTCAAGTGTCACCTTCTCCCCCACAGGGCCACTCATCCTAGGGCAGGGACCCTCCGTGACCCCCAACCCCAGCTTCTGATCGGACCTAAGTGGCCTGAGTAAGGGGGTTGGTGGCATTCGTGTGCAAAACGTTTGCAGACTGAGCATGCGCGGCGCACACTCGCCACCCCCAACGCCGCGGCCTCACGTGGCGGCCCGTTTCGGCTCCCGGCGGAGGCGGGAGAAAGAGGCTCCAGTCAGAGCAGAGACGCTCCTGGCGAAGGCCGCCCCCGACCCGCCCACGGATGGGGCAGTCTGGTATCTGGGGTCAATGCATAGTCTGTCCCTTCTAGACCCTCCTGCCAACCCGACACACAACTTCAGCCCTCGAGTTTCCCTCGCCTCAGTCAACGGTCGTCCAGGCAGCCCCGTCACCAACCGCCGCGCTCCCGCCTGCGAACAAAGTGCGGGGAATCCGCTGTGCGTAAGCGGCGTGCACTGCGTAGGCGCCGTGGAGCGCGCATGCGCAGAGGCCGCCTCCTCGGAGCAATGGCGTCCCTCGTGGCCCGCCTGGTCTCCCTTGGCCGGGAGCGATAACGTTAACGCGGCCTCCCGGGCGATCTCACACTGAGAAGTTGTGCACGCTGTTGGCGCAAGGATGGCACCAACCCCTTAGAGTTTTGCCCAGAGAGGAAAGGAGATTGTCCTGTGACTGGAGAGGCCGGGGCAGATCCCTGCCCAACCGGCCTCAGCCCCAGCATCGTCAAAAAGTGTGCCCCGCTTCTCCGCACCCCTGGCCGTGTCTTAGGGCCCAGACATCGTTTGTTAGATGCTGGTGGCCACCCCAGAGGGTGCCTCGAGGCCACCCGAGGTATCTGGCTGAATTTCTGGGTCGGATCAGGGTCAGGGGAATCTGAGTCCCCAGGAGGCTGGGGGACAGAGCTGAAGCCCGGGTTCGGGTGGCAGCCATGGAAGGCAGGGGAGCCGTCAGCGAGGCAGGGCCCGGGCCCGCGGGAGCTTGCGGGACGGAAGGCGCCCGTGAGCCGCAGAGACCGTCTGCGGGGGAGCCGCGTGGTGTGCGCCCCTGGGCGTTGAGCTCCAGGCCTCCTGGCAAGAGGACTGTGGATCTGGCCCTGTGACCTTGGTTAAGTTGTTTATTGAAGACCTTCTATACCTACATTTCCTTCCTCAGTAAAAGAGCAATAACAGCAATCGCCCTAAAAAAAAAAAAAGTATTGAAAGATGAAATAGACAATCTGGCACACAGTAAATGTGAGCCCCTTATTTAATATTAATAACAGTAGCTGCCATTTATTCGGATCTTACTGTGGGCCAGATAGTGGATTCTAGCTCTGCCTGAGTTCAAACACCATGTTTTGTTGTTACCGTATCTTCTAACCATTTGAAGACGATGGAGAGGGCTCAGAGATGAAAGGAAGATTGTTAGTAAAGTCCTAGGACTAGAAGACCATAGACATTTTAGTAGTTTCTTTGAAAATTATCTCAAAAAGAGATAACTTATTAGGAAATAGGAAATAATATTAGATGTAGTCTGAGACCAGATAATAGCAAAACTTGAATGCCAAAGTAAGGAATAGCTTTCAAGGAATAGGGTCATCTTTTATTCTGGGAAGAAGAAGACTTGAAACAATAAAAATAAAACTTGTTATTTATCATGGTTCCAGAGGAGTTACCCAAAACATGAAGCTTCAGGGAAGCAGATTTTGACTTGACATCTACATACATATATACATACATTTACAACACTCACCTACCCACCCCAAAAATAGAATTTTCATTTAAAAAAAAAACCCTGAAGCCAATTACATCTGTAAGGACTGCAGACATGAGCAATGTAGAATCTTTGCTAACAGTTTATAAACTTAATCTATTTTATCTTTGTCTTGTTCTTGTTATTTATTTCCACCTGAAGGTTAGGATGGGCCACAGGGAAGGAGAAAATTAAAGTACTAAAAGTAGTTTTGATTACATAACTATTGAACATCACATTATGTATGAGCCATCTTATGTATAATTTTTAACAAAAACCCTTCTTATCCCCAAATCATACTATTTACAAAACAACCCACCTTAAATTTGTCTCCTACAAGGCCAGGCACTGTGGTTCACGCCTGTAATCCCAGCACTTTGGGAGACAGAGGCAGGTGGATCACCTGAGATTGGGAGTTCGAGACCAGCCTGACCAACAGGGTGAAACCTCATCTCTACTAAAAATACAAAAAAATTAGCTGGGCGTGGTGGCACATGCCTGTAATCCCAGCTACTTGGGAGGTTGAGGCAGGAGAATCGCTTGAACCTGGGAGGCGGAGTTGTGGTGAGCCGAGATCATACCATTGCACTCCAGCCTGGGCAACAGAAGTGAAACTCCGTCTAAAAAGAAAAAAAAAATTATCTTCTACTGGACAGCCACGACTGTGAAGTAAAACTTTGCTCTCCTTTTATTTTGTTTTGTTTTTGAGATGGAGTTTTGCTCTCGTTGCCCAGGTTGGAGTGCATGGTGCTATCTCGGCTCACTGCAACCTCCACCTCCGGGTTCAAGTGATGCTCCTGCCTCAGCCTCCTGAGTAGCTGGGATTACAGGTACTGCCACCACACCCGGCTAATTTTGTATTTTTAACAGAGACGGGGGTTTCACCGTGTTGGCCAGGCTGTCTCGATCTCCTGACCTCAGGAGGTCCACCCACCTTAGCCTCCCAAAATGCTGGGATTACAAGCCTGAGCCACCAGGCTCAGGCTTCTTTTGTTTTAACTACATTATTTTACTTATTAAATTAGGCAACTCCATCCCACAAAATGTTTGTAATGCTGGAAGTTATGCTTGCTCTTTTGAGTACTTCAGAGCATTCAACTTGATAATGAGATAGCGACAACTAAAAAGGGTTTCACTTTGTATATTATCCGTTCTCTGAACTCTCAAAAAGAAGGGAACTAATAAAAATGTGTGGTTTTTGTGGGTCCCAAAAATCAAGTATGCTTTGGGAAACAGGGAGTTAAAAACCTTTCGGAAGTTAACTTGGTATAAGAGTATGAAAAGCCTCCGTTGCTCTAGTTTAAGGAAATGCTTCTCCTTTTTCCTAATAAAGCTTCCCACAGAAGACAAACTCTGTGCACAATCAACAAGGTAAGTATGGGAAATAATTACTGCAATTCACTAACTCTCAAAAAAATGATTCATTGTGACATGTAAGGGAAACTTTATTTATGAATGTGAAATGTGCTTCAAAGTGCTGATCTGTTAAAATTCCATAAAACAAGCTTTAGAATGCAAGTCATTTGTGCCAGATACGAGTAAATAACTGAAGCAGCATTTCTAGAGAGACTAGGGCAAAGGACACCGCAAACTACAAATCTGCAGAAAAGAAACCAAGCATGGTAGAGTGTTAATAATTCACCATAGTTACTGCTCTTAAAACCAAAGCGACTAAACAACTGTCATCTGTTTCCTTTCATGTGTGTTTTCATCATCTCTGCACCATCTGAGGTGTTCAGTGTACATGGGTGCCGATACACAGTCAAAGGCTACCGGAGCTTTTTTTTAACTATTAGAACAGTAGTTTTCACGTGTAGATTTGATTTGGTGATTTTGCTTTCTCTATCTCTGCATTAAAGCTCTTCAAGGAAGAACATTCAATTTGGTCTATTAAACATTAGAAAGCATTCATATGTTATTTTTCCACCATGTATTTGTTTTATATGCATGTTGATTTCCCGAGCACTCTGTAATGGCTGTTTATGTGAATTCGGAAAGAGCAAAACTAGAACCAAACCGTGAAGAGGACCAAAAATAACAGAGAGGCACCCTATTGTCCTGCGAAAAACGCTAGACTTGGAACGAGAAACACGGGTCCCAGGCCTAGTTTCTCCTACGTCCCTGGAGAACCTTAATTAGGTTATATAACCTCTCTTTCATTTACCCCTGCAGTGGGGATCTCAATACCTTACCCACCCTACCTTATAAAGTTGATGTATGAGTAAACCGAGTGGAAGAACATTATAAATTAAGATACTGTGCAATGGCAATAAATTACTCTATCATACCCTCTATCAAATAACCTGGCATTACTAGTACGTGGTATTTCCAGTACTTGAACATATTTGTCTTTCTGGGTGATTAAGCATGAAATCAAATCAGATTGGCTCAGAGTCATTTCTCCAAAGGGATGTAATCATCTTAGTATTCTGGATAATTTCCCCTAATAAGACCCCCTTTTGAGTAACACAGTTCAGTGGAGAGTCCCTGCTGACAGTGAGTTAGGCTGTGTATGTAAGTTCACATGATGTGGTTAGTATATGGAGTATGTCCAAGATATTTTCGGGCATCATAAAAACTAACAGTTGTCTTTCCTTTGGTGTTTAGGCAAAAAAAATGAGGAAGATTCGTAAGGAAGTTAACAGAGAATTACCAAAAACTTCATGAGAAAGACATGAGGGGATGTTTCAGAGTAGTTTTTCAAATCCCGGTGATCATCGATTTGGCCCCCCTCTGTTTCTGACTGTGGAAAAGCATTCTGAAAGAATGGTGTCAGTTCAAGAAGAGGTCTCTGAGGGTCAGCCTTTGGCTGCTTAGAGAGGTGAGAGTCAGATGCCCTCAGATCATGAAAAGTGCTTGAACTCATTTCAGAGTAGAAATGTTTTTAAATGCCAGTGGAAATACTGAGTGGGCCACTATTTTTGAGATTAGAAATGTATAAACAAGTTTTATTATTACAAGTAATTATGAAAGCCTCACTGGATGACATTCTAGCTGAGGAAAAGAACAGAATTTTTGTATTAGTATGAAATGCTAATTTATTACTGTATTTAGATCTACTGGCCATCTGAGGGAGTCAGAAGTTAAAGTAAACAGCTGTATCTCTAGTTGATCTTTGCATATTTTAATCCAAATATGGAAAAAGAGGGAGTGTCCATAAACGGGGCTCGGAACTTGTAACAGAAAAGTAAAATATACTCCTCTCGAGGGAACTCTGCACTTTGCCCTTTGGTTAAAGTCTCATTTAGATTTAAATTTCTAAAGCTTCCTTAAGAAATTGAATTTCTTTTGATCTCTCCTCTAAATTGCAGAAATCAGATAAAAACTACTTGGTGAGATGACTTCTTGTCACATTGCTGAAGAACCTATTAAAAAGGTTGCTATCTTTGGAGGAACCCATGGGAATGAGCTAACTGGAATATTTCTGGTTAAGCATTGGCTAGAATGGCGCTGAAATTCAGAGAACAGGGCTGGAGGTAAAACCATTTATTGCTAACCCAAGAGCAGTGAAGAAGTGTACCAGATATATTGACTGTGACCTGAATCGCATTTTTGACCTTGAAAACCTTGGGTAAGACTATGTTTTGTATTGTGTATGTATGTTTTTGTGTGTGAAAAGTGGTAGGCGTGTGAAGAGAACACATATATGTATGTGCATATAATTCATGTCAGGGCATGCAGTCGCTATGTTGAATAAGATCACTTTCACTTTTAATTACACTGCATTGTGAATTACACAATTATCTAAACTAAGTATTCACATGCTCTTTTATAAACTTTCTTAAGCACAGCATTAAGTTTTCAAATGTATACAGATTGAGACAATAAATAGAAAAGGGTTTTGTTTTTAAATCATCTCTTTAAAGAAACAGATGTAATAATCCTTTGCGTTGAGTTCGTGTTTGGCGGCTATGCCTGCATACATTACTGTTAGCTTCTTAGGAAATTCACTACTATGTTTTCAAGCAACTATGTTTATGATAATGCATAAAGTTCTAGTTCAGAAAAAATGTAATGTTTCAAGTAATATTTGTTGAAGGAAGGAGTGATTAAATAACTTTTGCCAAAAGATATCAGACTACCCTGTGATCCGAAGTAATAGACATACTTCACTTGAGCGGTGGAGTGTCATAGGTGGGATGCCAGAGGTGCGAACTAAAGACACTTCACCTGAATTTTCAGAGTTTAAATTTTGCTGGATGCAGATATATTGCATACAATGTATGTCATCATAACATTCTAGGTTAGGTCCTTATTAATTATTTTTGCCTTCGTTTACATTGTAATAGCTACCACTGTGGATATAATATGCCTCCACGGATTTGCTTTTTACCATTTCTTTCTTGTTTTTTTTTTTTTTTTTTTTGAGACGGAGTTTCGCTCTTGTTGCCCAGGCTGGAGTGCAGTGGTGCAATTTCATCTCACTGCAGCCTCTGCCTCCTGGGTTAAAGCGATTCTCCTGCCTCAGCCTCCTGAGTAGCTGGGATTACGGGTGCCCACCACCACGTCCGGGTAATTTTTTATGTTTTTTATTAGAGGCAGGGTTTTGCCATGTTGGCCAGCCTGGTCTCGAACTCCGGACCTCAGGTGATCCACCCGACTCGGCCTCCCAAAGTGTTAGGATTACAGGCATGAGCCACCGCACCCGGCCACTTTCTTTCTTTGACTAAAAATACTGTGAAACATCTGTTTTTCTTAGGAATCGTGCCAGGTACTGAGGGGAGTACAAAGCTGGTTTCTACCCCTCAAGGAGTCAGTAGACGACTCGCTAAGATAGAAGACATGCACGGGCACAACTCGGGGGCACCGCTCTATGAGCTTGTTTTCTGATCAACTCTCATTTGAGTTAGACAATTCCTTAGGTTTAGACTCACCACAGATCAAAAGAGGGACACTATTCTTAATAGAAATATGCCTCGCTTTATGGAATAGACGTTATTTACAGCAATTATGCAGTAGTCATCCTGTTTGTATCAAGTCATATTTTTACTAGGGTAAATTTTAATTTGAGAAATGCTTTATCTTCATGACTAAGGTTATGTCAACACAATTCATGCTTATATTAACCTAAGATAGCTGTTAACTAACTTTTTTTTTTTTTTTTTTGGAGATGGAATCTCAGAAGCTCACTCTGTTGCCAGGCTGGAGTGCAGTGGCACTGTGTTGGCTCACTGCAACCTCTGCCTTCTAGGTTCAAGCAATTCTCCTGCCTCAACCTCCCGAGTAGCTGGGATTACAGGTGCTTGCCACCACACCCAGCTAATTTTTGTATTTTTAGTAAAGACGAGATTTCACCATATTGGCCAGGCTGATCTCGAACTCCTGACCTTGTGGTCCATCTGCCTCAGCCTCCCAAAGTGCTGGGATTACAGGCGTGAGCCACCACACCTGGCCAATATTAGAAGTAAGAATTTATTGAAGAATAACTTTTAGTCAGCATATTAAGTTCCCAAATAAGTCTGAAATTGACTGGGCGAGTTTATGAGTGCCCAACTGTATACATTTCAGTGAGCACAGTCTTTTCAGTTAAATCCACTTTCTGCTTCTTACTGTTAACAGTATTCAGAGACTACACTGTTCTCAGCCTGGTTAAAAAATTATAAAATAGATAAACTCATTAACTTCTCCCATCTTACCTCTCCCAAATTTATTCATTTTCCTGTATTCCTCCTCTCAGTGGTAGCTTCATTACCTACCAAGTCCCCTATGAAAATCACCCTAGAACCTTCCCAGTCTCCGTACCTCCGTGGGTTGCTAAGTCCTCCCAATTATTCCTTGCAAGTTCTTTACAAATCCAGCCTTTCTCTCCAATTTTACTTCCTTAGTTTATTTCTTCTCTGGACAGTTAGAATAGCCTCCTAAAAGATCTCTCTGCATCCAGACTTGCTCTGACCATTCCTGCCATCTGTTTTCCATCTGATACCTCTAGGAATTATCATACTATGCAAATCTTATCATGTCTCTCCCCTGCTGAAAACTCTTTAAAAATGTGTCCAGAGTAAATTTAATCAACTTAGTATGGCTAACGCCCTTCAGAATCTCCCTCTTCCCCTGTTCTTCATCCCTTGGGACTCTTCCCATGGGAGCTGAACTGCAGGCATGAGAACTCAAAGTGTCCATCACTTCAAAACTTCAAGACTTGACCCTGAGCAACTGGGTAGACATTAGCTCCATTTACTCAAATGCAGAAGAATGATATAGAACCAAAATTGTTGAGGGCAACCTCGGGGTTATTTCATGAATTAATTTTTAAAATGCGTAAATACCCATTAGGTTTTGTTTGCATATAATAGGAACCTGAGAATAGTGGTTTAAACAAATATGAGTTTCTTGTTCACAAGTAATAAGTCCGGAGGTAGCAGTCCGGGGCCCGTTGCAGCAGCCACACCATGTTGTCAACGTCACAGGCTCCTTCTGTCTTCCCACTGCACTCTTTCAACACGCCAGCTTTGTCCTCACGGCTTTTTTCTAAGTCACAAAATAACGACTCCACCTTCCTGATTGCATTCCAGGCAGGATTTATCCAGCTGTGAACAGTAGGTCCCTTGAAGATACTAGCAAAAATAGCCAAGGAGTACAAATAGATGGAATTTTAGGAAAATGTGCTTGAATGGTTTAATGAGGAAAAGTAAATTTAAAACATTATTCTATATAGAAAAAATGTACCCTAACCATTTCGGGAAGTGGGGGAGAGGACAGAGGCCCATTTGAGAATGGAAGAAAAACTATTGGCCCTTGTGCCAGAAAAATACACATATGTGTACCAGCAAACTTGTGGCATTTTTGGACAGGTTACAGACTCTGGAACTTTGTCCCTGGACCTCTAGTGGGTCCTGGACCTCAATTGAGAACCTCTATGTAGGCCAGGTGTAGTTGCTCATGCTTGTAATTCCAGTGCTTTGGGAGGCCAAGGCAGGAGGATTGCTTGAGGCCAAGAGTTCTTAAACCACCCAGGAAGTTCTCCTTGTCCGCTGCCCAGACAGAGCTGATTTATCAAGACAAGGGAATTGCAATAAAGAGTTTAATTCACAAAGAGCCGGCTGTACAGAAGACCACAGTTTTATTATTACTCAAATCAGTCTTTCTGAAAATTCAGAGATTAGAAATTTTCAGGATTATTTGGTGGGAAGGGAGCCAGTGAGTCAGGAGTGCTGATGGGTCAGATCGGAGGTAAAATCACAGGGAGTGAGTCAGGAGTGCTGATGGGTCAGATCCGAGGTAAAATCACAGGGAGTGAGTCAGGAGTGCTGATTGGTCAGATCCGAGGTCAACTCATAGGGAACTGGAGCTGTCTTCTTGCACTGACTCAGCTCCTGGGTGGGGGCCACAAGACCAGAGAGGAGCCAGTTTATCCATCTGGGTGGTGCCAGCTGATCTATCAAGTTCAGAGTTTGCAGAATACCTCAAGCACTGATCTTAGGTTTTACAATAGCGGTGTTATTCCCAGGAGCAATTTGAGGAGGTTCAGAATCTTGCGACCTCCAGCTGCACCACTTTTAAAAGGTAATTTCTAATCCTGAGCTAATTCGTTACTCCTGTAAAGGCAGTCTAGTCCCCAGGCAGGAAGGGGGTTTGTTTTGGGAAAGGGCTGTTATCTTTGTTTCAAAGTTAAAGTATAAACTAAGTTCCTCCCAAAGTTAGTTCAGTTTACACCCAGGCATGAACAAGGATGGCTTGGAGAGTAGAAGCAAGATGAAGTCAGGTTAGATCTCTTTCATTGTAATAATTGTGTCAGTTGGCCTGGCGTGGTGGCTCATGCCTGTAATTCCAGCACTTTGGGAGGCCGAGGCGGGCAGATCACAAGGTCAGGAGATCAAGACCATCCTGGCTAACACAGTGAAACCCTGTCTTTACTAAAAATACAGAAAATCAGCAGGGCGTGGTGGCATGTGCCTGTAGTCCCAGCTACTCGGAGGCTGAGGCGGGAGAATCGCTTGAACCTGGGAGGCAGAGGCTGCAGTGAGCCAAGATGGCACCACTGCACTCCAACCTGGGTGACAGAGTGAGACTCTGTCTCAAAAATAAATAAATAAATAAAATAATCGTCTCAGTTACCATTTTTGCAAAGGCGGTTTTAGTTCAAGACGAGCCATGGCAACGTAGCAAGACTCCATCTCTACAAAAGATAAGAAGATTAGCTGGGCATGGTGGCACGCACCTGTAGTTGCAGCTACTCAGGAGGCTGAGATGGGAGGACTGCTTGAGTCCAGGAGTCTGAGGGTACAGTGAGCCATGATTGGGCCACTGCACTCCAGCCTGGGCAACAGAGCAAGACCCTGTCTCAAAAAATTAAAAGCGTCTCTAATTAGATTCTGTGAGCCCCTAAGTGACTATATTTGTGCACTAGAGTTAGCTAAAGTGGGGGAAAAACGATGCATTCGATGGTCTAGTCCCGCAATAAATAACCCAGTGTACCATAACTACTAAGAAACTGTTCATTAAATTAATGGATATGTTTTGTTCAAGATTGAAATCAAATGATAAATTCTGCTTGCTATGTCTGTCCTGTTCATGACCAGCCACATAAATGAACTTCTCATTTTGCAAGCATGCCAATGCAACATTGCTTATGTGGAATCAAATGAAGAAAAAGTATGTAACTTTTCCTTTATAAACATTTCAGGTAAGTTTTTACTTCCCATACAGATTTTTCATATTAAAGATTTGGCAACTGGTCGTTTTCACACTGTGTTCTTATTGTATGTTTATATTATCTCAGCACAGATGTTGTTAATCTTTTTCTTTCTGCTTATAACAGCAAAAAAATGTCAGAAGATTTGCCATATGAAGTGAGAAGAGCTCAAGAAATAAATCATCTATTTGGTCCAAACAACAGTGAAGATTCCTGTGATGTTATTTTTGACCTTCACAATACTACCTCTAACATGGGGTGCACTCTTATTCTTGAGGATTCCAGGAATAACTTTTTAATTCAGATGTTTCATTATATTAAGGTAATGTTAATGTTATTAATTTATAAGTTAGCAAAGGACTTGTACTTTTAAGTCAATTATAGATGTGAGACAATCAGAAAACAGTTACAAGGGAAGGTGTGAGACAAATGGGATTTATGCCACAGCCAGGCTCGGTGGCTGGGGGGAAAGGGTGCTCGCCAAAATACAGAGGCAGCGGTGAAAGGAAGGAGAAAGAGAGAGGAAATAAGGAAAATCATAAACACAATTAATAAAATAATAAAACACTTGTGGATTCTTGTGTCTATAAAATTACACATTTTATCCAGACAGCCACCAGAGTGTGGGCTATTTGTTAAAACCAAGTAAAATTAATATTAAAGTTTTAAATGGTGTGGTCGAAGTATCTCAATTACACGGTTTTAGGAAACTTAAGAAATAGTCATTTAATGTTGACTAAAGCCCAGTGATAGAAAGATTGCCTCCCTCCAGTCCCGCCCTTTCCGCGTTTGCTGGAGATACCCCAGAACGCATCTAATCCTTCGGCGCTTCATAGAGCTCATCATTTTAAGGTTCAGAAATCTCAGAGAAAATTTGCTAGAAAATAGCAACCCACCAGAAACACACATAAAGAACGGTATGCTCATTTCTGTGTACTAGATAGCCTTCCTCCCTGACAGCTAGCATGACTGGGAAGAGTGTAGCCTGTGTTCAGATCCTCACTTTCTCCTTCGCTAACCTTAGACAGAACGCACCATTCCCAAAACCTTGCTTCCCTCATTTTATAACACTGGTGTCGTAACAACACTTACCCATGAGGGTACTAAAAGCCTTGATGACATAAAGTATTTAAAGCATTTAGCCTAATACCTAACCTATAGTGAAGATTAACTGTTATTTTTGTTTCCCTTAAGCTTTGGATAATAACTGGGTGGTGGCCCTGGTCGGAGATACTATGTAGCTATTCCTCGTTGCTTTTGAGGAGAGGGCTGAAGGCTTTGGTTTCCAGACGTAGAAGCAGTATTGCTGACACTTTGTTATAAAAACCAAGAGGCCTGTCTTAAATTCTCATGCGGATAAGCAGGAAGAGGGGGAATCACCCAACATCTGTAGAGAGCTGGACCGTGGGAGTAGAAACAGAATTGTTTAACACACCAATACCAAGCTAAATAGTTAGTGCAACCAGTGATGAAATAAAAATACCCACAGCCATTAAGAAAGAACATTGAATTCATGTTTTTGGATCATAGGTCTGGAGAACTATTTAATGTACATTTTACCTGGAAAGACATGGCATAATTCAATTTTATATGAATTTTATATTGTATAATTTATTTGTAAGTTTTCAAATTTATAAACATTGGGTTTTACAGTGTTTCATAAAGCTATCTTACCAATCTTACTTGATCTGATGAAGTAACACGTACTGAAGGTATTACTGACTCTGTTGAAGCAAAGAGAACAAAACGCGGTTTTACGTAATGAGAAACACGTCTCAAATGTTTTTCAGACTTCCTTGGCGCCGCTACCCTGCTATGTGTATCTCATCGAGCATCCTGCCCTCAAATACGCAACCACTCGTTCTATAGCCAAGTATCCTGTGGGTAAGTCATAGTTCCCAGTGACATAATGCAATAAAATATATCCTAGCTGAAACTCAGAGAAATCTTTCTTTTTTTTTGAAACAGAATCTTGCTCTGTCACCCAGGCTGGAGTGCAATGGTATGATCTCGGCTCCCTACAACCTCCACCTCCCCAGTTCCAGCGATTCTCCTGCCTCAAGCTCCCTAGTTGCTGGGATTACAGGCATGTGCCACCATGCCCAGCTAATTTTTGTATTTTTAGTAGAGATGGGGTTTCACCATGTTGGCCAGGTCGGTGTTGAACTCCTGACCTCAGGTGATTCACCTGCCTCGGCCTCCCAAAGTGCTGGGATTACAGGCGTGAGCCACTGCGAAAAATACTAGCTGTCTAACATTGGTAATGCATACCTTCATGAGCTTGTCCAGAGTGGTCGGATTTGATTGGATCAGAAAGGCAAGGGTCTGTTTCTCCAAAGTGCTCGTGCTGCCAGTGACCTGCTCCAGGCTGTTTTCCAGCCTCTCCTTATCAAGACCTATAAAAGATCTGAGAAATTTTACCCGACTTACAAGTTAATGATGAGCTTGGCACTTTTGAGTGGATGCCAGTAGAAGACACAAGACTCCTAAAACAGTGACCAAGAATAGGTGACTAACAGTAGTCATAGCAGAGTGCCAGCACTTTTGCACCACTCCCCCACGTTCAGTTCCCACAGGGTGACATGAAAGGAGTCAGAGGCAGTTCTGCATGCCAGTGGCTGCATTCTAGGAGAGAAACCCTGAGCAGAGGAATCTTAATTTTGTAGAATGGGCAGTAAGCGTGAGTGCCTTTGCCCCAAGGAAAACCCCATTCCTAACTACCAAGGCTGTTCACTATACAGACATCCTTGAAAAGATAATCTGGAACAAAATAGACTATGTCAGGCTGGGCTCGGTGGCTCACGCCTGTAATCCCAGCACTCTGGGAGGCCGAGGCAGGTGGATCACAAGGTCAGGCGATCAAGACCATCCTGGCCAACATGGTGAAACCCCATCTCTACTAAAAATACAAAAATTAACTGGGCGTGGTGGTGGGTGCCCATAATCCTAGCTACTCAGAGGCTGAGGCAGGAGAATTGCTTGAACCAGGGAGTCAGATGTTGCAGTGAGCTGAGATCGCACCACTGCACTCCAGCCTGGCGACAGAACAAGACTCCATTTCAAAAAAAAAAAAAAAGTTCGTGTCTTCCTCACGACACTTGGACAATGCAAAAGACCCATGAAGAATCCTCTGTCCACATGCCTCTTGTCACCTGCTTTGCAATAGATGTTTCATGAAGTGTTTGTCACTGTTCTCTCGTTTACCCTGCCAGTTACTAGGCTGTGAGTCCATCTGTGCCTTCTGGTAATTCCAGCATGCAGCCCCACACTCTGGTACTCCCTCTCAAACAGACGTTCTTTCTCACATATTCCATTCTCTCTCTTGAGCATCCCGTTAGCATAATTAGTTATCTGCAGACTACACTACAATTAAAATTACAACTTAAAATAGTTTTGTTAAATCTCAGATGGCTTAGCTAAGAGTAATTTAACTTAAAACCAGGTTGGTAAACAATGTAAATAAATAAAAATCTAAAATTATTCTGGATATTCAAGTATTGATCCTTTTGTGCATAATAAAGGGATGTTTATATCATCTTTGATGGCCATATTGTCCACACCAAAAGTTAAGTTTTGGCTACAAGATCTCATATCAGAGCAGAATATTTAGATTGTAGGACATGGCTATGGCAGAGTCAGGGGCGGAGCTGAATGAATAATGGTTACACAAACAACTTTTCTAAGTCTCAAATGAGACCATGGTTGATCTGAGAAAGTTAGCAGAAGGCTGTGTCCAGTTGCTTTCCCGTGTGTGTGTGTGTGTGTGTGTGTGTGTGTGTGTGTGTGTGTGTCTGGACGATCCTAAGACTGAGGCTGGCTGCAGCACACTGCTTCTTCTAGGATAACGTTTACCTAGAATGATCCCGTCACATTTCTTCTGCCTTGGGAACAGAATGCAAAGGTGGTCCTTGTAGGTGCCTCCTAGAAGTTAAAGCAAGTTTGTATGCAGTAATATTCTTAGTGTGTTATAAAATGTTGACTCAGAAAGATTGTCTCTCTGATGTTCAACGTGCTTTATTTTCCAATGAGTGCATGATATAAAAATCATCCAAATAAAACAGCAAAGTTGAAAGGAGAACATGTAACATTTCTAATTATTTATGATGAGCTTAGTATTCCCTCAGACTGAAACATTTTAAAGTTTTGGCTCAACTTGTAAGGGCCAAACATATCAGCAGATGTTTGTTCTGGCTAAGGGAGCATTGCCTGCAAGTATTGGAGACCAAGACTGATATCTGAAAGTTTGGAAATGTTGTGCTTCTATTTGGTGTCACGGAGAAACAGGATCTGTATCTCTTATTGCTAAGCCTTTGGTTTGTTTCAGCTAATTGCCAATATTTGGGTATTTAGCTTACGCCAGTTCCTTACTTCAAGTATTGATACTTTTGCGCATAATAGAGATTCCTTTATTCTTAAATCATTGACTAGGGGATTGCTATGATTGACTTAAACTATCCAACATTTTTACTCTTCAACTGGAGAAAAATTTACCTACCTTGAAGATTGGAAGCCCAACTAAAACCAGGATTCTATTAGAAAAAGGAGGAAGGTGAAGTGGATTTGGGGTAGGCAAACGACAACGTATGCTGTAGTATTCCTACAAACATATCTGCAAACACACTTTTTCACACATTGGCATAAGTCATTTATGCACAGATGCATTTATGACACCATATACTTAAATATGTGTTCACACATACACGCAAGAAACCTAAGCACAACAAACAGAACCTGATGCGAGAGGATATGATAGGATTTTGTGTATTGGGAAACAGCAGAAGTGGGTGGAAATAGGGTGAGTGTAAAAGAATGTAGTACATGAATGGGGTGGGAGAGAACGAGGGTCGAGCATTTGGTAAATGGTTTGATAAATGGAGAAGGTGATGACTGGGGAGCTGGCTTTGTGGGAGGCTTGAGTAGGAAGGAAGGGTCTACAGAAGCAGTTTACAGAAAGAGTATTTTGTAGGTGTCAGGATGGATACTTGACAGCAATACAAAGTAGACCCAGCAGTACAGGTATCCTATCATACGAGTCACAAAAAATGAATACATATTTTTCCTACATAAAATTAAAACCAGGCCAGGTGCGATGATGGCTCATGCCTGTAATCCCAGCACTTGCGGAGGCCCAGAAGGGCAGATCACCTGTGGTCAGGAGTTCGAGACCAGCCTCACCAACATGGCGAAAGCCCATCTCTACTAAAAATACAAAAATAAGCCGGGAATGGTGGCCCTTGCCTGTAATCCATGAGTGGTGCACCCCCCCAAAAAAACCCCCAGCTACTCAGGAGGCTGAGGCAGGAGAATCGCCTGAACCCAGGAGGCAGAGGTTGCAGTGAACCAGGATAGCGCCATTGCACTCCAGCCTGGGTGGCAAAGCAAGACTTCATCTCAAAAAAAAAAAATTGTTGCTGAAGGGTCACACAGATTGTCACGTTGACTTACATCCATGATTCATCTTGTCTAGATTTCTGTGACTAAATAGATGTCCTTCCTCCTGTCAAAGCTAAACGTCAAACCTTGACAGTTTCTCTTCATGTCCACCTCTTATTTTGTCAGCATAAACTTGTTCACCTCATCTACTGTCGTGATTTTTAAATATTTTGCAACATTGAAGGAAATTTAAAGGAAAAAAACCACAAGAGTTCACGATGTCTAACATTACTGATTTTTTGTCCATGTTCTCTCCCGGTCTTTATTCACTATGACTATAACTTAAAAATGTAAATGTTCTGCTTTCCTTTTGCCAAACATGACACCTCAGATATTTTCCATGGTGCTACGTGATTCACCTTTTCAATAATTTTGAAGAACATAATTCTAAATCTTGATACATTAAAATGCTTAGTTTTATAACATATTTTAATACTGATATAAATGTGACTGTCTCTCCTTCTGTACCTAGGTATAGAAGTTGGTCCTCAGCCTCAAGGGGTTCTGAGAGCTGATATCTTGGATCAAATGAGAAAAATGATTAAACATGCTCTTGATTTTATACATCATTTCAATGAAGGTAAGTAAGGAATGAAGATAACGTATATAAAACTTAACCACCAAACATTTAAATTACAATTGGAACCTAGGTCACATTTGCCATGCTAATGATATTAAGTGCTTTAAAAAGATTTTATTTATTTCAGCCATTCCCCAATGGCCAGAATAGACAAATTCAAGAAAAGCAGCTGCCAAATAAAGCCTCCAAATTAAATCCTTATTTCCTAATAATCTCCATTTTAAAAGGAAAAAAAAGGCTAGAAAATACAAATGCCCAGTAAACATATGAAAAGATGTTCAACATCACTAGTAATTATAGAGAAATGTAAATTAAAATGAGAAACCGTTTTCCTCATTAGGTTGGGAAAATATTAAATTCTGACAATATTAAGCGTTGGTGACTGTGCAGGAAAGGGGACACTCTCACATTCCTGCTGGTGAACATGTAAGTTGGTAAAGACATTTTTTTTTTTACAGCAATCACTTATCTTTCCAGATTGGTAAAGACATTTTAGAGGTTAATTTTACAGTATCCATTTCTTAAAACACACCACTAGTCCAGGCTTGGTGGCTCACGCCTGTAATCCCAGCACTTTGGGAGGCCGAGGCGGGCAGATCACCTGAGGTCAGGAGTTTGAGACCAGCCTGGTCAACATGGTGAAACCCCGTCTGTACTAAAAATACAAAAATTAGCCAGGCGTGGTGGCAGATGCCTGTGATCCCAGCTACTCGGGAGGCTGAGGCAGAAGAATCGCTTGAGCCTGGGAGGCAGAGGTTGCAGTGAGCCGAGATCGCGCCACTGCCCTCCAGCCAGACGGAGAAGAGCGAGACTGAGTCAAAAACAAAGGAAAACACCGATCTTATTACCCAGCAATTCCACATCCCAAAGAAACACAAGCACAACCAACACGTTTAGAAAGACTATGATTCTGCATCATTTATAACAGCAAAAGAATGGAAACAGCACCACCAATGTCCATCTGTTGGTGGACGCATGAATAAACTAACATGGAAGAATCTTCAAACACATTGGTAATTAGCAGAAAGCAAGCTGCAGCGCAAGACATTCAGGACCCCAACTGGCTTTAAAATAATAATCATCACCATCATCACTTGCTAGGATACCTATATATATTAACGTATCACAGGAAAAGTTCTAGAAGAAAACACACCAAACTGATCACAGTGGTTACCAGGGATGGGATGAGAAACCCAGGCTAATTTTGCCTTCATCATAGTCAATAAGAATAATGCATTCATATATTATTTCTGTAATTAAAAATAAATGGGGACTGGTGGACGAGGTGCATATATGGAACCCTAGGTACTATCTGCTCATTTATTTATTTAGTAACTGGTAAATCTAAAACTGCACGAAAATGTCTATTAATTATAAAAAATAAATTTACTTTAAGATGGAAAATAATTGCTTCAAATCAAAAAGGCATTCTACGTGAATAATGATTCCAGCAGAGCGAGCTGGAATTGCTGTTGAGGATGGGTAACGATGGTGACAGAGCTGGTGAGAACTTCAGTGTCTTGGGGAGTAAATTCCTTCGCCTCGGATGGTGCATCCCGCTGCAATCACAGGCTTTTCTTTTGTTCTTGGGAATCCTTGGACTCCAAAATCATGAAAATTGAAAATTTGATTTTCATCATCTTTGAGGGCAGGTTCTATACTGTTCAATGGAACTGGTTTTGAGAAGATCACAACATATTTGCAATAAACCCTTTGAACAGTAAGTGTGGAACTATGATATGTTAAGAAGTGATACATTCAGATAGAAGGCCACAAATCTGGGTGGAAAACATGATTTTCAGATTATGGTCCACAGAATCCTATCACAGGGTGGAGAAAAGCAGTTCCTGGAACACCTTCCCCCTTATCTCTGCGTCAACCAGAGTTGTTCTGTCTGTCACAGCTCTTCTGTGTAACATTTCATTTAAGCAAAGGATTCTGCAATTCAAAAATTGTCAACCACGATTCATTCAGACTATCCAGGTTGGTGGATTTTCCACTGAGCACCCGTATCCAAAGAACGCTGACAAATGAATCAGACCCGCCTAGAGAAAAGTCTCAAGAAGTGTGTAGGAGGGCTTCGTCCTTGACTCTGTACTACCCGGAATTATAGTTCGTGACCTGAGTGACAGGTCACAGGAAGGTAGCAGGGAAACACCCTGGTTGCAAAGGCAGATGCAGGAAGTCCTGGCAATCTTCAACAATCTTTTAAACCAAACGTTAAAGGTTAACAACATCAGAGACAAAGTTTTGCTCTTATGTTTAAAAACAAATCCCAGAATAGGGAGGTAATGGTCTTTTTTCTGCCTTGAATAAACAACACTGGAGAACTGTAAATAAATCCAGGAGAAACGTCTATAAAGAGGAATTTAGCCAAGGAGAGCATTGAGAACGTCGAAGAGCTTGAAAACCATAATGAGAATAATTCCCGGCTCATGCCTGTAATCCCTGCACTTTGGGAGGCCAAGGCAGGTGGATCACTTGAGGTCAGGAGTTCAAGACCAGCCTGAGCAACATGGGGAAACGTCGTCTCTACTAAAAATGCAAAAATTAACTGGGTGTGGTGGTGCACGCCTGTAATTCCAGCTACTCTGCAGGCTGAGGCATGAGAATCACTTGAACCCAGGAGGCCAAGATCATGCCACTGCACTCCAGCCTGGGTGACAGAGTGAGACGATCTCAAAAAAAAAAAAAAAAAAAGAAAAAGAAAAGAAAGAAGTCTACATTGGAAAGAAGTTAGACATATTTTCTGTGACTCAGAGGGCAGAAGAGAATGAATGAGATAAAGTTACCTAGAGGCAGAAATTTTTCTCTTTTTTTCTTTTTATTTTTTGAGACAGGGTCTCACTCTCTTGCCCAGGCTGGAGTGCAGTGTTGCGTCCATGGCTCACTGGAGCCTCAACCCCCTGGGCTCAAGTAGTCCTCCCACCCAGCCTCCTGAGTTGCTGGGACTGCAGGCGAGCGCCACCACTCCAGCTAATTTTTGTGTTTTTTGTAGAGATGAGGTTTCACCATGTTGCCCAGGCTGGTCTTGAACTCCTGAGCTGAAGCAATCTGCCCGCCTCGGCTTCCCAAAGCACTGGGGTTACAGGCCTGCACCACTGCGCCTGGCGAGACAGAAATTTCTTATTAACAAAGCTGAGCAGCTGTGAAACAGGCCACACTTTGTGAGGCTGTTCACGCAGAAGTAAGATGACTACGTGGCCAGAACAGTACGGAGAATATTGAAACAGAGGTGGAAGTTAGGCTTTCAAGCCTCCTTCCAGCTCTCAGTAGCAAAAACATACTCCTCTGCGTCCCATCAGTTTTTGCTTTCGTCCTATCGAACTTTCTGGTTTAAAGACATGAGATCTGGTAAGTTCCCATCTTCATCTTGGAAGGCGTGGTAGGTTTTAATTCTTCCGTTTCCTGCATCCACATCCTGGCAGTGTGAGGTTTCATATCCTCTGTTCAGAGATAGAGTCTGTTTTCCCACTTCTTGACTGTCTGGCTTGGCCACGTGACTGTTTTGTGCCACGGAAAAGGCTCGAAAAGTGCTTGCACATTGCAGTTGCTCTCTTCCTGACCTTGGAAACCCTGTACATGTACCTTTATGCGCAACAGTCCACGTTGGCCTGCTGGATGATGGAAGCCGATGAGGTGGAAAACTCAGGACCCTCACAGACGGTCATGCAACTCCAGCTGACAGCCCGTCAGACGTAAGAGTCAGGTCATCCCACATGGTCCAGCTTCCCGGTGAGCTGTCAGCTCACCACAAATGCATGAACGAAACAATCAAACATCAACAAAGCCAGTGTAGACCAAAGGAACGTCCCAGCCAACCCATAGAATCATGAACTAAATTAAGAGGTGATTGTTTCAAGCCACTAAATTCTGGGATAGTGTGTTATGCGGCAAAAGCTAACTGATAGAGAAGGGATCACTGGGTATCCCCATTCTAACTCTGCTGTAAGGGCAAAGGAAGCCTTTCCTTTCGGTTGTGGCCATAACACGCTGTAGGCCCTGCATTGGACCAAAAGTTCACCCTGTTTGCTCAGAGATAGCCTGGGATATATGTAAACTACTCCTTTTCCGAGTTTCTGGGAATCGGGTTGTCTGATGTTGCCGCATCTTTGGAAGTTGGTCTCCACCTTGGCAGGCTGCCTGCATCCCAAGATCTCATTGCTCGGGAGCTGTCCCAGTGTTTAATGTACTTAGCTAAGGAAAACAGGCCAGGCACGGTGGCTCACGCCTGTAATCCCAGCCCTTGAGGAGGCTGAGGCAGGTGGATCACGGGGTCAAGAGATCGAGACCATCCTCTGCAATGTGGTGAAACCCTGTCTCTACTGAAAAGACAAAAATTAGCTGGGCGTGGTAGCACACACCTGTAGTCCCAGCTACTTGAGAGGCTGAGACAGGAGAATTGCTTGAATCCGGGAGGCGGTGGTTGCTGTGAGCCGAGATGGTGCCACTGCCCTCCAGCCTAAGCGAGAGAGTGAGACTCTGTCTCAAAAAAAAAAAAAAGCACAAGACCGAAGTCACCTAAGTTGCTGGAACTCCTCCTAAAAATATGCAGTCATAAAATATCATGGCTGGAAGGGCCCTCCCAGATAAGATAATCCAATACCTTCATTTGACAGGTAAAGAAAGTGAGCCTTGGCCGGGTGCAGTGGCTCACACCTGTAATCCCAGCATTTTGGGAGGCCCAGGCCGGCGGATCGTGAGGTCAGGAGTTCGAGAGCAGCCTGGCCAATATGGTGAAACCCTGTCTCTGGAAAAAAAAAAAAGAAAAGAAAAGAAAGAAAGTGAGCCTGAAGAAGCTAAGCATCTTGTTCAAGGTTACGGAGCCGGGAGATTAGAGCCCAGGTCTCCTGACTCCCAGTCCCAGATTCCTTTTCTCCCAAACTGGCTTTCTAAGTTCTGTTTTCTACCTCTGTCCATCGGTGCATTTGTGGACAGAGAGCCGACAGGAATAACTGAAGAGCATCTTTTGCTGAGTGTTGTCTGTGAACACCCTTAACCAAAGGCGATCTGTTCTCCCCCTCACTGTCTTCATTTTGTTACTGCTGTTGTTACTGTTTCTTCCTTAAATTATCAACTTACCTTTTTCCAGAGATTTTCTCTTTTTTTTGAGACAGAGTTTCACTCTTGTTGCCCAGGCTGGAGTGCAATGGCACGATCTCAGCTCACTGCAACCTCCGCCTCCCAGGTTCAAGAGATTCTTCTGCCTCGGCCTCCCAGGTAGCTGGGATTACAGGTGCCCACCACCACGGCCAAGTAATTTTAGTAGAAACGGGGTTTCACCATGTTGGCCAGGCTGGTCTCAAACTCCTGACCTCAGGTGACCCACCAGCCTTGGCCTCCCGAAGTGCTTGGATGACAGGGGTGAGCCACTGCGCCCGGCCCAGAGATTTTTTTACTTGGCATTTATACATATTGTTTTTGTCATAGGAAAAGAATTTCCTTCCTGTGCCATTGAGGTCTATAAAATTATGGAGAAAGTGGATTATCCCAGGAATGAAAATGGAGAAATTGCTGCTATCATCCATCCTAATCTGCAGGTAACATTTCTTCGTGCTTTAAAATATTGAAAATAGTAATGCTGGATCTTTGAGTAGAAGTTGACAGTTCATGCAGCGCTTGGTGTACATTCACTCATTTGAGGCTCTCAAAGGCGCTGAGGGTAGGGAAGATGCTCGGACAGTCACTCAATAAATACTTTTTTTTTTTGAGACGGAGTTTCATTCTTGTTTCCAGGCTGGGGTGCAATGGCACGATCTCGGCTCACTGCACCCTCTACCTCCTGGATTCAAGCGATTCTCCTGCTTCAGCCTCTCATGTAGCTGGGATTACAGGCATGTGCCGCCATGCCCAGCTAATTTTGTATTTTTAGTAGAGATTACACCTGTAATCCCAGAACCTTGGGAGGCCGAGGCGGACAGATCATGAGGTCAGGAGTTCGAGATCAGCCTGACCAGCATGGTGAAACCCCATCTGTACTAAAAATACAAAAATTAGGTGGGTGTGGTGGTGAGCACCTGTAATCCCAGCTACTCAGGAGGCTGAGGAAGGAGAATTGACTGAACCTAGGAGGCGGAGGTTGCAGTGAACCGAGATTGTGCCATTGCACTCCAGCCTGGGTGACAAAGTGAGATTCCATCTCAAAAAAAAAAAAAAAAAAAAAAGGAAGAAGAAGGAGCCTTAGGCAGTGTTTTAAAGGAAAGGTAAAGATTAGGGGAGAGAAAGGAAAAACCGCCACTGATGACAAAAATACCAAATACAAGAAGCAGAGGCCAAGGTGATGATGTCATGACAGGCTGAAACAGGATTTTCCAAGTTTTAGGATACTCTTGAGGAGTACAGAAATAATCCTGGGGGAGGCTGGGAAGTGAGATGAATAAGATCAGTGGCAAACTGGGTTAGTGGTAGGTCTTGAAAGTGAGGAAGGATAGCTTTGATTTCATAGACGATAGGGAATGGCTCAGTCTTCTACAGGAGGGATTGATTGGCTAATTATTCCAACAAATATTTTTCGATGACAACTAAGCTTGTTCTGGGCCCCGAGATTCAAGATAGGGAAGGTTGGCCGGGAGCAGTGGCTCACACTTGTAATCCCAGCACTTTGGGAGGCCGAGGTGGGCGGATCACGAGGTCAGGAGTTCAAGATCATCCTTGCTAACATGGTGAAACCACATCTCTACTAAAAATACAAAAAATTAGCCAGGCATCGTGGCGGGTGCCTGTACTCTGGAGGCTGAGGCAGGAGAATCACTTGAACCTGGGAGGCAGAGGTTGCAGTGAGCCGAGATTGCGTCACTGCGCTCCCACCTGGGCGACAGAGCGAGACTCTATCAAAAAAAAAAATAAAAAAGTACATGTCCTGATTGCATGGTTGTAGGTTCTGTATGTCAAAACTCACAGAACTGTACAGAAAAATGAGTGCATTTAACTGTACATAAATTTTAAAATAAAATTTAAAAATAATGATGCCTGGGCCCTCTGAGACGCTGATTTGATTTATCTGCAATGGGTCAGCCCCTCTACCTGTATATGTGTATTTGGCTTCCCGAGCGATTATAGTGTGCCACCAGATGGAAAGAGTCTCTGTGACGTGGCAGTTCTCAGCATTCGTGCTGTGCAGGTGAATGTCTGGAGACTCGTTAATGTGAAGATCTGGATGTGGCGGGTCTGCTGTGCATAATGAAATCCTGCTTTTCTAACAGGCTCCTAGGTGATGGGGATGCTGCTGGGGAAAGTTAGAAATGCAGAGTTTCAGGCCCCGCCCCCAACCTATAGAACCAGAATCTTCATCTTAGCAAAAGGCTGGGTGCAGTGGCTCATGCCTGTAATCCCAGCATTTTGGGAGGCTGAGGTGGGTGGATCACCTGAGGTCAGGCATTTGAGACCAGCCTGGCCAACATGGTGAAACCCCGTTTCTACTAAAAATTCAAAAACTAGCTGGGCGTGGTGGTGTGAGCCTGTAGTCCCAGCTACTCAGGAGGCTGAGGCAGGAGAATTGCTTGAACCCAGGAGGTGGAGGCTGCAGTGAGCTGAGATCACACTGTACCACGATTCCATTTCAAAAAACAAACAAAATCCCCCACATGATTCAGAAGCACATCAGAGTTTGAGAAGGACCGTTCCAGGTTCCTGTGGAGCGACAGCCTTGGTGCTTGAGGTCTCAAAGGTCCAAATCCCCGGTGCAGGACCCTTACCGTAACGTAGGAGCACATTTGGAATACGCCCACCTGTCTGAGACTTTCCCCAGCCCAGCACCACCTTCTCCCTCCGCTCCCCCCATCAGAATAGAACCTCCTTGCAAGCAGGTTCAACATGGCACATTTTTATGTTTCCCAGCGGAGAATGTCCTGAACGCAGAAGATTCTTAATGGCTATATCCTAAATTTTGCTGAACAGACTTTAACTTGAGCTGGCAAGAGGTGGAATGTGCACTTACAGAGACGTGCATTTAGTTCTGCCTTTTAACATTGTCAGTCCCTTGGCTATATTCAAGGTAAACCTGGTATTGAAGCAAACTATTTTTTATTTTTTTAGAGACAGGGTCTCACTCCGTCACCCAGGCTGGAATGCAGGGATGTGAACACAGCTCACCGCAGCCTCGACCTCTGGGGGCTCAAGCAATCCTCCCACCTCAGCCTCCTGAGTGTCTGGGACTCCAGGCATGCAGCACTATACCCAGCTAATGTTTTGTGTATTTTTTAGAGACAGGATCTCTATGCTTCCCAGGCTGCTGTAGAACTCCTGGGCCCAAGCAATTCGCCCACCTCAGCCTCCCCAAGTGCTGGGATTACCGGCGTGAGCCACCGCACCTGGCTGAAGCAAACATTAATTACATATGTCAATTATGAAAATTTAAAGGGGAGCTTTTTTTTTCTTTTGAGACAGAGTCTCCCTCTGTCACCCAGACTGGAGTGCAGTGGTGCGATCTCGGCTCACTGCAGCCTCCACCTCCTGGGTTCAATCAATTCTAGGCCGCAGTCTCCCGAGTAACTGGGATTACAGGCGCCTGCCACCATGCCCGGCTAATTTTGTATTTTTAATAGAGACAGGGCTTCCCTATCTTGGCCAGGCTGGTCTTGAACTCCTGACCTCGTGATCCAGCCTCCCAAAGTGCTGGGATTACTGGCATGAGCCACCGCACCCGGCAGGAACTCTTAAAACTACTGTCAAAATTCATTCCCCAATTTCAGTGTAGTGAGATCACTTGCCTGAATCTCGATGTCTCTCTCAAGTGTCTCTTTAAAAGAGTAGAGTACTGTAATGTGTTAGTTGTCTAGAGTCTGACATAGATTTTTAAAGGAGAAAAGCCAAATATAATGCATTTATTTTGATTGTTTCCTGAGAGGATCAAGACTGGAAACCATTGCACCCTGGGGGATCCCGTGTTTTAACTCTTGACGGGAAGACGATCCACTGGGCGGAGACTGTACCGTGCACCCCGTGTTTGTGAATGAGGCCGCATATTACGAAAAGAAAGAAGCCTTTGCAAAGACAACTAAACTCACGCTCCATGCAGAAAGCATTCGCTGCTCTTTACATTAGAAATCACTTCTAGCTCTCATCGTATACAGTGCCGTACACATTCTGCTAGTTTGTAAGCTCCTCAAGAGCAGGGCTGTGCCTTACTCAACGGCATACATAGCTCCTAGCACAGTGCCTTACTCGGTAGGCATCCAAGAAAACGTATGAAATTAATTAATATATCTTAAAGATACCATATTTTGCCTATGTAGCTTATTCAAAGAAGTGTTTCCCATTTCTGTGTAGTTTATTATACATAATTCTTTGGTAGTTCAACATTCTCAATAAACAGCCTTGTATTCAGAATATAAAGTTGAAACAGAGATATATGTAAAGTTCCTTGTTTTACGGCGTTTCGCTTTATTGCACTTCACAGATACTGTATTTTTTTACGAATTGAAGATCTGTGGCAACTCTGTGTCTAGAAAGTCTAACAGTGGCATTTTCCCAACAGCATCTGCTCACTGCTTGTCTCTGTGTCACACTTTGATACTATTTCAGACTTTTATTTTTCTTGAGACGGAGTCTAGCTCTGTTGCCAGGCTGGAGTGCAGTGGTGCGATCTTGGCTCACTGCAACATAAGCTCCCCCGGTTCAAGCGATTCTCTTACCTCAGCCTCCCAAGTAGCTGGGATTATAGGCACGCACCACCACACCCGGCTAATTTTGTATTTTTAGTAGAGACACGGTTTCACCATGTTGGCCAGGATGGTCTCGATCTCTTGACCTCGTGATCTGCCCACCTCGGCCTCCCAAAGTGCTGGGATTACAGGCGTGAGCCACTGCGCCCGGCCTAAACCTTATTATTATTTATTATATCTGCTATGGTCATCTGTGATCAGTGGTCTTTGCTGTTACTATTGTTAAGCGTTTGGGGGCACCATGAATCGTGTCCACATGGGACTGTGAACTTGGTGAATGTTGTGTGTGTTCTAACTGCTGCGCTGACCAGCCATTACCTTGTCTCTCTCCCCCCTCCTCCGGCCGCCCTATTCCTTGAGACACAATAATTAATAACTCTACAACAACCTCTATGTGTTCGAGTGAAAGAAGGACTCATACATCTAGAAATTAAGCTTAGTGAGGAAGGCCTGTCAAAAGCTGAGACAGGCTGAAGCTAGGCCTCTTGCCCCAGTTAGCCAAGTTGTGAATTCAAAGGAAAACCTCTTGAAGAAAATTTAAAAATTCTACTCTAGTGAACACACAAAGATAAGAAAGCAAAACCACCTTATTGCTGATATGGAGACGGTTTTAGTGATCTGGATAGAAGGTCATACCAGCCCCAACACTTCCTTAAGCCAAAGCATGTTCAGAGCAAGGCCCTAACTCTCTTCAATTCTGTGAGGGCTGAGAGAGGTGTGGAAGCTGGCAGAGGCTGCTTCATAAGGTTGAAGGAAAGAAGCCGGCCCAAAACCTGCAAGTGGAAAGTGAGGCAGCGAGTTGCTGATGTGGAAGCTGCAGCAGGTTATCCAGAAGGTGTGGCTAAAATCACCGATGAAGGAGCGACACTGGACAACCAGGTTTTCAGTGTGGAGAGGTGTGGCTAAAATCACAGATGAAGGTAGCGACACTGGACAACAGGTTTTCAGTGTGGAGAAGGTGTGGCTAAAATCACCGATGAAGGTAGCGACACTGGACAACAGGTTTTCAGTGTGGAGAAGGTGTGGCTAAAATCACAGATGAAGGTAGCGACACTGGACAACAGGTTTTCAGTGTGGAGAAGGTGTGGCTAAAATCACCGATGAAGGTAGCGACACTGGACAACAGGTTTTCAGTGTGGAGAAGGTGTGGCTAAAATCACAGATGAAGGTAGCGACACTGGACAACAGGTTTTCAGTGTGGAGAAGGTGTGGCTAAAATCACAGATGAAGGTAGCGACACTGGACAACAGGTTTTCAGTGTGGAGAAGGTGTGGCTAAAATCACAGATGAAGGTAGCGACACTGGACAACAGGTTTTCAGTGTGGAGAAGGTGTGGCTAAAATCACAGATGAAGGTAGCGACACTGGACAACAGGTTTTCAGTGTGGAGAAGGTGTGGCTAAAATCACCGATGAAGGTAGCGACACTGGACAACAGGTTTTCAGTGTGGAGAAGGTGTGGCTAAAATCACAGATGAAGGTAGCGACACTGGACAACAGGTTTTCAGTGTGGAGAAGGTGTGGCTAAAATCACCGATGAAGGTAGCGACACTGGACAACAGGTTTTCAGTGTGGAGAAGGTGTGGCTAAAATCACAGATGAAGGTAGCGACACTGGACAACAGGTTTTCAGTGTGGAGAAGGTGTGGCTAAAATCACCGATGAAGGTAGCGACACTGGACAACAGGTTTTCAGTGTGGAGAAGGTGTGGCTAAAATCACCGATGAAGGTAGCGACACTGGACAACAGGTTTTCAGTGTGGAGAAGGTGTGGCTAAAATCACAGATGAAGGTAGCGACACTGGACAACAGGTTTTCAGTGTGGAGAAGGTGTGGCTAAAATCACAGATGAAGGTAGCGACACTGGACAACAGGTTTTCAGTGTGGAGAAGGTGTGGCTAAAATCACAGATGAAGGTAGCGACACTGGACAACAGGTTTTCAGTGTGGAGAAGGTGTGGCTAAAATCACAGATGAAGGTAGCGACACTGGACAACAGGTTTTCAGTGTGGTTGAAACCCCTTTCTATTGGAAGAAGATGCCATCTAGGATGTTCCTAGCTAGACAGGGGAAATGAATGCCTGGCTTCAAAGCATCAAAGGACAGGCTGACTCTCTTGTTAAGAGCTAATACAGCTGGTAACTTTCAGTTAAAGCCAATGCTCATTAACCACGTCAAAAATCCCAGGACTCTGAAGGTTGATGCGAGATCTGCTCTGCCTGAGCTCTGTAAACGCAACAACAAAGCCCGGATGACAGCACATCTGCTTACAGCATGCTTTACTGTATATTTTAAGCCCACTGTTGAGACCTACTTCTTGGGGGAAAAAAAGATTCCTTTCAAAATATTAGTGCTCATTGACAATATACTAGGTTACCCAAGAGCTCTGCGGGAGGTGTGCAGAGATGAGCGTTGTTTTCATGGCTGCTAACAAATATCCCTGCTGCAGTCCAAGGATCAAGGAGTCATTCTGACTGTCAAATTTATTTCACAAATACACTTCAGGCTGGGGGAGGGGGAGGAAAAAAGAAAAGAAAGAAAGAAAAATACATTTCATAAGGCTATAGCCGCCACAGATAGTGATTCCTCTGATGGATCTGGGCAAAGTAAATAGAAAACCTTCCGGAAAGGATTCAGCAGTCTTGATGCCGCTAAGGACAGTCAGGATCTGTGGAAGGAGATCAAAGTATCAACATTAACAGGAGTTTAGAAAAAACTGACTCCAGCTCTCATGGATGACTCTGGGGAGTTGGAGACTTCAGTGAAGGAAGCCATGCAGACGTGATAGCAAGAGAATCGGAAGCGGAGCCTGAAGACGGAGCTGAATTGCTGTAATCTCATGATCAAGCTTGAATGAATAAGGAGTCGCTTCTTATAAATGAGCAAAAAAGGGGTTTCCTGAGATGGAACCCACTCTTGTTGCAGAAGCTGTGAACGTTGTTGAAATGACAAACGACTTAGAATGTTACATAAACGTGGTGGAAAAGCCAGCAGCAGGGTTTGAGAGGATTCACTCCTACTTTAAAATGAGTTTGGCTGGGCACGGTGGCTCATGCCTGTAATCCCAGCACTTTGGGAGGCCGAGGCAGGCAGATCACCTGAGGCCAGGAGTTTGAGACCAGACTGGCCAACAGGAGGAAACCCCATCTCTACTGAAAATACAAAAAATATTAGCCAGGTGTGGTGGCACACACCTGTAGTCCAAGCCACTCGGGAAGCTGAGGCAGGAGGATCATTTGAACCCGGGAGGCAGAAGTTACAGTGAGCCGAGATTGTGCCACTGCACTCCAGCCTCAGCTATAGAGCAAGACTCCATCTAAAAAAAAAAAGAAAAAGAAATGAGTTCCACTGTGAGTAAAATGCTATCAAACAGCATCCCATGCTACAGAGAGCTCTTTCAGGAGAGGAAGGGTCAATCAATGCGGCAGACTTCCTTGGTGTTTTATTTTAAGAACTTGCCCCAGCCGTCCCGACCCTCAGTACCCATCACGCCGATTGGCAGCAGCCATCATCGAGGCAGGGACCTCCACCAGCAAAAACATCATGAATTGCTGAAAGCTCAAATGATCATTAGCTTTTTTAGCAATAAAGTATTTTTAGTGAAGGTATGTACATTTTTTAGACATAATGCTATTACTTAATATATTACATATAGTGTGAGCACAACTTTTGCATGAACTGGAAAACCAGAAAAATGTGTGTGACTCATCTGTCATAATATTTGTTTTATTGCGGTGATCTGGGGCCAAGGCTGAAATATCTCTGCAGTGTGCCTGTAATGTATAAGCGCTAGTAGAAACTAGCTGTGTAGGCTTGCTATTTTTTCAATTTTTATATTTGAGTTAATGGTAATATGCTAAGTATCCGGTCTATAAACTTCAGCCTTCCTGAGAAATCCAGAGGAAATTTTTTTGCGGTTTTTGTTTGTTTGTTTGTTTGTTTTGTTTTGTTTTGAGAAGGAGTCTTGCTTTGTCACCCAGGCTGGAGTGCAGTGGTGCAATCTTGGCTCACTGCAACCTCCGCCTCCTGGGTTCAAGCGATTCCTCTGCGTCAGCCTCCTGAGTAGCTGGGACTACAGGCACCGGCCACCACGCCCGGCTCATTTTTTGTGTGTATTTTAGTAGAGATGGGAGTTCATCATATTGGGCAGGATGGTCTTGATCTCCTGACCTCGTGATCTGCCCGCCTCAGCTTCCCAAAGTTCTGGGATTACAGGCATGAGCCACCGCACCCAGCCCAGAGGAGACTTAAATGCTGCTTTGTAGATGAAATATGAAAGAGAAAGGAGGGCTTCATGGTGAACATGACTTTATGAATGTACCAAGGAGCTGAATGGTCCTCTGTCCACAAACAGACAATAACCCACACAGCGTCGCTTCTGTGGCTCGCCCGCTGGCTCTGCACCAACCTCACGGAGCAGAGAGCCTCCTCCAGACACCCCACACGCCCCGAGGAGCTAATGTTTCTTCCCAACATGGAGAATTTGGAAGAGGCATATTCTTCACAGCTGTCACTTCTCATTTTGAAAGAACGTGTTGCCCTTATTCCCAGGCCAGCTGTGAGGAAGTCTTTGTGTGCCAGCTGTTGCCAGCAGAGATGGTGAAAGTCAGTAACAGGGCGGTGGACACTCAGAGAAATGTCACTCATAGCTCTGGTTTGCAAATGCAGTCTTTCAAGAAATCCTGCCGTGTCCCAAATGCCCAAATCCCCCGCCTCCCATGATCCTTCTCCACAAAGGACCTTCTGCCAACGCTTCCCCTCCCTCTCCAGCCCCACCAGGGCCCTCCCCCTCTGCTCCTCCTAGGCCACAGCAGCCAGTAAAGCGTGTTTTTATTCCACGAGCTGTACTCCAAGGAATCCATAATCACAGTTTCAAATGTATTTACCGAAAATACTAACATTATCTAGAATGAATAAATAATAAATATTATATACTTAGACATTTCCATTCCTAAGTGAACCCCACTAAGCCGATTTTACTCCATATTCAGTGTTCTAGAAAGCACATATCGTTTCTAAATTTTTCGGCATTCTTTCTGTCATCGTACTTTACTAAAATTATTTGCATTGGAGTAAACGCTCTTCTTTCTGGATTCTGTAGTAAAAATGTGATTTATCAGCTTTTGTACCTCAGTTTTAGCAAGCTTCCTTCTCCTGCTGTGAATGTTCTATCGTGTTTTATCTCTGAGTCCAGCTTTTCTAGGTCAGCTTTGTCCAGATGTAAATTTTGGCAAGAATACTCTATTCTCCCATCAAACTTTAGTTATTTGTAAAATTTACAATGTACAATTTATGCCACTGTGATTTCAGTCAGTTGTAGGGTTATTTCTGTCAAGTCTAATGCTTCCCTTTTACAGTCTTCAGCGTTTCTGATTAGATGTGGTTTTAACCACTCTGAGTTTTGTTTTGTCTGAGATGGAGTCTTGCTCGGTCCCCCCAGGCTGGAGTGCAGCGCGCGATTCTGACCATCTACATTTGCATGTTGTCTCATTTATACAATGGGAACGATCATAACACTAGAGCCCCTTTCATAGGGTACCCTAGGATTAAGTGGGCTGAGACCCGTAAGCACTTAGCGCCGTGCCTAGCACAGAGTATGTACCTAATAAATCATTGAAGTTCAAATTCCTGGCACGAAAGGCCGTTCATGACTGCCCTCCCACCCCCACGACTCTCTACCCTCATCTCTCTTCAGGCTGCGTCCGCTCTGGTGCCCTTACGCCGTTTACCCCTCTAGGCCTTCAGTAGCCGGACTCCCCCACCTAGAACCCCGCCCCCACTCTCCTCCATCTCCCACCCCGCCTCAGGCTTCACTCTAGCTAGTAAGGCCTGTTTCTCCTTTAAAATGCAACTCGAGTTTCATTGCATGGACCACGCCTTCTTGGTCTTCCTCTGCCTGCCTTAGTTGCCACTTTCCCCTCCCCCCTACCCCATCTTGAGGGCTTTAGCGGTGTCTTTTTCAAGGTCTACAGTCTAATCGGTGACCGAGAGTCCGCTGAATGACTGAGCGTTCTCAAACGCCCCTTCTCTGTTGAACCGTCTTCGTCTCCACCAGTGCCCCTCCCTTCTTCTCTTCTTCCTTCCCAGTCACTTCCTGAGGGGTGTCCCCATTGCTCCCAAGTGAAACACTTCGTTCTACACCCTCAGCCTGCTACTATGTCCCAAAGGACAGTGGAAGGAAAAAACACCCATTGAAGTCTGCAAACCCCTGAAAAAAAAACAAGGAAATGTTCACACTCAACAATTGCCCTGTTTAAAATCCTTTGCTGGTCATCTTACCCTTGTTATGAGATCTCAAAGCCTCACGGTGGCTGTACAGATCCTCCATGCCCTGACCTCTGCCCACCCGTCCAGCCTTATTTCATGTCCCTTGACCCCTTGCTCCCAGCAATCTGGCCACATAAGGCTTCTCCAGTCCTCAGATGCATGAAGCTCCCTACTACCTTTGGGGTCTTTGCCCACATTTTCCCCACTTATTGAAACCCTTCCCCGTCTCCACACTTCTATTGGCTAAATGATACTTACTGTTAAACATGACTCAGGTGGCTGGGCAAGGTGGCTCACGCCTGTAATTCCCAGCACTTTGGGAGGCTGAGGCAGGAGGATCACCTGAGGTCAGGAGTTTGAGACCAGCCTGGCTAACATGGTGAAACGCTGTTTCTACTAAAAATGCAAAAAGTTAGCCAGGCGTAGGGGTGGATGCCTGTAATCCCACCTACTTGGGAGGCAGAGGCAGGAGAATGGCTGAAACCCGGGAGGCAAAGGTTGCAGTGAGCCGAGATTGCGCCACTGCACTCCAGCTTGGGCAACAAGAGTGAAACTCAGTTTCAAAAAAACCAAAATGACCCAGGCTAGGTTAGGCCACTCTTACACAAGCTCACTGACAGTACCAGACTGGCAGTTACCCAAACTGCAGCCATGATGCTTTGTGACATCGGGGCAGGGGAAGTGCTTGTCCGTCTCTTTGATTAAACCGCAAGAGCTCCAGGAGCACGGAGATAGCGTTTGTCATATTCTTTGTCGAATCTGCAGCACTTAACGCATAGAAGGAGCTCAACACATTTTGCTGGATAAACGAGAGCTGATCTGGTGAGTGTGAACCTATATGGAAGGGCTTCTTTGGAAGAGTGGGTTGTCACTTCCCTCACAAGGGTGACCCCAAGATAGCCACTGGAGATGACAGAGGTGGGAATGGTGAACTACGCACGGTCAGTGCTCCAACAGGAGGAGCAAATGAAAAGCAGAGCTGGAGAGTCCCCCGGGGGTGAGTGAGGCCATGAGGCTGGGAGGGACGCCTGTGCAGGTCACGGGGGTTCCAGGACGGGCAGGAGTGTCTGAAAGGCCTGTATTTGCATATCCAACAAAGACAGAGTCTGGAGGGAAATAGCTGCTTAGGGGGCTCCCAGCGCTTTTTTTTTTTTTTGAGACTCTGTCACCCAGGCTGGAGTGCAGTGGCATGATCTCAGCTCACTGTAACCTCCACCTCCCAGGTTTCAGCGATTCTCCTGCCTCAGCCTCGCGGGTAGCTGGGACTACAGGCACCCACCATTACACCTGGCTGATTTTTGTATTTTTAGTAGAGACGGGGTTTCATCATGTTGGCCAGGCTAGTCTCGAACATGTGACCTCAGGTGATCCACCCACCTCTGCCTCCCAAAATCCTTTGCTGTCATCTTACCCTTGTTATGAGATCTCAAAGCCTCACGGTGGCTGTACAAATCCTCCATGCCCTGACCTCTGCCCACCCGTCCAGCCTTATTTCATGTCCCTTGACCCCTTGTTCCCAGCAATCTGGCCACATAAGGCTTCTCCAGTCCTCAGATGCATGAAGCTCCCTACTACCTTTGGGGTCTTTGCCCACATTTTCCCCACTTATTGAAACCCTTCCCCCGTCTCCACACTTCTATTGGCTAAATGATGCTTACTGTTAAACATGACTCAGGTGGCTGGGCAAGGTGGCTCACGCCTGTAATTCCCAGCACTTTGGGAGGCTGAGGCAGGAGGATCACCTGAGGTCAGGAGTTTGAGACCAGCCTGGTTAACATGTGCTGGGATTACAGACAGAAGCCATCATGTCTGGCCGATTTTTAAATATCTCTATACTTCCCACACATACTGCCTTCAAGAGGCTTGCAATCTACCCGTGGAGACCTTTGTAAGCCTGTTCCTAAAGCAGACACGCCAGAAACCCTCATCTAGAACTTGGCAGACAGTAGCTCCTGAACACCTCCCAAGCCAGTGACTGAGAGGCTCACTCAGAGGGGACTTCGCCCAGGGCCGCCCATCGGGCTTGGTGGGTTCCACAGTGCGAGGCTGCAGGGAGGCCCTGCACACACCACAAAGTCAAAGTCAATGGCACAGCCAGAGGCTTCCATCCCATCAAAGCAAAAGCAGAATTAAAGTTTCCTCCATCCCGACCAGGAAAAAGAACAGGAACCTGACTAGTAAACAAAGTCAACCTGAAAACTGAGGTCTGTGGGGGATTCATGTAGTATAATTAAGAGAAAAAAAAAATACTAGAGCTCCATTAGCTGCAGATAGAGTAAGTGTTTAACAGAAAACGTTCATTTTTAGAAACTACATCTATTAAGGGAAAGAATAACTTTCACAGTCTTGAAACGTAAGAAAGCTCGAGGGCATGGTGAGAGGTCCCCAGGCAGTTTTCTTGCTCTGAGTGAAAGGCCGGACCACACGAGGTGGCTCACACCTGTAATCCCAACACTTTGGGAAGCTGAAGCAGGTGAATCACCTGAGGTCAGGAGTTCGAGACCAGCCTGACCAACATGGTGAAACCCCATCTCTACTAAAAATACAAAAATTAGCCAGGTGTGGTGGCAGGTGCCTGTAGTCCCAGCTACTTGGGAAGCTGAGGCAAGAGAATCGCTTGAAGCCAGAAGGTGGAGGTTGCAGTGAGCCGAGATCACGCAACTGCACTCCAGCCTGGGCGACAGAGCGAGACTGTCTCAAAAAAAAAAAAAAGAAAAAAAAAGAAAGAGAGAAAGAGAGAAGGAAGGAAGAGAGGAAGGAAGAAAGGAAGGAGGAAGAAAGGAAAGAGGAGAGGAGAGAGAGAGAAAGAGAGAAGAAAGAAAGAGAGAGGGAGGGAGGGAGGGAGGGAGGGAGGGAGGGAGGGAGGAAAGGGGGAGGGAAAAAGAGAGAGAGAAAGACCAAAGAAGGAAGGAAGGGAGGGAGGGAGGGAGGGAGGGAGGGAGGCATCCAAAGCTTAGGAAAGTGAGCTCAAATAAATTCATTCACAGGTGTGTTGGTTAGAAGTTGAAGGTGTTTCCAACTTACAGCTTCCAAGCTATAGAAACGGAAGCGGTGAGGCCACAGGTTTAAGAAGTGTGATGGTTTTGAAATAACAAAATATGATGATTTTAAAAAATAAAACAGAAAATCGAAGAAAGAAATAGGACAGCTGGACAGTAATCAGGGTTGCTATAAACACCAAATGTGACAATGTATGGAAAGAGCACGGCACTTCATAGACACTCATTTCCTTCTCCCCCTCTACCACGTCTTCAAGGGAAGAAATTGTCTTGCTGATATTTGTATCAAGTATCATTGCACGTACTTCATATTCCTGTTTTGTTGAAGCGGTTCTAAATCTTCACACATATAGGTGAGATACATTTTTAGAGTTGGACTGAATCCCTTCCTTTCTGCAGAACTTTGCTGTTACTGACAGAGAGCTTGCTGGTACAGCAAGAGAAACAGTAGCTCTTGCTAACTAAACCTCAGAGAACCTGAATCCTCCAGCCAGGAAAAAGGGTGGTGAACTTTGCCTGTCATTCTATCCGTCTCCAAGTCTCGCTATCCCTACCTATTAAACCGGGATATGACACTCAGCAAACCTACAAAACAATCCCCAACACGACCAACAGAGCTTTGTAAATAGCACAGCGTACGATCTCAAAGCCTGCACACATTGATGAAACGCTTTGGGGAAGTAATTTTTCACAGTATCAAAAACCATAAAAATGGTCAAATCTATTGACCTCGGCATCTCGTCCACAGAAGTATATTCTACCCTTTTTCTATCAGTCCTCCCAACATATTCCCATGGATGGCACCTTTCTAGACTTCGGACTCACGCCTACGTAAGCTAGGATGTGAGTCACGTGCAATCCCCGTTTTGTTGCCAGTCAACAAGATACACCCCAGTGAAGGAAGTTATTCTGGGAATCATCTGAATTCAGTAAATAATTCACCAAATACAGTATTTCACTTATTAATGAAGTGGTCGCAAGCTCCACAACCCACCAAGACAAGCACTCCAGACTTGGCATTCAACTTGAGAACTGCCATCCTTACGAAATAACCCAAAGGAATGAAGAACTGCATATACCTCCGAACTAGGCTGACAGGCAGTAATGACAGTCACAATGTCAGCTCTTTCCTATCCATTCTCTCACTGCCTCCTCATGAAAATCCTGTGAGGTAGACAGAGGGATTTATACCTTCTGTTCTGCAGGTAGAACCATGGCTTTATGTTCACCTGAAATAAGTTGACAGCCAACAGGCATGATGGATAGAGCACTCTTATCTTTTTCTCTATTTCTTCTAAAACAATGGGATACATGTGTGGAACAGGCACGTTTGTTGCACAGGTATACATGTGCCGTGGCAGTTTCCTTCACCAGTTGGCCTGTCCCCTAAGTTCCGTCCCCCAACCCCAACCCCCAACAGGCCCTGGTGTGTGCTGTTCCCCTAGCTTTGTTCATATGTTCTCAATGTTCAACTCCCACTTACAAGTGAGAACATGTGGGGTTTGGTTTTCTGTTCCTGTGTTACTTTGCTGAGGATGATGGTTTCCAGCTTCATCCATGTCACCACAAAGGACATGACCTCATTCCTTTATATGGCTGCATAATATTCCATGGTGTGTATGCACCACATTTTCTTTATCCAGCCTCTCACTTATGGGCATTTGGGTTAGTTCCATGTCTATGCTACTGTAAATAGTGCTGCAATAAATATACGTGTGCATGTGTCTTTATAGCAGAATGATTTATATTCCTTTGGGTACATACCCAGTAATGGGATTGCTGGGTCAAATGGAATTTCTGGTTCTAGGTCCTTAAGGAATCGCCACACTGTCTTCCACAATGGTTGAACTAATTAACACTCCCACCAACAGTGTGAAGTGTTCCTGTTTTTCCACAGCCTCTCCAGCATCTATTGTTTCCTGACTTTTTAATCATCGCCATTCTGACCGGTGTGAGATGGTATCTCATTGTAGTTTTGATTTGCATTTCTCTCATGCAAATTAGATGATGTTGAGCTTTTTTTCATATGGTTTTTGGCGGCATAAATGTCTTTTGAGAAGTGTCTGTTCAAAGCCTTTGCCCACCTTTTGATAGGGTTGTTTTCTTCTATGTTTAAGTTACTTATAACTTCTGGATATCAGACGTTTGTCAGATGGGTAGATTGCAAAAGTGTTCTCCCATTCTGTAGGTTGCCTGTTCACTCTGATGGTAGTTTCTTTTGCTGTGCAGGAGCTGACAGGGCACTCTCTGAGGGGTTCCGTGGCCTGAACGACTGACATCACGTGGCTGTGAATCTGTGGGCACACACTTCAACCCCCCCGAGTCTCCTTTTACTCAAACTGCTTCTGGAGCTGCTGAGTGTTCAGATTGGCTCCCCCGATGTGAATGCACTCTGAGATGTACATGTACAGAGGTGACATGTTTTCTGGCTTGCCAGCTCTGTTCCTGAGGCAGAGCCAATGATAACGCTTCAGGCCCAAAAACTGGCCTTCCCTTTACCCACCCCTGTCAGCAACCCTCCAGGGGACCTAGTGAGCCTTCGCATTGGCACACCTAAGGCAAGGATAAAACGTGGCCGTAACAAGGCAAAATAAATATTTATTAGAAATCAAAACGCCATTTCTTCAATGGCACAAAATGTTCTTACTCTTGTGATTTCTTTCTTGAACACAGAGTTTCACACACACACACAACACTAAGAACAAGTCATTAAATTAGAATTTACAAGGATCCAGCACATTCAAGGGGAATAGGGTGACAATTCTGCGTGAGGAACCAAGATCACAGTAAAATGTAAATCAATGCAGAAGTCAAGTATGGTTTACAGGCCTAGACGATGGCCCATCTACCCGGGCCCTGCCCAGAGCGAAAGGACACAGGTCACCAGGCCTTGAGGAAGGAAAGGAACGTCAGTGACACTGGGCTCTCTCAGGCAGGGGCCTTCTAGGAGCTGAATGACTTCACAGTACAACCTCCGGCAGCTTCTCCCACATCCCCCGGGAGGAAGGCTAAGCACCTTAAATTCCAAACAAATACATCACATAATGTCTAGAATAAGGAAATTTTCCTGAGGAAATGTTTAGCTAATGGGGCATTTGCAGCCAAAGGCACTATCTGAGCCTGGAAGACCCCATCCCTGGAAAATGCCTTCCCCTGAGGAGACAGGCTGAGACAGGAGAATTGCTTGAACCCAGGAGGTGGAGGTTGCAGTGAGCTGAGAACGCGCCACCGCACTCCAGCCTGGGTGACAAGAGCAAAACTCCGTCAAAAGAAAAAAAAAAGGAAGAAAGAAAGAAGAAAGAAAGAGAGAAGGAAGAAAGGAAGGACAGAGGGAGGGAAGGAAGGAAGGAGGGAGGGAGGGAGGGAAGGAGGAAGGAAGGGAGGGAGGGAGGAAGGAAGGAAGGAAGGAAGGAAGGGAGAAAAGAGAAAAGAAAAAAGAAGAAAAGGGTCTTGTCAACAAATTCCATCCCGACCCACAGAGAGCAGCGCTCCATAATGTGAGATGACAAAGATCCCTCTGGCTCTCCATTTCTCACTTGGACAAAGCCTGGCAGGTTAGGCAAATAGAAGTCAATCATTGGCTTTATCCATTAATAAGAGTCAAAGCAATTCTGGATGTGGCTTTATCCATAACAGATAACTTTATCCATTAGTGGGTATGGCTTTGGCAATCCTGGAATTCCCAGCTCCGTAAAGCAGAACCTGGCAACATGGATCCAAACCACTTCCCTTCAAACAAGAGGTCAGTTCAGGCTTAACACAGGTAGCCGACTCCACACGTGGAATGCTGGTCGGTAGACTCTCCAGGCTAAAGCGACCTTAAACTTCACCCAATTACCAGTTTCAACACCATGCCTCATTAAGTGCTCAAGCAGCTTTTGCCTAAACATCTCCAACACCTGGACCAGTTGCTGGATTGGATTGAGCCGAGTCCTCCTCAGTTGACCAGCTCTGCCCATTCTAGAATTCATCTGCTCCTTCCGCCCCTAGGACAGGCCCCCTCCAATCTTCTCTTCTCCAGGGGCCCATGCCCAGCCCCGTTCCCCCTCAGAGCCTGGTCTGACCGCTGAGGCTTAGAGCACGCGGTTCCCCCCTAGGTCAGCTGGGAGGGCAGGGGCTGCTGGTGTTGTGACGCCTCTCACACCCCAGACCACTTCTCCCCAACCGGCCCCATCAGGGGCACGGAGGCTGAGTCTCCGCCTGCTCAGCTAGTCTGGCACACGGAGCGGCCCAGAGCAGAGAAACTGGTCCCAAGCGCACTGCCAGGCCTGGACGCCTCAATCTGCCTCAAACCAGATTAACCAGTCAATTGCCATGTCATCCAAAGGCCAAATTTCTATTTCTGCCATTTAAGATGAAAACTTATGTGACTATTTTTGTAACTTTTACATGAATCCTTTCACCAGATAATAGGGGCAGAGGAGACTGTCTAGCGGTTCAGGCCCCAGTCACCCGGAAAATCCTCCGTCTCCACTTCCCTTCTGCCCCCAGACTGACTCCGTGTCATTTCCGAGGGAGGACATCAGAGGATGAGGACCTAAAAATAAGCCCAAAGTCTTGGCAAATGTTTCTCTCTCACAAGCTTCCCCTCCAGCTTCAAAATTCACAGTTAAAAAAAAAAATACTTTGTACCAAAGCAGTTCAGGCATTTTGTTAAATCCCCCCCACTGAGACGTGCCGAGGTATGCTAACTGCTGAGTTCTAACGTGGTAGAGACGGAGCAGCTGCCATCTCTGCTTCTGCGGAAGCCAGGATCCCAGCGTGGAGGCGAGCGCTGCTGCCAGGCCGGGGCAAGGAAGAGAGCCAGGCCCTTTCACCCAGATCGAGGCGGCCCAGCAGGACCTGCCCCGAGCGTCTCATGCAGACTTTTGTGTGTGTGAAGAAAAGCTTTTTGTCTTGCTCTGCCAACCCTGAGGCCAAAGATATAATACTTACATCCAGCCCCAAAGCCCCTAATCTGTCTCCACTTTTAAAATCAATACTTCATTGTGGTCATTTTCATTCTTAACTGAAATGTCTTTTCCATACTGAAAATAAAAACCCTGTGTTAATCGTGCTACTAAAAACGTCTCTCCATTTGAGACAGTTTGATCTTTGGGGTGTCAGGGGATGCTCACTCCAAGGATGGTTTCCTTTTCCCCGAAGGGTTCGGGAAGGCCATTTCCAAAGCTCACTCCCCTCCTCTCCCAGGATATCCGGCTTACCTCCGTCCCCCGCACATTCTGGGATGGGATCAAGGGTCTCCCACAAATTCAAGCAACCCCGTAAGATGGTAGACTGTGTGGACTGGGGCCAGGGATGACGAGGGGAAGCTGGCAGGAGGAAAGCCTCCTCTCCCTGCTCCTCAAGGCCCCTTCCCCGCCACCCACTTCTCCCAGCCAAGCTGACCTGCAATTGGTAAAACCAGAGGCTTCACCCAGGACTTCAGAAGTGTCCCAGGCTCCAGACTGTGGCTGGCTGTGGGTTTACACAAGCTCTTTGCCGAATAACAAAATCCAGGATGTTTCCCACTTGGACAAACCGCCAACTGCCCCTCAGTCCAGACACCCACTCAGCATAAGGGTGCGTTCTGCGTCTAGGCCAGCAGAGCCAGGCTCCCCCACTCCTCAAAACCCTCAGCACAGTCCATGACTCTGCCTGTAGCACCAGACAGCCCACGTGCACACCAGCTCTGGGTTACGCTTCTACACCGACGTTTCTGGGAATTCCTCTATTTCTTCAAATGCATTGAGAGTGGTTTTGCTGTTGTTCCTGGAAGACTCTTGGATTTTGTTGAAATCTCCTTTTGAAAAAAGATATATTTTAGAGGCCAGACGCAGTGGCTCACACCTGTAATCCCAGCACTTTGGGAGGCCAAGGCGGGCGGATCACCTGAGGTCAAGAGTTCAAGACCAGCCTGAACAACATGGTGAAACCTTGTCTCTACTAAAAATACAAAAAAAAAAATTAGCTAGGGGTGGTGGCACACGCCTGTAGCCCAGCTACTCAAGGAGGCTGAGGCAGGAGAATCCCTTGAACCCAGGAGGCGGAGGTTGCAGTGAGCCGAGACTGCACCACTGCACTTCAGCCTGGTGACAGAGACTCCATCTTAAAAACAACAACATTTGTGTGTATATATATATATATAAATGTTTTAGAAATACATCACTCTGCCTGATGTGTTTCTATGGCTTAAGGCTATACTGTTTTATAAGCTGTTCCAACTCGAGTTCTAAAAGTCAGAGCTGGAGGAGACCTAAGAAGCACTTCCATTCAACCCTCCCATTTGACAGATGGGGAAATCAGGAGCCTTAGACTTGATCTGCCCCAGGTCACATGGTCTCAGACAGGAGCGGACGCCGTGTCGCCTCACAGCAACAGTACCTGTTCGCCTCCCCGGCCCCGGGTCTTCGTTAAGGAAGGAGACGTGTGTTTTCCATTCAGTCCACTTCACCTCATTGATCCTGCAAGTGCGGCCATCGCTCTTACTATCTCGCCATTGCCTCCCTGGATGCAAACACCCTGCGCCTGGGGCGTCCCAGTGTCTACACAGCCCCCCTTCTGTCTGTCCTAGAGATCAGAAGCCCCCTGCCCCAAGCAGTCACATCAGCGTTGTTAGAGTTTCAACTCGTCCCCATCTCCCATTTCCCCAGGCCTCAAAGACTCAGTTCTCCTTCCACTGTATGGAACTCGGAAATCGTGCAAGTTGCTCGGACGGGTGTAAAGGGTACAACTTTAGACTGCGTAGCTGTGCCTGATGGGTGACCGCCCATGGGGAAGGGGGGGACAGACAGAGGGAGGGCCCGGGCCGTGAGGCCGTGAAGATTAAACTCGAAGTGTCACGAGGGTTGAGGAGGTACCAGGGGCATGTGATTAGGGACCATGACCAACAAGAGAGGGTGGCATCTGGGGTGTCAGAACACAATGGCAGGCACTGATTTGACCTAAATTCATGTTCAGAGAACATCTCTAGAGTGAAGGTGGCAACGTCAGAAATACTTGTTAGGGTAACGACTGCAGTCAGAAATGCTGCTGCCCAGGCGCTGGGATTTCAGCAGAGAAGTGGGTTAAGGTTTGGTCATACTCAAAAAAGGTGGTCTGTACGCTCGGAAGCTGGGTCAGGGAAGGAGGATGTGGGCTTATCAGAAAAGGTGGTCATGGGGCTGGGCTCGGTGGCTCACACCTGTAATCCCAGCACTTTGGGAGGCCGAGGTGGGTGGATCGCTTGAGGCCAAGAGTTCTAGACCAGCCTGGCCAACATGGTGAAACCCCCATCTCTACTAAAAATACAAAAACTAGCCAGGCGTGGTGGCACGTGCCTGTAATCCCAGCCACTTGAGCAGCTCAGGCGGGAGAATCGCTTGAACCTGGTAGACTGCAGTGAGCTGAGGTTATACACCATTGCACTCCAGCCTGGGAGATAGAGCGAAACTAAAGAAAAGGTGGTCATGAGATATGTAAGAACTTTTTTAAAAAAACAAAAAAGATCTGTCAAAGCAGCCGTGTCACCTTCCATCTGCCAGGAGCAAATGTGCCTCACGTCCCCCCGGGGGCACAGGAACTCACACAGGGTACACAGCAGGAAAAGGAGTGCCAAGCGGGCAGATCTCCCCCTACACCAGATAGTGAACAGACAGAGACCCTGGAGGCACCTCCAGAAAAGCGGAGAGGGGACCCACTGCTGCCAGTCTCCTTCCCTTCCCTTCTGGAGCTCGGGAACCCCCATCCCAGGCCCTGTATCCCCATAAACAAATTCCTTCCTCCAAGAGGCCCTGGGACAGAAGGTAGCTGTGGGCATGGTGAGCAAGCTGAACTGCCCCTCTCTACCCACCCCAAAGACCACCGCCCCAGGGCCCTCTGTTACCGCAAACACAGTCGGAAATCTTCCTCGGCCACTTTACACATCTCCCCCCATCCGGAATCTGCTCCTCAGCCATTCTGGTAACATTTTCTCAAACTCCAAGATGGTCCTGGCTCTCTGGGGGACATAAGCAAGCCTACGGAGTATGCAGGCACACTCACAACTGCACAGAGAGCACACACACCGCCAGGGCACACACTCACAACCACACACAAGAGCACACACGCCGCCAGGGCACACACAACCACACACAAGAGCCACACACCGCCAGGACACACACTCACAACCACACACAAGAGCACACACACCGCCAGGGCACACACTCACAACCACACACAAGAGCACACACGCCGCCAGGGCACACACAACCACACACAAGAGCACACACACCGCCAGGACACACACACAACCACGCACAAGAGCACACACGCCGCCAGGACACACACAACCACACATAAGAGCACACACGCTGCCAGGGCGCCCACTGTACGGAGTATGCATGCACACTCACAACCACGCACAACAGCACACACGCCGCCAGGGTGCACACTCTACGGAGTATACAGGCACACTCACAACCACGCACAAGAGCACACACACCGCCAGGGCGCCCACTCTACAGAGTATACAGGCACATTCACAACTGCACACAAGAGCACACACACCGCCAGGACACACACTCACAACCACACACAAGAGCACACACGCCGCCAGGGCGCACACTCTACAGAGTATACAGGCACATTCACAACTGCACACAAGAGCACACACGCCGCCAGGGCGCACACTCTACGGAGTATACAGGCACACTCACAACCACGCACAAGAGCACACGCCGCCAGGACACACACAACCACACACAAGAGCACACACGCCGCCAGGGTGCCCACTCTATGGAGTATACACGCACACTCACAGGCACACACAAGAGCACACACGCCGCCAGGGCACACACTTCACCCTTGCCCCATGCTTAATGCATGTATCCCAAGGGTTTGGCTAATCTACAGATTCAAAGACAGAAAAGCAGGCCGGGCGTGGTGCTTCACACCCATAATCCCAGCACTTTGGGAGGCTGAGGGGGGCACATCACCTGAGGTCAGGAGTTAGAGACCAGCCTGGCCAGCATGGCAAAACCCCCTCTCTACTAAAAACACAAACATTAGCCAGGCGTGGTGTTGGGCACCTGTAATCCCAATTACTCAGGAGGCTGAGGCAGGAGAATCACTTGAACCCTGTGGGGCGGGGCAGAGGTTGCAGTGAGCTGAGATTATGCCATTGCACTCCAGCCTGGGTGCCAGATATAAATAATATTTCCAAAAGCAGGAGCTTCCTATCGGAAAGTGCTGGATCCTGGGATCCCACGGTAGGGGATGGTTCAAACATCATTTAGTCCCACCCCCTTCCAAGCTTGGAATCCCCCTCTGCATTGTTCTAGACACTGTACTCCTTGTTTTTCCAGTCTCTCTTCAACAATATCAACAATCCAGTTAAGAGAGCCTTAATAGGCAGGTGAGGTGGCTCACGCCTGTAATCCCAGCACTTTGAGGCAGAGGCAGGCGCACCACCTGAGCTCAGGAGTTCAAGACCAGTCTAGGCAACATGGTGAAACCCCATCTCTACAAAAAAATACAAAAATGAGCCAGGTGTGGTGGCATATGCCTGTAGTCCCAGCTACTTGGGAGGCTGAGGTGGGAGAATCGCTTGAGCCCGGGAGGTGGAGGTTGCAGTGAGCCAAGATTGCACCACTGCACTCCAGCCTGGGTGACAGGGTGAGACCCTGTCTCAAAAAAAAAAAAAAAAAAAAAAAAGGGCCTTAATAATGAGAAATGGGTTACATGAAAGCTTTTCTCCCTGTAGTGCCCCATGTACACCTGCCTCCCGGGACCACAGAAGGGGTCTGCTCCCTCTTCCACAGGCTGCTCTGCAGATATCTGAAGGAACTCCCACCTTTTTCAAACCTAGTTCCAACAACCGTTTCTCTCTTTTTTTTTTTCCTTTTGAGACAGAGTTTTTGCTCTGTCACTCAGGCTGGAGTGCAATGGCACGATCTCGACTCATTGCAACCTCCACCCCTTGGGTTCAAGCGATTCTCCTGCCTCAGACTCTAGGGTAGCTGGGATTACAAGCCCGCACTACCACACCCGGCTAGTTTTTGTATTTTTAGTAGAGATGAGGTTTCACCATGTTGGCCAAGGTGGTCTCAAACTCTTGACCTCAGGTGATCCACCAACCTCAGCTTTCCAAAGTGCTGGGATTCCAGGGGTGAGCCACCACACCTGGCTGCCAACAATCATTTCTTAAGAGGTAGTCTCCAGTCCTCTTCCAAACCTGGTTACCACCTCTGGACCCATCCTATGTGTGGGTTTCCTCAGCACGTAAAAAGTGTTAAGGCCAGGATGAAATAGAGCAGAACTGTCACCTCCATTGTCCTAGACGCCATACTCCTCTTAATGCAGCCTAAGGTCATACTTCAGCATCCACACATCACACAGTCAACCCTGAACAGAGCACCCCTATAAGCCCGAGTTTTTCTACACATGCTGTTGTACGGCCACACCTCCTAGACCCTACACTCAAAGAACACAGGCTAAAGCTTCCTCAAACCTAAACAAACACTGAGGAGCTTATGCAGATTCTCACGCCCCACTCCAGACCTGAGAATAAACCATAGCAGAGGTTCACTGCTGGATGGATGGATGGATGGATGGAGAGATGGATGGATAGCTGATGACTGAATGGATGGATGGATGGATGATTGGATGGATGGATGATTGAATGGATGGATGGATGGATGATTAGATGAGTAGATGAGTGGATGGATGGATGGATGGATGGATGGATGGATGATTGGATGGGTGGGTGGATGGATGGATGGATGATTAGATGGGTGGATGATTGGATGGATGGATGGATGGATGGATGATTAGATGGATGGATGATTAGATGGATGGATGATTAGATGGAGGGATGGATGATTGGATGGATGGATGGATGATTAGATGGGTGGATGGATGGATGATTGGATGGATGGATGGATGGATGGATGGATTAGATGGGTGGATGATTGGATGGATGGATGGATGGATGATTAGATGGATGGATGATTAGATGGAGGGATGGATGGATGATTGGATGGATGGATGGATGGATGGATGGATGATTAGATGGGTGGATAGATGGATGGATGATTGGATGGATGGATTGGATGGATGGATGATTAGATGGGTGGATGGATGGATGATTGGATGGATGGATGGATGGATGGATGGATGATTGGATGGATGGGGATGGATGGATGATTATATGGATAGATGATTGGATGGATGGATGGATGGATGATGACTGAATGGATGGATGGATGGATGGATGAATGGATGGATGATTAGATGGGTGCTGATGGTAGTCAATGACCATGTGCTGAACTGAGTCCCGTGGAGGCCCCCACACTGGGGTCTCTGCCTAGACTCACCTGCAGGCGCCAGATGCGCTCGCTCTCCTTGGAGACGTTCTCCACAGTCTCTCCCATCAAGGCAATGAGCATGTTGAGGAGCAGAACGAAGGTGAGGATGACGTAGGTGATGAGCAGGAACAGAAAGAGAATGGGATACTTGGAGTTCTGCTGGATGTTCAGGTCACCCAGGCCTATGGTGAGCTTGAAGAGTTCCAGCACTGCGTCGCTGAAGCTGCCATAGGAGCTGCAGTCCTTGTTGTCTTTGGGACACTTCTCGATCAGCGAGGCCAGGGCTAGGGGGAACATAACAGGGTGCTCTCCTCAGCTCTCCGCCTGGCAAATTGCTCTACAAGCTTGCATGTATTTACCCAGACAACAAGCCTGCTGCCTCCTTCTCTCTGGCTATTAATCATCTCCAGCTTCAGGTCTTCCCAAAGTCTCATGAGGCTGGTGTATCTGCCCTGGCCTCCTGCAGAAAGTCCTCTGCCTAACAAAGCCTGGTGTCTTCTCTCCTTCCTCTAACCCGCAGTCTGCCCTTGATCACTTGCAGCTTTGCAGAGCTGCTAATTATAATCCATGTGTGTGTCCCTGGCTTCCCAGTTTGTCTTTGAGCGCCTGACTTCCTCTAGTCTGGGTCACCTCCCCTCAAAGCTGTAAGATTCTGAGTCTCCTCCTAATGCTCCGTTATGAGCTCCCCATGAGCAGGACCAGGTTCACACTTCCCTTCTTTCCAACACACCACAGTAGAGGTTCACCACTGAATGGATGGATAGATTGATGGATGGATGGATGATTAGATGAATGATTGGATGGATGGCTGGATGATTAGATGGATGGATGAATGATTAGATGGATGGATGATTAGATGGATGGATGGATGGATGATTAGATGGATGGATGGATGATTAGATGAATGGATAGATGGATAATTAGATGGATGGATGAATGGATGGATGGATGATTAGATGGATGGATGAATGGATGGATGATTAGATGGATAGATGGTTAATTATATGGATGATGGATAGATGAATAGATGGATGAATGGATGGATGGATGAATATTAGATGGATGGATGGATGATTAGATGGATGGATGGATGGATGATTAGATGGATAGATGGATGATTAGATGGATGGATGGACGGATGATTAGATGGATGGATGGATGGATGGATGATTAGATGGATGGATGGATGGATGGATGATTAGATGGATGGATGGATGGATGATTAGATGGATAGATGGATGGATGGATGATTAGATGGATGGATGGATGGATGATTAGATGGATGGATGGATGATTAGATGGATGGATGGATGGATGATTAGATGGATGGATGGATGATTAGATGGATGGATGGACGGATGATTAATGGATGGATGGATGGATGGATGATTAGATGGATGGATGGATGGATGGATGATTAGATGGATGGATGGATGGATGATTAGATGGATGGATGGATGGATGGATGATTAGATGGATGGATGGATGGATGATTAGGATGGATGGATGGATGATTAGATGGATGGATGGATGATTAGATGGATGGATGGATGGATGATTAGATGGATGGATGGATGATTAGAGATGGATGGATGGATGATTAGATGGATGGATGGATGGATGATTAGATGGATGGATGGATGGATGATTAGATGGATGGATGGATGGATGATTAAATGGATGGATGGATGGATGATTAGATGGATGGATGGATGGATGATTAGATGGATGGATGGATGGATGGATGATTAGATGGATGGATGGATGATTAGATGGATGGATGGATGGATGATTAGATGGATGGATGGATGGATGGATGATTAGAGATGGATGGATGGATGATTAGATGGATGGATGGATGGATGGATGATTAGATGGATGGATGGATGGATGATTAGATGGATGGATGGATGATTAGATGGATGGATGGATGGATGATTAGATGGATGGATGGATGGATGATTAGATGGATGGATGGATGATTAGATGGATGGATGGATGGATGATTAGGATGGATGGATGGATGGATGATTAGATGGATGGATGGATGGATGGATGGATGGATAGATGGATGAAGATGGATGGATGGATGATTAGATGGATGGATGGATGGATGATTAGATGGATGGATAGATGGATGGATGATTAGATGGATGGATGATTAGATGGATGGATGGATGGATGATTAGATGGATGGATGGATGATTAGATGGATGGATGGATGGATGATTAGATGGATGGATGGATGATTAGATGGATGGATGGATGGATGATTAGGATGGATGGATGGATGATTAGATGGATGGATGGATGGATGATTAGATGGATGGATGGATGATTAGATGGATGGATGGATGGATGATTAAATGGATGGATGGATGGATGATTAGATGGATGGATGGATGGATGATTAGATGGATGGATGGATGGATGATTAGAGGATGGATGGATGGATGATTAGATGGATGGATGGATGGATGATTAGATGGATGGATGGATGGATGATTAGATGGATGGATGGATGGATGGATGATTAGATGGATGGATGGATGGATGATTAGATGGATGGATGGATGGATGATTAAACTGATGGATAGATGGATGGATGATTAGATGGATGGATGGATGGATGGATGGATTCTTGGAAAATGGCAAGCATGGAAAGTGCCCCACTGGTAGCTGATGTAAGTGTTGCCGAGGCCACCATGCCCTTTGTCAGTCTGACATCTGTATAAAGTGTTTACGAATGTGGGAGTTACTAATATTTACAAATCAATTACCTACTCCAAATCCAAGCAAAAAAACGATATATACGAACAAGAACTTCAGAACGTCATGCAAAATGACCTACAAAGAAAGAAAGAGAATTCGAGTGTAAGGTGCACGCACATATTCACCGCACCCTGATCTTCCCGCTTCCCACGCTCTCCCAGCCCCCACCCCAACCATCCCTTCACTTGGGCCACTCTCCCCTCCCCCCAGCCAAATCCTCCTGATGCTCCAAGGCTCAGCTCTGGATCCCGCCTCCTCCAGGAAGCCTTCTGTTCCTGCTCCAGCCCCAGGTCCTCTTCTCCCTGTGATCTGCCCTGTACCTTTCACCATAGGGTCTCACATCTGGAATCCTCACACTTCCTGGGGGCACTGGCATGCTGGAGCCAGCTAAGAACATCTCGAAAGAGCTGAGGGTTACATTTTCATGAAGCCTGTGAGCTGGTTGTTAAACGCAGCCATTACTCAGAACTAAACCAAACTTCCAGTTAGAAGATGAGTAAGTTCAGGGGATTTAAGGTACAGCACGATGACCAGAGTCAGCAGCACTGTGCTGTGTGCTGGAAATCGGCTAAGAGAATAAGATCATAAATGTTCTCACCGCACACAAAGAAATAGCAACTATGAGAGGTCATAGGTGTGTGAACTAATTGAAATTGGAAATCATTTCACAATATATACCTATATCAAATCCTTGTATTGCAAAAAAAATTAAACCATGTAAACTTACAATTAAATAAGTTACATTTTTAAAAAAAGACAGGCCGGGCACAGTGGCTCACTCCTGTAATCACAACGCTTTGAGAGGCCGAGGTGGGTGGATCACCTGAGGTCAGGAGTTGGAGACCAGCCTGGCCAACATGGCAAAACCCCATCTCTACTAAAAATACAAAATTAGCCAGGCGTGGTGGTGCCCACTGTGATCCCAGCTACTCCGAGGCTGAGACAGGAGAATTCCCTGAACCCAGGAGGAGAGGTTGCAGCAAGCCAAGATCACACCACTGCACTCCAGCCTGGGCAGCAGGGCAAGACTCAGTCTCAAAAACTAAATAAATTAATTAAATTAAATAAAACAAAGACAATAAATGTTCAAAACTTATCACTGTCCAGTTATTTGACTATATTTTACAATGCTGCATGCTTTTGAGGTGGCTTACACCCATCATAGCCAGATGGCGGGAATGCTAGAGAGATGTGGGACTCTGCATCACAGCCAGATGGTGGGGATACTAGAGAGATGTGGGACTCTGCATCACAGTCCGATGGCGGGGATACTAGAGAGATGTGGGACTCTGCATCACAGCCAGATGGCGGAGATACTAGAGAGATGTGGGACTCTGCATCACAGTCAGATGGCGGAGATACTAGAGAGATGTGGGACTCTGCATCACAGTCAGATGGCAGGGATACTAGAGAGATGTGGGACTCTGCATCACAGCCAGATGGCGGGGATACTAGAGAGATGTGGGACTCTGCATCACAGTCAGATGGCGGGGATACTAGAGAGATGTGGGACTCTGCATCACAGTCAGATGGCGGAGATACTAGAGAGATGTGGGACTCTGCATCACAGTCAGATGGTGGGGACACTAGAGAGATGTGGGACTCTGCATCACAGTCAGATGGTGGGGATACTAGAGAGATGTGGGACTCTGCACTTCTTCCTGAGCCCATGTCCAGGAACAGAACGTCGGTACCTGGAAATTGGCCACGGGAGGAGAGCAGCAGTCTGCCCTTATCCTGGGCTTGACTTTCTGCAGTTTTGGCTCCCTGCAGTCAACTAAGACCCAGAAATATTACACGCAATCCGATATTCTGAGACAGACAACATTCACACACTTTTATTACAGTATATTGTTAGAATTGTTCTGTTAGTTCTTGCCATTAATCTCACTGTACCTAATTTATAAAATAAATTTTATAAATTCCACATAGCCAGTTGAGTCATAGAATAATTTGGTGCTTTTTTCCCCCCCAGCACTTTGGGAGGCTGAGGTGGGAGGATCACCTGAGGTCAAGAGTTGGAGACCATCCTGGCCAACATGGTGAAACCCCGTCTCTACTAAAAATACAAAAATTAGCTGGGCATGGAGGCGCACACCTGTAGTCCCAGCTACTCAGGAGGCTGAGGCAGGAGAATTGCTTGAGCCCTGGAGGCACAGTTTATAGTGAGCCAAGATCATACCATTGCACTCCAGCTTGGGTGACAGACAAGACTCAGTCTCAAAAAAAAAAAAAAAAAAAAAAAAGCCGGGCGCGGTGGCTCACACCTGTAATCCCAGCACTTTGGGAGGCCGGGCGGATCACGAGGTCAAGAGATCGAGACCATCCTGGCCAACATAGTGAAACCCCGTCTCTACTAAAAATACAAAAATTAGCTGGGCATGGAGGCGCGCGCCTGTAGTCTCAGCTACTCAGGAGGCTGAGGCAAGAGAATTGCTTGAATCCGGGAGGAGGAGGTTGCAGTGAGCTGAGACTGCGCCACCGCACTCCAGCCTGGGGGACAGAGCAAGACTCTGTCTCAAAAAAAACAACGACTTATTCTAAGATTCAACTGGCTACGTGGAATTTACAATAAACTGTATTGTATATTTTCATTATTTGCAAATTGCATGATACACATCCTTTAATAGTAAAATGTATAAGTGTATGTGTATACATACACAAATCTATATATACATATTCCACCTACACACACACACACACACACACACAGTGGTTGTTAAATGTTTACCAGCACGCCGCTGCCTGGGGGTGAGAATATTCCTCCACAAAGCGCCCCTCCCCCAGTGCCCCACAAGCCCGGGGGATTTCAGGTCTGCACGCCTAAAGCCTGACTGAAAGCAAAGGGACACCAGGGCATTCTGGGGAAAGAGCAGTGGCCGCCCCTCGGTCAGCCCCTCCGCCTCTGCAGATCCCACTGTCCCCATCTGAAAAGTGGCCGTCCTCTGAGGGCCCTCCCGCCGGCACGGCTCCCAACGCACCTTCTGGATCATGACGCTGTACATGCCCATGGACTGGAAACCCCGCGTGTAATACAGCATGTTCGCCCAGCCCAGGGCCATGGCCAGCACGAGGCAGGCGAGGTACTCTTTGTAGGCAAACAAGTAGAGGAAGACAGACAGTATGACAAGCACAGCTTGGATAAAACTGTTCAGGAGACACAGGAGACACCAGCCTTACTTACTACTCCTCAGCATCAGGGAAAGACACGCAAATCCCTAAACCTCCCTACACCCCCCCGAACAGTCACCCCAGTGACGGGCGCTGAAGAGACGGGTATCAGGCTGCCCCAGATCCACGTGGCCACCGTAGAATTCAGCCTGTAGAAGCATCACCAGAGGCCAGTCACAGCCCGTGGTAGGCTGGCTGCAGCTGATCGGGACTTAAAAAATAATACAAATCCACAGGGCCGCAGAAGGTTCTACAGTGCAGCCCAGGAGGCCATATATTTTTTAGGTTACCCACACGGGTCGGGTGTAGTGGCTCACACCTGTAATCCCAACACTTTGGAAGGCGAAGGTGGGAGGAGCGCTTCATGCCAGGAGTTCAGTACCAGCCTGAGTGACAGAGCGAGACCTTGTCTCTACAAAGAAAAAATATATGGACAAATAATCTAAGTCACCCACAGAATTTCTGATTCCCACATTGATTTGAGAACTGCTAGAGTAGACCAAAGATGTGGTAAATGGCTGCATTTTTAACCAAAATGACAAAAACTGCCAACATCTATACTTACAAGCCAATCACAACAAAAGTCCCCCAAATCCTACTTTTTAAATCTTTCTCTGTGTGTGGGAGATTGAGTCTCACTCTGTTGCCCAGGCTGGAGTGCAGTGGTATAATCTCTGCTCACTGCAACCTCTGCCTCCCGGATTCAAGCAATTCTCCTGCTTCAGCCTCCTGAGTAGCTGGAATTACAGGCGTGCACCACCACGTCCAGCTAGTTTTTGTATTTTAGTAGAGACGGGGTTTTACCATGTTGGCCAGGCTGGTCTCGAACTTCTGACCTCAGGTGACCCACCCACCTCGGCCTCCCAAAGTGCTGGGATGACAGGCGTGAGCCACCCCACCTGGCCTCAAATCTCTTTAAAGTATGATGTATCGTAAGTGAAATAAACTAATCCTAAAAAAACAAGTACTATGTGACTCCACATATGAGATACCTAAAATAGTCCAATTCACAGGGAAAGAAGGAAGAATGGTGTTTACGGGGCGGGTGGGGGAGCGGCGGGAAGGAGAGGAGTAGGGGCTGTTGATTAATAGGTGTGGAGTTTCAGTTCTACAGGATGAAAAAGAGTTCTCAACACTGACTGCCAAACAACGTACTTCACAGTATTGATTTGTATGCTTAAAAAATGCTTATGATGGTAACTTCGTGTTATGTGCATATTTCACCATAATTAATTTTTTTTTTTTTTTTGAGATGGAGTCTCCCTCTATCACCAAGGCTGGAGTACAGTGGCACGATCTTGGCTCACTGCAACCTCTGCCTCCAGGGTTCAAGCAATTCTCCTGCCTCAGCCTCCCAAGTAGCTGTGCATGCCACTACGCACAGCTTTTTTTGTAGAGAGACATGTTTTTTGTAGAGAGACAAGGTTTTGCCAGGCTGGTCTCGCACTCCTGACCTCAGGCCTCCCAAAGTGCTGGGATTACAAGTGTGAGCCATCGTGCCCGGCCCACAATTAAAATGTTTTTAAATACAATATATCCCAAACATACAAAATCAAAATGTACTACACAGTCCATACACTATCCATGATGCAGACATCTGGATACAAACACTGTCTTACTTGTAACATTAGGCAGTTTCCAAAGTTATAACATAGTTAACCAAGTGACCACACAGGCGAGGTTGTAAGAAAAACCATCTGATTGATCAACTGCTTTTCAGAATGAAATGAAGAAGAATTTGACATTCCTTCCTCCACACTAAGGAAACAAAGAAGCAGCAGAGAGGCCAGGCACGGCGGCTCATGCCTGTAATCCCAGCACTTTGGGAGGCCAAGGTGGGCGGATCACTTGAGGTCAGGAGTTCGAGACCAGCCTGGTCAACATGGTGAAACCTCATCTCCATCAAAAATACAAAAATTAGTCAGGGGTGGTAGCGGGCACGTGTAATTCCAGCTACTCAGGAGGCTGAGGCGGGAGAATTGCTTGAACCAGGGAGGCGGAGGTTGCAGTGAGCCAGGATTGTGCCACTGCACTCAAGCTTGGGCGACAGAGCGACACTCCATCTCAGAAAAAAAGAATAAAACAGTGAAGAGCAAGAGAATGCCTTGGCGCTTTCTGTCCACACTAAAACCAGTGTCCGTGTAAGCGGATCTTGTCTGGAACATAACAGCTCCTCCCATGTGGTTTGCATCGTGGGGCAGTGCTGGCTGCTCCATTTCCTGCAGGATCTGGGGCCCCACCCCGTCCTCAGGGATAAAGAACTCAATTCATGCCTCTGGAAGGCTGGTACCTACTTAATAGAACACCTAGGTGTTTAGAAACGCTCAAGGTCCTGTAGACCCAGGTTCCCAAATGCTCAGAAGAGAGACTTGAGGGGGGGTCTACAGAGGTGTGGAGCCCAATTTTCTGCATCCCAAGCTGCAGAATCTGTTCCGTTCACAGCAGCAATGCTAAATCAACTTCTGTTCATTCAGAGGCAGAGCTCACACACGCCTGTGATGTCAGCTACACGTGACCTCATGCAGAGGCTGCTGAGCTGGGCTCTCTGCCTAAGGCCCTGTGGTCATTAACCCTGCCCTAGCTTGGAGTGAAGACGACCAGCGGGCTGGAGCTTCATGTGACTCTGAGTGACTCACCTCCCTGTCCTGGGAGCTTCGATGGTGTCTACAGAAGAGACTCAGTAATTTCTCAGGTACCTTCCAGTCCTGATCTGCCCAGGTCTCAGACAGCAACTTCTAGGCCCCATGTCACTAGGGGGTTTAGGGCCCCATGCGACTGGAACATCCCTTTGTCAAAACCTAAACAGGACACTAAGCCTGCTCCTGCCTTCCCCATGCCGCCTTCTGCCTGGGGCTCTGTGACAGGTAGAGTTGGCCATTGCCACCAGCAGATGGTGGGCACTGCCCTGAAGTTTTCTTTCTTTTCTTTTTTTTTTTTTTTTTTTTTTTTGAGACAGAGTCTTGCTCTTGTTGCCCAGGCTGGAGTGCAGTGGCGCAATCTCGCGCTCACTGCAACCTCCGCCTCCTGGGTTCAAATAATTCTCCCACCTCAGCTTCCAGAGTGGCTGGGACTACAGGCGCGCGCCACCATGCCCAGCTAATTTTTGTATTTTTAGTAGAGACAGGGTTTCACCATGTTGGCCAGACTGGTCTCAAACTCCTGACCTCAGGTGATGCGCCCGCCTTGGCCTCCCAGAGTGTTGGGATTACAGGCGTGAGCCCCCGCGCCTGGCTGCCCTAAAGTTTTCTGATCCCCCTCCACCGGCATCCATGTGTCTCCTGCTAGGAGGGCGAGGAGATCCCTGGCGTGTCCCTGTGGCAGAGTGCCTGGGATGGTTGTTCAAGGGGGAACGCGGTGACCACCACGTAGGACGTCAGCCCTGCCTGTGAGGTAGTAACCAAGGGGCCAGACCTACTTACAAGACAAAGTGAAACCAGGCGTCCGAGAGGATGGACTGCAGATCCGAGGGTCTCAGCAGGAAGATGGCAATGCCCTAAGGCCAGGAAGGAGAGAAAAACAGCACCCTCTTCATGGCCCTCGCTGGGGGAGCTGAGCAGGGGGTGCTTCCCCAGGACCGAGACTCAGTGAGGGTTGAATGTGCGAAGGCCCGGCTCGAGCCCCGGTGATGGATATGAAGGGGGACCTGTGCCTGGGGGGGGGGGCATAGGCAGCTCCACAGTGAAGGTGGGCACGACCCTCAAATCTCACCTCCCTCACTCCTTACCCCATTCTCACCCCAGAACCTGCAAAGCGGTACAATCTACAGCTACCTTCCAGTCCCCAAATCCAGCTCCAAGCCTTTGCTCATGCTGTTCCCCCACACCCGCCCTGTAGTGACCTTGTCCCCAACCGTCCTCATGCCCAACCCTACTCCACCAGAATAAGTGCCGCCTCTGCCTTCAGGCATCTCTGCCATCCCCTGGCCCCAGACAGAAGTCTCCTCCCCTCCCTCCCAGCACTGATCTGAACCCAGCTTAGGGTCTTGTTTGCTCTACTGTCAAGTCTTGATATTTGTGCCGGTACTATAACCCCCACCAGGCTGTGAACTCAAAGACGGTAAACTCGTCCCATCCCTATCACCTCCTCCAGGGCCACACATATATAGAAGGTGTTCAGATTATATGTGTTGATTCACTGAATGGATGGATGGATGGACAGATGGACGGACGGACAGACAAATGGATGGATGGATGGATGGAGGGATGGAGAGATGGAAAGATGGTTGGATAAAGGATAGAAGGATGGTCAGTAAGGATGAGTGGGCATGTGAACCGATGAATGAGTGGCTGGGTCCGTGAAAGAGGGCAGGTGATCAGACAGGTGGTGGGGGGGGGAGAGGAGGATGGACACTGATGCTGGGAGGGTAGATAAATGGCGGATAGCTGGACAGATGGTAGAGAAATAGACGGATGAAATAGGGAGGACAGGCCAGCCTCATTCATGTGTTCCTACAACTCAGAGAGCTAAGGCTTGGGAAGGAAATGCCTCCCCCAGAGCTCCCCAGCTGTAATGGCAGAGCAGACAGGGATGAAGGCCAGGCCCACTGCCACCTGCCCACCTTGAGGGGCGGTACAGAAGGGCCGAGTGGTCACTCACCTCTTTCACAGAGATGCACGTGGCCCAGATGAGCACAAACATCCTCCCCCAAGAGCTGCAGCCACCCCATGTTGTGGGTCAGGGCCAAGGGGTGTGGGGAGGGCCTGGGAGGAAGGAGGAGGGGGTGGTGAGAACAGGGAGGAAGAAGGGCTGAGCTGGCCCCAAGTCTAGGGGAAAACGCTCAAGCCAGGTCAGAGGCCAGCGTGAAACCCCATCTCCGTACAGGTCAAGAGAAGGAAGAGCCGCTCCCTGACCCCCACCCTCCCCGCCCTTGATGGAAGCCCAGATCTCTACAACGAGGAGCATCATCCAGTCCGTGCTAACCACCCTCGCACTCTGCTGCAACAGCCTTTCCAGAACCCTCCATATCCAGACACTCGACACGGCCTCACAGCACAGTTCAACAAAGCCGAGGCTCCGAGCCCCACGTGACGGATGGGAAACCCAGGCCCAGCAGGCAGGCAGCGCTTAGCCCCCTCCCATTTCCTGCAGCCCTCACAGCAGAAACACCCAACCAGTTCTATATTTAGAACTATTTAGGCCCCGGGCAGGGCCTGAGTCTACGAATTCTCCAACTTTCTCCAACATGGGTCTACCTGGGACTCAGCACCTGGGCCTTAGCCCAGCAAGCAGTGGAGACATACTCAGTTCCCTAGAAAGTGTGAAGGGCGACTGGGGCCCCGCCCAAACCCCCTGGCCTCCCTGGGGCTCAGTTTCCCCATCCGCACGTGGGGCAGCTCCAGCTCTGACCGCCCCCTCTTCCCCTGCAAGGGGCCCACGTACCTCGTCCTCCCGGGGCCGGTAGTACGAGACGAGGGTCAGGGTGATGTTGTAGCAGAAGTAAAGGCAGAAAGACAGAAAGAACATGTACTTGGCAAACCTCTTCCACTTCATCCGCAGCAGCGTGTGCAGCGGCTCCAGGGTCAGCATCTCGTGCCGGTTCTGCGGGGGGAAGGCCGGCAGTCACATGGAGGCGAGGGAGCGGGGGGTGCCCAGCTCAAAAGGCCCTGGCGGGAGGGGCCGTCATGATGCCCAGTGGACTGGTTTGGCTGGAAACGCTGGGAGGGCGATTCCGGCTCCCGAGGCTCCTCCCCAGGGTGCTCGGGCAGCAAAGGCCACCACAGCCCGCGTTCCAGCAGGAGGACCCGAGGCACAGCAGGAAGTGGCCAGGAGGTGGTGACAGCGTTTCCGGCCCCCGATTCGCTCCTCCTTCGCTGTGTGACCTCAGGACAGCCTGACCCTCTCTGGGCCTCAGACTCCTCACCTACACAACTGCTAACAATCCCTGGCCTGCCAGCCAGGCTGCTGTGAGGCCCTGGGAAGACCCAAGGCCAGGAGACGCTGGGAAGCACCACTCTTACACGAAGGAGGAAGGCCCAGCCTGCTGCCCCACTTCCCCAAGAGCTGAACACGCTTCACCTGTTAGAGTGGACAGGTGCTCCTGTTCACAGGAGGAGGACAGTGTCCGAGGCCTGGTCTCACCAGACCCCGGGGGTTCCCATCCCATCAGTTAGGAGAGCCCAGGCAGAGAAGGCCAAGTCTCTCCGTCCCGCACCCCAGCCTATAAAGCCTATAAAAGCCCCAGGACAGTGGCCAACCTGGGCAGCATCCAGCTGCTCCTCTCTTCACCTCCATTTGCACCAAACTCTCCCTGCTAGCCTCCTCCAGGAAGGCCCCCTGATTGCTCCAGCAGTGCACTCTCTGACCCTCATTTGGGACCAGGTTTTGGGAGAGAAAGCATTCTAAGTCTGACCATATACACCAACAGGGGGGTGGGAGAAACACCATATGGAAAGGATCAGCCCCAACCACCCCTTCACCCACACCCACACCCACACCGCCCTGGATACTGGGTCCAGAAGACCCCGCCATCACCACCACTCAGGTCTATAGTCCAAGGTCAACCAGGAAGAGTTGGGCCCAGCATCTGTCCTCCCCTTTCTGTGTCTGACTCTGCCCACTAAGGCAAAGGAGCGTGGGAGGCAGACACGGCGGGGGAGGGCCAGGAGCACTGGGTCTCCCAGTGTCTGTGAGCCCCTGGCCTGAGGCCCAGCCCTTGGTGCCCTGCCCAGCCTGCCCGGGAGACCTACGTCAATGTTGGTGTTGTAGACGGTGATTTCCAGCACTGAGTTGTCCGTGGTGGTGTCCACGTTGGTGAGGTCGTACAGGGAGGACGACACGGGTCCGTACGCCCAGTCCGTGAACTTCCTGGACAGGCTTCGGAGCCGCTTCTCCTTGATCTCACGACTCAGGATGTACTTCAGGATCTAGGACGGGACGAGGCACAGCTGTCAGCTGCAGAACAGGGGTCTGGGCTAGCAGGGCTGGGACAGCCAGAGGCGGGCTGGGCCCAGGAGATACTCCCGCCAAGGACAGGTGGAGACCGGCCTCTGCGCCTGGCGCGGTGACCCCGGGGCCCCATCTTTATCTGTGGAACGCGCGAAGCTTGCCGTTGTGCCCCATCTCACCGGGGGTTGCGAATACTAGGGAAAAAGGTGCGAAGGTTCTTTGCACGCTGCAGCAAGCTGCACAATCAGCTTGAAATCCTCACACCAGCTGCAGCCCCGGTTCAGTGAAAATGCAGGCACTGATGATTTCTTAGAACCAGTTTCCATTTGTTCTGGACTTGAGAAGAAGCCAGAAGTCTTCTAGCTTCCCCAGCCCACCCTCAGCCACGACCCCTCCAGCTGTGGCTCACCACTCTGACCAGACGGGTGGTGACGACAGAGCACCACCCCCTACAGGGAGGCCCGTGGGGACTTTGGTAGGTCAGTGATCTTCGAAACTGTGCTCTGTATTAGAGTCACTAGGAAACTTAGAAATTCCCACACCATGGCCGGGCGCAGTGGCTCACGCCTGCAATCTCAGCACTTCAGGAGGCCGAGGTGGGTGGGTCACTTGAGGTCAGGAGTTCTAGACCAGCCTGGCCAACATGATGAAACCCCATCTGTACTAAAAATACAAAAATAAGCCAGGAGTGGTGGTGCATGCCTATAATCACAGACTCGGGAGGCTGAGGCAGGAGAATCGCTTGAACCTGGGAGATGGAAGTTGCCATGAGCTGAGATCATGCCACTGCACTCCAGCCTGGGCGATGAAGTGAGACTGTCTCAAAAGAAAAAAAAAAAAAATGCACACTTGGCAGCTCAGCTCATACCTGCAATCCCAGAACTTTGGGAGGCCAAGGCTGGAGGATCACAAGGTCAAGATACGGAGACCATCCTGGCCAAAATGGCAAAACCCCGTCTCTACTAAAAATACAAAAATTAGTTGAGCATAGTGGCGCGCACCTTAGTCCCAGCTACTCAGGAGACTGAGGCAGGAGAATCACTTGAACCCAGGAGACGGGGGTTGCAGTGAGCCGAGATCGTGCCACTGCACTCCAGCCTGGCAACAGAGCAAGACTGTCTAAAAAAAAAAATCCCACAAAAAACTCGAAATCTCTAGGGTGGGACCTGGAGTCTATTTTGTGAAGCTTCCTGGGTGGATCCAAGTTCAGGCTGGACGCAGAGCCGCTGCTCTCTAGCTTCCTACTTCCTGAAACCTGAGCCCTGGGTCACTCCAGGATGGGGACATGGGCTTCCTAGGGCACCAACTCAAGACCCAAGAGGAAGGGACTGCTGGGAAGGACAACATCCAAGGCCTGGTCTCAGCCGACCGGGAGGGTTCCATCCTGTCTGTCGTGAGAGCCCAGCCAGAGAGCTTCTGGGGATAAGGCCAAGTCTCTCTGTCCCACACCCCAGCCTGTAAAAGCCCCAGGACGGTGGGCAACCTGGGCAGCATCCAGAAAAGTTTTCTGGAGGACACGGAACAGAGGAGGGGGGCAGGGGACAGGTGCCTCCCCCAGGCTGGCCACAGCAGGCACACTGTCCCCTACAGAACAAGGGCGTCCTGGGGCCATGCTCCATGCAGGAAGCCTCCTCCCTGGGCTGGGGCGGCAGGGAGAGCCCACGCCACAGTGGCACACAGTGAAGTCAGCCTTGGAGACAGCTCCATCTGCAACCACAAGCTGACTCCTCAAAGCCCTGGCAAGCTGTGACCCTGAGGGTGGGCAGGAGCCTCGGGGAGGCCACACAATCCCTCCTCTGTTGAAGCCGTTCTCCGGCTCCTCCTCCCCCACGGGAGAATAAAAAGGGCCTTGTGGGGCCCAGGCCTGGCCACTTGGGACAGGACCAAGGCCCTCAGGGCAGCTGACGGGGGTGGGGGCAGGTACCCGAGGCTGGCACCGCTGTGATTACTCAACAGCCACCACCACCCCCAGCGTCCTCCTGTGGCTTCCGGGGAGCCACAGCCTCCTCGCAGACCACAGAGACAGCGAGGCTGAGGAACACGCTGGGTCCCCAGGATCAGTCCCCCAGAACATGAAGCCCAGCCATGATTACAGCCCCTGAAGAGATCAGCCCTGCCCTGCTCCACGCTTCACCCAGGCTCCCAGCTAAGCCTCGACTTCTCAGCCGCGTCACACAAGGCCAGAAGGGCCCGAAGCAGCCACACTCTGCTGGGGACGTGGCACGGAGTTCCAACCCCACAGCCAGGCTGGGGTCTCTCCATAACTGGGAAATGGCAGCCCATTGGTTCTGGGCCCCGAGCAGCGGTCCTGAAACTTCCGTCCTCACGAGGGGCAGAAGTCCCCGAGGACCCCCCACTCAGCCCTGCAGGGGCTACAGTGTCACCTCAGCCTCAGGCTCCCCCAGCCCAGCCCTTCCAGGACAGGGGATGGAAACGCCGCGGATTGGGGACAGAAATGTGGGGGATTGGGTGCACAGGCCGCATCGCGCCAGCTCCGTGGGGCGCCTCAGAACAAACCCACCTCGGCCGCCACTGCGTTTCTGGACCTCAGACTGGGACCTTCCCAAGGCCGCGGCTATGCTCTGCGGATCCCCAGTCGGGGGCCGGGGGCTGAGGGAGTGGCCGCTGTGCCTCCCGATCCGCCCCCCGCGCCCCGGGCCCCGCCTCCCGCGCCCCGGGCCCCGCCTCCCACGCCCCGGGCCCCGCCTCCAGCCCCCCGCCCGCCTCCCGCCCCCCGCCTCCTGCGCCCCGCCCCCGCGCCGCCCCGCTCCCGCGCCCCGCCTCCCGCGCCCCGGCCCCGCCTCCCGCGCCCCGGGCCCCGCCTCCCGGCTCCCCCGCCCCCGCGCCCGGCCCCGGCTCCCGCGCCCGCCCCCCCGCCGCCCCCGGCCCCGCCCCCGCGCCCCGGGCCGCACCTCGGCCTTGCCCATCCTGGCGGCCAGCTGCAGCGGCGTGAGGCCGTCGTTGTTGCGCGTGGTCTCCAGCTCCCAGCTGCCGCTGCGCCGCAGGATCGTGTCGTACATGCGCTTCACGAAGTCGTTCTGCGTCTGGAAGTCCTCGGCCACGGTCACCAGGGCGTGGAGGATGTTGTTGCCCCGCGAGTCCTGGGAGGCGATGTCCGTGCGCTCGTGCTCCATCAGCAGCTCCACGATCTCGGGCTGGTTGGTGCACGCCGCCAGGGCCAGGGGCGTCTCGCCTGCGGGGAGGAGGGCGCCGAAGCTGCGCTCTGGGTTCTTGGCTTGGGCCGGAGGCAGCATCCCCAGGCCCCAGGACTGGGGCCCACGTCCTATCTCAGCAGGATCGGCAAGTGAGGTTCCCTGGTCCTCTCCCCCATCTCCTGCTTCTGTGGGGGAGGCTGAAGCTACGTCACCGCGCAGCCTCCTGAGTGGCCTCCCTGCTGCCACCCTGGCCCTTCGGTACCCTGCTGGCCACAGCAGCCAGACCAACCTGTTAGCGCCTCCCGCAGAGTGAAAGCTCAGGTTCCAACGACACCCACAAAGCCCCGTGTCCTCTGACCTCCCCCTCCAACACGCGGCCGGCCCCCCCAGGGCCTTTGCTTGGCTGTTCCCTCTGCCCGTAGACAGCCAGTCCCTCGCTCCCTCACCTCCTCCAAGTACTTGCTCAAACGTCACCTTCCAGTGAGCCGGCCTAACTGGCTCTATTTAAAAGAATTTAAAACTATCTAACTCTATTTAAAATTGAACTGTTTAACTCTATTAAAATTAAAATAAGGCGGTGGCTCACGCCTGTAATCCAAGCACTTTGGGAGGCCAAGGCAGGCAGATCACCTGAGGTCGGGAGTTTGAGACCACCCTGACCAACATGGAGAAACCCTGTCGCTACTAAAAATACAAAAAAATTAGCCAGGCACGGTGGCACATGCCTGTAATCCCAGCTACTCGGGAGGCTGAGACAAGAGAATTGCTTGAACCCAGGAGGCAGAGGTTGCTGTGAGCGGAGATCAAGCCATTGCACTGCAGCCTTGATCCACTCCAGTCTTCCTCCGGCGACAGAGGAAGACTCCGTCTCAAAAATAATAATAAATAAATAAATAAATAAAATTAAAATCCACCCTCCTCTTGCCCCAGACAGAACTCCTAATTCCTGTCCTCTGCTTGACTTGGCATTTTTGAAGAGCACTTATCATTTTGTGTCATACTACACCAGCTCCAACCAGGTTCCGTGCAGGGCAATGGTGCACACTAGGAACCAGACAATGGCCTGTTTGCCAGGACACCCCAGACCGGGACACCCAGACCGGGACACCCAGACCGGGACACCCAGCCGGGACACCCAGACCGGGACACCCAGACCGGGACACCCAGACCGGGACACCCAGACCGGGACACACCCAGACCGGGACACCCAGACCGGGACACCCAGCCGGGACACCCAGACCAGGATACCCAGACCGGGACACCCAGGGCTGCCCAGAGCGCAGGCTAGCTAGTCCTGCTGATAAAAAAAAACTAACCAGAAGATAGTCCCAGCTACTCAGGAGGCTGAGGCGTGAGAATCGCTTGAACCCGGGAGGCAGAGGTTGCAGTGAGCCGAGACTGCGCCACTGCACTCCAGCAGCCTGGGCAACAGAGCAAGACTCCATCTTCAAAACACCCAGAAGAGAAAACAGATGGGTGATCCCCCAGTCAGGCAGGACTGGACGGGAGGAGGGGTCTCCTCTGCAACAAAGTTGCACAGAGAACTTTCCGGTGTGAGGGAGGCCTTGGTTCCTGTCCTGACTGCAGTGGTGGTTAGTGTAAGTGAACAGAACGGTGCTCTGAACGGCTGGATTTCACTCTGTCTACATTATGCGTTTCCATTTCTTTTCGTAGAGCATTAACCCCAGTTGCTTTTGGACTCTGTAACCTGTCAGGAGAGGAGTCTGGTCCTCTCACTCTCGCCTCCCTGTCCGCAGTCCTGAGAGACAGTGGGCCCCGGCACGGAGGCCAGAGCTGGAGGCCAGCACGCCGAAGTCAGTGCCCTGCTATGCTGGGGCAAGTCCTTCCCCTTCGCAGAGCCGTCTCCTCCCCCTGTAAAATGCGGGCTGCCTCCTTGGCCTCCCTCCCAGGTCTCTCTTCCCTCAGAGGGATGTCCAGGACGATGCTTCTAAGACCGCCAGCTGAGCACCCCTGGAATGTGGGCTCCTCCCCCGCTACCTCCCAGCCCCTCCTTCTCTGGTCCACACTGGTGTCCTCCCAGATGGACATCTCCAGCCTCCTCCTGGCCCAGCTCTGTCCTCTGGGACACCAGAGCCTCTTGACAGTGGGGGGTGGAGTGCAGAGCGAAGCAGCCCCTCCCTTCCTCCCTCCTTCTCCCTCCCTCTCCCTCCCTCTCTTCCTCCCTCTCCCTTCTTCCTTCCCTCTTCTTTCTCCCTCCTCCTCCCTCCTTCTTCCTCCCTCTTCCTCCTCCCTTCCTCCCTCCTCCCTCTTCCTCCTCCCTCATTCCTCCTGCCCTCTTCCTTCCTCCCTCCCTCCTCCCTTCTCCCTCTCCCTCCTCCATCTCCCTCCTTCCTCCTCCCTCTCACTTCTTCCTCTCCATCCTCACCCCCTCCCTCCTCCCTTTCCCTCCTCCTTCTCCCTCCTCCCTCCCTTCCTCTCCCTCCTCCCTTCCTCTCCCTCCTCCTTCCCTCTCTTCCTTTCCCTCCTCCCCCCTCCTCCCTCCCTTTCCCTCCTCCTTCTCCCTCCTCCCTCCCTTCCTCTCCCTCCTCCCTTCCTCTCCCTCCTCCTTCCCTCTCTTCCTTTCCCTCCTCCCCCTCCTCCCTCCCTTTCCCTCCTCCTCTCCCTCCTCCCTCCCCTCCTCTACCTCCTCCCTTCCTCTCCCTCCTCCTTCCCTCTCTTCCTTCCCTCCTCCCCTCCCTCCTCCCTTTCCCTCCTCCTTCTCCCCTCCTCCCTCCCTTCCTCTCCCCTCCTCCTTCCCTCTCTTCCTTTCTCTCCTCCCCTCCCTCCCCTTCTTCCTCCCTTTCCCTCCTCCTTCATTCCTCCTCCCTCTTCCTTCCTGGTTCCTCCCTTCTCCCTCCTCCTTCTTCCGCCTCCCCCTCCCTCCTCCCTCTCCATCCTCCCCCTCCTCCCTTTTCCTCCCTTCCCCTCCTCCCTCTCCCTCCTTCCTCTTCCCTCTCCTTCCTTCTCCGCATCCTCCCCCCTCCCTCCTCCCTCCTCCCTCCTTCCCTCTCCCCTTCTCCCTCCTTCTTCCCTCCCTGTCCCTCCTCCTTCCTCCCAGACTCGGCGCGGGCGGGGGCGGCACCCACCGAAGTAGAAGCCCTCGTGCTGGTACTTGGGGTTGAAGAAGGTCCCCTTGGCGTGGGCGTTGACGTCGGCGCCCGCGGCGATGAGCAGCGCCGTGATGTCCCCCTGCCGCCGCTCGATGGCGATGTTCAGCGCCGTCTGCCCTGCGGACCGGGGGAAGGGGGGCGCGGGAGCCTCAGCGCGGGGGGCCTGGCCCGCCCTCTGTGGCCTCCACATCCTCCCGCGAACCACAGGGAAATCAGGGCTCCTGGCTGTGTCTCCCGCCACCCAGAATCCCAGCTTTATTCTTTGCTTCCTTTAGGCTTGCGCGGCCCAAGGAGCGCGCGTGGAGCGTCTGCTCCGACCGGCACCAGCGCGGGGGTTCAGGGGTCAGGGGTGCACAGACGCAGTGTCCATGATTTTCCTCAAGAGGCCACAGTGGCCGGGCGCGGTGCCTCACGCCGGTCATCCCAGCACTTTGGGAGGCCGAGGTGGGTGATCACCTGAGGTCAGGAGTTCGAGACCAGCCTGGCCAACATGGTGAAACCGCGTCTTTACTAAAAATACAAAAATTAGCTGGGCGTGGTGGTGCGCGCCTGTAATCCCAGCTACTCGGGAGGCTGAGGCAGGAGAATCGCTTGAACCCAGAAAGTGAAGGTTGTAGTGAGCTGAGACCATGCCACCGCACTCCAGCAAAGCGAGACTCCATCTCAAAAAAAAAAAAAAAAAAAAGAAAGCCCACAGTGCCACTGAGAGCTAGGTGCCACGATTCAGAGAGGGGCGGGAGCTGGGGGACCAAGGGCCCTTCACAGCCAGAGAGCATCGGGGTCTTCCCAGAGGCTCTCACCTGGAACCTCCGAAGTTTAGGAGGCTGGGCGGGGCCCACTCATAAGCCAGGCTGAGAGGGCAGAGCTTATCCTAAGGGCTAAAGTCACAGAAGGCCTTGAAGTAGGGAAATGGCCACACCAGAAGCCGGAGTTGGTGCCTGGTGCTTTCAGATCTCTCGGGCTGCAAAATTGGAGGATGCATTAGAGGCAGCCAAAACCAGGGGAAAGAAATGAGGAAGCCTGAACTAAGGAGAGGCAGCGGGCACACGAGGGTGGAGAAAGCAGCACGTCCGAGCACCCTCAGGACCATCGCTGGGGGAGAAGGGTGTCTAGGTAAGGCCAGCATCCGGCCCTGCGGCGGGGTGAATGCTGGAGACTGAGCAGGCAGGGCAGAGCGGGAGGCATTCAGCCTGCTAGAGGCCGGAGAACTTCCAGATGAAAGGGACAGAGGCTGGGAGGAGGGGGAGGGTCTCAACATGTACCAACAGAAACAGCATTTCCCAAAGAGCTGCCACCATGCTGTAAACAAATGGTGGATTAAAGAACTAAGCTTTAAAAAAATTAGAAAGTTTATAAGTAACCTTTTGGTAGGGAAGATCCGAAGAGCTTCCTTCTCCTTAAGCAAGACCCGAAACGCAGAAACCACGCAGAACAGGCTCACATACTGGCTTACAAAAAGGCTTTTGGGTTTGGGGTGTTTTGTTTTGGTTTGGTTTGGTTTTTTTGACCCAGGATCTTGCTCTGTCACCCAGGCTGGAGTTCAATGGTGCAATCTGGGCTCACTGCAACCTCTGCCTCTCGGGTTCGAGCGATTCTCCTGCCTCAGCCTCCTGAGTAGTGGGATTACAAGCATGACCCACCATGCCTGGCTAATTTTTGTATTTTTAGTAGAGACAGGGGTTTCACCATGTTGGCCAGGTTGGTCTTGAACTCCTGACCTCAGGTGATCCGCCCACCTCAGCCTCCCAAAATGCTGGGATTACAGGCGTGAGTCACCACGCCTGGACACTATTATAACTTTAAATGTGCATGCGTTTGAACCCAAATATTCCAATGCAAAATGTTTCCTAAAACATATGTGCACCTGTGCACAGGGTCATAGACAGGAACGTGCACTGCGACACTGTCACAGCAAAACAACTGGCAATACCTGACGACTGTCTGCCAGTGGCGGGGGAGGAGGGGGTGAAACTAGCCGTGGTGCAGACTAAGCTGCTGAAAAGAAGCTAGACTTTCACATTTTGGCATAAGAAGTGCTCTAAGGCTGGGCGCGGTGGCTCACGCCTATAATCCTAGTACTTTGGGAGGCCGAGGCAGGCAGATCACTTGAGGTCAGGAGTTCAAGACCAGCCTGACCAACATGGAGAAACCCCGTCTCTACTAAAAATACAAAAATTAGCCGGGTGTGGTGGCAGGCACCTGTAATCCCAGCTAATCCTGAGGCTGAGGCAGGAGAATCGCTTGAACCCAGGAGGCGGAGGTTTCAATGAGCAGAGATCAAGCCATTGCACTCCAGCCTGGGCAACAGAGCCAAACTCCATCTCCAAAAAAAAAAAAAAAAAAAAGTGTTTTAAGACATATAGTTAATCAAAAACAACAACTTGTAGAATAGTATGATACTATTTTATGTTAAATAAATAAATAAAACCTTTTCTGTGCGCACATATACACACGCACATGTGTCAAAGGCCTGGGAAACTCCTCAAAGTATACAGGTAAAGGCCGTAACCAAAACTTATCTAAAATGCTGGGCTGCTTTACAGTGAAACTCTATTCATGCGATGTGGATGAAGTTAAAAACAGGCCGGGCACCGTGGCTCACGCCTGTAATCCCAGCACTTTGAGAGGCAGAGGTGGGAGGATCACTTGAGCCCAGGAGTTTGAGACCAGCCTGGCCAACATGGTGAAACTCTATCTTGGCCGGGTGCGGTGGCTCATGCCTGTAATCCAAGCACTTTGGAGGCCAAGGCGGACGGATCACCTGAGGTCGGCAGTTCAAGACCAGCCTGACCAACATGGTGAAACCCTGTCTTTATATAAAAAAATAAAATAAATAAAAAATAAAAAATTTTAAAAAATTAAAAAAAAAAAAGAAACTCTACCTCTACAACAAATAGAAAAATTAGCTGGGCGTGGTGGCGCACACCTATAGTCCCAGCTACTCAGGAGGCTGGGGTGGAGAATTACCTGAGCCTGGGAAGGTCACGGCTGTAGTGAGCTGCGATCACGCCACTGCACTCCAGCCTGCCCAACAGAGTGAGATCCTGTGTCAAAAATCAAAATAAGATAAAGTAAAATAATAAAAATAAACTGTCATGTTGAATCTGATGATGGATGTGTAGAGGTTTATTATGCTAATATCTTAAGTTTAGGTTTAAAACCTTTATAATAAAAATGTCTTAATTGAATAATTGCTTTAAAAAGTAAAACTCTGAAGGCCTCTGATAAAATGCTTTAAAATGATATTAATAAACTTGTGTTCGTTCCTCGTAGCAGCATAGGGAAGAAATATTAGCCCTTGACCAGTGGGGGAAACTTGAGGCTTGGAGAAGCAAGGTAACCTGCCCAAAGTGTGGAACGGTGCTACTCTGGTCCCAGAGCCCCTCTGCCCCAGAGGGCGGAAACACTGAGAGGAAGGGAGACGTCAGCAGAGAGGGTGGGAACGGTGGTGGGATTGCTTTCCAGGAAGACAAGAATAAATGGCTCCTTCCACCATTCAGAGAGACAGTAGGTGCCCACAGCACCCCAGACCTCCTCACCCCAGCAAGAGGCAGATTCAGGAAAGAAGGAAAGCAAAAGGGGAGGCTGAGAACAGGGAGGGGGAAGGGTTTGTGACCAGGACAGCAGAGCCTCAGTAGAAACACTAACAACCTTCTTTTATTCACTCATTCAAAAAATACATGTTAAGCATCTCCTATGTGAGACTGTAATGGCACCAGGAAATCAACTGTGTTCAGCGGACTTCACCCCCTGCCCTCAAAGGAAACATGCTGCTAGCAAAGGGTAGCTCGTAAGTCCTGCAATACTGACAAGAAGAAAGCAGGAGACAAAGGGGACTGAGAAGGGAGGAGAATTAGGACAGGCAAGCTTAAGGCACTGGCCTGAACCTCCCTGTCTACGGGATGGCTGTCAACTCCCTAGAGACAGGCTGAGAATGTGATATGGTTCATCTAGTTTCTCTCTTTGCTTTGGCTACCAGGGAGCTCAGTGTGTAGTTTAGCACTCAGTAGCAGCAACCTTCCCTAGGTTTCCTCTCCTCCACTCCATACCTTCTAGTTTGTCACAATCCTTGACTACTTACATATAACAAAAACACTTTTGAAAGTCTGCAGAGTTCAAATCATAAATCACAATTACTTTCTCCCATGAGAAGGGTTAAGGGCCCAAGCTAGATTCCCACCTGGAAAAAGCGAAAATGTGGCCGGGCCTCATGTCTGTAATCCCAGCACTTTGGGAGGTGGAGGTGGGTGAATCACCTGAGGTCAGGAGTTTGAGACCAGCCTGACTAACATGGTGAAACCCCGTCTCTACTAAAAATACACAAGAATTAATCCCAGTTACTTGGGAGGCTGAGGCAGGAGAATCGCTTGAACCCGGGAGGCAGAGGTTGCAGTGAGCAGAGATAGCGCCACTGCACTCCAGCCTGGGCGACAGAGTGAGACTCCGCCTCCAGAAAAAAAATGCTAAACTGCTGAGTGCCCCTGGCATGTCAGCAAGACGGCATCCACTTGTCCTTGAGCCAATCACCTTTGCCACAAGCACCTCATAAGACCCTAGAGGGCTGTCTGCTGACTCCACAACTCACGTAAGGACACGCCTCACTGCTTTTCCCCAGTGGATTTCCTGGCAGGGAACCTCTCTCCCAAACCTGGTCTCCCAGCCCCCGTCTCTGGCCCACTTACAAGGAAATCCACAAAACTGAGACCCAAACGGAGACAGTTAATGATGATTCTGCTAACAGCTGACTTTCAGTGGCGCGTGCCCGGCTCTCTTTCTCTCTTCCAGCCTTCTTTCCATCGCCCAAGCATGCCAAGCTCACTCCCGTCTGGGAGCTCTTGCCCTGGTCCTTCTCATGCAGGCCTCAGGCCAAAGGTGGCCACTCTCACTGTCCACTCTACAGTTGCCCTTCCCCAACAGTCACTTTGTGTCATACTATCTTCACTTGTTTTCATAGCACTTTTTTTTTTTTTTGAGACGGAGTCTTGCTCTGTCGCCCAGCCTGGAGTGCAATGGTGCAATCTCGGCTCACTGCAACCCCTGCCTCCCAGATTCAAGTGATTCTCCTGCCTCAGCCTCCTGAATAGCTGGGATTACAGGTGCACACCACCACACCCAGCTAATTTTTTGTATTTTTAGTAGAGATGGGGTTTCACCACGTTAGCCAGGATGGTTCAATCTCCTGACCTCATGATCCACCCGCCTCAGCCTCCCAAAGTGCTGGGATTACAGGCCTGAGCCACCACACCCAGCCTTCATAGCATTTTTCATCTAAAATTACCTTATTTAGAGCAGTGACTTAATTTATTTATTTATTTTGAGATGGAGTCCTGCTCTGTCGCTCAGGCTGGAGTGCAGTGGCGTGATCTCAGCTCACTGCAACCTCCACCTCCCAGGTCTCAGCCTCCCGAGCAGCCGGGATTACAGGCACCTGCCAGCACGCCCGGCTAATTTTTGTACTTTTAGTAGAGACGGGGTTTCACCATGTTGGTCAGGCTGGTCTCGAACTCTTGACCTCAGGTGATCTGCCCACCTCGGCCTCCCAAAGTGCTGGGATTACGGGTGTGAGCCACCGCGCCCAGCCTTAGAGCAGTGACTTTAATCTCTTATTCACCAGCGCATGCCAGTGCCAAAAGCAATGCCTGGCATGTAACTGGTGCTCAAAATTACTTGCAGAATGAAGGAAGAAGAGAGGGGCTGCCTGCAGTGTCCCTGGCCCCGTGCTACATGCAGTGGCAGCAGTGGTTCCATGTGGTGTGGCCGGCAGTGGCCCTGTGGCACCGCACCCCACCCTCGGACCCCGAGGCACAGCCCGTCGGCGGCAGGGTACCTTCGTAGGCCTCCTCTGTGTACTCGGCGTTGATGAGCCTGTCCAGCAGGTCGTTCTTCGGCAAAGGCAAGCAGGATCCCGCACGATCTCCTTGGTGTTGGGGTTGATGTTTAACAAGGCCTTCATCAGGCAGGTCTTCCCCGTGTCTGAGGCCGTCAGCTTGTGCATGAGGAAGTCTGCGGGCAGGGATGGAGCTACAGTGGTGGCCCGGCTGCTCTGGGCGCTCACAGCCCCGAGGAGGTGGGACCGCAGCGGGCAGACCTCCAGACCGCGCTCCCAGACCTCACACTGCGGCTCTCCTTCTCCCGCTGCAGCTGTTCCTGCACCATCTCCTTTGCGGGTTCCTTGCTCTCTGTGGCCCACGGGAGCCTCCTCTGAGGCTGTTCCTCTGTGCCCACTGTATGACTTTCCGCTGTGCACTCCCGTCCCGGGGCTGCCACCCTGGAATCTCTGTCTCCAGCCTGCCCCCTCCCTCCCTGTGGCCTGCAAATAAAGCTCATGGCCTCCCCATCAACCATACTGCACTGGTCCCCGAGACAGCCAGGGCCCCAGCATCCACCAAGCTACCCAAGTCTAAATGGCACCGCGCTTGGACTCCCCTCTCCCCCCTCTCCCCAGGTCCGGAGTCCCGCCAATGCCGACACCTGGGGGAGCCCCTCAGAACCCCTCCCCCTTCTCAGCCCTGCTTCAGGGTCCCAGCCCTGCCTGGACGGTGGCCTTCTCCAGCTTTACCCCCACCTTCCACACAGTGGTCAGACCACTGCGTGGTTCCCTTCTGTGGAACCCTTCTGTGGTTTCCCATGCCCCTCAGAGTCAAGTTCAGGGTCCCTAGCCAGCATGCAGGGCTCCTCACGCTCCCGCCCCAGGGGTTGCTGAGGGGGGCGGAGGTGGGCACCCGAAGCCAAGCAGGACCCCAGCCCTGTACCCTCCGCCAGGCTCAGACACTGACCAGGCACATCCTGGTCGCGGCGCCGCCTGCAAAGCTCCTGCAGCTCCGCCAGCAGCTCGAGCAGCTCGTCCACGCAGCCCTCAGACGCCGCCGCGAAGATGCGCTTCTTCAGCCGCCGCCTCCGCCGCCTCCGCTCGTCCCTCGCCAGGTGCGCGCTGAAGCCACACAGTGTTCCCCGCTCGCCACCACGTGCTCTCCGCCTCCGCCCCTCCCCTTCCCCGCCAGAGCCGCCCACGGGCGCCGCGCCGGCCCCCACGCCTGTCACGGTGCCCGCGACCCACTCGGCTCCGTGCAGACCCATCGGGCGCCCCTCATAATGCACAGGCAATCGCATTTTGCCAAAATATCTGTATTTGGATGCACGCAGCAGCCATCAGGAGGACACATGCCCAACTGTTAATAGACATTGCCTTAAAAATGTGAGATTGCATATTTTGTGTTGTTTGAACTTTATTATTATTATTATACTTTAAGTTCTGGGGTACGTGTGCAGAACATGCAGGTTTATTACACAGGCATACACGTGCCATGGTGGTTTGCTGCACCCATCACCCCGTCATCTATATTAGGTATTTCTCCTAATGCTATCCCTCCCCTAGCCACCACCCCCTGCTATCCCTCCCCTAGCCCCCACCCCCTGCTATCCCTCCCCTAGCTCCCCCACCCCCTGCTATCCCTCCCCCTAGCACCCCACCCCCTGCTATCCCTCCCCATAGCACCCCACTCCCTGCTATCCCTCCCCTAGCCACCACCCCCTGCTATCCCTCCCCTAGCACCCCACCCCCTGCTATCCCTCCCCTAGCCCCCCACCCCCTGCTATCCCTCCCCTAGCACCCCACCCCCTGCTATCCCTCCCCTAGCACCCCACCCCCCTGCTATCCCTCCCCTAGCACCCCACTCCCTGCTATCCCTCCCCTAGCCACCACCCCCTGCTATCCCTCCCCTAGCCCCCACCCCCTGCTATCCCTCCCCTAGCACCCCACCCCCCCCGACAGGCCCCAGTGTGTGATGTTCCCCTCCCTGTGCTCCTGTGTTCTCATTGTTCACACCCACTTACGAGTGAGAACATCGGTGTTGAGTTTTCTGTTTGAACTTTTTAAATCGATCCCTCCCTGTCCTCCCCCGGCAGATAAGCAGCCGTGGTAATGCTTATTACGTACAGGCGTCTCCTTGTCTGTACGTGTTCTTGCAGAACGCATGTGGGTGTTGGGGCACGAGTGTATTTTAATTCACATAGAAGCTAACATTGTTCCACTGCCACCTGCTGCTGAACGTCTCAGAACGAATGGGTGTTAGGGAACTCGACGCCCCCACTCCTTCCCCCCAAATCTCCCACATACCATGGATGCATGACCCCACTTTCCCAACCCCCAGGAATGGTGCCTTCTTTCTCTTTCCTGCAGGATCCCGATCCTGTCTCTCTGGCACCCCCCCAGCCTCAAGGGTGGGCGCAGTGGGAGGAGGGGGGAGGGCCAGACTTACCTGGGGCTGTTGGGATTGGATGGGGTCTCTGTCACATCATCCTGAGGAGACTGGGGGGAGTCCATGTCGTCACAGTTGCCAGAGATGCTGGAGGTGTTGGGGGGGAGGGAACGGAGGGGGTTTTAAAGTTTTAAAATGGGCCGGGCATGGTGGCTCACGCCTGTAATCCCAGCACTTTGGGAGGCCAAGGTCAGTGGATCACTTGAGGTCAGGAGTTCAAGACCAGCCTGGTCAACATGGTGAAACCCCATCTCTACTAAAAATACAAAAACTAGCCAGGGGTGGTGGCTGCCTGTAATCCCAGCTACTCGGGAGGCTGAGGCAGGAGAAATGCTAGAACTCAGAGGCAGAGGCTGCAGTGAGCTGAGATCGGGCCACTGCACTCCAGCCTGGGCAACAGAGTGAGACGTCGTCTCAAAAAACTAAATACTAATAATAATAATAAAGTTTTTTGTTTTTTGTTTTTTGAGATGGAGTCTTGCTCTGTCACCAGGCCAGAGTGCAGTGGCTCAATCTCAGCTCACTGTAATCTCTGCCTCCCGGGTTCAAGTGATTCCCCTCCTCAGCCTCCCAAGTAGCTGGGACTACAGGTGTGCACCACCACACCGGGCTAATTTTTTGTATTTTAGTAGAGATGGGGTTTCACCATGTTGACCAGGATGGTGTTGATCTCCTGACCTCATGATCTGCCTGCCCTGGCCTCCCCAAGTGCTGGGATTACAGGCATGAGCCACCACGCCCAGACAATAATTAAGTTTTATAATAGACAGTGGTAGCCTCCCACAGCCAGGCCTGACCCCGTGGCCCAGGGGGGAGTCACTGTCCCCATACTGGAGCTGAGGGCTGCACTCAAGGCAGGGGGTTGGGCTGGGCCAGTACTCACCACTGGCGGATGTTGGAGTCCATGGGCTTGGAGAAGATGGGGGGAGAGGTCTTGGCCACCGTGGGGTTGGGCTCAAACCCCTCTATCTCCAGGAAGAAGTGCGCACTGAGGGAACATGGAGGAAGCTCATCAGGGCCCAGCTGGGCAGAGCCTGTCGGCCTGTGTGCTGCCTCCAGCCACAGAGCGTGCCCTCATGCTGAGCACACACCTCGCCAGCTCTGGGCCCACATGGCCCCGCCCAGCCCTCCCGGGAGCCCTCGGTGATGGGCACTGTCATCACCTGCGTTTCACAAAGGACACTGGGAAGCTGCCGGTCAAGTGTGAAACCCCAGAAGAGGACTGAGGCAAACCCCATTACTGGAGAGGGGTTATTTAGCCAAAGTTGAGGACATACCCAGAAACGAGACGAGACACACAGTGGGGTCTGTGGCCGCACTTTCTCCTACGAACAGGATTTTGAGGCCTTCCATATTTACAGGGGAAAAGTGCGCAGGAGAGGAAGGAGGAAAGAAAAAAAGAGGGAGCAGGCCAGGTGCGGTGGCTCACACCTATAATCCCAGCACTTTGGGAGGCCGAGGCAGGCGGATCACCTGAGGTCAGGAGTTCGAGACCGGCCTGGCCAACATGGCAAAACCCCGTTTCTACTAAAAATACAAAATTAGCCAGGCATGGGGGCACATGCTTGTAATCCCACCTGCTGGTGAGGCTGAGGCAGGAGAATCGCTTGAACCCGGGAGGCGGAGGTTGCAGTGAGCTGAGATCGCACCACTGCGCTCTAGCCTGGGTGATAGAGCGAGACTCCATCTCAAAATGCAGAAAAAAAAAAAGGGGAGCATAGGGCCACATTCTTTTGAGGCTTTGACTCTGCTTCCTGAGTACACGTGTGGCACGTGAAAAGGGGTGAGTAGAGGAAACCGTCGAGTTATGGATTCCTCTTGCTCTCAGTAAATCTATGCTTCACCTAAGATAAGCATACATGCGCAGGGGAAGTAGTCAGATATGCATTTGTCTCAGTGGGAGGGCGGGTGAGGGGGGGACGATTTCTAGTCTCCTCTTGTCCTATAGTGCCAATTAGCTGTTAATTCACAATGTCAGGGTGAGGAAGGCCTCCCGTGGAGACACGTGGCTTCTGTCTGTAGGTAGAGCAACCTGCCCAAGGTCACGCAGCAGACAGGTGGCAAAGCCCAGATTCAAAGCTGGGTCTAGGCCAGGTGCAGTGGCTCATGCCTATAATCCCAGCACTTTGGGAGGTCGAGGCGGGTGGATCGCTTGAGGTCAGGAATTTCAAGACCAGCCTGGCCAACATGGTGAAACCCCGTCTCTACTAAAACTACAGAAGTTAGCCGGGCGTGATGGCATGCACCTGTAATATCCCAGCTACTCAGGAGGCTGAGGCAGGTGAATCACAGGAGGCGGAGATTGCCATTAGCCAAGATCGCACCACTGTACTCCAGCCTGGGCGACAGAGCAGGACTCCCTCTCAAAAAAGAACAAAACAAAAACTGGATCTGGGTGACTCTCCTTGCTGGAAATCCTGGGTAGATGAACCCGAGTCTCTACTGCGGGTGGCGGAACACTTAAGCCAGCTTTCCCTGTCTGCAGCCACCTCAAGGATGGGCAGGATGGCACTGGCAGCGAGGCGTTCCCATCACCACCTCACCGCCCCCAGACCTCAGGTCTGAAGTCGGAGCCCTTTGAGGGGCAGTCCCTAGATTCTGAGATCTACGCGGGCCTTCCTGGCTCTTGGGGGAAAGGGAGGTAGCCGGAGTTATACCTGCCCCTTTGACGAGTACTGTGCTGTTTGTCACAGCAGAAAACAGGGTGAAAATGGCTGATCCAGGCCGGGCGCAGTGGCTGACGCCTGTAAGCACAGCACTTTCGGAGGCTGAGGCGGGAGGATCACTTGACATCTGGCCTTGCCAACATGGTGAAACCCCATTTCTACTAAAACTACAAAAATTAGTTGGACGTGGTGGCACACGCCTGTAATCCCCAGCTTCGCAGGAACTTGAGGCATGAGAATCGCTTGAACCTGGGAAGTGGAGGTTACAGTGAGCCAAGATCACACCATTGCACTCCGTGCTGGGCAACAGAGCAAAACTCCATCTCAAAGAAAAAAAAAAAAAAAGACTGATCTAGAGCAGGGAGGACTGGAGGGGTCAGAGGACAGGGCTGAGAATTCCCCTGTGGAGAAGGAACACCTAGGAAACCATCTTAGGCAGCGGAGGGGGAGTGACGGAGGGGGAGGGGGAGGGAGGGGGGAGGGGAGGGGACGGGAGGGGGAGGGCAGCTTTCTCCTTGGGTGGGGAGAAAGAGACAGAGGCCAGAGCCCTGTGGCCTGGTGGGGGAGACACTGGCCTATGAGAAGCAAGACATACACCCAAGATGTGACTCCCAGTCAGAACCAGCCCCAGCTCCACCTTCGGACACACCCACAAACGCAGGCACCCATGTCCTTGGAAACCACAATTCATTCTCAGTCCCAGAAGGACCAATGTGCGCCCTTCCTTCCTCACAGGACTACAGAAGAGCTCCCAAAGGGCAGTCTCAGCCATGTCAGATCCAGGAGGGAGGGCAGCAGGGAAGGGACTGTGGCCCCATTCTGCAGACGAGAGAACTGAGGCACAGCATGGAGAAGCAGCTCCTTCATGGGCCCCCCCCAGGGGAAAAGCCAAGTTGACTGAGAAATAGTACAGTGAGGCCATGACTTTCCACACTCTGCAAAGTACACCGTCCTACAGCTGCGCATTCCTCAATGGCAGGGACTACAGCTGAATTATCCTTGATTCCCAGCACTGGTCCTAACACTCAGAAGACTTCATCAGTGAATGAGTGGGAAGATAGATAATGAGTGAAGGACAAATGAGTGGAAGGAAGGATGGTTGGTTGTATAGATGCCCAGATAAATGGATGAATGAATAATGGAGAGATGACAGAATGAGGGATGGATGGAGGGATGATGAGATGGGTATATAAGTGGATGGATGAATGATGGATGGATGGATGGATGATGGATGGATGAATGATGGATGGATGGATGATGGATGGATGGATGGATGGATGATGGGGATGGATGGATGGATGGATGGATGGATGATGGGATGGGTATATAAGTGGATGGATGATGAATGGATGGATGGATGGATGATGGGATGGGTATATATAAGTGGATAGATGATGGATGGATGGATGATGGGATGGGTATATAAGTGGATAGATGATGGATGGATGATGGATGGATGGATGGATGACAATGGATAGATGGATGAATGAATGGATGGATGGATGATGGATGATGGATGGATGATGGATGGATGGATGGATGGATGATGGATGGATGATGGATGGGTGATGGATAGATGATGGATGGATGATGGATAGATGATGGATGGATGGATGGATGGATGGAAGATGGGATGGGTATATAAGTGGATAGATGATGGATGGATGACGGATGGATAGATGGATGAATGGATGGATGGATGGATGATGGATGGATGATGGATGGATGATGGATGGATGGCTGATGGCATGTGTATATAAAGTGGAGGGGATGATGGATGGATGGATGGATGGATGGATGGGTGGATGGATGGATGGCGAGATGGGTAGGTGAGTGGATGGATGATGGAGGATGGGTGGATGGACAGATGATGGATGGATGCATAGATGATAGGTGGATGAGTGGATGGATGATGGATGGATGAATAAATGATTGCAGATGAATGAATAGATGACAGATGGGTGAATAAATGATAGATGGATGAATAAATAATAAGCACTTGGGAGGGTAGGCTAGGTGGACAGGACCAATAAGCAGATAAACCAACATAACCTGAAACTAAAACATTGGGAGGTTGCATCCTTCAGGTGAATTCCATTGTGTTCTCAGGTGTTTAAAGCCTTGACCTCTCCTAAGCCTCATTCCCGTCCCAATCTCTCACAAGAAGATGAGGGGCAGTCCTTTGTCACTGCCCTACCTCCCTACCTACTCAAGGCCTTCTCCCAGAGTCCACAAGGGCCCAAAGAGGGTCCAGAAAGCCGTGTCACTAGAGCTTCTATCCACTCAAGACCTGAGGCTGAGAGCCCGAGGGAAAGGAAGAAGCATTTCCCCCACCGCTCCATACAGTGTCCTTGTGCATGGGAGGGCTGTGCTGAGCCACCGGGCTGCTTGCTCACCCCGCTCACCTGCTCACCCGCCCACCACCTCACCCACTTACCCGCCTACCACCTCACCCGCCCACCCGCCCACCCACTCACCACATCACCCACCCACCAGCTCACCAGCCCACCCGCTCACCTGCTCACCAGCTCACCCACTCCTTCACTCATTTTCCTGCCTGCTCTTTAATTGACTCATCTGCTTACTCAAAAACTACTAATACCCTCTGTGCAGGAAACTCAGGGAGACAGAAGGGAGGAGATGAACCTTCCAGGGCCCCAGGCTCAGAGATCTCAACCAGAGCTAAGACATCATCCCCATGACCGCACCACCCTCTTCCGAGACGGGCTGGGCCATGGGAGCTCAAAGCAAGAGAAGAGCCTTCCAGCCAGGGGGCTCTGTGCTCTGTTGGGGTGGGATTTGGTCTGCGTCTCGACACCAGCCTCTGGTTTGGAAAAAGCCCTGAAGGCAGAAGGGCATGAGAAAGTCTCGGGGAGAAGGGAGGCCTGTGTCGGGGAGAAGGAAGACCCTTGGCAGCTGGAGCACCAGATGTGAGAAGACAGTGAGAAGAGCAGGGCTGGGAGGACCCAGCTGTTGGGCAAGGACCTGACTCCTGCAGCAGAGCAGCTGCTAGACAATGCGGGTCTGTCCTGTGCCCACCGTCTTGGCCACTGCACACGCCACATCCCACCCACCGTCATAAGCACGTGGCAAGGCCTCGCCCTGTGGCATCCCGGCTCCTGACCTGCTGTAGATGCTGTTTGCTTCTTCCTTCTTTCTGTGCAGACCAAAGGCCACCAGCTGGCTGTGGTTGACCCAGCTGAGCAGATCATACCATTTCTACCGAATTCCTGTTCCACTGAAGTCAAAGAACTATCCCTGAGCAGCCCAGGGCTGGGAGGGGACACTGCCCGGCCATTTGCTTTGTCCCAAGAAATGCCCAAGTGCTCTGCGTCCCGCAAGGCCAGTGTCCCCGACACCTCCATCATTCTGTGTCTCTGACCCTGGGCGTCACCTTTCCAGGGTCCAGGAAGGAAGCCAAGATGACAGCTTCTCTCAGGGAACAGCGGGATGGTCCAGGAGCGCTCCCAGGTCCAAAGTCTCTCCCTGCTCCACCCTCCCCAGTGCCTTTGACTCCACCATTAGCACCTGTTTCCTTAGGGGTCCGCATTGTCCTCTTTCTTTACCTATAATTTATTCTTTTTTCTTTTTTTTTTTTGAGACAGAGTTTTGCTTCATTGCCCAGGCTGGAGTGCAGTGGCACAACCCTGGCTCACTGCAACCTCCGCCTCCTGGGTTTAAGCAATTCTCGTGCCTCAGCCTCCTGATAGCTGGGATTACAGGTGCCCACGACCACGCCTGGCTATTTTTTGTATTTTTAGTAGAGATGAGGTTTCACCACGTTGGCCAGGCTGGTCTCAAACTCCTGACCTCAAGTGATCCACCCGCCTCTGCATCCCCAAGTGCTGGGATTACAGGCCTGAGCCAGTGCACCCGGCCTGAAAGAGCCACTGGGCGGGGCTGAGGCTTTGCAGAGCCCAGCCTGGAGCTGAGTCTGTGAATGGGGGGGATTGGCTCAGACAAGGCGGAGTGACGGGTCCTGCTGAGGAAGGAACCCAGAGTTTTCCCCGGAACTCCGTTCTCCACTTCTTCCCGAGGTCCAAATCTCCCCTGGAAGAGGGAGGGGGGGAGGGGGGAAGGGGGAGGAGAACAGGGGAGCTGGTCCTTGCCAGCCTAGTTCAGGCCTGTCTCTGCCCTTTCCTGGACAAGCCCACCCAGACCAGGCTGCCCCCATGGCCCCCACGCGACACCTGTCTGGTCTCCACTTCCATGCAGTTTTCCCTCTTGCATTCCAAGACGGAGCCTCCACCTGGTGCCCCTCAGGCACCTCTTCCCCCGGCATTTCACAGCTGAGCCTGGCTAGTGCCTCCTGGCCGGATCTCCCCCTGCTGCACCGTGTCAGACACGGCCCCGCCATCCCTCCAGGCCCTCTTGCTGGGATTCCTCCTTCTCTATTACCTCCCATGGCGGACCCCTCGGACCCCATGATGCTGACACCTCTCTGTGCTGCCCCCTCTGCTTTACCCCTGCCCACCCAGGCTCAGCCGTCACCACCTATCACCTGGGCTTCAAGGCCTCCTCATGGTCTCCCTGCCGTCAGCCTCTCCTCCAATCCATCATCCACACAGATCCCCCGGAGTCACCTCTCCAAAATCCAAATCTTACCTTGCCCTCCCTCCCACATAAAAGCCTTCCATGGCTCCCTACTGCCCTCAGGATCGTCCAAGTTCCTTGACCAACCCCCAAGACCCAGCTCCAATGAGACTCATCTCCCCAGAGACGACTCCACTGCCCAGCATTCCAGCTACAGCAGACTCCCCCACCTCAGTGGCCCTGCCCTGAGCCCTGCTCCCCGTCCCTCTCCCCCCCAGGTGCACTTTCCCTTCCGCTCCACATCCTCTCTAGCACCACCTCCTCCAGGAAGTCCCCTGAGACTGCCTACAGGATCTGAGTAACCTGCTGCTCTTCAGGCCCCACTGGCTAGTTCACCTCTCTCTGGGTGCTTCCCACCATCTCCTCCACTCCCCTTCTGCCAGACTCTAAGCACCCTCGGGCATCTTCTCTCCATGTCTAAACTCTTTATCCTGAACCCAACCCCGGGGCTGATACACAGGACACCTCAGTGATTATAACTCCAACTAACGGGGGGGAGCACCAAGCTCACCCCTGGCCCAAAGTGGGCCCGGGATACAGGCAGAGGGGGGCAGGGCCACCCCAGGTTCAGGGGGACGCACAGGTGAATTGGGTTGGCGGACAACTGGAGGAACACCAAATCAGCTGGGGGGTGCAGAATCTATCCTGGAGGCCGGGAGGCGCGGGGACGGGTGACCCTAGAGAGGTCCTTTCTCTGCTCCAGGCCTCCTCCGTGTCCCCAGCCAAGAAGAAAAGCTGATCGTCCCAGCCCTGCCCAGTTCCCAGGGGCCCCGTGGAGTGAGGGCAACAATGAGGATGGTGACAGTGCCAGGGCCGACGCGTGCCAGGGCCGCACTCCGCACGGTGTTACCGACGCGTGCCGGGGCCGCACTCCACACGGTGTTACCGACGCGTGCCAGGGCCGCACTCCGCACGGTGTTACCGACGCGTGCCAGGGCCGCACTCCACACGGAGTTGCCGACGCGTGCCGGGGCCGCACTCCACACGGTGTTACCGACTCGTGCCGGGGCCGCACTCCACACGGTGTTACCGACGCGTGCCGGGGCCGCACTCCACACGGTGTTACCGACGCGTGCCAGGGCCGCACGTCACACTGTGTTGACTGGATCCCAATCGACCGTCACCCGGTACTTGGAGCCATTGCCCGTGGCCCCACTCCAAAGCTGGAGTCAAACAGCTCGAATAACCTGGCTGCCGCATAGTGGATGGAAAGCCTCGGTGTGTGTGGAGACCGCGCCTGGCAAGGGTCCAGGTCACCCGGAACTCCCACCCGGCGTTCTGCTCCTGCGTCTCAAGGACGGCTCAGCCATCCCTCACCTCCCTGAGGAGCCGCCCGGACTGTCCCTGCCTCAGCATCCCTGATCCCTCTGCGGAGGCTTCCCTGACCGTGCCAGTCCCACTGACCACCAGAGTGCCCTGTGCTCTTGCCTGTGCCACCCCCAGCCATACCTCGCCGGACGCCAGGCCACCCCAGGCAAGACTGAGTGTCTCGGGTCTCCCCAAGGCAAGGGCTCCCTGAGGTGCCAGGCCCCTGCTGGTGCCCCTCATAGGATCCTAGCCTCCGGCCTTCCAGACCCACCTCTTCTTTGTGGGGGTGGTCTCCGCCGGCCTCTTCTCTGGCAGGACAGCAGGGTTCCCCACCGGGGACAGCAACTTTTCTGCCCATGAGAGGCACCATCTCCTTGGGGTGGGCATTCATGGCTGAAACATAACCACAGGGCAGATGCTCAGGCCGAGGGGATGGGGGGAGCTTCCAGGAGCTTAGGACCCGCACGTGGCAGCATCCGGCTCCCGGTCACACTCCCTGGGACAGGAAGCTCATTTCTCCCTTCCCAGGTCACCAACCCTTCTTCAAGGACAGAGAAGCTGTCCCCCAAAGCTTCCCCAGCTCCCTGCTCCAGCACTCCTGATGGTATAGACCACCATGGTGATCCTGTAGAGACCCTCATGTCCCCACCCTCTCTCAAGACACCATCTCCAGCCTACCAGTCCCCAAGCGGACTCCTGAGCACCAGCTCTGATTTCCTGAGGTCCCTCTCAGATTTTGTGTTCAGAGCAGCTCTCAAAGAGATTTGACCTTCACAGAGCAAGATTATCACCTCCTTTGCTCTAGATGTTATGCTCCTAGTAACACAGCCTCAAGCTCCTCAGGTGTTTTGGATTTCCCAGTGCCCAGGTGGTCTCCGCAGGCAACACAGCAATCATCTCCCCCACCCACCCAAAGCTGGGTGGAACCAGCTGATGGCTGGCTGTCCATGAGACTTGCCTCTCACCTGCCGGGAGCAGCTGAGTCCCCTGGCCCCAGGCAGAGGAGGCTGACCCCTCAGTCCAGACCTGCTTTACTGATGCTCAGTATGGGCTGAGCTCAGAGGGGTGTGCAGATTGGGGAAGAGGGACCGATACATCTTCCAACGAGACCAGGAGAGATCTTACAGGCTGCTGTGTGGACGAGGGGCAGGCGGGCAGAGGGCACAGCCAGGGGCGGGGGGGGGGGTGAGTCAGGAGTGGCAGGTGCGGCGGGAGGGAGCTGCTGTGGCTGGAGAACCTGGGAGCTCACAGGGACCCTGCCAGCGAAAGGCGTGTAGGCAGGTTGGGCCTCGTGAAGTCCTGGAACACCACGTAAGAGCTGTGACTTTAGCCAGACATGGTGGCTCACGTCTGTAATCCCAGCACTTTGGGAGGCCGAGGCAGGCAGATCACCTGAGCTCAGGAGTTCAAGACCAGCCTGGGCAACATAGTGAAACCCTGTCTCTACTAAAATACAAAAATTTAGCCAGGCATGGTGGCGCACGCCTATAGTCCCAGCTACTCAGGAGGCTGAGGCAGGAGAATCACTGGAACCCAGGAGGTGGAGGCTGCAGTGAGCCAAGATTGTGCCACTGCACTCCAGCCTGGGCCACAGAGCAAGACTCCAACTCAAAAAAATAAATAAAAAATAAATAAAATTTTATTAAACATTAAAAAGAGATGTGGCTGACCCCCCGGGGGCCGCTAAGAGTTGGGTGCAGGGGCTCGGGGGCTCTGGGTTACACAGAAGAGCACAGGCTACGCTGGAGGGTGCGGGAGACCAGAAGCCAGGGGCCCGGAGGAGGCTACTGCGGCTGCCACAGGGATGGGGAAGGGGGCAGCTGGCCACAGAGGGATGACATGGCGGGGAAAGGGTTGTGTGAACAGCTGGCAACTCTGCAGTCAGGGGGTGCCATTCTCAGCTTGAGTCACCCTCAGGGAACTCACCTGGAGACACACAGGTAGGGGCAGGAAGATGTATTCCTGTAAGAAGAAGCCAGCCGGGTGGGGTGGAGCTGGGGCCACTGGTCATCCTACCCCAATAGGAAGGCTTCCTGGAGGAAGTGTCTGGAGCTGAGCCGGGTGTCAGCAGGCTGGAGAGAGTCCTCCGCCCTCCAACTTAAAGGGAGCAGGCTCAGGACGAGGGCGGCAGTGGCAAGGGGAGCTTGGGCCCTGGAGCATGGGCACCCTGAGGCCAGGCAGGGGAGCAGTCCTTGGGGGAGGGAATGCTGGGCACCAGCCCTGCCATGTCCAGTCCCGGCCTGATGAGGACGGGGCAGCCTCTGCGGCTTCCCTAGCCCCACGTGGCCTGTGGTGGACTGAAAGGCTGGGACGGACCAAGCGAGAAGGAGGCAGAGGACGGACGCATCTCTTGCCCCTCCTTGGGCCTCGGGTTTCCTTTCTGAGAAGTGGGCCAAAATGTCCCCAAGGACTCTGTGGCCCTGCCAGCTGGTCGCTCTCTCCCTTCCCTGCGCCGGCGAATGTGCACAGCCCCGGGCAGCTGGGGCAGGAGAGGCTCAGGGAACCCGGGACAAGGGCCGCAGCAGCTGTCATTAGCTCCCTGAGTCGCCCCGTAAACCCCGCATTCTCGCCTGCTGGACTCTTTCATGCCCTGACCGTCCCTCTCTCTCCCAGTCCCTGACACTGAAATGGCCTTTCCTGGGCCACAGAGCAGGCCTCGGAGGCACAGCTGCTGACTCAGCACCTGTGAGATGCTGGCCGGTCCCTGTCCCGCTGTGGGGCCACCTCCTCCCATCCTGAACTCCCATCACTCTCCTGACCCAGAAAGCCACATCCCTGGGCTGGCCTGGGGAGCCGGGGAGCCTCACCTCTGCCCCTCAACGGGGGTGATTCTGAGATGTTCTCCCTCCCTCCCCAGGATTCCCAAACCTCAGAGAAACGTGCCTGAGTCCGTAGGGACCTGCATCCTCACACACCCCTACAGCCAAGAGCTCACGGCTTTGCTTTTCTTGCTGGGGCCCGAGCTCCTTCCAACCCTCCTCCCAAGGTCTATTGGCCAAGGGCAGACACAACCCAGAGGACCTCTGAGGGCCATGCTCTGGGCTCCCCAGGGGCCTTGGAGATCACCAGCTGCCGCGTGCAGGGAGGACTCACCTGGTGAGGTTCTGGGTGGTCGTGGCAACCCTTGCTCTGAGGTCACTGCATGTCCGGGGGTCTGGTGGGACTGTGGCTGGGGCGGCGGGAAGCTGTCATGGCAGGCAGAGGGATGGCTGGAATGAGGCGTCAGAGGCAGAACTGGCTGGGCCACCTGCCCTAGGCACCAGGCAGGCCACACCCACCAGCCACAGCTGCAGCGCCCTCCCACCCACGTGGCCTATGTGAGTCACCCCCACACCCACACAGCAGCCTCACCCCCCACCGGGGGAAAGGCAGGGGAGGCACCAGGTGCCAAGGTCGAAGTTCTGGGTCCAACTCGTCCTGCTCTGGCATTTCATGCTGGTCAGGTACATCCCACCACAGGCCTCAGTTTTCCCAGCCAAGAAATGGGAATCATAACACCTGCTTTCGGAGGATGCCATGAAGAGGGGGAAGAGATCACAGGGGTGGGGAGGGCTTAGTGGAGGGTCAGCGCTCTGCTCTGTCCCCTGGCTGACTTCAGGATGCCTAGCCCCCAGGACTCGGCACTCGTCAGTTCCTGGATGACCGGGCACGGTGGCTCACGCCTTTAATCCCAGCACTTTGGGAGGCTGAGGCGGGTGGATCACGAGGTCACAAGTTCGAGACCAGCCTGACCAACAAGATGAAACCTGTCTGTACTAAAATTATAAAAATTAGCCGGGTGTGGTGGTGGGCGCCTGTAATGCCAGCTACTCGGGAGGCTGAGGCAGGAGAATCACTTGAACCCGGGAGGCAGAGGTTGCAGTGAGCCGAGACCGCACCACTGTAGCCTGGGTGGGTCACCCACCCAGACAGAGTGGGACTCGCTCTCAAAAAAAGAAAAAGTCAGTTCCTGGGATGAGGCCTCTCGGGGACAGAAGTCCCATTTAACGCTTTCTAGCAGCAGCCATGCCTCACGGGCCTCAGTGTCCACCTCACCCCTTCCTGGCTGTCTGACCTTCACAAGTCATTTCTCTGAGCTTCAATCTCCTCATCTGTGAAATGTGCTTTATAAACCCACTTTGCAAGGTTACCACGGGGCTTCAACAAGTGCGGGTAGAAAGGGCCAGAACAGGCCTGGCGCGGTGGCTCACACCTGTAATCCCAGCACTTTGGGAGGCCGAGGCGGGTGGATCACGAGGTCAGGAGTTCGAGACCAGACTGACCAACGGGGAAACCGGTCTCTACTAAAAATTCAAAAATGAGCCAGGCGGGGTGATGGGTGCCTATAATCCCAGCTACGGGAGGCTGAGGCAGGAGAATCACTTGAACCTGGGAGGCAGAGGTTGCCGTGAGCCGAGATTGAACCACTGCACTCCAGCATGGGCGACAGAGCGAGATTCTGTCTCAAAAAAGAAAGAAGGGAAGGGGAAGGGGAAGGGGAGGGGGAGGGGAAGGGGAAGGGGAAGGGGGCGGAGGGGGGAGGGGAGGGGGAGGGGGAGGGGAGGGGGGAGCCAGAGCAGGCCCAGTTCGTAGCAAGAACTCAGTGACCCATGTCTGCTCTTAGCTACCGTCGTTTTTGTCTTCTCAATGAGTCCTCCCAGCCACTGCCAGGGCTGCCTATCTCCGAGGCCAGAGCATGGCAGGAGGATCCCGTGCCCTCTCTCCCGGCCCAGGCTGCAGCTGCAAAGTGGGTGGAGCGAGGTCAGGATGGCGCTGTCTGCCTCGCGTCACTCAGGAACCGCACACCTGCTCCCCAGGGCAAGATGCGGGCAATACCTGGCTGGGCAAGTCCCTGCTGACGTGGCCGGAGCTGGCGCTTGATGGGGCAGGGAAATCCCCGGCTGTGAGCCTCTCAGTCCCTGATCATCGCCACCTGCCTGACCTGGGAGGCCACCGGAGGCAGGTCAGGCTCGGAGGCCACCGGAGAGCAGGACGTGCGGTGAGTAAGGGGCGGACTGGGCCTGCAGGTGTGGGTGAAGCGGGAGACTCTGCTTCTGCTGTTGAGGTCAGGGGGTCCTGAAGCTCCTACTCACAACTGAAATGTCATCACCATGCCTGAAACTCCGGGGAAAGCCTGAGCTGGGGCTGAGCACAGCCTCCCACCCGCTTCCTCAAGCGCCCTCTCCCAACCCAGCCCTGCTCCTGGCTTGCCTCTGGGGGCTCAGGCGCCCGGGGGATGAGGCGGCAGCCAGGGGTCAGCATGTCCATTTTGCTTGTGTTCACACCTTCTCTCAGAGGACAGGTGGGAGCTGGTGAAAAAGGCCCATGTCTCCCACCCAGAGGTGCGCCCTGTGCCCAGTAAGGACGATGCGGAGAGACAGCAGGAGCCAGGTCACCCAATGGAGTCACAGTCTCTACTTAGGAAGCCCCAGCCCACCCCATCCCACCCCAAACACACGGAAGCAGCTGCCTTAGCCACTTGGGTAATCTGCAGGGAACCCCATGTGACACATCGAACCGAGAGAGCCCACAGGAGAAGCCATGTCCACCCTCCGGGAACTCGCGGCCACAGGGGACACAGGCTCAGGCAGGAACCGTGACCCACCAGGCAGGGATCAGGACAAAGAGGGCTGAGACCCCCAGGCGGGAGGAAGTCCCTCTGACGGTGCAGCGGATGGACTTGGGGGAAGAGAAGCCTCTGTGGACTTGGAAGGAGTGAGGAGGCCACAGGAGAAAGCCACGCCAGCAGCAGCTCAGAGGCCAGGACCACAGCGCGCTCTAGGAGCGGCAAGAGGCTCGGACAGCGCACAGACTCAGTGGGCCGAGCAGAGATGGGCCACAAAGCCAGGCTGCAGCCCACTGAGTGGCCCCAGGCCGCTGGGGCAGCCCTGACTCCTTAGTCCCACAGGGCGGTGTGGCCCAGCCTCAGAAGGCTCATGGCCCGTGGCCTGGTGGGGGACACTGTCACCAGTATGATGGAAAGGAACAGGACCGCTGGGCTGAGCCAGCCCCCACAGCCCGCCCCACCACGGCCATGCCTCTGCCTGTCTGAACCCTGGCTGACCCTTGCCAGGTGAGGTTTCTGTCCTATGTTTGGCGTCTGCACAGCAGCCACAGGGGTGTGCAGCCTCCAGTCTCGCTCTACAGGTGCCCACCTCTCATGGCCCGCCCGTTGGCCAGCGCACAGGTGACTTTTACTGCCCATCCCAGCTCCCCCCCACCCTGGTGCCTGGGAGCCTGGAAGGATGAAGGCACTGTTGCCGGACAGTGTCTGACTCCTCATTCCTGGTGGCAGTCAGAGCCACGCTGTGCCCACCTTTCACCGGGAGCACAGATCCTGCGCTGGCAGTGGATGGAATGCACAGAGCCTGAGAGGCGGCAGTCCCGAGAAGGAAACTTCCCAACTGGCACCAGCAGGGGCGACAGGGCCAGGGCCTAGGGTGGGGAGGCAGGTGGGAGAGGGAGAGGGCAGCCTCCGGGTATTCGTGCCCCAACCCCACTCCCCAAAGGTCTGACTTTCAGGCAGCCCCGGAGGTGCCACATGTGTGCCCAACCCGCCAGACTGAGGTCAGAGCAGATGCCTTAGCCAGCAGCGTCCATCTGCCTCTGTGAAACACCCCACAGAGGACACACCTGGCGGCACTGAGCAGACCCTCCCGCCCCCTAAAATTCCCAAACCCTGCAGACACCAAGCCAAGCAGCAAGCCCACGAGTTCCACCCCCACAGGGGGAGAAGGGGAAAGGGGCCTCTGCAGGGTGGGGGCTCGCAAGGAGGGGCCGGCCCTTCACACACTCTAGGAAACGCCCTCCTTGGTGCAGTGAGGAGGGAGAGGGCAGCCAGGCAGACCTCCCACACCAGCCTCACGCTACAGAGGCTGACCCCGGCAATGGCCGGGAGACGGTCTCCCAGCCACCCAGGAGACATCAGCAGCTGCCCACAGTGGATTCTAGGCTGTGGCTCATCCTGCTTCCAGGCGATGGAGGGAAGGACGTGAAGACAGAGAGAGCAATAGACTTGACGGGGGCGGGGGCTGCCGAGAGAGTAGATCTGAAGTGCTCTCATCACACAAAAAGCAAGGCGTTGCGTGTGTCGGACAGCTGAGGTGGTCCTTCCATACGTGTACATAAATCAAAACATCACACTGCATGTAGTCAACATATACAATTTTCATTTGTCCATCAAAAATAAACTTTAAAAGCATAAATATATGAATCGATAGCATGATGTAAAACAATTATTTTTTTGTTTCATTCCTGTTTTTATCATCTTGTTTTATAAGAACATTAGTAAAGAAAAAGAACAGAGACTGAGCGTGATGGCTCACACCTGTAATCCAAGGATTTTGAGAGGCCGAGGCGAGTGTGTCACCTGAGGCCAGGCGTTTGAGACCAGTCTGACCAACATGGCGAAACCCCGTCTCTACCAAAATACAAAAATTAGTCAGGCGTGGTGGTGCACACCTGTAGTCCCAGCTCCTCGGGAGGCTGAGACAAGAGAATCACTTGAACCCAGGAGGAGGAAGTTGCAGTGAGCCGAGACTGTGCCACTGCACTCCAGCCTGGGCAACAGGGTGAGACTCCATCTCAAAAAAAAAAAAAGAAAAAGAAAAGTGAAAAAGGAATATGATCAGAACAGAAGCATAACGTGCTATAGTGTGAATGTAGACAACACATGGGCCAATGCTGTTAAGTCTAAATGAAAACAGAGAGAAAGAGCGAGAGAGAGAGAAACACAAAAAAGAGGAAGAAGAAAATGACCCTCCCTACGGATCAGAATGACCAAAACCCAAAATGTTGAGAGCGTCAAAGGCTGATGAGGACGAGGAGCAACCGGAAGCCTCAGTCATCACAGGTGGGAATGCAAAACAGTGCGGCCCGTTTGAAAGACGCTTTGGTGGTTTCTTACAAAACTCAACATACTCTGACCATTCAATCCAGCAATCACACTCTTTGGTGTTTACTCAGAGGCTGAAAACTTATGTCGACACAAAAACTGCCCATGGATGTTTATAGCAACTTTACTCATAACTGCCAAAACTCGGAAGCAACCAAAGTGTCCTTCGGTAGGTGAATGGAGAGAGTGGTACATTCGGCCAGGCACGGTGGCTCACGCCTGTAATCCCAGCACTTTGGGAGGCAGAGGCGGGCGGATCATCAGAGGTCGGGAGTTTGAGATCAGCCTGGCTAAGATGGTGAAACCCCGTCTCCACTACATACGCAAAATTAGCTGGGTGTGGTGGCACGTGCCTGTAATCACAGCTATTCTGGAGGCTGAGTCAGGAGAATCGCTTGAACCTGGGAGGCAGAGGTTGCAGTGAGCCGGGGATTGTGCCACTGCACTCCAGCCTGGGCGACAGAGCAAGACTCAGTCTCCAAAAACATAAAAAAAGAGTGGCGCATGCAACAGAATGGAATGTTATCCTCCAATAAAAGAAATGAGCTCTCCTGCCATGAGAAGACACGGAGGCAACTCTAATGCATAATGTACTAAGTGAAATCAATCGCTCTGAAAAGGCCATGTATTGTATGATGATGCCAACTACATGCCATGCTGGAAAAGGCAAATGCATGGAGACAGAGATCAGCGGCTGGCCAGGCACGGTGGTTCACATCTGTAATCCCAGCAATTTGGGAGGCTGAGGCGGGCAGATTGCTTGAGGCCACGAGTTTGAGACCTGGTCTGGGCAACATGACAAAACTCCACCTCTACAAAAAATACAAAAATGAGCCGGGTGTGGTGGCTCTCACCTGTAGTCCCAGCTACTCGGGAGGCTGAGGGGGGAGGATTGCTTGAGCCCAGGAGGTCGAGGCTGCAGTGAACTATGATTGCACCACTGCCCTTCAGCCTGTGCGACAGAGCAAAACCCTGTCTCAAAAAAAAGGAAAAAGAAAAAAGTCAGTGGTTGCCAGGAGCTCAAGAGCCTGGGGAGAGGGTGGAGCATGGAGGATTTCTAGGGCAATAAAATTCCTCTGTATGATACTATAATGGGAAACACAGGGCATCGATTTGTCAAAACCCATGGAATCCATAACCCCAAGAGTGACCCCAGTGGACTTTTCTTTTTTTTTTTTTTTGAAACGAAGTCACTCTGTCGTCCAGGCTGGAGTGAAGTGATACGATCTGATCTCGGCTCACCGCAACCTCCGCCTCTCAGGTTCAAGCAATTCTCCTGCCTCAGCCTCCCAAGTAGCTGGGATTACAGGCGTGCGCCACCATGCCCAGCTAATTTTTGTATTTTTAGTAGAGACGGGTTTTACCATGTTGGCCAGGCTGGTCTCGAGCTCCTGACCTCAGGCGATCTGCCTGCCTCGGCTTCCCAAAGTGCTGGGATGACAGGCGTGAGCCGCCGCCCCACAGTGGACTTTGGATGGTAATGATGCATTGATGTCACTTCACCAACTGTAACAAGGTACCGCTCTGCTGCAGGATGCCAGTAGCTGGGGACGCTGCGGGTGTGTGGGGACGGCAGGTGTATGAGAAGTCTCTATATCATTTTTGTGTCAATTTTGCTGTGAACCTAAAGCTGCTCTGAAAACAAAGCTGGCCAGGTCCTGTGGCTGGCACTGCAGTACAGTACTCTGTGGAGCCAAGGAGGGAGGAGTACTTGAGTCCAGGAGTTCAAGACCAGCCTCAGCAGCATAGCAAGACCATGTCTCTGCAGGGGAAGAAAATATTGCCAGGCCTGGTGGCTCACGCATATAGACCCAGCTACTCAGGAGGCTAAGGCGGGAGAATCGCTTGGGCTCGAGAGTTCGAGGCTGCAGTGAGCCATGACCACACCACTGCACTCCCACCTGGACAATGGAGCAAGACTCTGTCTCAAAAAAAATAAAATTAAAATAAAGCTTATGAATTTTTTTAAAAAAGAAAGAAAAGGGGCCCGGTGTGGTGGCTTACCCCTGTAATCCCAGCAATTTGGGAGACTGAGGTGGGCGGATCACGAGGTTAAGAGATCGAGACCATTCTGGCCAACTTGGTGAAACACCGTCTCCACTGAAAACACAAAAAAAATAGCCGGGTATGGTGCTGCGCGCCTGTAGTCCCAGCTACTTGGGAGGCTGAGGCAGGAGAATCACTTGCACCCGGAGGGCGGAGGTTGCAGTGAGCGGAGATTGCGCCACTGGACTGCAGCCTGGGTGACAGGGCAAGACTCCGTCTCAAAAAAAAAAAAAAAAAAAAAAGAAAGAAAAAAAATATCAATTGCAGGTATGTCCTTCCTTAAACTATCTCGGGTTTCCAATCTAATAACAAAAAATTTCTATCATTAGTTTTGCAAAAGTACGCCCATAGGATCCCTTCTGGCTCTGAGTAAATTCAAAAGCTGATCTAGGCTGGGCAAGATGGCTCACGCCTGTAATCCCAGGACTGTTTGGGAAGCCAAGGCCGGTGGATCACGTGAGGTCAGGCGTTCAAGACCAACCCGGCCAACATGGTGAAACCCCATTTCTACTAAAAATACAAAAATTAGCCAGGCGTGGTGGCAGGCTCCTGTCATCCCAGCTACTCGGGAGGCTGAGGCAGGGAAATCACTTGAACCCGGGAGGCAGAGGTTGCAGTGAGCCGAGATCACGCCACTCACTCCAGCCTGGGCAACAGAGCAAGACTCTGCCTCAAAAAACAAACAGAAAAAGTGGATCCGAGTTGCAGAAGTTTGCAGCTGTGTGACACCCCCACATTTTCTAGGAAAGGCCTACAGGTACAGCACAGAGTCCCAGACCCACACAGGAAGCGAGAGCCCTCCCGACTCCCTCTGGCCCGGACAGGCCGGCCTGTCCCAGCGCATTCTCTGCCGGGCAGCCTGACACAGCAGTTAAGGCCCAGGCTTTGGAGTCAGACTGCCTGGGGTCAGATCCAGGCCATGTGTTTACTGGCTGTGCGGCCTTACTCACTGCTGGAACCTTGATTTTCTCACCTATAAAACGGAACTAATAATAGTGTCTTCACGAGCTGTTAGGAGACTTAAAGGATGATGCACACGGAGCACTTTCATAACGCTCCCCACATCCTGGCTGTCCGCCTCCCTCCGGCAGGCCCCAGGCTCACTTGCTATGGTCACATGCGGGCACCTGGGCACCAGCCCTCGGCTCCTCCATGGGGCCCCCTGTGGGCAGGCAGATGCCAAGCTAGAGAACAGGGAGGAGGGGCTGGGCACTGAGGCTCACACCTGTAATCCCAGCACTTTGGGAGGCCAAAGCCGGCGGATCACCTGAGGTCAGGAGTTTGAGACCAGCCTGGCCAACATGGAGAAACCCCGTCTCTACTAAAAATGCAAAAATTAGCCAAGTGTGGTGGTGCACACCTGTAGTTCCAGCTACTCAAGAGGCTAAGGCAGGAGAATGGCTTGAGCCCAAGAGGCGGAGTTTGCAGTGAGCAGAGATCAAGCCATTGCACTACAGCCTGGGCAACAGAGCAAGTCTCCGTCTCAAAAAAAAAAAAAAAAAGAATGTGGGGAAAAGAATTCCAGTATTTCCCCAGAAACACCTCTGTTGGTAGGGCCCAAGCCCCAGCCTCAGCCGAAGTCCATCCTTTCATGAACCAACATCCAATAACTCCACAACGAAACAACCCATTCTACTCTCCACAGATACTAACACAAGCTGCCCCCGGTCTGGAACAGATCTCTCTTCCAGGGTATTTGTTTCTTAAGCTCTATTCTGTAAAGGAACAGTCAGCAAACTCTTGTGTAAAGGGCCAGATAGTACGTTTCATGGTTTAGGTATGTTTTTTATATTTTAGGCTTTACAAACCATTTGATATCTGTTGAAACTATTCATTTCTGCATTCTAGCAGGAACACAACCATAGGCCCAAAGGCAATATGTAAATATATGGCTACAGGTGTGTTTCACTAGAAGTTTATTTACTAAAACAGGTGGCATGACCGGGCACGGTGGATCAAGTCTGTTAATCCCAGCAGTTTGGGAGGGCAAGGCGGGTGGATCACTTGAGTCAGGAGTTCAAGACCAGCCTTGCCAACATGGTGTAACCCTGTCTCTACTTAAAAAAAAAATACAAAAATTAGCCTGGCGTGGTGGCAGACACCTGTAATCCCAGCTACTGGGGGAGGCTGAGGCAGGAGAATTGCTTGAACCTGGGAGGCAGAGGTTGCAGTGAGCCAAGATCACGCCACTGCACTCCAGCCTGGGCAACAGAGTGAGACTCCGTCCCAAAAAAACCATAAATTTTATTTACAAAAACAGGTGGCATGGCCGGGTGTGGTGGCTCACACCTGTAATCCCAGCACTTTGGAAGGCCGAGGTGGGTGGGTCACTTGAGGTCAGGAGTTCAAGACCAGCCTTGCCAACATGGTGAAACCCTGTCTCTACTAAAAGAAAAAAATACAAAAATTAGACTGGACGTGGTGGTGGGCGCCTGTAATCCCAGCTACTCCAGAGGCTGAGGCAGGAGAATCACTTGAACCTGGGAGGCGGAGGTTACAGTGAGCCAAGATGGCACCACTGCACTCCAACCTGGGTGACAGAGTGAGACTCTGTCTCAAAAAACCAAAACATAACAAAACAAAAAAAAGCAGGTGGAGGCCAGAGTGGGTCCACGGACCACACTTTGCTGACTGTGGAAGGTGTATGCCTGAAGGGCTGCCCTCACCCTGAGTAACAACTGAAGAGTCGCTAGAGGCTCCCAGCTGTATGGAATAGTGCGCACACACACACACACACACACGCACGCACACATGTGCACCTGTATGCATGCACACAGCCACATCCCCCGCACGTGTGGGCACACACACACATGCACACACGTGCACCTGTATGCATGCACAGCCACACACACCCCCATGTGTGCACACACGCACACATGTGCACCTGTATGCATGCACAGCCACACACCCCCACGTGTGTAACACGCACACACGCACACATGTGCACCTGTATGCATGCACAGCCACACACACCCCACGTGTGCACACACGCACACGCACACATGTGCACCTGTATGCATGCACAGCCACACACACCCCACGTGTGTAACACGCACACACGCACACATGTGCACCTGTATGATGCACAGCCACACACAGCCCCATGTGTGACACACACACACGCACACACGTGCACCTGTATACATGACAGCCACACACACCCCACGTGTGTAACACGCACACACGCACACATGTGCACCTGTATGCATGCACAGCCACACACACCCCCATGTGTGTACGCACGCACACACGCACACACGTGCACCTGTATACATGCACAGCCACACAACCCCCACATGTGCACACACACACACATGCACACACGTGCACCTGTATACATGCACAGCCACACACACCCCACATGTGCACACACGCACACACGCATACATGTGCACCTGTATACATGCACAGTCACACACACCCCCATGTGTGCACACACACACGCACACATGTGCACCTGTATGCATGCACAGCCACACACACCCCCATGTGTGCACACACACATACACGCACACATGTGCACCTGTATGCATGCACACAGCCACACACACCCCCATGTGTGCACACACACTACATGCACACATGTGCACCTGTATGCATGACACAGCCACACACACCCCCACATGTGCACACACACACACGCACACATGTGCACCTGTATACATGACACAGCCACACACACCCCCATGTGTGCACACACACACGCACACATGTGCACCTGTATGCATGCACAGCCACACACACCCCCACGTGTGCACACACACACGCATGCACACATGTGCACCTGTATGCATGCACACAGCCACACACACCCCCATGTGTGCACACATGCACACACGCACACATGTGCACCTGTATGCATGCACAGCCACACACACCCCCACATGTGCACACACGCACACACGCACACATGTGCACCTGTATGCATGCACAGCCACACACACCCCCCATGTGTGCACACACACACACGCACACATGTGCACCTGTATGCATGCACAGCCACACACACCCCCATGTGTGCACACACACACACGCACACATGTGCACCTGTATACATGCACAGCCACACACACCCACATGTGTGCACACACACACGCACACACGTGCACCTGTATGCATGCACAGCCACACACACCCCCACGTGTGCACACACGCACACACGTGCACCTGTACGCATGCACAGCCACACACACCCCCATGTGTGCACACACGCACACTCGCACACACGTGCACCTGTACGCATGCACAGCCACACACACCCCCATGTGTGCACACACACACACACGCACACACGTGCACCTGTATGCATGCACAGCCACACACACCCCCCATGTGTGCACACACACACACACGCACACATGTGCACCTGTATGCATGCACAGCCACACACACCCCCATGTGTGCACACACGCATGCACAAGCAGCTTACACAGGCCCAGTGAGCTATGCCAGCCTGTTACCCGGCACAAACTTCAGCCTTGACACCATATGTATGTATGTGTATGCATTTATTTGAGGATGCCAGTATGGATGGAGGGGGAAGCAGGTGCCGTTGTGGGGGAAGCAGGACTGGGGGGGGCCCTGCAAATGGAACATCTGGAAGATCTTTCCAGCGTTCATACCAGGTACCTTTGGGATGTGGTTCTGTACTTTTACCTGAACAGCAATCGAGCTCCTATATTTGAGGCTGTGATTCATCATCCAGAAGGATGAGGAAGGCACCCCTGCAGCAACTTCATTCTGCCAGAGCTGGAGTGGGACCAGCGTCCGCCGCCTTCCTGGGGGAGTAAACAACACCGCCCCTCAGGCCACCCTGGGCAGGTAGGAACGAAAGCATGCTACAGAGAGGAAGGGCTTCTGCGTTTTCCAGCAAAGGAAGGTTTTTGTTCCTAAAGGTGTATTCCTGGGTTTCATTTACTTTTGCTCCTAGAAATATAAAATCAAAGAAGGCTGGGTGCAGTGGCGCACGCCTGTAATCCCAGCACTTTGGGAGGCCGAGGCGGGCAGCTCACCTGAGGCCAGGAGTTCGAGACCAGCCTGGCCAACATGGTGAAACCCCGTTTCTACCAAAAATACAAAAATTAGCTGGGCTTGGTGGTGCATGTCTGTAGGGCCAGCTACTTGGGAGGCCGAGGCAGGAGAATCGCTTGAACCCAGGAGACGGAGGTTGCGGTGAGCCGAGATGGCGCCACTGCGCTCCAGCCTGGGAGACAAGAGTGAAACTCTGTCTCAAAAAAAAAGAAGAAAAGAAAAGAAGGGCCTAACACGTCCCAGGAGAGACTGACAGTCACACTGTTGAATAAAGTGAGTAAGAACTCGAAAGCCTGTTCGGAGGTTCACTTGGGGACAGCGGCGGTTGGATGGATGTCACTCCTCCTGCTTCCAACAGTGCTTCCCACACTTGTCCAGTGCAGACTTGGGAACATGCTGAGCAGGCCCGGACCGGGCCATGCTGCTGACCGAGCACTGGAGTTCCCCTAGCAGCCCCCTGAGGCAGTGGGGGGCCCAGCATGGATGGTGCCCTCTGTGCGAGGTCCTCACTTCTCCCCGGAAGCGGCGGGACTCTTGAAGACCTCAGCATCTTCCGGCTTAAGGTACCCTGACACCTGTTGCAGATGAACCTCCTCGGGCTGAGCAGAGTGCCTGTCTCGGGCACTCGCCTCTCTTAAAAGGGGAACCAGGGCGAAGTTCTTCCAGTGTCTGCCTGAAACTGAAGCGTAAAACACGATTACCACCTTAGATGCAGCAAAACAAACATTTGCCTCTTGGCCTCACAAATCCCCGGATAAAGGAGGCCCAGGCATGCGAGTGCTCCCTGCGGCAGCTGGATCGTGCCATGTCCTCTTCCCGCAACTGCTCAGAGAGCCTCGTGCACTCTGGTGGCTCCTTAAATTCTCTTCCTCTCCCCCCACCCGGACTTGCTTTCGGCCTCAAGAGAGCTCATTGCCTGCCCCTCTTGGCCTCCATTTCCTCCCTGCCCAAGTGGGAGGGAGAGGAGGTCTCCAAAGAGCAGTGCTGAGGCCTGCCCCATGAGTGGCTCAACACCAGGGCAGCTCTGGGTGATGAACACTGCAAAGGAAGCTGGATTCCAGGTCCAGGCCCACTGCACTCCAGGCCCACTGCACTCTAGGCTGGGCAGCAGAACAAGACTTCGTCTCAAAAAAAAAAAGAAAAGAAAAATAGCTGGGCACGGTGGCTCATGCCAGCACTTTGGGAGGCCGAGGTGGGCGGATCACCTGAGGTCGGGAATTCAAGACCAGCCTGACCAACATGAAGAAACCCCATCTCTACTGAAAATATAAAATTAGCCGGGTGTGGTGGCCCATGCCTGTAATCCCAGCTAGTCAGGAGGCCGAGGCAGGAGAATCACTTAAACCCAGGAGGCAGAGGTTGCAGTGAGCCGAGATGGTACCATTGCACTCCAGCCTGGGCAACAAGAGCAAAACTCTGTCTCAAAAAAAAAAAAGAAAAAAGAAAAAGAAAAGAAATTGTAAATGTGAAGTCAGGCAACCTCCAACCATCCCCCGTCCCTGCCCCAGTTAACATGTCCATCCCTGTCACTGGGTCGATGTGTTTATAAATATCACAGTGTCTGTGCAATGCTGTAAACTGTCACCATCGTCAAACGTGGCATTTCACTAAATCAGCAAGAGTGACGCTGAAGAACCGCTCAAATCACATGCAAGGCTGTCTTTCGGTAGCTCTGACCAAGTCAGACCAGTTAACAGCTGACCAAGCGATCATCCCCTAAGCGTGGTTGCGTGACTCGGGGAGAACTCCCAGCTGAACTCAGGAAAATCACAGGACTGCAGGAGGCCTGCGGAAAAACCGATGGGCCTCCAGCAATATTCTAAAACTGAGCCTTCGATGAAATGGATTTTCCCTTCCAGCTATAATGGACTACCTAGTGCTGTGCCAGCCATCCTGCTGTCAGCAGTCACAAAACTAGGCAACCTACACACAGCAGATGATTTTCAGGGACAGGACATCAGGCAGCGGAAAACGGCAATCCCGCAAACACCACAAACCCGCCGGGCACGGTGGCTCATCCTGGAATCCCAGCACTGAGGAGGCCCGAGGCGGGAGGATCACAAGGTCAGGAGATCGAGACCAGCCTGGCCAATATGGTGAAACCCCATCTCTACTCAAAATACAAAAATTAGCCAGGCATGGAGGCGTGCACCTATAGTCTCAGCTACTCAGGAGGCTGAGGCAGAAGAATCCCTTGAACCCGGGAGGCAGAGATTGCTGTGAGCTGAGATCATGCCACTGCACTCCAGCCTGGGCAACAGAGAAAGACTCTGTCTCAAAAATAAAAATAAAAATAAAAAAATAGCACAAACTTAGCAGCTAAAGATTTTTAAAAATTTAAAATTTAAAAAGGCCAGGCACGGTGGCTCACACCTGTAATCCCAGCGCTTTGGATCACCTGAGGTGGGTGGATCACCTGAGGTCAGGAGTTCAAGACCAGCCTGGGCAACATGGTGAAAGCCTGTCTCTACTAAAAAAAATACAAAAATCAGCCAGGTGTGGTGGCAGGTGCCTCTAATCCCAGCTACTCCAGAAGCTGAGGCAGGAGAATTGCTTGAACCTGGGAGGCGGAGGTTGCAGTGAGCCCAGATCATGCCACTGTACTCCAGCCTAGGTGACAGAGTGAGACTTCATCTCAAAAAAAAAAAAAAAGTTCTGGAAATAGTGGTGATAATTGTACAATAATGTGAATGTACTTAATGTCACTGAACTGTACACTTAAAATGATTTAAATGGCAAGTTTTGGGTGATAAGTATTTTACCACAATTTTTTACAATTAAATACAAAGTAATTCAAAACAAAGTGTGCAGAGTTGTCATTATAGCTCAAAACGTGTCCACTATAAACGATGCCTGCTTCATTTTTAAGTAAATGTCCTCAATTAGACATTTTTAATGTTTTCTATTAGATGTTTACCAGTAACTGTTAAACGGCTTTCTTTCTGGTAGTAATTTTCCTCGGAGTTTTTCTATTTTTTCTTTTTTTTTTTTTGAGACAAAGTCTCATTCTGTCGCCCAGGCTGGAGTGCAATGGCTTGATCTCATCTCACTGCAACCTCCGCCTCCCAGGTACAAGTAATTCTCCTGCCTCACCCTCCCGAGTAGCTGGGATTACAGGTGCCCCCCACCATGCCTGGCTAATTTTTGTATTTTTTTAGTAGAGATGGGGTTTCACCATGTTGGCCGGGCTGGTCTCGAACTACTGGCCTCAGGCGATCTGGCCGCCTCGGCCTCCCAAAGTGCTGGGATGACAGGCAGGAGCCACCGTGCCCGGCCTCCCCAGGGTTTTTCTGCTGAAAGCATCCTCTTTCCTCTCTCTCCCTCCCCTCTTCTCTACCTGCCCGGATGTGTCCATGAGTGACGAGTGTTCCCGTGTGCCTGTTTGTGTCTGCACAGCCCCACGAGCTCTGACGTGGCATGCACACATGCAGAGTGAGGATCAGGGCCAAGGAGGCAGTGCGGCCCACACAAGGAGGCAGGGCGGGGCTGGCTGCGTGCCCCCGGGGTGCTGAGGACAGGTGCGTGGGCTGGAGGCGCTGGCCCAGCTGCTTGCACAGGCCCAGCGCGGCGTCAGCTGCATCAGCCTGCATGAGGCACTCACGTCAGCCTGGGACTACGTGCATACGGCTGACGTCAGGGGCTGCTCAGCGCCCAGGTCCTTGGGGGGGAGCCCGGCGAGGAGAGGGGGACCTGCAAGGCTCCCCCTGCCAATGTCGGGCCACCAGCCGAGGAGGCGCCAAGCACAAGCCCCACCCGCCTCACCTCTGCTTGACCGCAGGGAGAAGCTCAGGGTGCGCTTGACACCCTCACAGTTGCCCGGGTCTTCGTTGATGATGCCCACGTTGGTGTTCCAGGTGGTCCAGTTCACCTCGTCCACCCTGCAGGGCGAGGGGTCGGGGGCAGCCTGAGAGCTGGGCCAGCTTCCCACGCCGAGCGCTCTGCCCACAGGCCCAGCCCAAGAAACACACACATCAGGACATGAGAGGTGGGTAGGGAGGGCAGAGAGGACTTGATTTTTGGACACCATCCCCAAAGATGTGATCTCTGACCATCCTGGGAGGCCCAGGGACTTTAAATATTGGATGGCAGGCTCTGACCCTGCTCACTAGATGACCCCTTTGGACACCTGGAATTTTCTGGAATTTCATGTCTGGGCCCCAGCAGCTGAGATCTCAGATGGGTCCCGTGGGCACCCACAGCTGAGCTCTGGACGGGCCTCATCCCTACACCTGGCCTGGGGGAGAGCACCCGTGTTCAGGATGGGCCCAACAGGCCCCGAGGCAACCTCTGCGCCCACGGGGGAGCCCCAAAGCTCCCAAGCTCTGCCTGGGGTGAAGCCTGGCGTTACCTGAAGCACCATCTGTAGTCGTCCTGGCCGTCAGGTGTGTACCCCACCTGCAGCAGCTTGCCGGAGCGGAAAACCTTCCTCACGCACTTCAGGAAGCTCTTCTCCGTGTCCAGGATGGTGATGGCTCTCTGCAGGAAGACAGCAAGGGCAGAGGCCCAAGGGGCAGAGGCTGCATCCCAGCGCCCCGTGGCTGCCAGGACCCACCCCCCTGGGGGCTCTCCCAGCCCCGGATGCCTCTGAGCTGGTATCCAGCGCCCTCCATGCTGGCTTCATTTCCGGAGCCTGGCGGGGACACGCTCTATGCCAGGAGCCCAGCCCGGCCAGCCCAGACCTGCCCAGGTGCTACCGGTGCCTGCTGGGCCTACACAGGGCAGCCCAAGGCATGAAACAGAATGTCCCAGACCCCGCCCTGAGGAGCTCACAAGGGGCTGAGAGCAGGGCCCTGAGTGAGACTGCCTGGGCCAGGTCCTGGCTCTGTCACTTGCTAGCCGGGTGGCCTTGTGCACAGATACCCAGCTTTGCTACGCCTACGCCTCAGTGCCTTCACTCAGAAATGGAACAGTATGGCCTGGCGCAGTGGCTCACACCTGTAATCCCAGCACTTTGGGAGGCCAAGGTGGATGGATCACCTGAGGGTGGAAGTTTGAGACCAGCCTGGCCAACATGGTGAAACCCCGTGTCTACTAAAAACACAAAAATTAGCTGGGCGTGGTGGCGGGCACCTGCAATCCCAGCTACTAGGAAGGCTGAGGCAGGAGAATCACTTGAACCCAAGAGGTGGAGGTTGCAGTGAGCCGAGGTCTTGCCAATGCATTCCAGCCTGGGCAACAAGAGCCAAACTCTGTCTCAGAAAAAAAAAAAAAAAAAAAAGGAACAGTAATAGAATGCATTTCCCAGGGCTGTTGTGAGGATTAAATGAGCTCAGGTAAGACAGACACTTAGTACAGTCCCTACCACAGAGAAAGTGCTTCTTAATAAAAACGAAACTTATTAGTAGTTGGGGGACGCAGATGTCTGCGACAGGGCTCAGAAAGGTAGCTGGCAGCCCTGCCCCATGCTAGCTGCTCCCTGAGTCTGGCCTCTGGTGCCCTCCTTACACCAGGCTCCTCTGAAGTGGACACCCTGTGGGCTGAGTCCTCTTCCTCCTTCCCCTCCAGGACCACCCAGGCCACAGCCAAGCGTGTGGTCTAGAAACACCAGCTGAGCTAATCTGCCCTGAGCAGATGCTGGGCAGGGGAGCTTGCTGGGAGCCCACAGAGGGAGGTGCTGAGGCTGTATCCCCAGGCCTGGCCGGGCTTCCTGCAGGGCTCATGTGCCCAGCTGGGTAAGGCAGCGGACAGAGCACCCGCGCCCTCCTGGCCGCCCACCCGGCCCCGCCACCCCCCCACCCACCTGCAGCTTCCAGATGTTCTTGCTTTCCTGTGCGATCTTGTTGACCGTCTCGCCCATGAGGGCGATCAGCATGTTGAGTAGCAGGATGTAGGTGAGGATGACGTATGACAGCAGCAGGATGATGAACACAGCCTTGAACTCGTAGTTCTCGGTGAACTCCAGGTCGCCCATGCCGATGGTGAACTTGAACAGCTCCAGGCACGTGGAGTACAGGCTGTTGTAGGAGTTATCGGGGGGCCTGCAGCCAGGCCCCCGCCACCTGTGCGACGTGGACTCAGTCGACAGAGAGTCGTTCTTCCCGTCTTCAATCAGCGTCACCACCGCTACAGGGCATGGGGACGGTGGGGTGCCGCTGGATAGAAGCCAATACCCCAAGTCCCCTGATGCACACCCTCCTGCTCAGCCATGTGGCACCTTTATGAGAAGTTATTCTTAAGGCACTTCTTTTCTAACACTATCAACAAAGTTTTCCACAATATATTGTTTTATGAACTTTATCAGCATCTATTAGAAAAATACATACATAAATCTTAAATCTACATGTGCAAAGTACATACAGCCACCACCTTTGTGCAGTGCACAACCTGCTGAACTGTACTTGTCAGCTCTGGCTCCACACCTGCTTTATCTGCCTGCATCCCTTAGAGGTCCATTATGCAACCCTGAGCACTGAGCAGCTCAGAGCAGACTGGCCTCTTCCGACGTTCTGCACGATTCTTTGGGAAGTGGGGCGCAGAGCCTGAGGGCTTCCGCAGAGGTTCTACATACCAGTATCCACTAACCCCCACTGGCCCAGTCAGCCCCTTCTGTACCTACTGAAATACAGGGCCTTCAGATCCAGCTGCCCATCCCTCCCAGCCAGAGATTCTAACGCAAACTGCAGGGTGGGGACAGGGAGGGTGCGCCCTGTGAACCATGTGACTCTGGGACTTGGACGAGCATCAAAGCAGACTCAAGTGCTCAAAAAATGATGTGGAGGCGGGTGCAGTGGCTCACGCCTGTAATCCCAGCTACTCAGGAGGCGAGGCAGGAGAATCGCCAGAACCCAGGAGGCAGAGGCTGCAGTGAACTGAGATCGCTTCACTGCACTCCAGCCCGGGTGACAGAGCAAGACTCCGCCTCAAAAAAAAAAAAAAAAGTCATCATTTGGCCACCATCATGGGATGAAGTGACTCAGGTAAGACTCATCGAAGGGTGCTAAAACTGCTGGGTGGAAGTCTGGCTGTTCACACAGTGTCCCAGCACCTCCCTGAAAAGTATCCATCACAAAGGCAAATACAGCAGCTTTACAGTGGAAAAGTCTGGCCGACCCAAGTCATCAAAGCTAACGTCTCCAGAGGTGAGACAGACGTCATGTGACTCCCAATAAAACGTACTGAAGAGCCGGGCGCGGTGGCTCACGCCAGTAACCCCAGTGCTTTGGGAGGCCGAGGCAGGCGGATCACGGAAAAAAAAAAAAAGTACTGAAGAAGGCACACGGTGCTTCTTGACACTCTGGCTAAAAGTGCACGCCTGGCTATAATCATGAGGAAACATCAGACACACCCGGATTGAGAAACACTGTGCAAAACCACTGGCCTCTACTCATTACAAATTCTAAGGTCACGAATGACCAGGGAAGACCCAGGAACTGCCCCAGATAAAGGAGATGAAGGCCGGGCGCGGTGCCTCACATCCCTCATCCCAGCACTTTGGGAGCCGAGGCGGGCAGATCACTTGAGGTCAGGAGCTTTAGACCAACGTGGTGAAACCCTGTCTCTGCTAAAAATACAAAAAAATCAGCCAGGGGTGGTAGCACCTGTAATCCCAGCTACTCAGGAGGCTGAGGCATGAGAATTGCCTGAACGTGAGCCACGATCCCGCCACTGCACTCCAGCCTGGGCAACAGCATGAGACTCTGTCTCAAAAAATCATGAATTAATTAGTTAATTATTAAAGGAGACCAAAGGGCTGATCATATCTGCAACTTACTCTGAGTCTTTTTCACGTGTGGCATACGTGTGTGTGTGGGTGTGCACACGCGGGTGTGGGTGTGCACACACGTGTGTGCAGGGGTGGAGAAAGAGATAACATAAAATGTGATTTGGGGGAATCTGTGTGAAGAGTACAGAGAAGGTATTGGTTCTATTCTTGCAACTTTTCTGGAAGTCTGAAATAATGTCAGAATTTAAAGTTGAAAAAAAGCAACTGAGCCAACATGTTATACAACAGGCAAGCACCCCTTCTGGCCTGGGAAATTACTTACGACTTTTTTTTTTTTTCTTTGGAGACGGAGTCTCACTCTATCACCCAGGCTGTGATCTCGGCTCACTGCAACCTCTACCTCCCGGGTTCAAGAGATTCTCCTGCCTCAGTCTCCTGACTAGCTGGGATTACAGGCGTGCGCCACCACGCCGGCTAATTTTTGTACTTTTAGTAGAGATGGGGTTTTGCCATGTTGGTCAGGCTAGCCTCAAACTCCTGACCTTGTGATACACCTGCCTCGGCCTCCCAGAGTGCTGGGATGACAGGCTTGAGCCGCCACGCCCGGCCTGCTTAAAACATTTTAAGAATCACGTGTCCAAGTTCTGCGGCTCATTTCAGTGTGTCCTCTGCCTACCCTCTGTGTCACCGCAGACATGCACCTGCCTACCCTCCTCACTCAGCTCCTGGCAGAGTCTTCACGAGGCCCCAGGCAGGAGCCCCGCCCTCCCCCAGCCCTGACCAAGCCCATTACCCGTGGAAAACCCGAACAAGAAGACGACGTAGACGAACATGAAACGGCACAGGTCTCTCAGGATCATCTGCAGGAGAGAGAGCGTGCTCATCAGAGCCGAGTCCAGGCCCAGGAGGAGCCGAGGGGAGGGCCGGGCCGGTCACACTGGGGGTGCATTTTGGGAACGCCAGGAGGGTTTGCTTTGCTGGTTCTCAGCTCGGGGGTCTTGAGGGAGCATCCACCCCTCCCCCATAGCTTTCATTCTGGTCTGGAGGTGGAGGCCTGGTATGCAGAGGGGTCATGCTTCAGGGGACCCCACACACACAGCCGGGTCAAGGCCAGATTGCTTGATTCTTGGAAAATGGACTGGGAGCTAAGTCAGCCCCTTCCCGGGCAAGACAGAGAGGATGGGTGGAGTTTGTGGGACAGTGTCTCCCGTGCCCACGAGGTAAGCGGGGTCCGAGGAGACCCCCCTGGGGCACAGGGCACCCACCTTCTCTATCATGACGGCGTAGATTCCCATCTGCTGGAAGCCGCGGGTGTAGTACAGCATGTTGGTCCAGCCCAGGGCCAGCGAGAACACCATGGAAGCCACGTACTCCTTGCGGTGGCTGAAGTACAGCACCACGGTGGCCAGCATGAACAGGGACTGCACAAAGCTGAGGGGGAGGGGCAGAAACCTCCATCACAGGAACCCGGGAGGCCGGGCGCCCCCAAAACAAAAGGCCGCAGGCTGCTCAGAGGCCCAGACTGCAGGGCCTAGGGATTCGCTGCCCTGATTCCTTCAGCCCAGACATTCTCTCTCTTTTCCAGGCAGTCTCGCTCTGTCACCCAGGCTGGAGTGCAGTGGCGCAACCTCAGCTCACTGAAAACTCTGCCTCCTGGGTTCAAGTGATTCTCCCACCTCAGCCTCCCGAGCAGCTGGGACTATAGGCACGTGCCACCACGCCCAGCTAATTTTTGTATTTTTAGTAGAGACGGGGTTTCACCGTGTTGGCCAGGCTTGTCTTGAACTCCTGACCTCAAGTGATCCGCCCGCCTCAGCCTCCCACAGTGCTGGATGACAGGTGTGAGCCACTGTGCCTGGCCATCCACACTGTTCTGTGACTGTGCTTTCACTCATCTGCCCCCTGCTGAAGCAGTGGTTCTCAACCAGGAGCGATTCTGGCACCACTCCCCAGTAAGTGAGGGGCCTTTGGCCACATCTGGAGAGGTTCTTCATTGTCAAGACTGGGGGACAGGGGAAGAGCGCCAGGCATCTGTGAGTAGAGGCCAGTGATGCTGCTAAATATTCTACAAGGCACAGGGCACCCCCACCACCACAACCAAGCATTACACAGTCCGAAATAGCAACAGTGCCAAGGTCGAGGAACTCCCACCCCGTTAAAGACAGGAAACTCCCTGAAGGCAGGGACCATGTCTGTTTCATCCAGTATTCCAGGGCCAACCTCGTGAATGGCAGCTGGATGGACGAGTGGAAAGGCGAACAGGAGTGTTCTCACTTGGATTACAATTCACCGCACAGTTCGTCCATCCCTGGCACCTGGCACAGAGGCCCTAGGGATTCATTCCTCCCACAAGTATCTTTTTTTTTTTTGAGACAGAGTCTTGCTCTGTCACCAGGCTGGGGTGCAGTGGCGCAATCTCAGCTCACTTCAACCTCCACCTCCCGGATTCAATCGATTCTCCTGCCTCCAGCTTGAGAGTAGCTGGGACTACAGGTATGTGCCACCACACCCAGCTAATTTTTGTATTTTTGGTAGAGACATTTTGTATTTTTCACCATGTTGGCCAGGATAGTCTCGATCTCTTGACCTCGTGATCCACCCCCCCTTCCGGTCTCCGCCTCCCAAGGTGCTGGGATTACAGGTGTGAGTCACCCCGCCCGGCCCACAAGTATCCATGGGGTACCTTCCATCATTCTTTTTTTTTTTTTTTTTAAAGACGGGGTTTCACCATGCTGGTCAGGCTGGTCTTGAACTCCCGACCTCAGGTGATTCCCCTGCCTTGGCCTCCAAAGTGCTTGGATCACAGGCATGAGCCACCTCGCCCGGCCCTTTTTTTTCTCTTTCTTTCTTTTTTTTTTTTTTTTTTTTTTTTGCCTTCTGCCATTCTTTCAACATGTTGACTGAGGTCCCACTATGCGCCAGGCCCAGCGTAAATGAGAGCTCACGTGAGAACCGACTGCTGTCACCTGGGACTGGACTGGAAATGAGTGCAAGCGTCACTTACAAAAGTATCTCACTGTAGCTGTCCACAAACAAGGTCTTCAGCGATGGCCGCCTCTGCAGGAAGTACTGAATCTGCAGGTAAACAGACAGAGGAAGGTCCCGAGCAATGCCTGACGTGGCTGGACGGCGAGCACTCAGATGCTTCCTAAATGGCGCCACAGTGGGGGGGCGGAGCGTGTGAAAGCAGAGATTGTGAAAAGGGCGGAACAGCACGGATCAGGCCAGTGGGGTAACACTAGGTGACCCCGTCAGTACAGATTGCTAAAAGTACACACAATGGAGCTGGGCGCGGTGGCACACGCCTGTAACCCCAGCACTTTGGGAGGTTGAGGAGGGTGGATCACAAGGACAGCAGTTCGAGACCTTCATCCTGGGTAACTCGGTAAAACCCCATCTCTACTAAAAATACAAAAAATTAGCCGTGTGGTGGCGGGCGCCTGTAGTCCCAGCTACCCAGGAGGCTGAGGCAGGAGACTCGCTTGAACCCAGGACACGGAGGTTGCGGTGAGCCGAGATTGAGCCACTGCACTCCAGCCTGGTGACAGATTGAGACTCTGTGTCAAAAACAAAAAATACACAGTGGATTTACAGATATACCCAGAAGTGCAGACAGGAAGGAAAATCACCAAGCTGTTATCAGTTGTGTACTGAATTGGGCAAATTTTTTTCTTCTTTCTAATTGGTGCTTTTTTCCTAATTGTTTTTCTTTTTTCTTTTCCTTTTTTTTTTTTTTTTTTTTTTTTTTTGAGACAGAGTCTCGCTCTGTTGCTGGGCTGGAGGGCAGTGGTGTGGTCTCGGCTCACTGCAACCCTCACCTCCCGGGTTCAAGCGATTCTCCTGCCTCAGCCTCCGGAGTAGCTGGGACTACAGGCGCACACCACCATGCCCAGCTAATTTTTGTATTTTTAGTAGAAACGGGGTTTCACCATGTTGGCCAGGATGGTCTCGATCTCTTGACCTCGTGATCCGCCTGCTTCAGCCTCCCAAAGTGCTGGGATTACAGGCAAGAACCACCACACCCGGCCTTTTCCTAATTTTTTTAAGAGATCAGAGTCTCACTACGTTGCCCAGGCTGGTCTCAAACTCCTGGCCTCAGCCTCCTAAGTAGCTGGGATTACAAGCATGAGCCACTTTTTTCTTAATTTTTTCAGCCCCCGAGCATACTTTTTTGTTAATTTTAAGTAAGCGTTAAAATAAAAATTCTTGTAAGAAGCTGCCACTGTCAGCCGGGAGTCCTGTCCAGGACATCCCCACACTCTGCTCCCTGCCACAGGTCAGCCCCGCTCTTGCCAAACCCGCCACACTTGCTACGTACTGTGGCATTGTACTGTATTGCAATGTGAACTGTGAGTGTGAAAAGAAAGACAGTTGTCTCTGTGAAGACCAAGTTCAATGACAGAACAATTCCATAAAGGCGAGTGACTTAAAGAAAATGGGTGTAGCTTACACTAAAAAGACTGGGGGATAAAAATCACAACGGAGCGTGGCGTGGTGGCGCGTGCCCGTAGTCCCAGCTGCTCTAGAGGCTGAGGTGGGAGGATCACTTGAGCCCAGGAGACAGAGGTTGCAGTGAGCCATGATCGTGCCACTGCACTCTAGCCTGGGAGACAGAGCAGGACCCCATCTCACAAAAGTTAAAATTAAAATCCTACAAGGGTTTCTGGAGCCAAAAAAAAAAACCATGATCATTTTGAATTCTACATTCAGACATTTTTATGCATCTAAGTTTTCACTCTTCTTTAAAGAAGCTGAACCTAGAAATCTTAGATGATATAAATATGGTGTTTGCAAGAAAGGCGATGAAAAATCTGAAACAGTGGGTCCCACATTCAAAGAAAAGATGACTCCTGCATTACAAAAAACAAATGGCCAAGGATTCCACGTTTGAATTTCCAGTTAAAAATAAAACAATCCCTTGCCAGGCAGTGGCTCACGCCTGTAATCCAGCGTTTTGGAGGTTGAGGTGGGTGGATCACTTGAGGTCAGGAGTTCAAGACCAGCCTGGCCAACGTGGTGAAACCCCATCTCTACTAAAAATACAAAAAAATTAGCAGTGTGTGGTGGCGGGTGCCTGTAATCCCAGCTACTAGGGAGGCTGGGGTAGGAGAATCGCTTGAACCCAAGAGGCGGAGATTGCGGTGAGCTGACATCACGCCACTACACTCCAGACTGGGCGACAGAAAACAAAGAAAAAGCAATTCCAGTATGCATGGAGTGTTCCTTCATTGCCCAGAGCTTTCACAGACTGGTTTGATTAATTAAATAACTGCCAGTCCTGATCTTCACTTAAGGGGCCTCCACTCTGCCTCTGTAATTAAATATTACATTCTGTGGAGAGGCCGAGTGTCTATTTTCAAGCTTGCCTGCCTTGGGCCTGTGGAGATGCCCTGAGCACCCTCCCGCCCCCCACCGTGACTGCCTGAAGGGCTCTCATCTTCGGCTCTGCGTCTCCGAGCTCCCCAAGCAGGGCCATTATGTGTCTGATGAATAAAAAAGTGAGGGAGCGGTCAGGGAGGCTCTCGCCTTTTTGTTCTGGTGATAATGGAAACTCATAACGTGGGAAGGAATGCTTACCCCTCGGAAAAAGAAATAGATTCCTCCTAACACAGACAGAATCTCTCCAGTAACTCGGAAGTAGTCTTCAGTTTTTTCCATCTTAAAGGGAGGCTGTGAGATGCAGAGAAGTTGGTCACTCCATGTAATCATTCATTCATTCAACAAATACTGACCGGGTACCAAGTCCTGGGATGAAGACATAGCTCCTGCCCAGAAGGCACAGCCTCCATCAGGGGGAAGGATGCACAGAGACAGCGTGTTATTAGGGGAGCGCCTGCCAGGAGGCCCCACTGTGGGCCTGATTCCCCCAAAGTGGCAGCCTCTAGGTGCCAAGCAGAGCATCTTACAATGCTGTACTGCCCCCCCAGACAGTGTCCCTGAGGGCCCGGAGCTCCTCCTGGCTGGGAGCAGGGGTGATGGACAGCAGGATGAGGGACAGCAGGATGATGGACAGGTGGAGGCACTCTCACAGACCCCACGCCATACGCATCCTGCTGCCCCAAGCCCATGGCCAGCTCCTGGTCTCCCACAAGTGTCAGGGACGCCCACTGACCATGGAGGGAGGGACCATCCGTACACACGCATGAGTGTCACCCTTGTGTTTCAGTTGCCACTTCCTGCAGTGGGTCACCATCCAGATTTCATAAGCACTAGTTCCCTAGCTTGCCTTATTAGCACATGTTCTCTTAATAGGAAGTCATTATGTGGCCTTAATAGGTGGGTAGAAATAGGATTACTTGCAATTATGAAGTTGAGTTTTTAAAGTAAATTTGCTGCTGGGTGCGGGGGCTCACACCTGTAATCCCAGCACTTTGGGAGACCGAGGCAGGCGGATCACTTGAGGTCATGAGTTCAAGACCAGCCTGGCCGACATGGTGAAACCCTGTCTCTACTAAAAATACAAAAATTAGCCAGGTGTGGTGGCAGGTGCCTATAATCCCAGCTACTCGGGAGGCAGAGGCCTGAGAATCACTTGAACCCGGGAGGCAGGGGTTACAGTGAGCCGAGATCACACCACTGAATTCCAGCCTAGGGGACAGAGCAAGACTCCGTCTCAAAAAACAAAAAATTTGTTTTAATAAAGTAAATTTGCAAAGTGCCCTGGAAACAAAGGCAGCAAATTAAGTGCCCTGGGTACGGCATGTGAAGGACTCAGTCCAAAAGTTTGATGAATTCTTGGCTTTTGGCAGAGGCAAAGTCTGGTCTTAGGCTGATTTGATGGATGGCCCAGGGCCTGGCATGGAAGTGCTCAAAACTGTAAATCCAGGGAGTGAATTTAGAGTTCATTCTGAATTCATAAAAGAGGGAAGGCAAGCAGGATGACGGTGGGCCCTGGGCTTACACCAGCCACATCCCTGCGGACCCCCAGGCCAGGGGTGAGCCGCGTCCCAAGCCCGAATTCCTGCATGCTTTCTCTTTTTTTGCTTTTCTTTTTTCTTTTTTTTTTGAAATGGAGTTTCCCTCTTGTTGCCAAGGCTGGAGTGCCACAGTGCAATCTCAGTTCACCGCAACCTCTGCCTCACACGTTCAAGTGATTCTCCTGCTTCAGCCTCCTGAGTAGCCGGGATTACAGGTGTGTACCACCACACCCAGCTAATTTCTTGTATTTTTAGTAGAGGATTTCGCCATGTTGCCCAGGCTGGTCTCGAACCCCTGACCTCAGGTGATCCCCCCCCCCCCGCCTCGGCCCCCCAAAGTGCTGGGATTACAGGCGTGAGCCACCGCGCTTGCCTCTGTGTGCTTTCTGCCCAGGCACACCTCTTCTGCAATCAGGGACCTGAGTGACCACACAGCCCCCAGAACCTCAAATTAAAGGAGAGGGACTGAGAACAGGGGAAGGGGCGGTCCCCAGTGCAGCCTGAGGCAGGGAAATGGGCACTGGGAAACAAGCCTCTCAAGGTGATCCCTCCATCGCTCCAGCAAGCCGGGAAGGGGTCCAAGGCAGAGCCTGGGCCTGGGGTCGGGGGAGGTCTCCCTGGAACGTCCGCGCCCCTTCTCCACCACCCGCAGCCCTGCCCCCGAGGCCTGAGCCTCCTGCCGCACCAAGCCAACCACCGGCCTGTAGTAGGCGGCCATGGTGAAGATGATCATGTACAGGCAGTAGATGAAGAAGTTGAAGTAGAAGGTGCGCTTGACGAATCTGTCCCACTTGTCCTGCAGGAGTCGGTTCAGCGGCTCCACCAGGAGCATGTCGTGGCGATTCTAGGGGAGCACAGAGAAGTGAGGTCCCCTCCCACAGCAGGAGCCGCCCGGCACGCCCACGCCAGCCTGTGGTGCTGCCCACGGCCACGTCCCGGCACGCCCACGCCAGCCTGTGGGGCTCCCCCGCGGCCACGTCCCGGCACGCCCACGCCAGCCTGTGGTGCTCCCCCGCGGCCACGTCCCGGCACGCCCACACAAGCCTATGGTGCTCCCCCACAGCCACGGCGCCCGCACCGTCCAGGCAGGACCACCCTCGGCCCACAGGGCAGCTGAGGCTCACGGGAGGTCTGAGCCAGCAGCAGCCAGAGGCCGGGGCTGGCCCCAGCACTGCCGCAGCTCAGGGAGGGACCTGGCCTCTTGGCCTCCGTGTCCCCAAAGGCGCAGGGAATGGGTTGAAACTGACAAACTCTAAGTGCTCACTGAATGGCCCACAGCAGTGCCCAGCAGCCTGTGCCCACGTGTCTAGTAAATCACTCCCGAGAGCCCTCGGTCATGGGAAGGCGTTGGTTCAGGCGGAGCCTGGCATGAGGGGCTGAGGGCAGGCAGGAAAGAGCCTTTGGGTCCTCAGTTCTCACATTTCCAGCCTGGGTCAGGCAGGGCGGCAGGGAACTAGGAGGCCCTCCTGCCGGGGGGAGGGCACAATGCCAGATGCCATGATTACAAGTATGCTTCGGGGCAAATGTCTCATATTCAGAGATTTCGATAAAGTTCAAATAGGCCGGGCGCAGTGGCCCACCCCTGTAATCCCAGCACTTTGGGAGGCCTTGTCGGGTGGATCACCTGACGTCAGCAGTTCGAGACCAGCCTGGCCAACATGATGAAACCCCACCTCTACAAAAATACAAAAATTAGCCAGGCATGGTGGTGGGTGCCTGTAATCCCAGCTACTCAGGAGGCTGAGGTGGGGAGAATTGCTGAACCCAGGAGGCAGAGGTTGCAGTGAGCCAAGATCAGGCCATTGCACTCCAGCCTGGGTGACAGAGTGAGACTCCATCTCAAAAAATAAGATAAAATAGTAATAATAAAATAAGTTCGGCTGGGCGCAGTGGCTCACACCTGTAATCCCAGCACTTTGGGAGGCCGAGGTGGACAGATCACCTGAGGTCAGGAGTTCGAGACCAGCCTGACCAACACGGTGAAACCCCATCTCTACTAAGAAAACAGTATTAGCCCGGCATGGTGACGGGCGTCTGTACTCCCAGCTACTTGGGAGGCTGAGGCAGGAGAAGCACTTGAACCTGGGAGGCGGAGGTTACAGTGAGCCAAGATCGCGCCACTGCACTCCAGCTTGGGCGACGGGAACAAAGCTTTGTCTCAAAAAAAAAAAAAAAATCTACAAGCCCTGCCATGAAGTGGAAAAAAAAAAAAATAGTTGTATATTCTGTATAGTCTGATCTCATTTCTGTGAACAAAATGAAACTGCGCATTCTGACACAGTATCTAAGGCGGGTCCTTTTTGTGTGGGTACCTCTGCAACATTTCCATTTTGACGGGATGATGGCCGCGTGTGGTTTCTCTGCTTAGGAAAAACTCAGTGGGCGTGAATGGGGACCCGAGGCTGCAGGGCCTGGGCCCAGGCAGTAGCTCTCACGCGTGAGATGCCAGCTGGAGCTGGAGCCGGGGCTGGGGCTGGGGCTGGGATGGGGCTGGGGTGCAGAGGGCGAGAGGCCCTCCCTGGCTTGCCCGGCCACTCACAGGGGTCTCGCTGCTGCTGTAGGCGATCACCTCCAGCACCGAGTTCTTCTCACACGTGTCAATGCAGGACAGGTCGTAGAGCGAGGAGTGCACGGGCCCGTAGGCCCACTCGGTGAACTTCCTGGACAGGTGTCTGCACTCAGGCTCCTGGATCTCCCTCTGGAGAATATAGGCCAAGACCTGCCCCCGGGGGATCAGGAGCCCATCAGAGGCCAGCCAGGGCCCAGCCCTAGACAGCACCCCAACAACCAGCTCTGCTTCCCAGCCCAGCTGGGGGTCCCACCCAAGCCCCAAGCGAGTCCCCACCCACTCCTGACCACCACTAAGATCAACTAGCAGGCCAGGTGCAGTGGCTCACGCCTGTCATCCCAGAACTTTGGGAGGCCGAGGTGAGTGGATCACCTGAGGCCAGGAATTCAAGACCGGCCTGGCCAACATGATGAAACCCTGTCCCTACTGAAAATACAAAAAATTAGCCAGGCATCGTGGTGGGCGCCTGTAATCCCAGCTACTCAGGAGGCTGAGGCAGGAAAATCGCTTGAACCCGGGAGGTGGAGGTTGCAGTGAGCCAAGATTGTGTCATGGCACTCCAGCCTGGGCAACAAGAGTGAAACTTTGTCTTAAAAAACAAAAATAAAAAATCAACCGGCCGCTGCCTCAGATGCTACCTGTCCTGCAGCAGGCCTGGCATCCCCCTCGCCACAAGCCTCAGCTCTACCATCTTACCATGAAGGACACAGTGGTTCATTCTCAAAAACCTCAAGCCAGAAAGAAATAAAGAGAAGTGCAAGAAATGAGAGCCAGATGGGGTGGCTTATGCCTGTAATCCCAGCTACTTGGGAGGCTGAGGTGGGAGGATCAGTTGAAGCTGGAGACCAGCGCTGTCACTTAAAGCAGTTCCTGCCTATCATGGAAAAACACCAAGAGCTTTTTCTTTTTCTTTCTTTTTCTTTTCTATTTTTTTTGAAACAGAGTGTCGCTCTGTCACCCAGACTGGAGTGCATGGCGCAATCTCGGCTCACTGCAACCTCCGGCTCTCGGGTTCAAGCGATTCTCCTGCCTCAGCCTCCTGAGTAGCTGGTATTACAGGTGTGCACCACCGCGCCAGCTAATTTTTGTATTTTTAGTAGAGACAGGGTTTCACCAGGTTGGTCAGACTGGTCTTGAACTCCTGACCTCAGGTGATCCGCCTGCCTCGGCCTCCCAAAGTGCTGGGATTACACGCGTGAGTCACGGCACCCACCACAACAGCTTTTGTTCTGCCCCACCCTAGACTGTCCCACCTCCATCGCTCATCACCCCGCCCGACCCGTGTCTTGTTGCTGATACTCAGAGCTGGAAATCCAAAATGGTCACATCAGCCACGCAGGGTTCTGCCCAAGGCTCCCAATTGCTCAGACTTATTCTAACAGCCCTGCAGGCTGGTGCGACAGAATCAGAGTCCCGCACACACAGAGAGTGATGCCAGCCTCCGCAGTGAGCCCACACCACCGTCCCCCGCATCGCAGCAGCCTGGGCAGGACCCCTCCTACCCCGATCTTCCCGGTCCCAGCGGCCAGAGCCAGCGGCGTCATCCCCTTCTTGTTGGTGAGCTCCTCCAGCTTCAGCGTGGGGTGCAGCCGGGCCCCCAGGATCAGAATCTCGTTGTACATGCTCGTTACAAACTTGGTGTTATCGGCCGTGTTGTCGGCGACCTCCACCAGGGCGTGCAGCACCGTGTTGCCCACCGAGTCCCGGGCGCTGATGTCGGCCGACTGCCAGGAGTTCTGCAGCAGGAACTTCACGATGCCCAGCTGGTTGGTGCAGGCGGCCAGGGACAGGGGCAGCTCCCCTGCACGAACACAGGCCCAGGTGAGCCTCAGGAGGGGAGATCCAGCTGGCCCTGAGCCACCCGACCCGGACTCCCTCCATCTTTGCCCAAACCTCTCCCTAGCAAAAGCCAAAAAGGCAGGGTCGGCCACAGAGTTTCCCCACCGAAGTAGAATCCCGGCCGCCCTTTGGTTTTCTTGAAGAAGTCCCCGTTGGCTGCAGCCTGGACGTCTGCCCCGTTCTCCACCAGGAGGGTCACCAGTGCCATGTTCCGCCTCTCGATGGCGATGTGCAGTGCCGTCTGGCCTATGGAGGACGCGCACGGTGGGCTTGTGATCGCAGTCCCGTGGGGCTGCCTGGACAGGTGCTGGGAAGGGCTCTGGGCGGGCAGCTGCTGCCGGAGGATCTGGGCAGAAAGTGCCTGGAGGACCCCCCCACTGCAGGAGGCCAGGCCAGGAGCCCACAAGGGGCCCAGCGAGGCCCTGAGGCAGGAGACTCCTGGGGAACAGGAGACCCCTGGGGAACAGGAGATACCGGTTGGAAGCCAGAGGAGTCAAAGTTGCCCCCGGGGCAAGGGACAGTCAGAGAGAAAGGCCGGAGGCTGTGACTTCCAGGGACAGGGACCGTTCAGTCAGCAGGGTGAGGCAGGGGTTTCCCAGGGTCACGGGAGGAGACATCAGACAGGGGGAGGCAGGGACCCCTAAGATTCAGAGCCACCAACCCAGTGGCTGGGACAGGGAGTAAGGAACCCAGAGGAGCCAGCAGTCCCAGGCACAGCCGTGCCCTCCTGGCTCCCTGTGTGCCGGACTGAGCTGTGCCCGGTCCGCCGCCCTCCTCACCCCTGTAGTAGCTGTCGGTGTAGCTGGCGTTGACGAACTCCTTCAGGCTGTCCGTCTGCCGCGCGATCTCCAGGAGCAGGGGGATAGTGTCGTTCTGCCCGCTGTGAAGGTTGAGCATGGCTTTCAGCAGACAGGTCTTCCCCGTCTCCGGGTCTGAAAGACAGAGACAGGGCGGGTCAGGCCGGCCGGGGCTGGGGCCCTCCCCCGGAGCCCACGCCGGGGCCACCTTTGAACTCGCTGTCTGTGAGGTGCTTCTTGCTCTTCTGCAGGAACAGCAGCAGGCTCTCCAGCTCCTGGCAGTTGTTCTGAGCCACGGCTTCGAAGATACTCTTGCGATCATAGAGCCTGAGGGGCTTCTCAGTGCCGGCGACAGAGTCCTGGGACAGCTGCCTGCAGGCCAGAAACGCCCCCGGTCGCATACCCTGGTCTCTGCTCGGCCCTCAGGCCTTCGGAGCTTGTCAAGGACACGCAAGTAACCCCAAGGCAAACTAAAAGGGGGGAAAATGATATAAAAGCGACCCGCCTGGCTGGGCGCACTGGCTCACACCTGAAATCCCAGCGCTCTGGGAGGTTGAGACGGGCAGATCACCGGGTCAGGAGTTCGAGACCAGCCTGGCCAACATGGTGAAACCCCATCACTACTAAAAATGCAAAAATTAGCCGGGTGTGGCAGTGCGCACCTGTAATCCCAGCTACTCGGGAGACTGAGGCAAGAGAATCACTTGAAACCGGGAGGCGGAGGTTGCAGTGAGCCAAGACCGTGCCATTGCATTCCAGCCTGAGCAACAGAGCATGACTCCATCTCAAAAAATAAAAATGAAATAAAAAATAAAAGCAACCCCTCCGTCTAGGTGACTGTCCAGAAAACCAATATAACAGGGACCGTGGGTCGTGTGTGTCCCCATTCTGCCCCCACCCTGTCTATAGACACCATTTAGAAAGTCATCCTTCTACTCCCAGACCACTGGCTTCTCCACCTGCCCGGGCGCTGAGGAGGCAGGAGCCTGGTGGGGCACGGGGGGAGCTGGCGGCAGGGGGTACAGACAGCCCCTGCTAAGGGAAAAGGTGGCCTCACACTCCCCCGGAAGTCAGCCAGCCTATGGCCTCCCTGCCCTGCCTTAGAGCTCACTGGAGCTGTTCTGTGCTCTCTAAAAGCCTCCTGGCCTTGAGCTTTTAGACTTCAAGTCCAAGTGTTTATGGCTGGTAGGGATTGCAGCCGTGGACACCTAGACCCAGCACACACACCAGCCCCATGACTGTGCATCCCATGAGGTCCCAGGAGGAAGGACGCTGGACCAGACCACCTCTAAGGCTTTCCAGTCCCCTGGCTTTGTGACATTTAGCCCAGAAGTCAGACCCTTCTGTGGCATCTCTATGGCCAGCAGGGCTCCTGGCAGGGAGGGGGTCTCCAGACACAGACTTACCTGGCACAGGTGGGGTCGTCCCCGGGCCTCTGGATGGTGATGACAGGGCTGACTGTGATGGTGGGGGCAGGAGGCCGGCTCACCTTCCTCATGGGGGCAAGCCGCGGGAGAGCCGCCTCCGAGTCGCCCTTCCCAAAGAGCCAGGCTTGGCTCCTGGCCATGGAGAGGTGGGGCTTGGTTGGAGGTGGCCCAGGGTCGGGGTCTCCATTCGGGGGATCTGGGCAGGCGTCCTGCTGGAGTGGGGCCGTGGCCGCCCCTGAGTCTGTGCTGCTCTGTTTCTTCATCCTTGCGGGGATCCTCTGCGGCCCAGTGTGCAGCCTGCAGGCAGCCAGCACGCCGGGGTTGGTCCCAGCTTGAGGACTACTTGTCCTTAGACCTCACCTGCCCTCCTTGCAGAGGGTCCTGTGAAACAGGGTCCCCCAAAACTCCAACTGGCTGCTGCTGCCAGCCCCCTAGAACTGAAGTGTTGTCAGGACTGAACCTCTCACCCCAGAGGCCCCAGAGGTGAGCAGGCTAACAGTGCCCAGGCAAGTCCTGTGGCCACGGACATCAGCCGTGGAGGGTGGACAGGCCCCGGCTCGGAGCCGTCTGTGGTTCTGGTTGAGACCCATCCCTCCTCCTCTCAGGGCCTCAGGTGCCCATTCTGCAGGGTGAGGTTGATAACCACTGCGCTGCCTTCCTCCCCAGACAGAACAAGGGAAACAGCCAGCGTGGCTGTCACTGGCTGAATTGAGGGAGGGTCTCAGTGATGAGACACCCAAACAGCAAAGCCATTGTGTGCCTGGACCAGGGCGAGCAGCAGAGACTGGCACACCCACGCTGCACCACGGGCCTGCGGTGCCACGGCTCCACACACTGCACTGGGACCTGCGGTGCCACGGCTCCACACACTGCACTGGGACCTGCGGTGCCACGGCTCCACACACTGCATTGTCAGCCCTGCAGTGCCACGGCTGCACACACTGCACCATGGGCCTGCGGTGCCATGGCTCCCCACACTGCATTGTCAGCCCTGCAGTGCCATGGCTGCACACACTGCACCATGGGCTTGCGGTGCCACGGCTCCCCACACTGCATTGTCAGCCCTGCAGTGCCACGGCTGCACACACTGCACCATGGGCCTGTGGTGCCACGGCTCCCCACACTGCATTGTAGCCCTGCAGTGCCACGGCTGCACACACTGCACCATGGGCTTGCGGTGCCACGGCTCCCCACACTGCATTGTCAGCCCTGCAGTGCCGTGGCTGCACACACTGCACTGGGGCCCTGTGGTGCCACGGCTCCAAACACTGCACTGCCGGGCCTGCGGTGCCACGACTGCACACACTGCACTGCCTGCCCTGTGGTGCCACGGCTGCACACACTGCACTGCCTGCCCTGTGGTGCCACGACTGCACACACTGCACTGCCTGCCCTGTGGTGCCACGGCTGCACACACTGCACTGGGGCCCTGCGGTGCCACAGCTCCAAACACTGCAATGGGCCCTGTGGTGCCACAGCTGCACAAACTGCACTGGGCCCTGTGGTGCCACGGCTGTACACACTGGCAGCCAGGGGCCTGGCCCACCTCTGCTCTTCAACCTGGTGGCCGCAGCCACTAAGCTTCTACGAGATTTTGGATTTTGTGGTTTTTGTCATTTTCATGGATCAGTATGTGTCAAGTATCCTGGCCTTGAAAGTTTAGGCTTTTTTTTTTTTTTTTTGAGACAGCGTCTCTCCCTGTTGCCCAGGCTGGAGTGCAACAGGGGGTCTCGGCTCACTGCACTCCGCCTCCCGGGTTCAAGTGACTGTCATGCCTCAGCCCCCCGAGTAGCCGGGATGACAGGCGTGTGCGCCTCCCGAGTAGCCGGGATGACAGGCGTGTGCCACCATGCCCAGCTCACTTCTGTACTTTGAGTAGAGACGGTAGCATGTCATGCCTCAGCCCCCCGAGTAGCCGGGATGACAGGCGCATGCCACCACGACCGGCTCACTTCTGTACTTTGAGTAGAGATGGTGGCATTTAGGCCTTTGGAGCTGGCGGGTCTTCCAGGCCTGAACACCTGGAGATGAGCGGGCAGCACTTGTCATTGGTCATGTGAGGAGAGGCGAGTTTCCACTCTCGTCCCAGCCCCGTTCTCAGGCTCCCTCTCACTGTGGCTGGGCATCCTCACCCCCCCGGCACCCGGGCCGGCCCACACATTCCTCCCATAGCCTCTGCTCCCCTCAGGTCTCCACCTAAGGTCTTTTTCCTCCTTCTGCCCTTCGCAAATCCTACCACCTCTCAGACGCTACTTCCCCCTCAGGATCCAGGCACTGATGCCGCCTCCTCCATGAAGCCCCCAAATCCCTGCCCTGGTCATGCTTCCTGCCATCCTCCGCAGAGTGGAGCAGCCCACTGACCGTCCATCCCACACGGCCCACCATGTGGCCTAGCAATTGCTGTCTGTCACTGCTGTATTTCTCCATCTCTTCCATGTGCTGTGACCTCCTCCGGGGCAGGGACCTTGCCTGATCCATCTAAGAAGCTGTACTGGGCCGGGCGTGGTGGCTCTCACCTGTAATCCCAGCACTCTGGGAGGCCGAGGCCAGTGGACCACCTGAGGTCTGGAGGTCGAGACCAGTCTGGCCAATATGGTGAAACCCCCGTCTCTACTAAAAATACAAAATTAGCCAGGCATGGTGGTGGGCTACTTGGGAGGGCAGGAGAATCGCTTGTACCCAGGAGCTGGAGGTTGCAGTGAGCCGAAATGGCACCAGTGCACTCCAGCCTGGGTGACAGAGTGAAACTTCGTCTGAAAAAAAAGAAAGAAGCTGCACTGGGTGCCGGGCATGAGCGGGAAATGAGATGCACTGGGTGCCGGGCACGAGTGGGAAATGAGATGCACTGGGTGCCGGGCACGAGCGGGAAATGAGAGCGATCAGACCCTTCTAATCCCCATTTCCTTAGGAAGTTAGGGAGACTAATGCTCTGGCAGTGCCTAGATTCCGGAAAACAGCCGCAGAAGGGATGAGAGTCTTCTCCAGTCCTGCATTTGCTTTTTAAAAAAATATATAATCAGGCAGCCTCCCAGGCCAGAATAGCTCAGAGAGACTCCCAAGTCCTGCATTTGCAAGTGAAAATCCAGGCAGCGAAACTCCAGAGCTCATGGCTGGGCCACAGCCATAAACCAGCTAGGTTCTCAAGCCAGATCCGTGAAAAAACAGAGGCAGCCTCACCGCTGCGCAGGCTGTGAACAGGACCAGCGATGGCAGCTGGCCATCTCCCTGCCTGCCTGCTGATCCACTCTCAGCAGGCCTGAGTCTGGCTCTGACTCACCCGTCAGGCGGACACCCTGCAGCAGGCAGTGATCCCGGCCACAGAAAGCCGCTCTCCTCAGCCCATCACTCAACACCCATCTACTGAATCCTCCTCCTCGGAGTCCAGCCCTGTGCTGGGGGCACGGAGAGGAGTCACCCCAGCTGAGACAGAAACCTGGTCCTGGCCGGCCGGAGGGACTGCCAGGAGGAGTAGGGGGCAGGGTGCTGGGGGAGGGCTCCGTGGAGTTGATGATGACAGGTGAGCTGAGCCTGCGGGAGAGAGGCGGGAGCTCTCAAGCGGCTGAAGAAGAGGAAGTCACAGACAGGAAGACAGGTGCAGGGCTGGAACTAGACGGCCATCAGCCTTGAACTCCAAGGACCCGAAAGCCGACGCTGTCGTGTGGACGGTGGGAAGCCGTGCGGAGCTTCGGGAGTGGGGGCTGGGTGCTAGTCTGTGCTTTCTGAAGATAACACCCTGGCAAGGACTGTTCACAGCACGGGGAGCCTGGCAGCGCTTAAAGGCACCGGAAGCGAATGGGAATCAGAATAATGGACGTGTCTGAGCGCGTGCTATACGCAAAGCAAACACGGTTCTGAGCACTCGCATTCCTTCACTCGCTCGATTCCCACAACGTGCGCCAGAGGGAAATATTTCACAGATGAGGAAACTGAGGCACGGGGCAGTTATGTCACGTCCCTAGGTCACGCAGAGGCGGAACCCGGCCTTGATCCCAGGCAGGCTGGCTCCAGAGCTTCTCCAGTACTCCACCTCCATGCTGGATGTCTGGGTTCTTTCTCAGCTGTTAAACTCAGACCCAGACCCCGCAGCAGGGCCTGGGGGGGGCAATCAGAAGAGGCCCTCTCACCCCTGGGGCCAGGCATAAGATCTGAACCTGAAGCACCCTCCCACTCAAACAAGCAGCTTAGGAACCCCAAAATGCAGTGTGACTGAGACCCAGGCCATACCCACACCTGGCTGTCCCAGAGATGTCTGTGGTCTCTGAGAATAAGCGAACCCCCAGCACGCAGCCCTATCGGCCAGCAAGGGAGCACCTGTTACCCGGAGCCTCCGTGAACCTTTCACAATGCTCTCCGTGAGCAGCGCTGCCTCTTCCGCCAACGGGTCCCAGTCCCACCAAACCGAGCCAACAGGAAGCAGCCGGATTGTACTATCATTCAGTCAGTCGATAAATGCTGACTCACTCTGCACCTGATTCCCTCCTGGAGACCAACCTTCTTCCAGGGAATGGGGCAGGACAGGAACCAAGGGGTCGTGTGCCCTGGGCTGGGCAGGGGAGCAGGGGCAGGACAGTCCTCCACTGCCAGGCCTAGAGTGTACCCTGCACCTGAGCCCATGGTGACGCACCTGTCCCCGCAAAACATTCTACAGTGGTCAGGGAACTTCGGCCGTGATTTAGGCAAACGAGTGTCGGCTGTGTGATGGAGATGGTGATTCTGGTTTACGCAAGACTCGCAAACTCATCAATCTGGACTAAAGGACAATCCTAGCAAAATCGATTCTGCCCACAGAGACCTGGTTTGATCTCTGAGTCTTTCTGAACTCCAAAGCCAGAACAGACACTGCCCCCCATCTGGGGGGAAGGATCCCTTCTCTCCCCAGTGCAGGTAAGACAACCTGGGGTGTCCTCCCCCCACTCCCCTCTCTGCCCAAAGCGTCTATCCCTAACAAGCAGCCCTCCAAGTTCCTGGGAGCTCCTCCTGCTCACCACTGGGGGGACTTTCTGGAAGCTGGGGAGAACACTGGCCCAGGGCCCAGCCCGGGTTATTCTCAAGAGTCCCTTCTCTCAAAGGGCGGCGGTGGGCTTTGGGCTTCCCAACCGGGGGGGGGGAAGAACAAAGAGAAACAAGAGAAGCCCCAGAACCCAGGACACCTGCTTCCCAGCCCTGCACTCGTGCACCCCAGAACCCAGGACGCCTGCTTCCCAGCCCTGCGCTCGTGCACCCCAGAACCCAGGACGCCTGCTTCACAGCCCTGCGCTCGTGCACTCCACAGAGAAAACCTCCAGCCGCACGCCAGCAGCCTCAGCAGCAAGGCTACAAGAGGAATAAGTCGTGGTCACAGCCATGTCTGCTCCCCTCCCAGGTGCTCACGAGGAGCCAGGCGGAGCACACCACAGCTTCACTTCGGCCTCACAACCACCTTGCAGGCAGCCCTGTTACCATCCCCCGTTTTCAGACGGGGTAACCGCGGCACAGAGAGGCAAATTGAGCTGCCCATAGCCACACACCTGGAAAGTGGCAGCTTCTGGCCACTCTCACTATGCCATCCTCACAGCTAACGTCCGCCTGGGCCATCAAACAAAGAAAGTGACTCACCAGCTAGACGCAGTCACACCCCAGGCCCATGGGTGCTCGTGGGCTCGAAGGCGGTTGCTACTCGAAGGGAGAGCCGGGCGAGTGTGGGAGAACTGTGGCCTCCCTGCCTCCGTGAGGGTCCCGGGCCCTGCCCTGGCAGCTGCTGCCCTGCTCTGGCAGGAGTGGGCTGTGGGCACACTTCGGCACTCAAGGAAAAAGTGCTTCCAGCAATGCAAGCAGCTGCCTTTGCTGCGGCTCCGATTCCCAGAGGATCCCAAAGCTTTTCCCATCATTTTTGCCCTTTTTCAGAAACCACTTAGCTGCTGCCCCCTCCTCCAGCCGTGCCAGAGCTGAAGAGCACTTACGAGAGCCGGCCAGAGCTGCAACCTCTGCTCTCAGGGGAAGGAGGGCGCTGCTCGTGCGCTCGGAGGTCTGGGAAACAGCTCCGCAAAGGCACATTCACAGTCGGGGACGGTGAAACCAGCGTCCTGCAACTGTCCCGTGTTCAAAATGAAGGAGTGGACGGTCCTGCCGTCCGTCACACAGCGCTGGCTTCGAGACTCTGCACAACCTTTGAACCCGTCCCCCACTCTCTTAGGCCTCTCATTCCTGGCTGCCCAAACCTGGAGTAGGGGTTGGGGGCGAGGGGGGCTTCTGGGTCAGCCAGGTCCCAGCCTTTCCCAACCGGGGGTTCTTCAGGGAACCACAGAACACAACGATGAGTGTTTTCTCACTCGACTTCGAACCGCCCTAAATGCACAGAAGAGAAGAACCCCAAGAGAGAAACGCGCAGGAGAGAGCCGCGCACCGCGGAGAGCTAGAACCACGGGCCTCACTCTCCCCGAGACCCCGGCTGGGAAGGGCAGCGAGGACAAAGGGAGTCATCCAGGCTGTGGCCCCAACGCCCTGCAGAAGCCGTCACAGCCGCCACCGCAGGACTCCAGCAAGCCGCAGGGCCGCCCAGCCTGCCGTGAGCAGCCAGTGCCGGAGAGGCCCTCTCAGCCCCGCCTGGGTCGCCTGCAAGCGCTGGCCCCTGAGCCAAGGCACCGCAGTGTGGCCACCCCATCAATTCCGCACGACAGTTGACAAAGAGCTTTCCCAAACCCGCTCTCGCAGGCCATACAACTCTGGGCAGTGTGAGGGCAAAGGCTGTCATACCCATTTTACAGGTGAGAAATGTGTGAGGCCAGGCAATTAGACCACTGATAATTAGGTAACCGCCCAGGCCGCACTGTTGGTCTGGGCATGAAAGCCAGGCCCATGCCACCATGCCACCTCCCACCACACCCCTTGCTTAGCCACCTTTTTGTTTTTTTGAGATGGAGTCTTGCTCTGTCGCCCAGGCTGGAGTACAGTGGCGCGATCTTGGTTCGCTGCAGCCTCCACCTCCCAGGTTCAAGCGACTCTCCTGCCTCCAGCCTCCCAGTGAGTAGCTGGGGATTACAGGCGCGTGCCACCACACCTGGCAAATTTTCGTATTTATAGTAGAGATGGGGTTTCACCATGTTGATGAGGCTGGTCTCGAACTCCTGACCTCAAATAATCCACCCGCCTCAGCCTCCCAAAGTGCTGAGATTACAGGGGTGAGCCACCGCGCCCGGCTGCTTAGACACCTTTTTATGCTATGTGTGCCATGTAAGCTTCAATTAATGTGAACCTTAGAATTCATTCTTATTTATAAATTGTGGCAAAATACATGTAACAAAATGTACTGTATTAACCATTCTTAACAGTACAGTTCAGCGTCACTGTACCCATTCACACTGTTGTGCAACCATCAGCATCATCCGTGCACAGAACCTTTTCATCATGCCAAACCGAAACTCTGCACCCATTAAATGCTAACTGCCCATCCCAGCCCCAAGCCCCTAACGACCACCATTCAACTTTCTGTCTTGATGAATTTGACTATTCCAGGAGTTCTCTGATAAGGAATCCCACAGTAATTTGTGTTTTTGTGACTGGCTTCTTTCACTTAGCATAGTGTCCCCCAAGGTTGATCGAGTTGTAGCCTGTGACAGAATTTCCTTCCCTTTAAAGGCTGAGCAATAGCTCCCTGTGGCGCAGGGCGGACGGAGCGTTTGCGCATCCACTCACCAGCTGATCAACCCCTGGCTTGCCTCCACCTTTGGGCCACGGTGACTCGTGCTGCCATGAACACGGGCGTGCAAACATCTGTTCCTGTCCCGGCTTTCCATTCTTTTGGGCACATATAGACCCAGAAATGAGATCTGTAACATCTGAGAGACTCGGCAGTGGGGACCCCTCACCTCTCTAGTCCTCTGGGATCGTTTCCTTCTAATAATGTGGGACAGAGCAGAGGCTGGGAAAGGGGAGGGTCACACTTCTTCTCCAGAATCATTGCCTTCGCCTCCAAGGTGATTTCTGCCTCCAGTAACGACAGCACCGAGCCGGGCACAGTAGCTCATGACTGTCATCCCAGCACTTTGGGAGGCTGAGGTGGGCATATTGCCTGAGCTCAGGAGACCAAGACCAGCCTGGCCAACAGAGTGGAACCCTGTCTCTACTAAAAATACAAAAAAATAGCTGGGCATGGTGGTGCATGCCTGTGATCCCAGCTACTTGGGAGGCTGAGGTGGGCAGATTGCCTGAGCTCAGGAGTCTGAGACCAGCCTGGCCAACATAGTGGAACCATCTCTACCAAAAATAAAAAAAATAATAAAAAAATAAAAATAACTGGGTGTGGTGGTGCTTGCCTGTAGTTCCAGCTACTTGGGAGGCTGAGGCATGAGAATCACTTGAACCTGGGAGGCAGAGGTTGCAGTGAGCCAAGATGGCGCCACTCCACTCCAGCCTGGGCAACAGACAGAGTGAGACTCCATTTCAAAAAAAAAAAAAAAAAGACAGCGCTGTCTCCAGTGAGCACAGCACACATCACTGAACATGTCTGCCCCCTTGTTAACAGCGCCCGTGGTGCTGACAGTATCACCGGAGTCTGCAGGGCGTCCACAGGGCGCGTGCCTACTCCGAAGCCTGCAGGGGAAACCCTGGCCCTCCTCCTGCCCTGGCAGCTCCTGCCAGGACTCCTTGGTGGCTCTCGTCCTCTTGCCGTTCTCCACAAACAGGGCTCCCAGGACCTAGTCTGCAGCCTTACCATCTCCCGCTCCACCACCGTCCTTGGAGACCTTCGCCCAGCCCCTCCCAGGACCTGTCTGATGTGTCCGAGTCAGCAATTGCTTCATCCAGTGTCCACCCAGCCCTCTCCCCTGAGCTGCATCCCTGCCTTCTGCAATCTGCAGGTGAAGCCCACAAGCCTCCTCCCCCAGCATCTCCCATGACGGGCTCCTCCTCCCTGCACATCCACTCCCCCGAGCCGTCCCTGAATGTAAAGGCACCAACTCCCTTCTGGTCACCAAACCCGGTGCCCCTTGTTACCTCCGTCTTCTCCTTCTCTGCCTTCTCTGGGCTGTTTCTGTGGCTTCTGTCCATCCCTCCTCTACCTGGAAGCTCCTTCTTCTCACCTAAACCACCAGGAGTGCCTCCTTTCCCTGGTCCAGCCCCCCACAGCCCATCACCTGCAGATCAGAAGTCCCCCCACAGCCCATCACCTGCAGATCAGAAGTCCCCCCACAGCCCATCACCCGCAGATCAGAAGTCCCCCCACAGCCCATCACCTGCAGATCAGCAGTCCCCCACAGCCTATCACCTGCAGATCAGAAGTCCCCCCCACAGCCCATCACCTGCAGATCAGAAGTCCCCCCCCACAGCCCATCACCTGCAGATGAGAAGTCCCCCCCCACAGCCCATCACCTGCAGATCAGAAGTCCCCCACAGCCCATCACCTGCAGATCAGAAGTCCCCCCACAGCCCATCACCTGCAGATCAGCAGTCCTGGAACCTCATCCGGATTATGCCCCTCTCAGGGGTCCCCACTGCCGAGCAAAGCCCCACCCCCGCACCCTGAGCCCACAGACCCAGTCTCCCCTCCCACCATGACCCACTTTCTGCCACCTGGACACGCCCCTTCCCAGCTGTGCTGCCTCCACCCTTTCCCCACCCTCCTCCACCCCAGTACCCCATTTAACCCATCTTCAGGTGCGAGGTGAGCCCCAGGGATGTTCAAATCCCACCTCTTCCCAAAGTCCTCCTCCTCAAGGGCCCCAGCAAAAAGAGTTCACTTCTCACTTTTGTTTTTTTTTTGTTTGTTTGTTTTTAGACAGAGTTTCGCTCTTGTTACCCAGGCTGGAGTGCAATGGCACGATCTCAGCTCACTGCAACCTCCGCCTCCCGGGTTCAAGCGATTCTCCTGCCTCAGCCTCTTGAGTAGCTGGGACTACAGGCGCATGCCACCACACCCAGCTAATTTTTGTATTTTTAGTAGAGACGGGGTTTCACCATGTTGACCAGGATGGTCTCGATCTCTTGACCTCGTGATCCACCCACCTCGGCCTCCCTAAGTGCTGGGATTATAGGCGTGAGCCACCGCGCCCGGCCCTGTTGTTTTTTTTTTAAGAGGTAGGATCTTGCTTTGTCACCCAGGATGGAGTGCAGTGACGCACAATCATAGCTCACTGCAGCCTCCACTCCTGGGCTCAAGGATCCTCCTGCCTCAACCTCCCAAGTAGCTGGGACTACAGGTGTGCACCACCATGCCTGGCTAATTCTTTTTTCCCCATGGAGTCTTGCTGTGTCACCCAGGCTGGAGTGCAATGGCGCGATCTCGGCTCACTGCAACCTCCACCTCCTGGGTTCAAGCAGTTCTCCTGCCTCAGCCTCCCAGGTAGCTGGGACTACAGGTGTGCACCACCACGCCAGCTAATTTTTTTGTATTTTACTAGAGACGGGGTTTCACCATGTTGGCCAGGATGGTTTTGATCTCCTTACCTCATGATCCCCCGGCCTCAGCCTCCCAAAGTGCTGAGTGACAGGTGGGAGCCTCCACGACTGGCCTTTTTTGTTGTTGATTTTTTTTTTTTTGTATTTTTTGTATTTTTTTTTTTTGGAGCAATAGAGTCTCCCCATCTTGCCCATGCTGGTCTCAAACTCCTGAGTTCAGGAGATCCCCCCACTTCAGCCTCCCAGCATGCTAGGATTACAGACATGAGCTACAGCACCCAGCTCCAGAAGCGCTCACTTCTAAACTCCTACAGAAACTTCACCCAATGCGCTTCCTACGGCAACTGGCACAGAACCTACGGCCGCCATGAAAACACGGTAACGGACGTGCGTGTGTGCTGAGTGCGTCTCAAGTCCTGGGTGCTGGCACGAGCACTTCATCTGCACTGTCTTATCAGACCCTTGCCAAGAGTTCGTGAGGTGAGTCCGATTTTGTCCCCTTTTACAGATAAGGAAATGAAGCCCAGACAAGCTATGAACCTGCCCGAGGACGGTGACAGAGATTCGTCTCATCTGGAGCTTCCAAATCCCGTATTGACATTTAACATCGTGATTTTCCTGTGTCTCGCTTTGCAGATGTGAAGCGTCTCCAGGGTGAGGTAAGGCCCTCGAGCCTGCCGTCCCGTCTCCGAACCTGGCCCGTGCCTTGCTCGAAGCGGCACTCGGGGAGCTGTTTGTCGGCTCGGCTTTTGGCTTTATCTGAACAGCACCGTCACTGAATGATTCCTCTAAAGCTCTCCACGTGGCGGCAGGGACGAGACCTCTGGGCTGGCCATCAAGGCCATCAGTGCGGTTTTCTGGGTCATAATTTCAAACAGGATATTCTTGTGACTATGTAATGATGTACCCATTAAAACTCTTTGTGAGTAGAGAAGTTTTAATGACTTCTGGGAGGGAGGGCATTTCTCCAAGTTCAGGTTTGATGCGGCCGAGAGGCAGTTCAGGAAAGCGTCTGTGGACCCGGAGCAGGCGCTGGGCCAAGGCTGGCCCGACAGGCGCTAAACGCCCACTGAGGTCGCTAATGGCAGCAGTTTTTACTGTTAGCAGCAGGGGGCACATTGACTTAAACCCAGCTCTCGACACTGGCCAGCGGGAACAGACTGCTTTTCTTCACCCCTGGGTGAAATCTCAAGATTTCAGGCCCAGCCTGGCTCGGTGGCTCACGCCTGTCATCCCAGCACTTTGGGAGGCCGAAGCGGGCAGATCACCCGAGGTCAGAAGTTCAAGACCAGCTTGGCCAACACAGCGAAACCCCGTCTCCACTAAAAATACAAAAATTAGCTGGGCATGTGGTGGCGGGCATCGGAAAGGAGGCAGGAGAATCGCTTGAACCCGGGAGGTGGAGGTTGCAGTGAGCCGAGATTGTGCCACTGCACTCCATCCTGGGCAACAGAGCAAGACTCTGTCTCAAAAGAAAAAAAGTTTGGGCTGGGTGCCATGGCTCACACCTGTAATCCCAGCACTCTAGGAGGCCAAGGTGGGCAGATCGTGAGGTCAAGAGATGGAGACCATCCTGGCCAACATGGTGAAACCCCGTCTCTACTAAAAATCCATAAAAATTAGCCAGGCATGGTGGCGTCGCACCACTGCACTCCAGCCTGGCAACAGAGCGAGACTCCGTCTCAACAAACAGAACACCGAAAAAACAACAAAGAAAATCTGAGTCTGGACTTTGTGGAGCAGATAGAAACCTGCAAATACCCATGTGCTGACAGCGCCTGATGCCCCACCAACCCCGGGAGGAACCAGGCGGGGCTGAGGGTAGAGAGTGGCCGAGGGGTGGCGGCAGGTGCCTGCAACCTGCCCGAGCACAGGGTCAGCTCTGCTAGTCTCATCTTGGGCTTTCTACATCTTGCGTTGAGGTTTAACTTCCCTGATTTTAGTGTCTTGCTTCTGAGATTTCACATGGCTTCAGGGGATCAGAGATCCAGATGGCAAACAGCAAACCTGGAAGAAAAATACCCTCCTTTCTGCATTTGGTCTCTGTGTCGTGCCACCGGGTGCCCACATGGGTCTAAAAGACCAGCTCCCGTGGAGGGCAGGGGTCTGTGAGAGGGTCAGTACCCTCCGGAAGTGGCTGGAGCTTGAAGTCTGAGCCGGGGAGGGGTCGGACACCCACTCATCCCAGAACACTGGAGCCCTGCGTCCCAGGGCAGCGACTGGGAACGAGAGGGACAAGGGCCGATGGAGGGGGCGGCAGGTGGGCCGAGACTGGACCTGGCACGGAAGAGGCCTGTGTGTGCTAGACGCCGGTATATGGACTT